>CM073550.1:8750000-10000000 GCA_037074615.1 Leucaena leucocephala
AACTGAAGTCAACATGAATTAAATGCACAATATAGAAAGAAAGTAGCATGCATTATGCATATGTATATATATACCTACAAATAAGAAATTCCTTTCAATAAACTTGGGAACATTGTGTAACAGCCATTTACATATTCCCAAAAAAAAATCGATAATAATAAAATGAGTTTTTAATTAGAACACAACTGACATATAAAAAATATAGATTGTAAACAATTGTCAAGAAGAGAAGGTAGAGATAATGTAATCCTGCGTGCTAAAGATAAAATATGGCTTTATATATATTATTGTCACTTCTTTCATTGAATAAGAATATGTTGGTAAGCTTGAGAGATTGGTTAAGATTGATCTGCTGTACCTTAGCTTTGCTGTGGTTTCATGACTGTTTGGTGCATATGATTTAAAACAAGACGATTGTTAGGTAAGGGGAAAAAATAAATCTAAAATTCATTTTAAGACGATTCTAAAAATATATTGGAAAAAATTATGTAGACATAAAGTTTTCTATTAAGGTATAACAATAATATATAAATCCGATGATTCAATACATTAAAAAAAATAAGAATGTTATATTTGGATTAAAAAATATAATAATAAATACTATTAATTAAACATTAAATATTACTAAAAAATTAATTATTCTAAAATCACTAATCAGGCGGTGAGGGAAAAGAGTGGGGGAATCTGAGTTTCAGCTATAATTGGTCCAACATGATTGTTATAGCCCCGCTGAAATGAATATGACAGTGATTATGACCCAAGCTGACAAAAGAACAAAATTAATGATGTATTATATAACATGGACCTTCTTTGGCTCTTATGGTTGAGTTTCACAATTGTTGGCTACACTTTCTTTTTAAATATTATTATTTTAAAGAAAAATTGGCTGAAGAATTACGTAATTACAATACATAATGAATTAAAGTTTAAATTAGTACTCAATAATAATACTTTGAATATAATTATATTTGATGGTAATATAATTATATTAAAAAAAACAAAAAAACACAATTCTTTAAACATGTACAGCTCATATTTAGACTTCAGTTGGTATAATTTTTTTAATTATATATAAATATTTTTTATTCTATAAATAGTTAAAAATATATTATATACTGTAAAAATGAGTTGAACTTAGATTCTTAAATAAATTTTAAATATTTTGATAATAAATTTTGTAATAGGGATTGTTTTAGTAATTTTCTCGCTTTTAAATGAAGCTAATGTGCTTCTTGTGATTACGTGGCAGCCACAATTGAGTGCGTGGAACTGCTTTGAGCCTTTGATAGACGTCACTTTGTTGGTTTCTGCATTTTAATATTCGCACATAGGGGAATTTTTCCACAGAAAGAATAGCTTTTTCTTTTCTTGTCATCATTATTTACGATAGGAGATGACCTTATTATTCAATTAAGTCAATATAAATCAGATCAACTTAAGGATAAATAAACAAACAAACTAAAAGAATAAAACGACCATATTAATTTTTGGCACTGAGAAAATAATTGTAAATTCAAATAAAAACGTTCATACCATAGTAGAAACCCATTCAATCATATTTAGTATGAAAATTGAAACATCAATTAATCTCCACCAAACCTTGATTCTTTAATGATTTTGTTTTCCTTATATTTCTAATTCTTCCAAACCAAACAGGGGCATAAACTTTCCAATTAAGATACAATGATATTATATTTTGTGAATAAAACATAATATCTATATATATTAATAAAATATTTTTGCTACAACTTTAAGTATATTAATACATAAAAATAAATAATTTTAAAATTTTTTGATGATATAATTATTAAAATTTAATTAATTTATATCCTAAAAGAAATTTTGTTGTTAAAATGATAAAAACAACTCTCCTTCAATCTTTCCTTCTCCTATATTACTTTCCTTTACACCAAACAAGGCCTTTTTGTCTACGTTTGGCAGCTTATTACTATAAAATTTCTTGTCCACCAAAGGCTGTAGAGCCTCAATGGCACATACATTGGCCCAATGTCAACGCTTAAAAAGGAGGCAAGTTCTTCCTTAAGGGCCCAATGGGCTCCCAACTTAATAAAAACCCCACAAACTTAACATATTAATTATTATCCATAGTCTATAGATTCAACTAGTAAAAGAGTGAGATATACTACCATTCGAAACATGTTTGATTTTTAGGGAGTATCACTTTGTTGTGATTCTAATCGTGACGCTTGAGGAGGCATCTTAGCTATTGAGTGCCTAGGTTTGACGGCTCGCTTTTGTCTAACATTTGTATCGCCTAGGAGAAAGGGAGATTTTGCTCTGCCGTTAAATTATGGGTGAGCCCATCCCCCTTTCAAAAATTTTTATACAACAAAACATTAATTATTGAAACAAATATTCTAATTCCTATTATTTCTATTTTTTTTTTTGTGGGAAGATAGTCAAATATACTTCCTATATTTCTAAACCTAAGAGCTAGATAACTAATTTATAGGAATTAAACAATTATTTAAATTAGTTATATGTTAAAAAATTATATTGATTTCCCTAAAGTACTACTTCTAATAATTTATATTGAATCCTATTCTATTCATAAAAAAAAATCTTTAATATATATAATCAATACGGAGAGTTTAAAAAAATTATTAAATTAAAAGATAAAATATATTAAAATATTATATTTAGAATTAAAATAAATCTTTATACTAATTATTATATTTAAGATGAAGGGAGTATTAAAAAAAGTTACATAGTCATGATCATATGTACTCTCAATCAAAGATGGAGGAGGAGGAGGAACCTTAAATAAATTATGTTTATGTTTAGGAAGTATTTCACTATGGGCACTTGACATGATAAACTTTCCTTGGGTGCAAAAGTGTCACGACTGTCAATTCAACTAATATTAATCGTTTAATAAATATGTCAATAAAAAAAATAGTACAAAATTGCATATAAAATTTGTTGAAAAAATGTCAGTCATTTAGTCAATCAACATTAACCATTTAACATCCCACACGCATTGCACAATAATTTTTGCTCCGAGTGACATTTTCTGTCATTTTTGGGTCTTTGTAAGATGCAATGGCTACATGATTCTTTACTTTTCTTTGGTTTCTTTGTTGCTTATGAAGATTATCAAAGAATTTGGACGCGTTAATTTATAGCAACAATGCCCCTAATTCACAGTTCGATAGCTTCAAGGAAAAACCAGCGACAACGAATAAAGCAAAAAAAAAAAATAGAGGTTGTGTCTATATAAGACCCCATACTGTTGAATAGGACCACTAGGAGCAAAAATGTCGTGAAACTCGTTTGGAGATTATTTGTGAAACGGTAAACGTTGGTTAACTTAATAGTGATGACATTTTTATATTATTTTAAAATTTTCATATATTTTTATATCATTTTAAAATTTTCATATATTTTTATATTATTTTCTTGATTGTCATGTTTGATAAATGGTCAATGTTAGTTGAGTTAGTGACTAATATTTTTACTCTATTTTAAAGGGAGAAAGACAAAAAAAACTCATTTACATTTCAAAAAGATAAATTAGGCTTCTCAATATTAAAAATGATAGATTGGGTAGGAGGTTCAATCTGTCATTTATAAATTTGTGTGTAAAGATCAAATTAGCCTTCACTTTTCTAATGGTATTTGTAAGTTTGACAATACGATTTACAACTTTACTAATGATATTTACAACTGGGAGAAATTCAATTTTGGCAATTAGGAAAAAGACTATAGCTGACAATGTAGCTTCGACTAGGTGAAATTGCAAATACTATTGTAAGAAATTGCAAATCTTGTAGGATAAGTTACAAATCATGTAGGTGAAGTTACAAACCCATTTGGTAAAGTTGTAAATCCTATTGATAAAGTTATAAATCCTATTAGGAGAGTTACAAATACTATTAGCCAAATTGAATACTAAAATATTATTGCAAATCTCATTTTTTAAGGAAACTTTACAAAAATAGAACATTAAAAAGTGATTAACTAAGTCAGAATATCAGTCGGTCAATAGTTGAAGTTATTACAAATACCATTACTTATTCTCTGTTGTGGGAGCTGTAAATATCATTGTAAGAGTTGCAAATACCATTGGTAAAGTTGAAAATCCTAAAATAATAGTAGGAGTTATAAATACAATTGATAAATTTATAAATACTATTGGCAAAGCTGTAAATATTATTGTGAGAGTTGCAAATAACATTGACAAAGTTGTTAATTCCATTGACAAAGTTGCTTCTGCAAATACAATTGCTTCTTCTCCATAGTAGGAGTTGCAAATACCATTACGGGAATTGTAAATATTATTGTGAGAGTTATAAATAATATTATAGGGGTTGCAAATATCATTGGCAAAGTTCTAAATCCCATTGTGAAAGTGGCAAATACAAGTGGAAGTTACAAATACCATTGACAAATTTGTAAATATTATTGGTAAAGTTACAAATATAATTGTGAGAGTTGCAAATACCATTGGCAAAGTTATTTTTTCTCTGTTGTGGGAGTTACAAATACTATTGCGGGAATTGCAAATATCATTGTTAAAATTACAAATACTACTATGGGAGTTACAAATACCATTGCAAGAGTTGCAAATATCATTGTTAAAATTGTAAATACCACTATGGGAGTTACAAATACTATTAGTAAAGTTGCAAACACCATTGTCAAAGTTACAAATACCATTGTCAAAGTTACAAACACCATTATCAAAATTGTAAATACTATTGTCAAAGTTATAAATACTATTATAGGAATTATAAATACCATTGTCAGAGTTATAAATACTATTAGCAAAGTTATAAATTGTATTGTCAAACTTGCAAATATCATTAGAAAAGTGAAAGCTAATTTGATCTTTGCACACAAATTTATAAATGATATATTGGACCTCCTGCCCAATCTATCATTTTTAATATTAAGAAACCCAATTTATCCTTTTAAAATTCAAATGAAATTTTTTTGTCTTTCTCTCTATTTTAAAACTTCATGTGTACTTTTACTCACAAAAAAAGCTCCTAATGCCCAAGACAAAATATTTTATGGGTAAATTTGTACTTTTATATACCCATTATGTTTATATGCAAAAATAAAAAAAAGTAAATAGCCTTAAAATTCTGATAATATCTAAAAGAATGATATCATGAGGAAAGATAAAAAGAAGTGATGAAAAGTTTTAATGTTACAAATGATCTTTGATAGAGCCAAGCTAAATCAATCTAAATCAAGTAGATATTGTTCCATCAACACAATATTTCACATATTCATATAAAGTGGCATTAGTGGCTCAATATATTTTATTTGAATTTTAAACATTATAAGCTTTTTATAGCATAACAAGGAGATTAATAATAGAATCATAAAAAATGCTTGAATAAGTTAAGTGCTTCAATCCTCCACGAGTCACGGAGCAAGTTCCGGTCATACTCTAGACGGATCACGCTAGTATGAGCAGCTAGGTACTTGGGATTAATTTATTATTTGATCAAATTATGAGAATAAACTTATGTTAATATTTAGAAAAAGAATAAAAATCATGAATCCTTATGTGCCTTTTGGGCAATATATTTGTAGAGAAAATTTTCAACAATTTTCCTCAATTTATTTATTTTGTGCGATTGTTTGTGTTTAAATATGATTTAAAAAAAGTTGATTTTATTTTTCCATGACATCCATGAAACCGCAGGAGGATTTTCCAGTTAAGACTGTTACAGTTACAGCGAACTCAACATACACTGTAGACTAATTCCAACGTGTCTGTATGAAATTCAAATTGTTATAAATAAATTTCCAACTAATTCAACTTTAAAGCACCAGAACACTGAACACCATCAAAAGAAACCCCCCCCCCCCTCCTGTTTCTTTACAAAGTCTTGACACGCACAATTTGGCCCCAAGAGAATAAAATAAAATAATAACAAAAACAAAACTAAAACCAAAAATCAAATTATTTACGTAAAAGGCACAAAAATCCTGAACAATTAGTTGGCCAAAAACTAACTCTGAACAAAAGAAAGGGCCCTCACAACCCCATAGCTACATTGTAGAAAGTAGGAAACTTGTATGCAGAAACATAAGAACTACATATATGAAAAGATTTACAGAATGGACCTAAGATCTATGAAGCAGCATTAAGCACTAGAATGTAAAAAAAAAATTACCCACTGGCTGTGATTTATAAACCAAACCTGACTTGTTTAACAAAATTCTCAAGCAAACCTATAAACTTAGTCACAAATATATTGCACTGGCGGTGGAATCATAAAATAGATAGCTTTTTAGTCCTTTTCACATTTGTCTTCGCTTGTGCATCACAAGTCTCTCTCTTCCTCTTGGAGTTGTTTTTCTTGTCTTCTGTGATATCATTATTGTTAAAAGCTGTGTCCGCAGTCGTCTTTTCGTTAACTTCCAGTGCATCTTTGACAAACACTTTTAGCCTCCATAGTGTATAGTCACTCTGAATATAGCGGAAGACAATAAAGAACATATTGGTGGTCCACTAAAAAACTTGCGAAATAAAGCAACAGCATTTAAAGGAGGGAAGTTGTAAGACAGATTCATGAAAGCAAACACCAGTAACTAGATAAAGATGAGAAAAACCTGAGCATCGATGTCGAGGTCCACCTCTCGGGCGGTTGCTTGGAAATTGGGGTTATTCTCAGCAACTATCTCCAATGCTCTGGTAATGTTTTCAGGAGACAATTTAGCGAGGGCTGTCCCAAGTATTCTTTTCTCTTCAGAAGTCAGTTTCCTACAGCATTGTCAGGGAACCAAATTTTGAAAAGTCCTATCAGAATCATTATGTCCAGAGAGATTTTAAATGAATTAAACAAACAGATCCATAGCCATATTTCTATAGCAAATCGATCTCTGTTATAAATGGTAACATTAATGGATGACTCTTTCACAAACCTGCACTTCTGAATTACCATTTCTTTGAGATTCGTCAAATTGTTATCAACCTTAGAAAGCTGCAGATATTGGGAAAGCATAAATAGTAACATCGAGCAACAGACTTTAGTTACATTGGAATAACAACTTAAGCTAAAATTTAGCCAACCTCAAAGCTTAAATCCCGAGCCATATTGGCATAAGTGGCTTCCCGTGCAAGCTGCATATCTAAATGTGCTTCTGCTTCTTCCTCTTGTAACCTTTTTTCCTGCAATAATCAAACATAAAATCATTGCTGCAAAAACAAATGTGCCATGGGTCACTTAAAATCATTGCTGCAAAAAGAGCAACTTTAAAACGAAAAATTATTCACCCCAAGTTAGTCCTCTAATTACCTCTTCAGCAACTTTTGGCAACAGTAGCAGCCATTTCTCCTCAAATCTTTCCAGCAAGGATTTGGCCATAACATGATATTCATTTTTTTCATCGTTGTACTTCATTGCATTCTTAAAAACCAACCTTACATCAGAATAGATCTCTCGAACATTCTTATAACCGGTACCATCCTTGGCTTCCATTTTACTTTTTATAGTACCAAAATCCATGGGCTTTTCAATAACCTAAGGAAGAAGGAAAAACATTACTTTCAGATATAAAATTGGGGGCAAAGGGTAAACAAAGCCGTCCAAGATAAAAAGTAGATGGTTATTGGGGAAAAATTCCCAGCTAACAGAAATACGGAACCGATCAAATACTATTTTTTTTTCTTTTTTTTTTCAAACTGAATATAAACAAGTGTATAGATGAATACATAATTTTTGGGCATAAGATTCCATGCAACCATAGTTTAGTGCTAATAGTGGTATTGACAATGAGAAAGCTTTGCGCAGAACAACATTACCTCATAATAGTCATGCAATTCAAGACCTTTAACATCTACAGGCTCCAAAAAAGGCCAAGCCCACTTGTGCTGAGTAATCTGAGAAGGAAGAAATTACATGTTGTAAGAAGGAAGAATGAAGAGAGAGGAGAAGGGAGAACAGGACAGAGTAAGAACTAGAATAGAGAGAGAATGATTGATAATTCTAATCTGCCATTTGTTGTTGTGCAGCTTAGGAACGTGTTCTGGGCATACAAAGGGTAGGAAAGAAGGCTCTAATACTACTATTGTAAGAAGAGAATGAAGAGAGAAGAGAAGGGAGAATAGGACAGAGGAAGAACTAGAAGATAGAGAGAGAGAGCTAGAGAGGTTTGATCTGAATAATACTTTTGCATATGCTCATTAACACAACAATCAAGATTAAGACCCTTTCCTTAATTATAAAATACTGAACATAACAACCCTCCCTAACTAACCCAACTAACACGTCCGTATTGATTTTTCAAATGAAACATTATCCGGTCAATTTATAAGTGTTGACACATAGGAAAAGACACTCCTAGTAGAAAAAGAAAAGAACATGAAAAATCCTAAATATCCTTTGATACATCTACTTCACAACTATTTGTTCATGCAAATAAATTAAGACAAACCTAGAGAGATTATTCAAAATTTACATTTGTACTACATGAAGTTACCAAAGGCCAATAGGTGATTCTAACAATGATTCTTTCAATAGAAAGTTACACTACATTGTGTATGTACTTTATTAATCGTTCAATATATAATAGTAAGACTTGAAAAAATAGATATTTCCAAAAGCATTCACAAGCCACACATATTCCACAAGAACAATAAGTGACCTCAAAATAGGAGAAACATAACAAATCATAATAATAGTATTAGTATTATAGCTCTTTTTGGAGATTGTCACCAAAATTATAGTTTATTCTTTTCTTCTTCCTATTTCATCCGTTGTTCACATCAATTTGGATGAGTCTTCTTTATTCATGAAAAACTAAACTACCTATTAAGGGACTTGGATAGATTCAGATGCTTAATTGATTCAACCAGCACCAACTATGTGAATGAAATTACTTTGATTAAATCTTGGCAAATGGCATGGACAAGTGACAGTGCACACAATCTTACATGCTGATGCGTGGGTTCCAGACAATTCAAGCAATGACAGTGCAAGGGAGGTCTTTGAGCAACCATAGATGAGACACATCTTGAAGGCATCAACACAATCGGTTGGGCATTGTTTAGTTGGGGGTTTTTGGAGGGGAGGAGAGGGGTGATATAAGTGTGTTTGGTTGGGAAAAATAGAGAGGAGGTGAGGTTTAAAATTGTCTTTTTGTGATCCCCTCTCACCCCTCCAAATTTAGGGGTTTTTAGAGGGGTGAGAAATATTATATCTCATCCTGACTAAATTGTCCTTGCTAACTTTTAAATATTCCAAGTTTGCCCATCGCTTTTTCTCAATGTTCTCGATTCTAAAGTGTCCTGCTCCTGCTTCAGCTTGGAGTAATCGTAGATCAGAGAAGCTTCGGCCATGGAAGCTCCGAGCTTGACTTCCTTTCAGGGCTTTTTCTATCTTTCGCTAACCCTAACTGCAGCTTAGCTCATTTATGCCAATTCCGAAGGAGAGGCGCTTTACACCCTCAGGCGGAGCTTATCGGATCCCGACAATGTGCTCCAGAGCTAGAATCCTGCCCTTGTTAACCCTTGCACTTGGTTCCATGTCATCTGCAACCGGGTCACCCGAGTGTATTCCATCATCCTTCTCTTCCTCTTTTTTTGCTGTGTTTTCTTGCGTCTATTGGTTGCTAATGTTGTTGTGTGGTGATAACTTCACCCTTTTCATTTTTCTTCTTGTTTTCCAAGGGAAAGGATTGTAAATTTGGTTATTATGTTTGATGGGGTCAATCTAAAGGCTACCTTCTTTGGATTAGAGGATCTTCCTTTTGCAATGTGTATTATTTACTTGCTTTTTGTGATTTTACTGCCTCCTTTTCCTTCTCTAAGATATGTAAGCTAGAGCTTCTTGGCGTTGTTCTATTCTTATTGAGCCTTGTCAACGTTATTTGACTTCAAAATCTAGTGGTTATGGTTTGTATTGTCTTACAATCTGGAACTGCTTATTCAGAACAAGGAAGAATGAAGGTAATTGTTATATTGTCATATTACAATCTGTAGATACATATATACACGCATGGACATATGTTTGGGGAGTATAATCCGGGATACAAGAAGAGTGAATCATGGAATGTATTTAATGGTCTAATCCCTATAATCCCTCTCAATTATTCCCCCACAATCAAATCTAATCAATTCTAATTAACTGCCATATCAATAATTATTGCAATATCTCCTACACTCCCCCTAAAGTTAGAGTATAGATATTTATCATGTTCAACTTACCAAGTAGATATACAAATATATCTCTAGTTAACCCTTTTATGAGTATATCTACTGTCTGTTCTTTGGAGGGAATGTGTTTGAGTTCTATTGTGCCAATATCAATCTTTTCTCGTATAAAGTGCCTGTCTATTTCTACATACTTTGTTCTGTCATACTATATTGGATTGTGTGACATATTTATTGTTGTCATATTGTCTTAATAGAGTTTGATAGGTAGCTCATTAGCACTCCTAGCTCTTCTAGAACTCGTTTTATCCAGAGACCCTCACATATTCCAAAAGCTATGGCTCAGAACTTGGCCTCAGCCCTGCTTTTAGCAACCATACTCTGCTTTTTACTGCACCATGTGACCAAATTTCCCCAAACATACGTGGCATATCCTGAGTTTGACCTTCTGTCAACTTGATCCCCTACCCAATCGGCATTTGTGAGAGAACTTCCACATTTCTCTTGTCAGATTTTTTGAATAGTAATCCTAGGCCAGGTGAACCCTTCAGATATCTGAGAATTCTGTAAACTTCATTTAGGTGTTTCTGTTTAGGGTTATGAGAGTGTTGGCTCACAAAGCTGACTGCATAAGCAATATATGGCCTAGTGTGTTATAGATAAATCAGCTTCCTTACTATTCGTTGATATCTTCTCATATCTACTTCCTTTCCTAGATCTTCGTCATCTCTAATCTTATCAACCCAAATAGGAGTATTGTTAGGCCTACATCCCATCATACTTGTTTCTTCTAGGAGATCCAGTATGTATTTTCTCTGTGAGATACTAATTCCCTTTGCAGATCTAGCTACTTCCATGCCTAAAAAATATCTCATCTTCCCCAAATCTTTCACTTGAAATTTCTGGTTAAGAGCTCTTTTGATTCTATCAATCTCTATTGGATTGTCACCTGTGAGAATGATGTCATCCACATATACTGTTAATACTACAAGGTTCTTGTTCATATGCTTGAAGAATAGAGTGTGATCACTCTGCCCCTATGTATAGCCTTGCTCCTTCAGTATTCTGGTGAATCTCTCAAACTATGATATTGGAGACTGCTTAAACCCATATAGTGATTTCTTCAGTTTACACACTTGGCCTTCATTTTTTCCAAGAAATCCCAAGGGTATCTTCATGTATACTTCCTCCTTCAATTCCCCAACTAAAAATGCGTTCTTGACATCTATTTGATGTAGTGGCCAATCCATGTTTGCAGCGAGAGATAGTACGATTCTGATGGTGTTTAATTTTGCTACTGGTGCAAATATCTCCGTGTAATTCATGCCATAAATTTGAGAAAAAACCTTTAGCCACCAGTCTAGCTTTGTATTTGTCAAGACTCCCATCAATATACTACGGGGTGAATACCCATTTGCATCCAACTACTTTTTTTCCTTTCAATAATTCAACTACTTCCCATGTTTCATTTTCCTCCAGTGCCATCATTTCTGCCATCATGTCTTTCCTCCATTCAGGGCATGCAAGCGCCTTATATATATTCTTTGGTATTCTGATTTGATCAAGGTGAGAGGTAAAAGCATGATGTTCAAAAGATAGAGCCTTTTATAGGAAACAAACCTCTATAAGATGTCTAGTACATGACCTGCGTCGTCTTATTGCAATTGGAAGATCAAGATCATCATCATTCTACTCTTGTGATTGTTCAGGACCAGCCTTTGGATCAAACTCTTGGTGTGCATCATTCACTTGAGTGACATCACCTGTCGTGTTTCTCCGATTATAGACTTGCCCCTATTTGTTAGTGTCTTCCCCTGAACTAGTGTGTCCTTCACATTCTATAGTCTTCTCTTGCACTGGCATGTCTAGGGTATAGATCCTATCAAGTTCTTGGTGGAGATATAGTGGTTGAAATTCTAGTTTAGCTTCCGATTTATGAGATTCACTCCAAATCTCCCCTGGACCGAAGATGAGGTATAGAAGGAATAGTTTTACGGAAGGTGACATCACATGTGATTTAGAGACGTTTAACTACTAGGTCAAAACATTTATACCCTTTTTGAGTGCCAGCAGGCCCTACGAAAATACATTTGGTAGCTTTAGGATCAAGTTTGGAAGTGTGATGAAGATGAACAAAGGCAGTACACCTGAAGACCCTGAGAAGAAAGGTGTTTTCTAAATAAGGTAGGTGAAAATAGTTCTGAAGAACTTAGAGAGGCGTTTGGAATGATAAAGGTTTACATAGCATGCGGTTAATTAAGAAGGTAGCCATGAGGATTTCATCGGACCAGTAGAAATTTGGGACATGGCTACTAAATAGAAGGGCCCTTGCTATTTCTAAGATATTTCTATTTTTCTGTTCAGCAACACCATTATGTTAGGGGCTTTATGGACAAGAACTTTTGTGGGTGATCCCATGTTGTTTAAGAAACTCAGAGTTGGTTTAAGTATTCAGTGCCATTGTAAACGTGAAAAGTCTGAATTTTTGTATCAAATTGGGTAAGAACCATGTTGTAGAAGTTCACAAAAGTTTGATAGACTTCAGTTTTATCCCTTAAAAGAAAACCTAAGTAACTTGGGTATTGTCATCAATGAGAGTCATGAACCATTTTGACTGAGTGCGGTTAGAGATTCGAAATGGACCCTATAAGTCACTATGAATAATAGAGAATGGCTTGGATGGACGATATGGGACACTCAGGAAATGTGTGCGATGGTGTTTGGCAAGCTCATAAGACTCACATGAAAAAACTGAAGTTTTATTAGAGCAAATTGAAGGAAACATTTTGCACATGTAATGAAAATTTGGATGCCCACAACTCCAATTCACTAGTATTAGGGAGAGACACTTTATTGCACGTGCGCGGTACAAACTTATGACGGTCATCCAAGTAATAGAGTCCATCGAGCTTCTTAGCAACATCAAATCGTCATTTCGGTGAGCAGATCTTGAAAAACACAATAGGTGGCAAAGAAATTAACCTGACACCGTTCATCCTTAGTCAATTGAATGACTGATAGTAAATTACATTTTAGATTTGGAACGTGTAGAACATTGTGTAATGTCAGGGTTAAGGAAACATTAATAGTGCCACTTCCAGCAACCAAAGAATCAGAAGCGTCAGCAATTTTTACAGTGAGATGATTGTGCATGAGTGTATGTAGAAAAATAGGAGGCCTCATTTGTCATATGATCAGAGGAGCTTGAGTCTCCTATCCAACAAGAGTCCATGGGCTTACCTTTAAGAGTAACAAGAGCTTTGAAAGAATTACCTCTTTGCACAACACTAGCAATTGACTGCTTACGCGATTAATTTTCAAATGCAGTGAGACGTTCCAAAATAATCGAGTGAATCTTGGGCTGATGGATTTCCATGTATTGGGCCTGTGTTGACACAGCCCATTAGAGAAGACGTTACTGGGCCAGGTGTGTAACTGCTCCGTGGTTGATCTGCTGCTGGGCCCAAATCATTTGGGTTGTCTTGTAGCTCTATTACATGGCCTTTGGATTGCCGCTGCCTAGGTTTCCAATCTAGGGGCTTCCCATGAAGCTCCCAGCACTTATCCGGTGTGTGACCCTATTTCTTGCAGTCATCACATGTTGGGCGGTCCTTCCTGGAGTCGTTTGCACGGCCAGTAAGTGCAAAAGTCACCTCTGCAATGATCGATGTTGAGGGTTGATGGTGTCTGGCATCATAACTCGTCGGAGTGCTTCCTCATCATGGAGAAGAGCAAACACCTCGGATACTGTTGGAAAAGGTGTGCGCCCAAGGAATCGGCCTCTGTGGTCTTCATACATTGGGTTCAGGCCAACAAGGAACTCGAAGAGCCTTTCTTCCTTCAAATCGCGTCGGTGGGTGGCTGCATCCTCGACATCTCGCCAGACATGTTGCTTTAGCTAGTCTAACTCCTGCCATAACGTCTTCTTCTCCAGGTAGTATGTGTTCAAAGGGCGATTTTCTTGTCTCAGTTCATAGCCGTGCTCTGAGGTCAAAGACTAGAGAGGCTATCAGTCGCTTGCTGTAGGCCTATTTCACGGCCTGCCAAATTTCTCTGGCTAAGGCAATAAACACGAAACTCCTGCGAACAGCAGGGGCCATCGCGTTGAGGAGCCAAGATGCCACCATTGAATTTTCCATCTTCCACCGTCAGCGTGTATCAGCATCATTGGTGGGTAGAGAATCATTCTGAATCAGCTCTAATTGGTCACAGCCATCTAGAGCGAGGTACATGGATTGAGCCCACTCCAAGTAATTGTCACCCTTGAGACGCTTGGGGACAATGATCACGGTGGAGCCTTCAACGCCGGTGACCTTTGTTGGAAGGCGCAATCTACCATCAGTTACGATGGAATCAACTTCGGCGGAGGCAAAAATATAGAACCCTGAACTCTGCTCTGATACCATACTATATTATAATCTGAAACTGCTTATTTAAAACAAGGAAGAACGAAGGTAATTGTTATATTGTCATATTACAATTTGTAGATACATATATACACGCATGGACATATGATTGGGGAGTATAATCCGAGATACAAGAAGAGTGAATCATGGAATATATTTAATGGTCTAATCCCTATAAGCCCTCTCAATTATTTCCCCGCAATCAAATCTAATCAATTCTAATTAACTGTCATATCAATAATTATTGCAGTATCTCCCACGGTTTGCATATGTTCTATTTTCTTTATCTTTCGATTTTGTTAGGGTTGAATGAGATGGTATGGTTGAGCTGGATTTCATTAACCGCTTCCACAAATAGATATTTGTGGTCAATTTGCAAATATCATTTATTTGGATTATTACTTTGGTAACTGAGGTATTGTCTGACCATTTGTGATTAAAATCTAAAACGGCCTCTAGTTTGTCATGTTTATTGCCTTGCTGTTGGTAGTTCTCTGTGATACCCCCCGTTTAGGTTCTGCACGTGTTCACTTTGCAACTATAGAGATATTATAAAATATATAAATATGTTGCAATTAGTATATAGGATTAGATATGATATTATTTTATTAATATTTAATATTCTCTATTATGTATATATACCTATTCAGAATATCAATAAAGTACAATTATTTTTTCCTTTGTAAAGCAACATAGTGTCAGAGCAAGTTAATTGGTAAACTTTATTTTTTCCCTAGTATCCATGCTCTTCTCTTCAGGAAGTCACTGACAACTTTGGGACTATAACTGGGTGTCCTATTCACAACTTCCAACAATGACACGTGTAGGCCAGGGAGAAGCGCGGGGTTTTGATCGCCCAACCCCAGGGAGTTTTGCCTTCAACTGAGACGCGCATGACACTCATGCGCCATTCAAAAATTCGTTGATTTCCGTTTTCTGGCATGATTCTGTCCGGTTTTGGCTCTTTACTCGTCGGCAAAACCTTTGCTTTAACGATGAACGTGGCCGGCATGGTGAAGGACTAGCTTTTGATTGCTTTCTCGTGGTCAATTATTAATGACACTGTCATGTCCATCGATTTGTTTAGGCATGGGCTTGCCTTTTTTGGGTGTTACCTATTACAACCATTCGAAGCTTAAGGCTCTTAAGGCTTTGAATCTTGCCATTTTCCACCTTGTCGATCTACCTCTGTTTAGGCTCCACAATTTGTGGTATTTCATGCTCTCTGCCTCTACCTCTGTTTGGTAGCAATCGTTCAATCCTTGGTGAGACCTTTGGGTCTTTGTGCTTTGGGTCTCATTCATTCTTTGGGTCTGGTTTTGACATCCTCATAATGGGTCCTCTTTGTTTCATTCATTTAGAGCCCCTTTATTCCTGTGAGACAAGTTTTTTATTTCTAATTTGGTACATCTTTGCTGATTGTTCCCTGGTGAGACCTTTGGTTGCTGCTTTATCCCGATTGGTACTATCTTTGCTAGTTGGTTATTTTTTGTTTCACATAATGATGTGCATGGTATTCTCTGTTATGAAGCATTAGGTGTGGCTGTTGGAATTTAGGTCTTTGGTACAGCTGCTCTTCTCCTTCATATGTTTATCTTGATTTAAATATTCATTGGTCATCGGTCCCCAGTGTGACATCCTATTCAGTATTTTTGACTTGAGTATTGTCTCTGGGCCATTAAATCTTCTTTTGAGGTGCTTTATGAAGGATAATTGTGGTTCATCCTATTTTAATGATGACGTAGTGGAATATGCCCAGTTTATCAAGTACACTGATTTACAGAAACATGTCAACCCGTCTGCTAGTGGTCCTATGGCGAGAAATAATATTGATGTATGTCTTATCTCTTCTTCCACTAAATGGATCATAGATTCAAGTGCCATTGACTACATAATAGGTAACCGTAATCTCTTCTCAACTTACGACTCATATACCAATCCTTTAAGTATTACCAGTGCTGATAGTTCTTATTCTAGTGTCATTGGTTCTAGCATAGTAAGTCTTACTCCTTCCATTCAGTTACCTTAAGTGTTGTAGGTACCAGACCTTGCATTTAATCTTCTTTCTCCAAGCAAACTCACCCATGATCTCAATTGTCGTATGTCATTTTATCCTTATCACTGCTTGATTCAAGATCTCGTGACAAAGAAGATTATTGGAAGAGGTTACGAATCTGGCGGTTATTACTTCATGATCAGGAGTCTCATGCGGTGGCTTATACTTGCGGTGTCACTCCTTTTGAAGAACATTGACGTTTGAGTCATTTATCTTTATTTCAAATGCAGGTTTCAAAACCCTTTTGGGCAGATGCAGTCTACTACTTGCTTTCTCATTAATCGCATGCCCTCCTCTATTCTTAATGATTGCATTCCCTATACCACTCTTTTTCCTTCCAAGTCTTTGTTTCCTATTGATCCTAAGATTTTTGGCTGTGTTTTATTCTAGATGTGCATCCTACTGTCTCTAAATTAGATCCTAAGTCTCTCAAGTGGGTCTCTCGGTGTCTCTCCTACTATAAATCGTTATCTAGTTTCTGCATATGTTATCTTTCAGGAATCTGTTGCATATTTTACCTCTAACACTTCCGCACCTCCTTCTCCACCTGTGGAGGAAAACACTCTTCCTGTGTATTCTATCATTCCCTCACCATCATTGGCCCCAGCTTCAATATTGGCACCTACTCAACCACTTTTGTCTCAGGTTTATATCAGACATTTGAAGGAAACTAATCCTGCTATTATGCCAGATTTGGCTCTGCCATTGTCTGTTTTGTCATCAAATCCCTGAGCTTGGCTCGGTTCTTGATTTTAAGACACCTCCTATACCAAATCTTGATCCCTCTCTTATATGCCCATTACCCTCCGCAAAGGTAAATGTAGTTATGCCTACCCTATTTCTTCTTTTGTTTCATATAACCACCTCTTTATTTCTTCTCGTGCCTACATTGCCTCTTTAGACACTATTTTCGTATCTCAATCCCTTCATGAAACCTTGTCCTACCCGGGTTGGCATTCTGCTATAGAGGGGGAGATAGAGGCCCTTGATCGTGCTGACACGTGGACCTTAGTGGATTTACAGACAAGAAAGAAAGTCATTGGGTGTAAATGGTTGTTGACCCCTAAAACTATGGCTGATGGCACACTTGAACGCCTTAAGGCTCGCCTTGTTGCTAAAGGCTATACTCAGAAGTATGGTATTGACTACTCTGAGACTTTTTCCCTGTGGCCAAACTCTCCTCTGTTCGTCTCATCTCTTTGGCCACTACTTATTGTTGGTATATTTCTCAACTGGATTTATCAAAAATGCCTTCTTAAATGGTGATCTTCTTGAAGAAGTGTACATGAAGCAACCATCAAGTTTTGTTGCTCAGGGGAGCGTGGTAAAGTGTGTCCCTTTAAGAGATCTTTATACGGTTTGAAGCAAAGTCATCAGGCATGATTTGACAGATTTAGTACTATTGGGAAGGACTTCGGCCTGTGCCAAAGTAAATATGACCATTCTGTGTTCTATCAGAGAACAAGTGCTGGCATAATTCTACTAGTTGTATATGTCGATGATATTGTGATTACAGGGAGTGATACCTCGGGGATCTCATCACTCAAGTCATTCCTTAACTCTCACTTTTAGATGAAGGATCTAGGTTCATTAAAGTACTTCCTAGGCATTGAAGTCATGAGGAGCAAAAGGGACATCTTATTGACTTAGAGAAAATATGTTCTTGATCTGCTAAAAGAAACTACAAACTAGGAGCTGCCTGAACTAGTTTCCCTATAGTTTATAATCCTCTATTTGATACTGATAATAGTATATAGTATGAAAATCCCATTGAAGCTGCTAAGAGCAAGCCGTTTGAGAATCCAGAGAGGTACAGAAGATTGATTGACAAATTGAATTATCTTACGATGACCCGTCCTAATATCACTTATCTAGTGAGTGTCCTTAGCTAATTTATGGTCTCACCAACTGTTCGACAGTAGGAAGCCTTAGAACATGTGTTACATTACTTGAAGGGATCACCAGGTCATAGAATATTGTACAAGAGCTATAGTCCCATAAATATTGAGTGCTTTTGTGATGCCAATCATGGTGAATCAAAAGCCACAAGATAGTCTACTATAGGATATTGTTTTTGTAGGAGGAAATTTGGTAATTTGACAAACAAGAAACAAAATGTGTCACAATTAAGTGCAGAAGCAGAATACAGAGCCATATGTATGTGAGATAGTTTAGATATATCAGTTACTGAAGGAGATTGGCCTTACAACCTCGTTACCAGCAAAGCTGTGATATAATAATAAAGCGGTCCTACACATAGCCTCTAATTCGGTATTCCATGAACACATGAAATATATTGAAATTGATTGTCATTTTATTCGAGACAAGCTTAAGGAAAACTTTATTTCTATAGGGCATGTCAAATTCAGTGATCAATTGGGTGATCTCTTCACCAAAACTCTTAATAGAGTTCGAGTTGCATATCTTTGTAACAAGTTCAGTATGATTGACATATATACTCTAACTTGAGGTGGAGTGTAGAGATATTATAATATATATAAATATCCTGTAATTAGTATATAGGATTAGATATGATATTATTTTATTAATATTTAAGATTATCTATTGTGTATATATACCCATTTAGAATATTAATAAAGTACAAGTATTTTTTTCTCTGTAAACCCACACCAACCATATCTCATAAGTTATGGATTTAATCTATATCTATATATATGTTTATGACTTAAGCTAGAGTGTCCCTAAGAATGATTAATTTTACGATCAGCTCACCACTTGATGTCGAAAGAGTAAACCACATTAGTGAATTGATTGAAAGTAACATGGATCTTCTCTCTCTTCGAGTTTATGCTAACAGATTTATGATGCTTTCTGCAAGGATCTTGGTAACTCCAACCTATCTAGACATTCGGTACTTGAACTTGGGAAATTAGAGCATCTGTATGTTCTCTGATGAGTCTGATCCATGGTTGATCGTTGTGTATTAATAGATAAAAGTATATTTGTTAACTTTTAATTAACTCAATTCCCCTCCCCTTCCGAACCAAACAAAAGATATTATCTTTCTTCCCCTACCTTCACACCCATAACATCCTCTACCTTTCCATACCCGCTCTTAAATTAACTTAATCTACCATCCCCTTTGTTGAAGCAAATATAGCCTAAGGAGATATTGCTAGTAGGGATCCAAGCAGGTTGGGTCAAAATGAGTCACAACCCTAACAAGGCATTATTGGGAGGAATCCAAACAGACTGAGTTTGAATAGTCATAACCCTAACAAGAAACTATTACAAGGAACCCCAGTAGGAGTATAGGATTAAGCAATGGCTAAGATATGATGTTTAAATTTACCCTACTAACTAACAGGATAACTATTTAAATTAAATAACTATGAGATAATAACTAATTTAAATAATTAACTAGATGTTAATCAACTATTCTATGTGCCTGTTTGGAAAGGCAGTAAACCGTGGTTTTAAACGGGCTTTTGGCCCAAACTTTGGTTTGAAAATATTTTAAAACAAACAGTCATATTTGTCCAAAAGAATTTTTGGACTAAACTATAGTTTAAAACTAAAATTTTGAATAAGCTATTGAAACTAGTTTCTAGAATAGTAAAAGAACTTATGGACTATCCAATTACTATTTTGCCCTTACTTTTTCTTACACCATCTCTCCTCTCTCCTCTCTCTTCTTTCATTTCTCATCTCTCTTCTCACCCTCTTTCCTCTCTCTTCTCCACCCTCTCTCCTATTTCCTCTCTCACATCTATTTTTAATAAAATTATACCCTTTCTAGTAATTTTCTAATTATAAAAGTCTTTCTGGTAATAACTATTAAAATACTCATTTATTCAAAATCACTTTTTTTTATAAAC
The DNA here is from genome assembly GCA_037074615.1 of Leucaena leucocephala. Taxonomy (NCBI): domain Eukaryota; kingdom Viridiplantae; phylum Streptophyta; class Magnoliopsida; order Fabales; family Fabaceae; genus Leucaena; species Leucaena leucocephala. Next base: position 8,770,437 of record CM073550.1, read on the forward strand.
TCTTCTCCAAAAGCTTTTTTCTAAAAGTTGTCTAAAAGCCTTTTTCCAAACTCTTATCCAAACATGCCCTATATTAAAAACCTAAAGTAATCTAAATAAACACTAAAAGAAATATAATGATCTAAGAGGGCAGAACCAAATTGAAATAGCAAAATAATTTCACTTGCCTGGCGAAATATTGTGGAAAATTGGCGCATGAGCTCTTGCATTCTCTTTGCAGCAGCTGCTTCCCTACGCAGTGCATTTTGCTGTTGCCTCTCAGCACTAATAAAATGCTTCTCTCGTCCCTTATCTCTAATAAGTGAACTACCTTTGGAATTGCCGCTGGTTTGAATACTAGAAGTGGATTGGTAGAACTGTTCAACCTCATTTACTTGCTTCTCAATCTGCAAGAAACATAGCACAAATAAATTATATTTTGATCCCGATGCTAAAACCCATAGAACTATAAATGCAAGCAGAATGTTTCGACTTTAGCAGGAGAAGAAAATCCATGGCTGTCAGCCAGCCACACCTCTTTTGGATTGTAAACTTGTAAATCTTCTGCCCTTGTTTTTGGTCCCACTTGACCCAAACACTTCAGGGATCACCAAAGAAACTAATCTAACTTTCCAGTTCATCAGGCCCCTTGGACCACCACATTCTTTATGCATAAAGTCTCAGGTTGGCACATGATCATGCATGGCAACTCATCCCCAACAAAAGTCAACCCAAAACATGAAACCTTAAAAATGGTCACTTTCTTTGTTTTTGTTGACTTTGTTGTACTTGCTGCTTGCTTGGGATTCTTTCATCTTCTCTACCATGCCTAAGTCCATAGCTACTAGCAGTACAATGACCTTGGGAATCAGTTGACTCTAACAAGTGATTTGTCACATATTAAAGCACATACAAATTTAATAGGAACAATCCTGGTAATAGGATCCAATAAATAGTATAAAAAAAATAATAAGAACAATTGTTAGAAATCAACACAGTTTGCACATTTCCCAGTCAATGAGGCAAGTTGAGTTATTTGCTAGGTAATAATCCCAAAAAAGGTCATATTTGATGTTTGGGATGAGGAGAATTCTCTAGCAATGCCCTTGTCATAGAACTCTACCATTAGAGACTGCTAACACATGCAAGTTCCCACATTTGGCCATGGAGATTTTGGATATTATTCAACAAATTTTTCCAAGGTTGGATATGCCACATAATATTATAAGCTTAAGACAAAAGTCTCCAACACCAAACAAGGAAACCAATCGATTACTGAATACTCTAATAATCTCATTTGCTGAGAAGCTTTGGCAGAAGATGCATCAATGCACTCAGGTAAAGGGTATAGAGAATGCTAATATTCTTAAGTGGTTTGCAGAAAAAGACAACCCATAATTTTTTTGCATGATCGAACATTGACTTTGATAGTTGAGCATCTAGATACTTGGCAAGGAGGATTTAATATCTCTAAATGAACCAATTTTCATTTCTTGGCTGAGAAAAAAAGAAAAGCCTAAGGTTATTCTCATTGTAGACTTTTAGATGAAATGAAATGGAGATAAGTTATTTGTTGTCTGCACTCCCCACATTCTTCCTTTTCTCCCTCCTTTCTATCTATTTCTCTATCCTTTCTTTATATTTCTCCCTCTATTCTTCTTCTCCAAACCCTTCTTTCCCTTTGTCCTATTTGATATCAAAGCAAGGTTCTTCACACTCCCATAAACCGGGAAATCTCAAAAAAACACATCAAAACCCCAGAGTTCATGACTGCCATATTATTCTATAGAATTAGTACTCAAAAAAGGGACAACATATATACATTCATATGAATCATTTTATTTTAAATATTATGGAATTAATTATGCTGCTTTTGTCAATAAGCATAAAGTCAAAGGTATCACATAATTCTTAGTAGAATGGCTGATGGAACTTTTAATAGCTTGGCCAACATGAAATTAAACTCCTAATGTTGTCATCTAATATGCTTGACAGATGTTCCAATAATCCAATGTTATCTTTTAATAATTCTTCATACGCATTGTTAATCAAAGAATTTGAAATTCCTTTCTTGCCTATTTCTCAGTCTGTGTCTCTTTGATAAACTACAAGGGTAGATATGAACAAGGTTTCGTCCATAATTCTAGATCTATAAGATGGTGGCTTGTCATTTACTCTTGGACCTAGAGAACTTCTTGTTTTCCTATCATAATATTATTTCGAGTGGTTTTTCCAAAAGTCCTTATTGGATCTGACTGAAACTTCAACTCTTCACCTTACATTTTGATTTGAAATTGCGTGTATTGAAGTTCTATAAAGTGAGTTTTGATCATTTTGAGTTTGATGCTGTCTCAAGTAATACAACAAGCTTTTCATCTTACTCTTGTTTTGTCATGGTGCCTTGATGCGCACAGGAAAGTGATTTTCCAAAGGCATTCAATGCAAATAGTACGATCAAATCGCAAATCGAATGATTTTGAAAAATTGTTTACTTGTTTATGTTGGAAGATGACGTACAGCAAAAGGGCTTTAAGGCCCAAAGACGCAGCCCAATACTCATACTTAGTTCAAGTAGTTTATCATTTAAGTATATTTTACCCTTTTTTATTTATGTTGTCCTATCAGCTATCTAATAATCAGAGTAGAAAAGATATTCTTAATAGATAGAATTTGTTTAGAATTAATTTTTAAGACACCTTGAGGCAGCATAGAGCTTCGGTGTCCTATATATGCACCCTTTGATCATTCAAATAAAACCTGAAGCTGAGATATTAATTACTCAGTCAATCTTCGGTTTAACACTATGCCAAGTACTACATGTTTAAGGTGAAGCAATCGTTGACAGAATAATATCATGTAGGTATAAGGATGTATATCAAGGATTAGAGGATCGTATGTAAGTACCATGAAGTGATTTTACCGATAACTAAGTCAGGCAGTTTGATATACTTAAAGTCTATCTGAATAAAAAATAATAGACCATTGAGAGTGACAAAAATGTCTTAGTGCCATTATCCTTACAAATATAAAAGGTGAACAATCACCCATGACAGTAAAGAGATGCGAATCTAAAGCTAACATGTTGGAGAATTGAGTCACACGGCATATAATAGAACAACAAAATGCCCAGCAGTAAACCTAAATCATGATAAATATGCAAAAAAATTAACGGGGAAAAAGTTTCATCTTTGTTCACTAGGGCAATAATGAATGCAATAATATTAGAAATTATGAAAAATATCAGCGCAACAAATATATTTTTTGAGACGGAAATAACAAAAAGCGAAAGACAAGTAGACAAATCATGGAGTCCAGTTCCAGTTTCAGACATTTAAATTCACATTCTCGACATAAGAATGAAAAAATTGCAATATAATGAGTACATCATGTAAGCCCAACAAAGAATGGCCTCAACTTCAGAATCATCCATCACAGAAATCGGAAAGCACAAACTCACCTTATCTACAGTACCAAGAATTTCATCTAGGGAATGCTTAAACTCTTCCACGTTTGCCGGCACATCTCCGACCTGGTAGAGACTGGGATCCGAAGCAACCCGTGGCTCCATCTAAGTGAGAGAATCAATGATCCCTTATTATCGCATTCGTTCCTGTGGAAAGAATCATTAAGGAATTCATAAATTCGAACAAAAGTTATACGCACAAATAACAATCATAATAATAATAATCAAACGTTCGCAACTCACCAACGCAGGAGCTTTCCGAACTTTTGTCTCTCTCTCTCTCCCTTGCAAACCCCAAGACTACACAGAGAAGTCACGTCTATTTACAACCTTTCCTTGCGTCCCTGTTGCTTCTCCACCTGTTGTGCTTTTCTTTGGAGTTTTGATTTTACTTCCTTTTATTTTATTTTGTCATTAATATTTTTCTAATACTCTTCGCTTCAAGATTAAAAGCCTATTTGGATAGTTTTTTTTAAAAAAAAATATATAAAAAAATAGATTTTTAGATAGATTTTAGAAAAAATTTCTAGAAAAGAGATTATAGAAAAAATATAGTTCTAAATAAATGAGTGTTTGAATAGTTATTACTAGAAGCATTTTTGTTATTGGTAAATTAATAAAAATGGTATGAGATTAAAAGAACATCAGTGTTAGTCCTCTTCACCGACCAGCGCATCCTTGTTCATCTTCTTCCAACGACCTCAGATTTAGTGACCCTCCTTCTTCATTGTTCATGAGTTCGTTCCAATTCCTTCTCCGTTGATCTGATTTCCTTCTCAATGGATCAATGTTTGTGTTTTGTGTTGGGCAAAAGAAGAAGATGCTCAACAAAGGGAGGATGGTGTTGGTGAAATCGACGGATTGGCAGAGTAGACAGGGAAGCTTTGACGAGCTTTCACAACAACGATGACGACAGAAGCCACATGACAATGACGACAAAAGACACAGAGATGGATAGGCACTAAGAAAGGAGGAGGACATTGAAGGTGAACAGTGGTGACGTCATATGGAATATAGGAGAGAGAGTGTGAAAAAAATTAGGGATAAAGTGGTAATTGGGTAGTCTATAAGATCGTTTACTGTTTTAAAAATTATTCTCAGTAACTTATCCAAAACTATAGTTTTATACACTCGTTTACTGTTCTAAAAGATATTCCTAATAGCTTATCGAAAGCTATAGTTTTAAACTATGGTTTGGCCCATAAGCCGTCTTAGATAAATATGACTGTTTGTGAAATTTTTTTAAACCAAAGTTTGGGCCAAAAACCTTTTTAAAACCAAAGTTTAAAATGCCCGTTTGGATAGGCTTTTGGAAAAAGACTTTTGGACAGTTTTTAGAAAAAAATACTTTTAGAGAAGAGCTTATGAAAAAAAAAATTGTTCTGAATAAATGAGTATTTGGATAGTTATTACTAAAAGAACTTTTGTTATTGACAAATTATAAAAAATGATATGATATTATTAAAAAATATCTTTTTTCCTCTCTCCTATTCTCTACACTACAGCACCTCTATCATCGTCTCATCTCTGCTTTCTTGTTCTTTCCAGTGATGAGGGAGCATTTTATTTTGTTCTTAACGGCGACAACCTGACAACAGAGATCCACGGTGACAGACAACCAGTGAAGGCAACAACGACGTGCCACTCAGCGATGACCTGGCGACGAAGCTCCACAATGGAAGAAGAAGATAACCTAGCGACGGAGCTCTGTAGTGGCTAAAGACAACATAATAGCTTGACGCGACGCAACCTTCCTCCTTCCCAGTGACACGACGGCAATGGCAGTTTCTAGTGACGAAAAGGGAGAGAAGAGAAGAGAAGAGAGAGAGTATAAAAAAATAAAGGTAAAATAGTAAGTGGGTAGTCCATAAGCTCTTTTACTATTATAGAAGCTATTCTTATAAGCTTATTCAAAACTATAATTTGATCCAGAAGCCCTCTTGGATAAACATGACTGTTTATTTTAAAAAAAATCAAATCAAAATTTGGGTCAGAAGCCATTTTAAAACTGTAGTTTGGGGTTACCAAACACATATATAATCCACTAGTAAGTCTTGATTAATGATTTGAAAATTTATGCAAACTATAGGAATTAAAATATAATTTTTCTAAGCTTTCATTTGGATTTAAATAATTTTATTGTGCTTTATTTGCCATTTTCTCTTATATAATTATTCAATAACTTAATTTAGTTGTAATTAACTTTTTAAGCAATGCAAGATGAACCAATTAGCGCATGTTTGGGTTGGCATAAAGTGTGTGTTTGATAACCCCAAATCACAGTTTTAAAAGAGTTTGTAGTTCAAATCTTAATTTAAATTTTTTTTAAAACAAATAGTTATATTTGGGTTTCTAAACTAAACCATAGTTTTGAATAAACTCATAGGAATAGCTTATGGAACAGTGAAAGAGCTTATGGACTACCCATTTACTATTTTACCCCTATTTTTACTTATACTCTTTCTTTTCTTCTTCTCTTCTCTCCCTTTTCGTCGCCAGAAACTGCCATCCCCGTCGTATCACTGGGAGGGAGGAATGTCTCATCTCCTTGAGCTATTATGCCATCTTTAGCCACCGCGAAGCTCTGTCACTAGGTCGTCTTCTTCTATCGTGGAGCTTCATTGTCAGGTCGTCGTTGAGTGTCACTTCGTTGCTATATTCACTGATCGTCCATCACCATAGAGCTGCGTTGCTAGGTCATCGCTGAGTGGCACGACGTTGTTGCCTTCAATGGTCGTCTGTCATCGTAGAGCTCTATTGCCAGGTTATCGCTAGAAAGAACAGAAGAAAATGCCCCCTCATCTCCAGAAAAAATAGGGCAGCATAGAGGAGATGATGACAGAGGTGCGACAATGGAGAGAACAGGAGAGAGGGGAAAAAAGGAAAAAAAGAATTTTTTTAAATAATATCATAATATTTCTGGTAATTTACCAATAAAAAAAGTCCTTCTGGTAATAACTATTTAAATATTCATTTATTTAGAACCACTTTTTTTCTATAAGTTTTTCTGAAGAAGCCCTTCTAAAAGTTGTTCAAAAACTTTTTTTTCTATAAATTATTTTTCAAAAGTCTATCCAAATATGCCCTATCTTATTTTAAAAGGAGGATTACCCAGAGATATTAAAGAAGACGAATTATTACGTGAGACAAATAATTACTATCAAATTCTATAAAAATATCGAAGTAATATAAAATTCTAAAAGATTGATACTTTATTAAAATTGTGAAAAATATAAATTTATCTAACTTATTAATTGATAAATCAATATATTTAGTGATAAATTAATACAAATCATGGTGTCAAAGGTACTAAAAATTGGACCAGATTTATCAGTTACCGAAAATCAGCAACCAACCACTCATCGAGTTTGATTTGCTCTCTAAATTGGGGGAAATTTGACTTGGAGTGAATTGTTTTAAATTGGTGTGATCCGGACATAACCCAAGTGACCCCTAGGTTGGATGGGTGGTCACCCGGTTTTTTCACCGTTACAATCCTGCGACTTTAGGAAGAAAAAAAAGAAATCTTAAAGAAGATTAAAGATAAAAATGAAGAGTGAAGCATATCAAATAAGAACAAACTTTTAAAAATGAAAGATGAAAAAAATGAACTAAACTGATATAGTCGTGATTAATGGAGAGGAGATCAAAGAATCATCTATGAGAGGAAAAAAAAAGAACGAAAGAGATCGAAGATGTTAAACAGAGTTGCAGAAGATGGAGGCTATAAAGAAAAGCCTGGAGGAAAAAACAATGAAGAATGCTAAAAGAAAGATGAATGAAAGGGCATAGCTCTGCTGCATTGGGAATGATACAAAACTATGAAGAGTAATTGAATTTGAAACTTCAATGGTTGCTATAGTGGACATAGGTCTATTGATGCCAACAACATAGTATAGGTATAGCTGTAAGTAAGATTATATGCAAAATAAATTTATATATTAAAGTTCTATATATTGTATTTTCTTTTGTACTTTTACTGATTATATTCATAATTAAAATTAAATTATATATATATTTTAAATTTTGAGTTATTTGTATATAATTTCTATATATTTTAAAATTTAAATATAATTTCTTTAACTTTTGATTTTTTATCATTAATTTATCGTTATATTTTTAGCAGAAATAACAACATTATATTAATATAAGACATGTGGCATCTCATATAGTATCCTACTTGGTATTTAATAATTTTATAATAATTATATATTTTTTATATAAGGGTTAAAATGCCATCTTATTATTAAAAATAAACCCTCGCTTCATCTTCTCAACTTACAATCTCTTGAAAAAAAAAAACACGAGCTTGGTTCCGCAGATCGTCAGAAGGCTCCTTTTCAACTTTGTTCCTGGTTAGATAGGTATAACCACCCTCGTTACTTCGGGTTTTATTCTCCATATTTTTTAAAAAGATTAAGTTTTGTCACTATTTCAAAGAAGATTACTTTTAATTTCCAGTTTCTTTTTCTTCTTTTTTTAGTAACTTCTTGATTTTAATTAAAAAAAAAAGTAGTCTTGGTTGCAAAGTATAACTCGTAATCACATCCCAGTGAAGGTAAAATAAAACAGTGAGACGTTAGGGTTCTATAAAAATGGGGAATGAGGATAATGTTTATATATGTGTAAAATTATATATAAAAAAAAAAGGTACAAAAAGAAGAATGGAGTTATGGTTAGGCAAACAGAAATAAATTGAAGACCTCTCATGTGAATTTTCTACTGCTGGAGCTTGCTTTGACCACGAAATAGGAACAAGGCTGAGAAGAACCAGGGTTTATCTCTAATAATAAGATGACATTTTAATACCGACAGAAGTTAGTATAAATAGTAAATAGTCCGATATCGTTTAAGCGATGTCTTGAATTCGAGTCTTACCGTATACAGAAAATTTCCATTAAAAGACTCATCCACTATAACCATATACGTGATGCGGGTCAAATCTAGATGTAGTCGGGATAAAATTCTGATAAACTGGATGGGCAACAAAAAAAAGATGACATTTTAACTGAAAAATATACAATTACTATAAAATTATCAAATTTCCCGTGGGATATTATGTGAGATGCCACGCATCTTATATTAATATAATATAATAATTTCTGTTAAAAAGATAATGATAAATTAACGATAAGGAATTTATGATAAAAAAAAATCAAAGGTTCACTATGTTAAATTTAAATTTTAAAATATCAAGAGAGTTATATGCAACTGATTAAAGTTAAGGGTTGTATAATTTAGCCTTTAATTAATAAAAGAAGTCAAAAAATTATATTAATATATATTTCTACTTTATTTTTATTATTATTTTAAATTTATTTTTATATTATGATTTTTTTCATTATTTTATTTAATATATATATACTATATAATTAAAAATTATATCATTTTCATTATGATCAATTTGACTCGAGTTTAAACTATTACTATTTGAACTACCGCTTCATCCAATTTATTGATATAAGTCATGATTTCTCTACTGACAAGTCAATATATCACTAATAACAAATTAAGACATAACAAATCAATGTGCTTTAACTAATAAGTCAATCACTATTAATACAAGTTAAAATAAAACTCTTTTATTTATAATTAGATTAAATCTTCAATAGGTCTCTTAAGATTTCATATTAGTTTAATAATTTTATAGAATTTAAGATTGATAATTTATCTCTTTTAGAATCTGAGTACATTTTCCTATTTTAAATTAGATTATTACCAAAATAAGATAACCTATTGATATATATATATATATATATATAAATGAAAGATCCTTCAAATCTTCCTAATAATCTATTAAATCGTACAGAACCCTTTTAAATGATGAAATTACATAAAACAAATAATTGAGAGCACTCTTAATAATAGGATATTTTTAGTTGTCCTCCTTGTATGCTAGAATGTCACAGATTGTTTCTTGCAATGCATCTCCCCTTTTCGTGCCTATGTTTTATGACTTCCCTCGCTTAAAATAACAAATAAAATGTAAAGTGACAAGATTGCCCTCTAAATTCATATTACTTCCTATTTATTCGCATATCTTCTGTACAAATCCTCGACATTGTTGGTCATACATTTAACACAGACATTTAGGATAGAAAGGAGTTCTAGTTTATTTAAACATTGTTAAAATATTAATAATATTTACTAATACATACTAATTTTTTTTTTTTAAAAAAAACAATCGCATGGTTATCCTATTCAAAGGTCACCAAAAGTATGTGACAGATTACAGAATTACAACATAATTAAACCCCAACAGTCAATAAAATCTCTTCCCAGTATTAAATTAACAACTGAGAACGCCGAGGCTGCTGATGCATCACATTTTGACTGGCGACAAATTCTTTATACAAAGGCCACCACTGAGGAAACAACTTTAATCTGAACTAGACATAAATCATTAGTGATGTGCTCTACTTTTTCAACTTCATCGGAGTTATGATTGGCCTAATTCCAGTGGTAATTGAATGCTTTGAATGTTTCCTTATACACACGCACTTACACATCATCGCTTTGCCAGTTGCAACAACATTAAAACCTTTCAATCCACAACATAGTTTGGAGCAACAGCCAGGATTCGATCATTTCTTGATATTGATGTCACGTGCTGTGCACCCGCCGCTTCGGATGCTGCTTCCCTACCATCATCTAATACTATCAAATGGCCCTCTCTTCGGATCAAACTCTACAGTACAAGTGTTTTGATCTTGTTAAACATGCCACGTCTGTCTTCATATTAATAAATAAACAAAAGTGTAGCTTTAGTCCTCTAACTATATACAAGATTTTAGTTTGATCTACCAGTCCTTTAACCCTAATACTGTGTTCTTATTAAATAATGATTTTTAGTGACAATCATTGTAATATTTTAAAATTAAACTTAATATCAACATTTGACAATGTTTTATCAACATTTAAAATTTCAATGTTTGCATCTTTTATTAAGAGTGTTAATATACTTTATAAAATTAAGGACCAAAATAAAACCTTGTGTATAGTTAATGGACTAAAGATGAGTTCTAGCCTCATAAATAAATTCTGGGAAGGATATAAAATGACTGCGTACCTCTATAATAGCTTTAATTTTGGTAATTTCAGCAGCTGCCTCCTCCATTGAACTGTAATTATTTTTCTCATTTTGCTGGCTCACATACCATTGGATCAAATCTCGTTGCCGCATTCCAGCCAAACCGGTTCCTGAAATTAACAAGCCCATGGAAAGTTCTACTTTTTAATATAATCACTCAGTGGACACCAGATAAGGGAATATAGCTCTAATAGTGGAAATAGATTAGATCAATATTGCCCAAAAAGAAAACAGAACTAGCATAACATAGAGGTCTTTTAAGCCAACAGCATGTTGATCATTTTCATGTCAAATAATTGAAGGTAAAAAATTGAACTGCTCACCTTGTGCAACAGTGTCTTCATGCTGTCTAAGGCGCATAACAAGGGCCAGGGTAACTCTCTGGAAATATTCATCGCTTATAACAAGTTTCTTCCCTTGTTGAGGGGTAGAACCATCTGCTGCACCCTCTGGAAATATTCATCACCATCATTGAAAATAGTCATCACAAGTATGATTATTATAAGGTAAAGAGGGTAAATGAAACTTCACCTTTAGTTCCATCCACTTTCTGTTCTGTAGCACTTCCTCCTAGATCATCAGCATCGTTTCTGCTATCAGGTCCATCATCACCACCCCTGCTATCATCTCCGTTTTCTTCTTGAAATTCAGACAGATCAATTTCACTGGACTCCACACTGCAGACAAAAGAAAAGGAGAAAAAAATACAGTTATCAAATTCAGAAAGCAATTAGCATAACAGGATGGGAAACAATACATTTTTTTGGTACATACATATGGTAAGTATTTGAAAGAGATAAAGGAGATCGGAAATGGGAAGATATAAAGAGAATGCTAAAGAGTGAATGAGAGCAAGTCATAATATATATAGGGTAAAAGTACAATCAGTACCTCAAACTAATTTTGGATAAGCAATTAGCATCCTAAATATTTAAAAATATAATTAGCACCCTGAACTAATTTTATCTAAAGTGTTAAGGGTGTAGTTAGCACCTCTAATTTTATAGGAGCAATTAACCTGGTGCAATTTTGCTACTTCTCTAACAAAAACAAACTTTCATTTGATACATGCTACATAAACTTTTTATTTTGATATATTATTGTTTAAAAAGGCTATATGTGTAATATTGTTTTAATAAATTGCACTAAATAAACCATGAAATTTCTGAATCTTTAAGTATGAATTCTATACAATGTCAATTTTAAGGTTTATTCAGTACTTTTGTATAAATAATGACCTTTTAAATAATAATGTGTCAAAATAAAAAACTCACATGACATGGATCGGACAGAAATTTTTTCCTGTTAGTAAAATTGCATAATTGTATCAATTTAAATACTTTACAATGCTGGTCGTACCTCTAAAATTATTTCAGGGTGTAAATATTTTAGGGTGCTAGTCATACTTTCAAAACTAGTTCAGGTGCTAATTGCTCCTATAAAATTAGTTTGGGGTGATGTATGCCCCTTTACCCATATATATCTATATATATATATATATACACATATATTGTGGATTGTCATCTTGCCTTATTATGGATGTACTCAGCAATCTTACTGCTAGACGAACATGACGAGGTTGCACCTGAAAAAGGCCTACTTTAGCACAGAAAGGAAACTATGTAATGCTAAATGCCGGTAGGTAGGTTAAAAAATTTTATACCACCTGAGTTTCCAAATGACACCGTGCAATGGCCTCGGACAGCCTGATTAATGCTTCCAACTGCCTAACAGTCATGCGATATGCAACCCTACTACCAGGATTCATATCTCCTCTACGAAGGGCAACATAGGACTCTACTAATAGTTTTCTGGCATCTGGATTGAGCTGCATTAATCATGCTATATAAGAAAAAAGCACAAAAAATTCATATCCATTCAGGTAAGCAACTGGTCTCAAAGGCAAATAATTCATCAAACCTTTGGTTTGAGAGTTTTTGCATAAGCTATATATCTCTTCAGTTCTGCTGTACTGAATGATGGAGCCAGAGCATCTTCGCGCTTTTGATGAACCCTCACAATGTGATGGGCTATGTGGTAATCTGTCTGATCATCTGGGTCATCAATCATAACATATACTAGATCGAACCTTGATAAAATAGCTGGTGGAAGGGCCACGTTATACTGAAAAGCAAATAAAGTAATTAGGCCTTCCAATTCAGAAGAGAGGAGCAAGGACCCATGATTTTCTAATAATGGCAAGGCTATATGAGAAACCAGAGCACTTACCTTGAGAGGTTTAGACTTGTCATAGCGTCCACCAGTAGGGTTGGCAGCCGCAAGAATGGAAGTACGTGCATTAAGTGTGGCTTGTATTCCTGCCTTTGTGATACTAATTGTCTGCTGCTCCATGGCCTCATGAATTGCAACCTTCAATTCATTCAAGTATGAGATACTTCCTTGTCCATGGCCACTGGATAACAAATCAAAATATTATGCTTATTACCTGATCTCTGACATCCATCTTGTCGAATTCATCAATGCAGCAAATTCCATTGTCAGCAAGCATCAAAGCACCGGCCTGGACATAAGTTATATACAGTATCAGAAAACACATGGTTGAAGACAGTATCTAATATCATCAAGCAATCCAATAAAAATATAAAATAAGATCATAAAAAAGAAAAATATACTCGTTTGCTGTACCTTCATGCTTTATTAAGGCAGCATACCTCAGTCCATATTATTTCACAAAAATAATTCATGTTCACTTTTGCATCACTTGGTAACATGAAATTTTAATTGTTCACAATATCATGCAAATGATAAGAGTGAATAACACAAAAATTAAGAATGGATAAACAGACATCTGATAGACAAGCATCCATCCAAGCATGTGAACCGAGAGGATATCAAATCCTCACTCAATAATTGATTCTAGTGTATATGTAGAATAATATTTTATTATTTCTTGTTTCCGTTTTCAAGCTACTAAATTTCCTAAGCTTATAATATGCATAACCAATTAATAGATTCCATAACTCCCTTGTTTAATCTAACTTTAAACTAGGCATGTAGAGTGCTCTTTTTATATTACATTTCAACTTCTTTTAAGCATAAAAAAGCAATGACATGCCACTTAAAAAATATAGATTACATGATAGTGAAGGTAGAAAACCAGTTAGGAATTTACAACATTATCCCAGCATACCCTAATCCAGCAGCATTAACTTCTAAAGTTCCAAAGAGTACAAAGTAGCAACAGACTATATTTACCTCAATGCAAAACTCCCCAGTTTCAGGCTCCTTGGCAACTGTTGCAGTCAAGCCAGCAGCAGAGGATGATTTTCCAGATGTATAGACAGACCTTGGAACTATTCCAGCAGTATATCTAATGAAGATAAATTAGCACGTATTAGCCACTCATTTGCATAAGTGATGTAATAGAACAAAAATACATAAGAGGGTAAGCACTTGAGAAACTGCGACTTGGCACAACTGGGATCCCCAATAACACAAACATTAATGTCTCCTCTGAGATTGATCCCTTCATGAGTAAATTTGTGTACTCCACCCATGAGCATAAGAAGGATTGCTCGCTTTATATCTTGGTGACCAAAGACAGTTGGTGCTATGCTGTCAACAAGTTTGTTAAAGAAATCTGGAGTGTTCCTCATTCTTTTAACTTCATCAAGCTCCTGTGTCTGTAATATAAGACAGCCAAATATAGGGTCATTAATCAACCTTTCCAAGGCATTGCTTCTTTTCTATATATGTAGTAGGAAAATAATTATAATCAGAAATACTGCAGCAGGTTCCTGAATATGAAGCATATAGAATTCAATTGTTCACTGGAACCAAAAATAATTACTAGTATTGTAAACAGTATGACGCAGACATACATGGTAAAATTTTGGGAACAGAAACTGAAAAAAATTTGAGGATAAAAATTTTTTAAAGCATACTTATAAAGGGAAAATGAAGCTCAATTACTAAATGAAAGTAATCTATGTCTTGATCAACATAGACATTCACCAGCATCATAAAGAAGGTGCATGCAGTTACTGATAAGTCAAACCAGATATGAAGATACAAAAATGCATGCAAAAAATTGAATCATGTACTTACTGTAAATTGCTGCTCTTCGTCATCCACATCCTTCTTTCTATTCCTGATGTCTGTCTCTCTTCTCCCATCACATATCTGAAGACCAAGCAATTAAGAAACATGTCTTGTATTAAATCAAATCATGTGAAGATGTACAGGAGACCAACTATAGCTACAACCAACCAAACCTGAACAGAGTTGGCTATAAAAGCTAGTCGATATGAGAGGTCTCTGACACCCAATGCCCTAAGACCCTGCAAGCCTTGAGTTCCAACTGAAGAACTCTTGTGTTGAGAATTTTCTCGGCGGCATTCAGCTCTCTCTCCAGGGGATGCCAATGCCAATATATCAGGTATGACCACCATAGTTCCTGTAAAAATCACCCTGTAGGGAGACAGAATAAGAATGAATATGACTTCTAAATCAAGTAATAAATACACTGCAGTTTTACTAAGATTATAAGGCATCAGAAGTCTTACGTGTCACCAGCCCTGGCCTGTTCTACAATCTCATGCCGTAGAATAACATCTAATGACCTTGGAAGAGAGCCAGCAGGTATCTCTTTAGATGTCTCCTGCATTCTGACCCTCTGCCAGTCAGTAAATTTGCTCTCTTGCCGCAGCAATGCCCACCTTGCTGCCTTTAAACAGGTTGCATTTAGACAGACCACTGGCTACAAGAGCATGAAAATTAGACGGCAATAGTCAAACTGATAACAAAGTAAACAGTTGATGACAGAGAAGTAAAATGCATAAAACTCATTTATTTTGAATTTTATTATGACAACCAAGTTTTGATTAGTTATCTGTAAATCACCTCAGTATACTTGAATTGTTGTTCAACATTCTTTACAACCCCGCCACATTCTAAGCATTTGAAAGTTCCCTGGAGAAGCTCAGGTCGAACCTCACTTGTCCTTGTCACCACTCCAGTCACAGACACTAATTTTCCAATTTCAGCTGTAGTAAGTTCCCTTAATCTGCAAGTTTTCAAATTTGTGGAATAAATGAGATCAGTTGACGTTAGAGTGAGCAGAAACAATCCTAGAAGAAACGAGTGCACTGTATACTGGAGAAGAAAGGCAACACTTCATACCCAGTAAAAGAAAGTCATAACAATACATGCTTAAATTTGATCCCTACAGAAAATTTACTCATAAGTTCGGACATAGGCATAACAAATTGAAGCAACAAAATGACCAAGACTACAAATTTCAATTGAATACACACTGATACAAAACTACGATAAATATGATTATTCCTGTCACCAAATTCTCTTTTTCATGGTTATGCGAGAGACATGGAGGGTAACGAAAAACTAACAACTTTGAAATTTGGTTTATAAGTGGACTAACATGTAAAGGGATAATGGGGAAAAAATAGAAAAAAGAAACTTTACCTCTTAACAATTGGAATGTTGAAGAAAGCAATATTTATGTCTTTGTTAGGGTTATCGTCAGATATGACGGTTGGCTTCAACTCCATAACAAACCTCTTACAAGCGTTCTTTAGATAGGGCTCAAATCTATCACAAAAATTTATTCAGCTCAAACTATAAAGGGCAATTTAATAAATTGTGAAACTTTTAGGATTTCATTAAAAATGTAGAAAAAAAAACTGAACCTCAAGTATTCATCAGAGATGGCTTTCTGAAGAAGATCGTTGTAAAGAATGACATGCGAGAAATCAATGAACATCGTATTGGATTCGTTGGCTCTCATTGCTTCAATCTCAGCTTCGTAATAGGGCTCTCTTTGCTGGCTGACCCGGAAGCTGATTTTCCCAGAACAAATGAAACAATTGGAATTGAAAAAAAGAAAAACTCCAGAGATCCTCAAATCAAAGAGAACGAAAGTGAGAAAACAGAACAAGAAAAGAGACCTCTTCAGAAATTCAAGGAAGGCATCCTCAACCCTAGCAGCTTTCTCATCCACCAAGTACCCACCATAGGCTTCCATTTCCGTCTTCCTTCTCAGTACAAAGACACCTCTTCACAACTGATACTGCTTCGTATTACTCTTCCTGATTCTTAGAATTTGGATGCCGCCTCACTCCAAATGGGATCTGGCTTATATTATTGGCGGGAAAAAGAAGAAAGGAGCCCAACGGTTTCCCGCCAAAAGTGGTGGTTTCGGGGTCACAGGCATGGGCTTCCCGTTCTGATGGGGCAGAGCTCGATATTTTATTTATTTATTTATTTACTTTTATTCTTATTTAAACAAAATAATAAGATGAAAGGAAAGTTGCGATTATTTAATATTTAATTTTTTAAAAATATTATTTTATTATAATTCTAATTATTTTATTTAGAAATACATCATCATTTTTAAATATATAAATTTATATTAAAAATAATTAATAATTTATTATATTTGATATTGATTCTCTTTAATTCTAATGAGTTAAATCCTTTTTAAAAATTTATTTATAAAAAAATTAATAATAAAAATAAAAAAATAATAAAATAAAATTTTTAAAAACATAATTATTTAAGAATATAAATAATATTATAATATGATTGAATTCAAATTTTATTATTTTCAGTTTTTGATTTTCTATATGTTTTATTATAATGAATATAAATTTAAAAAGTAATCATAAAAAAATAAATTAGTAATTAATTTTTTTAAATTGAGATAATTTAATTCAAATATTATCTTCTAATTTTTAGCTTTTTAATAATTTAATTATTTTTATTTTTTTATTTTATTTTATTTTTATTATAACATTTTAATCAATTTGCTTTTAGTAATAATTAAGTGGAGTTTGTGAAAGGAAAAAACTCGCAACTTTAAAATGATGAAATTCTAACTCAATGAAAGTTATATCGTATTAAGCATACTTTTATTCATTTTTTTTAACTAGCTAGTATTTCTTTTTTAATTGTAACATTCAGTTGATTTTTTTTATAGATCTAAATAATAAAATAAATCAATTAATTATAAATAATATAAGAACTAATGACTAATTTAAATAGATTAAAAAATATATAATATAAATTTATGTTGAGATATTATATTTGACCATAATTAATTAATTTAATTAGCTTCTTAAATCTATCTAAAAAAATAATTATATCTTATAATTAGAACTTAAAGTAGTATTTTTTATTTATTTTGACTTTCTAAATTTTACGCTAGTTCCTTATATATAATTTTCAAATGTCTTTTTTTCTATTTTGGGAAAAAGTCTCTGGTTTAAAAGTACAAAATATCATATCTGATTTTGAGAATCTTTACAAGTGCAAAAAATCTTTGAAATTCCAACTTCTTAGTCTGCTATTTACTTTTTTTCTCTCGGAATTTTACATCAAATTTCAAAATTTATAAATAATTTTAGAAAAAATATATTGAATTTATTTTTTTCTCATTTTCAAGTTCAGAAAATCATAAGCAAAAATTTTCTATAGATAAAAGTACAACTTTTTTGGCTGAGGATGATAGAGGCATCCCTTTCTTGCATTGTTATTGCATTATTTTGTCTATACAGAAGTATTTATTATAATTTTTAATATAAGATATAATTAACTAATTTTAATAAATTAATAAAATTAAATAAATTAATTAATTATAATAAATATGACATAATTTTTTAAAGTATTCATGTATAATATTATATATCAATACCTAAATAAATTAGTTTCAAAAAATATTAAATATTAAAAATAAAATATATTAAAATTTTATATTTAAAACTAATGTAATCCTTATAATTAATTTATATATTAAGAATCCAGAGGTATCATTTCTTTCTTCTTGTTTTTCCTAATGCATACCAATCACTATTTTCTTATGCCAATTTCCATTCCATTCCACTATCCGTTGCTTTAAAAAATTATACATCAAACACATTGGTGATTGTTTGGTACTGGAGAAGTCTATTGTGGAATTATTTATTAATCAAAATTCTTACTCTCTCTTCATTGCTTGTCACTATCTTACACTTGAAGATTGGTTTGGTGCTGGAAAGATCCTTAAACTTTGAAAAAAAAATCAATTCTTACATTTGTTTTCTAAGACAATTTGTAAACCTGACCTGTCATTGTTAAGCATTTTAGTATTTGAGAAATCACATCTTGTTTGAAAACAAAAAGTGAAAAATAAAAGGAAAATGACATTTACGTCCCGTGAAAGGAATCAAATGTCAAAAAAGTTCTAAGAAATGGCATAAGTAATGTCAAGTCCCATGGGACATCAGAATAATTTTTTCTAATTTTAAAAAGATATAACTTCCCCTTGTTCATATTCTTTGGTCAGATTATCCTCAATACTGAGAAGAGAGAAAGAAGGAGTCGTCATTCCTCATCGTCGACACTCTTCTCCTTACCGCCTTCATCTTCTGTTATCTTCACACCCTCACTTCCTCGCGTCCTTCTTCTTTGCCTTAATTTTAAACAAGTTGCGCATTTATTTTTCCAATTTTTTTTTTCTTCAACACTGACCCAGAATGAGGACCCATTTAGTCTTGAGTCTAGAGACATCACATAAGAAATATACACGAAGGGAAAAAGAACTCATATACTCATTCTAGTTGCTGTAAAATGTGAATGACATATCATGTTCTAATATGGGAGGGGATATGAGTTATTATATTATGCGATAATTGTTAATATGAGTGATTGAGTTGTTAATAATTTGGATCGATAAAATAGCAGTTGCTATTATTTTTGAACTAGCTTTAATTTTTAGAGAAATGAGCATTTTTTTTATTAATCACTGATACTAGCTTGCTATTGGCTATGCTTGATTAAGCATCTTTTGCTTTGTTCTTTTTTCCCTTTTTGTTTTTTTGAGGGGTGATAACTGGATTTGTGTGCATGAGTTCAAGTTTTGCTCCCCAATTATTCTCTTAGAGTTTGAGAACTCATTCTGCTTATGATTTGTCATGCAAGCAAAGGATGTTGTCAAAGGTATAAAGAAGCGGATTAGAAGTAAGAATTCAAAAGTTCAACTTCTTGCACTAATTGTAAACACTAAAGCATTGATTTTACTTTTTCAGTTTGGATAGACTATTAATGATTTGTTTTTGCAATTTGTAAGATTTAGGTATCCACTTGAGAAATATTGTCGTCTTTGACTAGTATTTGTATCATTTTTTAAAGTTTGAATTATTTATGGATGCCTTTGTTACCTTTTTCTTTTCTTCATGCATGGAATTAAAAATTTTATTAGCTTATTAGATGGATGGAACGAGACTGACAAGTAGTTTGATTAGTTAGACTCTTTTATTTCTAATAATCAATTAAAGTTATTGTGATATATTTTCCTAGGGATGGTGAAATGAAATGTGACAAAAGTGATATTTTTTACGTCTAGCTTCTATTAAGTTTTTGGGCTATTAGTGTGTCTATTACTTCCCACCTCAATAGCAAACTTTCAATTGAGGATTTTTATTCTAAAAATATAGCTTTGAGCTAAGTACAAGCTCTATCTTGATTGCAATTTACAATTGTGGGCAATGTACATAATTGTACACAATCTACTAAATTATCTGTTTTCATATTGATTTAAAGATTGAGTAATAATTTCTTTTATTGATGAAAGTGATTGTTATTGTAGAATAAAAAGATGTCCAACATGGAAAACTATCTGATAAGATTGATGTTTATGCTTTCAGAGTTGTTTTATTAGAACCCATAATTGGTTAGAGTTATTTTACTTGATTGTATAAAGAAAGAATGGGTTCAGAAAGGTTACTGTAAAATGTTTATGGCATAACATGGTGTGCTATGGGAGGGAACCATGAGTTGTTATTATAGTACGTGATAGTTGTTAATATAAGTAGTTGAATTGTTAATAACTTGTATCTGGTGCAAGTTGCCATTACTGATGGCATGATCATTTGGAAAGCTTGTGATCTTGAATACCATTTTAGTTGTTGTCACACTGGTACTTTATACAAAGGGGAAATATAAAGAAGAAAATTTTAGTCTAATACAATCATACTTATATCTCACAATCATGATTACAATATCATACGCTATACAATCATACATGTATCTTACAATCATGTGTACAATATCATACACAATGCAATCATACTTGTGTAATTGCATTCCATACTCTCTTTTTTATTTTTTGAATTGTAAAGTACATATATATGAAATTATATTTTCAATTGAATAGTGTTGGGAATAAATGTGTACAAGTTGTTATTTTTTCCCCAGGTAGTTGTCATTTGTTGTTATTGGAGTTTTTACTTTCCTATACAGAGTCCCATTTTTTTGGCTCGTTCCAAGGGTCGGTAGAAATGTGGTCAAATTGTTATTTTTTCACCATTGACTTTGTTATTCTATCCATATATAACAAAGTCATATGTTAAACATAGCAGACATTCTAAGTAAAAAAGCTTCTACTTCAGGAATATTAAACTAACTAATGGTTAAGTATGTTATTATATGGTTAATCACTAGCTTAGCACTTAAAAATAACAACCCCATATTGAAGGAATAACAACTCCATAGTGAAGGAATAACAACCTCATAGTAAAATCATAACAATTTAACCACTGAAAAATAACTTACCTATGACAGCAAAAATAATAAGTTCAACACTTAAAATAACAACCCCATATTGAAGGAATAATAACCCCGTAGTGAATGAATAACAACTTAACTAATGAAAACAAAATAACCTTACAACTGCAAAATTAATAAGACTAAAAGGGAAAATAAAGAACTAGAAAAATAACAAGTTCAGAAGGATTAATAATTTCCAATGAAAACATAATAACCCCATAACTTGGAAAGTAACAAGTCTAGAAGGGAAAACAAATAACTGAAAAAATAACAACCTCACAACTATAAAATAACAACCATGTAGTAAAAGAATAACAACTACTTCATAATTATTCCCAAAAATTCTGCAGACAGAAAGTGAAGTTGCCTCACTAGCATAACACCTTGATTGAAACAGACAAAATAGATTGTGGGATTGAACATAACAATACCACTAATAACAAATGACAACTTCATGTTGACAAAATAATAACTTCAGTAGTTTCTTCCATAATCATTATAGTCAAAATATAACTTCATATATATGCATTTTATAATTACACAAGTTCTTGACAGCAAATGTAAAAAGAGTACATCAAACATAGTTACCTTCATCAAGATCTATCATACCTTCTAGACATATGGATATTGATTAAGGTTACAAAAAATTACTTTCATCACTGTGTACAGATATTTACAAAGCAAAAATCAGTGTGCTATGTATTTACACATGACTACTTTCTCCATTGAACATTATAAAATGCTCAACTCTTTCATCATTAAGCATGTGAATAAATGTGTGTCAATCAAATTGAACAGTGAATTTTATTACAATTTCATCACTTCCTTTCCCAACAAATGTGTGTTGGTTTCATCAATGACCATGCAATCAGCCTTTTCTTCTGCTTATCTCTTCCTGCTTTCTGTTACAACTACCCCAACATTTCCAGTTACTTTTGTGACCATGTTGTCCCCTTGCTCTTCTGCTTCAGCTTTCTTGATTCCTTCATTACTTACATCAACATTGCCAGTTGACTCAATGATCATGTCATCAGCCTTTCTTATCGCTACAATATTCCCGGTAGCTTCAATGACCAAATTTTCAAATGTCTTCAGTTGTTTTATCCTTGTCAAAAACTTTATTTTCTCCTAGACTAGTATGTTATAGAAATGTTAGAAACCTTAGAGTAGTGAAGATATAATAAAGCAGTCAGAAAAAGGTGGGTACCTGATGAAGAGATAGGTGTGCCTAATTTGTTATTATCAAATTCCACCAAAGTACAGAAACCATCTTGAGAGGATAATGCTAAATAATGAGCATAAAGTAACCTTTTGAACAATGCTGAAAGCAGTTAAAAACTTCCCTAAAGGCATGCAATTGCATTTATTCTTTAAACCAAAATATGAAAATGGGAACTACTAGCCACTAAAATATTTACCATGCAATGTCTGTTATTGCTGCATAGTGGAGACCAACCAATATAGCTATGGGAGAAACGAAGGCATAACATATAATAAATTAGCATATTGTGTGCAATTATGTACATTTCCCACAAATTGTCATTACTTTTAAAGTAATGTAAATGTATTACCTGGAGCAGGGGCAGGTTACTGGAGGAGGAAATGAGATGATGATTTGGATGATGAAGCAATTGGTGACAACAGGAAGGGTAGGTGGCAGCGACAATAACCACAGCAGGGGTAGGTGACTAGAGGAGGAAAGGCGATGATGACAAGAGGAGGAAATGCGGCTGGAGAGGCGAGTGGCAGCGAAGAACTAGAGTACAGAGATCAAGCAGAGATGAGGAGTAGAGTGTAGAGAGCAAGCAGAATGCAAGCAATCTTGAGAAAACACTAGGGCTTCGATTTTGGGTGGGGTGAAAGGGGAGTCATGTTTTTAGGACTTTTTTAGTGTTTAATTACTTCCACGGGACCCAAATGTCATTTTCCCAAAAATAAATCTTCATCCCATCAAAACATAGAATATGAAAAATGTATAACTAATTGAACAAAGAGTCAAGTTTCAATAGAAGTCAAGAAGCAATCAATACTTATTGCAAAAGTGCGAAAAAGCAATTTTCGGTGTGGTTGAGATGAACTATGATGAAATCTATTAATAAGAAATCTATAGAGGAAGATTGAAATTTAACAAAGGATGTTATAGGAAGTCCAATTAAAAATGTCCAAAATCACATAGTGGGATTGAATATCTTTGTCATTGTCAACTGCATTTATTTCATAGCACTTGATTGAAGGACTTTATCTCAAGAGGGTGAAAAAATTGTTTGGTACCCATGAAATGATAAGAGGAAAAAAATTAGGGAAAATGACATTTAAGTCCCATATAAGCAATTGAATGACAAAAAAATCCCAAGAAATGGCATAATTAATGTCAAATCCCATGGGACCTCATATGAATTTTTTCTAATTATAAAAAGACATAAATATCCCTGATAGCAGGGACTCATATGTACCGCTGGCGATAGTGAGATACGGATACCCGATAGTGGGATTTACCCTTCCATCGGGGAAATTCAAATGTTCCTTCTTCTTACAAACAATCCCAGCGCCTGAAATAACAACCTCGGCACCTGCAACTAACAACCCCATTAGCTGCACTTATAACCTTAGCGCCTAAAATAACAACCACAGTACCAGCAACTAACAACTCTAGTCCTTGTAACTAAGAACCCTATCAGCTACAACTAACAATCCCATTAACGACACTAACAACCCCAGCATATGAACTAACAACTCTAACACCTGAAATAACAACCCCAGCATATGCAACTAACAACCCCTGTCCCTGCAACTAACAACCCCAGCACCTGAAATAACCTCAACACTTGCAACTAACAACCCCATCAGCTGCAACTAACAACCCTATCAGCTACACTTACAACCCCATCAGTTGCACTTGAAGAAGGAATATTTGAATTTCCCCGATGGAGGGGTAAACCCCACTATCAGGTATCCGTCTATCAGGGACAGGGGTTGTTAGTTGCATATGCTATGGTTGTTATTTCAGGTGTTAGAGTTGTTAGTTCAGGTGCTGGGGTTGTTAGTGCCGTTAATGGGATTATTAGTTGCAGGTGATGGGGTTCTTAGTGTAGGTGATAGGGTTCTTAGTTACAGGGACTGGAGTTATTAGTTGCTGGTACTATGGTTGTTATTTTAGGCTTTGAGGTTGTAAGTGTAGCTGATGGGATATTTAAAGAAGGAACATTTGAATTTCCCCGATGGAGGGGTAAACCCCACTATCGGGTATCCATCTATCAGGAGAGCCGAACTGATGCTGATTCCTGTAAATGAAGCCATCCAATCTCACCGGTGGGATGTAATCGACAACAACCTTCACCTTTAGAACCGAACACAACATGCAAATTAGTAACACAACCGATTACCGCATAGCCCGCTTGCTATTACTATGCATCCTGTGATTTAACTCAACACCAACAACTTCAAATCTTTCATTCAACGAAGGGATTGTGAATTCAGTAACTTTTTTTTGCTTGTTTGGCGTGAATATCTCTTGATGATCTGCACAAAACTTTGTTTGTTTCTACGTATGGAGGATATGCGCTGAGCCTTCTTCCACTATCTCAACCATTATCATGTCTTGGTGGCTTGAAAGAGACATTTGCTTAAGGGAAAATTTCAATTTTAGGAATATTTATGTCTTTTTACAATTAGAAAAAATTCATATAAGGTCCCATGGGACTTGACATTAATTATGCCATTTCTTGAGACTTTTTTGTCATTCAATTGCTTACATGAGACTTAAATGTCATTTTCCCAAAAAATTAAGGGAGAATTGTAATGAAATCCTGTGGAAGGAAAGTAATTGTAAAAAATCTCATCAAATCATCAAATATTAAACAATATATGTATTTTAATTTATTACAATTAAACAATATAAGAATTAGTAGTGTAGGCCAGCACTTGCCTTATCCTTATCAGGTTGCGGGGGTTGGTCGGGCTGTAGGGCTTAGATCAAGACTAGAGGAAGATGGACGTTTGGAGCCACTCTCCTAACTAGTTGCTCTATGGCCACATATAACCAGTCAAGTTGGTCTAAAAACTATTGTTGGACCTGCTCAGTAATCTATCATCTAAAAGTCTCCTCTATTACTCATCTAAAATCTCCCCAAATCCTCAGATGATCTCCTCTTATATCTCAGTGCCCAACACAGCGGTTCTAGCGCGCTTCGTTCTTATGCACATGTGGTAGGATGCCACTATAAACTGAGAGGTCCCTGGCATTTATTAAAGCCCAGCACTACCTAGCAACATAGTTGGTGTGGGTCAAAGGCTTAGGTTGTTAGCTCACCTAGGGTACTGTGGTCGGCCGTGGCCTACCAATTTTACACGTGGGATCCAAGGAGGACCCCTATGACTTCTGCAACTCAGTATCCATATGAGACATGCGGGTCTATCAAAACTAAATAGGCCAAGTAATATTAAATATTTAAACTTAACTATCATAATTTAATTAATCAATACAATGATTAATTACATACAGTCATATCCATTACCTTAGTTACAGAGGAGTCTCATCGTACGACATTTAGAGGTAAGGCCATATTCACCGTATGTAGGTGTGACCCTTACTCCTGTCGGAGCTTCTCCCTCTTTAGATTAAATAGAAACAATAATTATTTACATATTATATACACTAACACAATGTATAAATCATAATTTTAATCTACTTACTATTTTACATAGGCAACAACGAAGCTCTTGGAGTGAGCCCTATGCCATACTATTTGCTACTTGACGTTGCCCATATTCCTCCCGGCAAGGCCCTGAAATAAAATGTAATAATATTAATATAAATTCAAAAAAAATAAAATTAATGCAATAATATTAATATCAATATACCTACTACTTAGGCGTAATCCTCAAGTAGACATAGTGGGCCCAGTCTTACTATAGGACTCTATCGGATACATTTGTAGAATATCTTGTAATGGCATCGTCCCATCACCATTCTTTTCCTGCCATAGATCCCCCTCTTGTTCTTCCACGCTACCCCTATCCTCCTGAGGGTATTCGCTTTCATTTCCTCTCATACTATAAATTTGCCATGTAATTAAATAATTAATCAAATAATTAATGAATCTATATATTTAATTAATCAACTAATTAATTAATTTACATAAAAATTATATCTTACCTTAATCATCTCCTAGGCTCCATCCTTCACTCGCGCTTTGACCTTCTTCCAGTTCTTCCTATGAATCAGTAGCAGGGTTATTGCCTACCGACTAAGCACACATACTTGCTGTGCAGTTGGCCCCTCCCCTAGTTAGTTAGCCTAAATTGCTCAGAGGCAGCATCATACGTCCGCTGGTAATCATGGATAACTCTTTAACAATGAGTGTCCTATTGGACATATGACCCTAGGAGTCTACACCAAGTAATTTGAAATTTAATTACATATTAATTAAATATGAACAACCTTTTATATAAATAAAATAATTACCTATGAACTCTACTTCGAAGCTGCGATGGCACTTTCGAGCATGAAGCGGCTAATGCTGGGCTTGCTTATACTCCTCTTCCTAAGGCTCCTTATACTCCTGATCCTCCTTCTCCTCCTAGGCCTACCGATCCTGATGAGGAGGTATAGCATTTGCCATGAAGTCTATATCCCCTCCTCGCTCAGATTGTAATCGTCGATGCTGATATCTAGCCCATGAATCGTACCACCCATAAAAATACCTGCCATAGAAAAAGGATCCTCAGTGGGTGTAATAGGTGTGTTAAGATCAACTGGCTCCTTTCTAGTCATCGGCTTATCCTCGTACAATAAATAAATGAATAAAATAATATCAAATAATAATAATTTTGAAAATATAATAAATAAATGAATAAAATAATATCAAATAATAATATTTTTGAAAACACAATAAACAAATGAATAAAATAATATCAAATAATAATTTCAAAAGAAATAAATGAATGAATAAAATAATATTAAAGGATTGGATTTTCTAGCGATTCTGCAAAACTGCTAAAAATGTAGCCCCAAGTGAATTGTCTTATGCCAGGTGTCTTGATCCCTGAGTAACCGTTGACATTTCTAGCAGTTAAGGTGATAACATCTAGAAATTTCTTTTGACACTTCTAACGGTTGTCACCTAACCGCTAGAAATATGATTAAACCACTAAAAAGTATGTCGTCCTTTTGTGTACCCTAGCGATTTTTATAGTGGTTGGTCTTTAACTACTAGAAATTCCTTGAGTTTCCAATAGTTCGGATGAACCACTAGAAAATAACCGCTACTAAAACAAGTTTTGTTTTGTAGTGGTAACCCAACCAAATGAATTTGATTTTCATTTTCCTTGTTTTTGAAATAACTCTCATTAACTAGCAATATTTTTATGTAAACCTTTAGGAAGAATTTATTGAATTGCTTCTAGATATAAAAAAAATAGATGAGATTTGTCCCTACTACTCTCCGAATCTAAAACATCTTGTTTTTTTTGAACATGAAGAAATAAAGAAGCCATTATAATTGGTGAAAATACGAGGCCTACTAAAGGCATAAAAATATAGGGTAAGTTGCTTAGAATTGTGATAGAATGAGTACCTCAATTTAATATTTCTACCTTATATTTTTTAGTTGTCTTATTGTTATATTAAGATAAATGTTATTTTTTATTTTTATATTGTTATAAACAGATTTTATAATCACTAGAATTCATATATACTTATACCAAGTAGATTTTTATATAGAAATCTATATAGAATATAATTCTATTATAGAATTATACTAATTATATCTAAATAAGTATGAGTATATATAATAAATAAGAATCTAATTAAGTAGAAAAATGGAATGAAAAGAATATTAATTCAAATTCATATTATAATTCAAATTAATATTAATGCAAAACTCAATTAATAAATTAAATAAATTAATATTAATTTATTAATAAATAATAAATATAAATTCAAATAAATAAAATAGTATTAATATAAATTAATATTTTATTATTAATATTAACTTGAGAATGAGTTTTAGAATAATATAATTATATTAGAATTTAGAACAGTATAACTATATTATAATATAGTATAATAAAAAATTAAAAAAAATAATTATTAATTAATTGAATAATTTAAAGCTCTACTTGATTTAAGTTGGTGTTCAAGGAAAGAAAGCATGGATTTGAAATAACTCACTAAGAACAGAATAAATATTCAGCCTCTTGTGAACCTTCAAGTACTGTTTTATTCAATGTTTTCTCTAGTACTCTTTAATGTAATGTAAACATTTGGTTTGGTAATAATGATATCCCCCAACACATCAAAACTAGTTGTCACCCTACTAGTAGTAGGAGATATAGGGATCAGACATAGAATAACCTTTTATTTGATCGATAATCATATAAAGCATAAGATATTTTAGCCATTTGTATCAAGCTCAAACTTCCTTCTTGTATATGTGCTTCTCTAGAAGCATATACTATAATAAGAGGTAAAAAATTGATTGGCAGCATATTCGATTAAACAGGTAATTTTCTCACCTACTACAGATCCTATACTACCCCCCATAAATTGAACATCCAAAACCCCAATTGCTACAGGAATACCATTTAGTTGACTCGAGCTTGTTTGAACAGCATTAGTTAATCCTGTCTTTCTTTGGTAAGAAAAAAATATGATCTTTATAAGGTTCCTCTTCGAAATTAAATTCAATGGGATCCCCTGAAACCATGTTTTCATCCATCAAATTCTAAGTATCTTGATCAATCAAAAGTTTGATTATATCTGAACTGCTTATTTGCAAATGATATTTACAATGTTTACAAATATTCATTTTTTATTTCAAAACTTTCTTATAATTTAATCCATAATAATTTTCGCATTAAATCCACAAATGTATGTACTTTTTAGTTTCCTTTAGATCATTATAATTTTCTCTTCTAGTTAAATCATTATCACTCATAGCATTCGTTCGAGTCTTTATACTGAAATTCCCTTTTTCATTAATATTTTTGCCTTTACCACAAATGTAACTATAAATATAACAGTCATTGTATTTGTCACTATCTAATAAATATAGTTGATCCTGACTATGATCAATATAGATTTTAGAATGAAGATAACTATCAATGCAATTATTAATGTGATTAGTACAACTATATTTAGTATCATACATGTAATGATCATAGTCAGGATCGTCACTCTTATATATATTACTAGATAGCTAAAACTCTTATAACTATAAAAATACTTTCTAGTTCACTTAGAAAATAATGATCATTATCCATCTCAAAAATTTGATTTTCAATATCAAAATATATGGAATAATTGTCCCTATTACTATCCCTAACAAAAAAAAGTATCCTTAAATATGAAATTCCTAATGTTCCCAATGCTGGCAAAGTAATCAACATTATTGTAACTAGAATTATTATTATCACTTCACCCTTGAATGTTTTTATACATATCAATTTCATATAAAATTGGGTCCTCACTTACACTATCAATTTCATATTTATTAGACTTCATGTTTTGATAATGACAAGTGATTTTAATGATGACATTTCA
This sequence comes from Leucaena leucocephala, assembly GCA_037074615.1. Classification (NCBI taxonomy): domain Eukaryota; kingdom Viridiplantae; phylum Streptophyta; class Magnoliopsida; order Fabales; family Fabaceae; genus Leucaena; species Leucaena leucocephala. The sequence goes on from CM073550.1 coordinate 8,800,074, forward strand.
AATCTAGTTTTAACATAGCTTATTTTTTTATAAGACTATCGATAAGGGTGCTTATTTATAAGCCCTTTGATAAATAAGAACAACATTCAATTATGAAATCTGTTTTACAAAAGGAATTTATCAAAGCATTGATTGATAAATGGATTTATTAATAAAGACTTCGATAAATGCATTAATTGATAACTATAAAATTTAATTTCTGAAGTCCTATGAAATACAAAGAGATATTTATCAAAACATTTATCGATAAGAGTGTTTATCGATAAACTCTTTGATAAATAGAGACAAAATTGTTATGCAGTCTGTTTTAAACTTCATTTGTTGAAATATTAATCGATAAGGCAATTTATCGATAAATACTTTGATAAATAGAGGAGATTCAATTTTTAAGCCAAAGTTCTAAAATTGATAAACGATTCTGAAAATTTGTGAATTAATTAAAGAATGATCTTATGACTTGTTTTGATAAATGATCTTATAAAATCTTGTTTTAAAATATATTACATAGCATTTGAGATAAGATTTAAAAAATCAAAGAAAGTTTTAAAGCTTTAATGTCAGGCATTTATCAAATAACTATTTGATAAATCTATTTATTGAAAAATATTTTGATAAATATGCTATTTTGGTCGTGTTTTGAAAAGAGTTTTCTAGATGAGTATTTCGATAAATCTGAACTAAGCCTTTCTTATCAAAAGGGTATTTTTCAAAAGACATTTTGATAAGGCTAGTTATCGAAATATTATTCAATAAGAGTCAATCTGTTTCAATGTAAAATATTTGATATTTATCGAAGCTCTTTTCAATAAACACTTCGATAAATTCAACTGTTCTCAGAAATATTTTCAAACCAGACTTTGACTGATTTTGATGTTTCAATCCAAAATATTACGAATTAACTGATATATGCTTAATTTCTTTCTATATCATTTATACCACATATTTATAGATCAATTGCAAGGAGAAACAAGGTCAATTGAAAAAAATTATCAAAAAGCAAAATCTGTCAGAATGCATTAAATACTTCAAGCATCAGCAACCAAGAGGTCTATTCTTTAATAGATCAATGAGTCTAATGGATATTCAACAGACCCAACTATAAAAGAAACCAGAATAAATGCTGAATTAAGAAGCTCAACGAGCACGAAAGAATAATATTTACTAAAGCATTAATTACAGCATTCATTATACGATGTTTTACCCTGTTTTGTATTCTCTGAATAGAGCACTTTTCATTCTTTAAGAAATAAACTTAAAGAGTTTGATCTTCGATATTTATTATCATCACTTGTCTAGAGAGAGATATAAATCTTCATTTATTATGAGGTACTAAAGAGAGGGACTCTTAAGTGGGATTGTAACCTTACAAAAAATAAGGGTAGTGAGAGAGATATTCTTTTGTTGACGTACTGAAGTACCAAGGGCCCAAAGAATCTTTGGGATTAGTAAAATACTTAGAAGAATTCTGAAGCCTGGACATAGGTTAAGTGTTTAGGTTGAACCAGTATAAATCGACTATGTACATCTCTCATTTATCTGCTTCTCTCGGGAAAATCCTTCTAAACTTAACATTTGCATTTTTACTTAAGTTTTAAAATTTTAATATCACTCAATTCATCACTTTCTTATGTGAAATTTCCATTCTAACAATATAGAATTTTGGTCGTCCACCAAAACTATCTATTAATTTACTTAATCCACACTTGTATTCTAACTCCCTAATAAACAACATAGAATTGAACCATCATTTTTCCATAGAGCTTTCTTGCCTCTATTTACATAAAAATGCACTAGATGAATAGTTATTCAATAAAAAAATATCTTTTGAATATTTCCTATCACAATAAGCAATATAAATCCAAGAACTAGGATTATTAACTAATAATAATAAGTTAGTAGATATTAAAAAATGATTCTTTTTCTTGAGAACCCGCAGTATCATTTCACTACATAAATCACTATATGTGAGGCAACTCTTTTTCTATTTCAATTATATTATTATAGAATTGAAATAGAAAAGAAATAATCTTAAAAAAAACTGAAATTTAATAGAATATCAAATAAACAATTTATTTTACTTTTTAGTAGTTTACCCCTATCATGTCAAATTCACATAAAAAAATGAAATAGTTGTTTTCTCCTATGAATATGAAGAACTTTTCTTTTGTAAAATCTCGTCTACTTAGATACTAATAAGTTTATATTCTAACACGAAATGAAAAGAAAGGGCAATATACAGGATGTGTAACAAAAAGTTGTGATATTTAGCTTAACCTAGGATCCAAACCTAAGAGATAGAAAAGAATGCATAAATCCTAAAGATCCATAGGATGAATTGTGTATCCAACTTAAGAATAGAAATGTTTAAGTGGTTTTGTCTTCTATTTTGTATTTAAGATCTCGTTAATAGAAAATCTAAAAATAAATAAATAGATAATTATATAAAATAATATAATACAATATAATAATAAAAACAAATCTAATAAAAAATATATACAATAGTATCCAATACTATCTTTGTAATATATACAATAGTATCTTTGTATTGTATTTGGCGCAATCTTTTTAGTAAAAGATTGGGCCGAGTTTAATTGCAATTCAATTAATAGAACGAACAGTGGATTACAAAGTATCCATTGTTGGGAATCTAAATTTGATTTCTTTCTATCCTTCACAAGTAGCAGCTAATTTAGGACTCCATTAGTTTTAGCTAAGTTAGCACTGAATTCAAATTTGATTTCTTTCTATATTTCTTGCTGGGAATGATTTTATTACCCTCACGATCAAGATCATATCCCTTATTACAAGCTTGTATACATGCTTCTAGAGCTACTCGATTAGTTACAGCACCAGGTGCATTTCCCTAAGGGTGCCCTAAAGTTTCCCTACTTAATTGTAGTACAAAATCATCTCCAAAAAATCTCAGTAATAACAAGCATATGCTAAATATGAATAACCCCCGAAGCAATGGGCATAACACTCGATAGAGAGACTTAATCATAGGTGAAATAAATATCGCGACTTCGATCTTTCTCAATATAATCATCACATAGTAAATCAATAAACCTAAATTGATTTCTCTTTCCCCTTTAAGTTTTCGTACTACAGTACCAACCTAAATATTATCTACACTAGACAAACATAATGATTTAGCTAGTACATGAAAGTGTATACCATGATTCTTTTGTCTATTGATAACTGCATGCATTGCATGATGGATATGAAGTAGACAATTATCTCAATAATAATGAGCCAAGCTAGCATTTGCAGTGAAACCCTGTTAAGTACTCATGCATTATAATAGGAACACCCAATTCTTGGGCAATATAGCTCTTTTGATCATTTCTTCAAATGAACCTATAATATCATTCAAGTAATGCCCTTTGATTTCACTTATTACGGCCAGTGATTTATGAATTGCTTTGGCACAAAATAAGAAATGGTCTCTCCAAGGCATAAATGGTTAGGAATTCACATTCTTATCATCTTTGGTAAAATCAAGTCTACCATAGAGACATTCATAAATTGCTCTACCATAATTCTTAGTAGATAACCCTAATTTTTGTTTAATAGTACATCCCAATAAGGGACGGTCATACTTGTTCAATTTAACCCTCTCAACTTGGATGCCATGTATAACATACCTGGGTCTAGGATGTTACAATTGGTATTAGAGCCAGGACTCCAGTCGGTGTGCCAGCGAGGTCACTGGGCCCCTATGAGGGGGTAGATGTTATGAAGTCCCACATCGGTTAGGAAGGGGAATGAAGCATGCTTTATAAGGGTACGGATACCTTTTCCTTGTAGACACGTTTTCTGGGTGGCTATGGCTGCACCCAGGGAAACAAAATTCTGCTCTTGGCTACGACTGTAAATAGGGACAATATCTACGAGGGAGGGGTTTGGGATGTTACATCACAAGGCAGACCTTGGAAAATTTTAGAATAAGAATGAGGGATTCATAAATCCTATAGACGTAGAGCACATAGGGCCTTGAACCCAAATATATTACCCACAATAGAAGTAAAAGTGTTAGTAACATAACCTTCTTCAAAAAGGTCTAAGGGATAAGCCATATAATCAATATATTGATTTTCTTCTCAAGTAACTGGCTTGATGTGATAGCATCATCCTATGTAACGACTCAAACTAGTAAGCCTATCGGTCTATACAGTGTTCTATGCACCAGTAGAAGATTTAGTAGCTACCGCGACACATGCTTCTTTAGGCGAAATGCCAGGTTGAGGAGTTACTCAGAAGGATGCCAAGATACCACTATCTTTAGTTTCATAGTTAGGAGTATAATAAGTCAATTTATAATCTTTAACACCAGCTTTGAATCTAACACTTGCTTTAGTCTTTGTTTATAGTGACATAAATCCTTCCTTACAACTTATGAATTAAGAATTCTCACAAGACAAGGTCTAGTTGACATGACTTAAGAGTTAATGAAACCTTTCACAAGAATCCTTCATAAAATTATCACCTAATATTATCATATCAATTGATCAGATTGGTTCATTATTAAACCACGATATTTAAAATGTCAAATACATTATTATTGTATATTGTTTCATATGTATGTCACAACCAAATCCTCTTTTTTTTCAAATTGATAATCTGTTAGAGCTTATCCCCCCGTTTTTAATCAAAAAATGTAAATAATAAGAAATTCACTTTTGACAATGATACATGTTGTATATGTAAATCCTAAGTATGAAAATCTACAAAATGTGCCCACAAAAAGAAAGAGTATAGGCAAAAAAAATGCTAGTTATAAATCATATGATGAAATAAAGACCAATGAAATAGAAAAATAAAATAGTAAATAAAGTTTAGGTTTGAATTCCATAGATACTGATAGACAAATGAAAGACTTGCTAAAGACTTCATCCACTTGCTATTGTGAAAATGAGTTAGTTGAAAATCACTAAATGAAATTGAAAAATGGAATAAGTAAATAATTGAATTGGGGGGATGGTACCAAGAAAATCTAGTACTAACTCTCATTTCTTATTGAATTCTTAGTGAATTAACCTATCAACTTGCTCTTTTATCGAACATATATTTTTTATTTCCAATTTTTTTCACAAATATTAATATATTTTATTATAGAATAAATCTTACCACTTCTAGTACTGAGGTTTCTGCGCTTGAAAAAAAAACATTAGACACATGGCTCAAATAATTGGTCTAGTACTGGATGTAGCTTTTCCCCAAGGAATATGCCTAATATTTACAACGCTATGGTAGTTAAGGGTTGAGATACTATTGGTCAACAAATTAACGTGACTTGTTAAGTACAACAATTATTAGGAAATAATCGAGTTAGATCTATAGGTATGAGTGTTACAGATGGTTTAATGAGAGGAATGGATATTATTGACATGGAAACTCCTCTAAGTGTTCCAATCTGTGGAGCAACTCTAGGATGAATTTTCAACATGCTTGGAGAACCTATTGATAATTTAGGTCCTATAGATACTCGTACAACATCTCCTATTCATATATATGAATGACTTTATACAGTTAGATAAAAAATTATCTATTTTTTAAACAAGAATTAAAATAGTATATCTTTTAGCTCCATAACACCGTGAAGGAAAAATATGACTTTTCGATGGAGCTGGGGTGGGTAAAACAGTATTCATTATGGAATTGATCAATAACTTTGTCAAAGTTCATAGGGGTGTATCCATATTTGGGAGAGTAGGTGAACGTACTCATGAGGGAAATGATCTTTACATAGAAATGAAAGAATATGCAATAATTAATGAACAAAATATTATAGAATAAAAAATGGCTCTAGTATAAGGTCAAATGAATAAATCACCTGAGCTCGTATGAGAGTTGGTTTAATTGCCTTAACTATGACATAATATTTTTGACATGTCAATGAACAACGTACTTCTATTTATCGATAATATCTTCTAATTCTTCCAAGCAGGATCCAAAGTATCTGCCTTACTAGGTCAAAGGCCTTCTACTGTGGTTTATCAACCTACCCTTAGAACTAAAATGGGTTCTTTACAAGAAAGAATTACTTGTACCAAGGAAGGGTCCATAACTTCTATTCAAGTAGTTTATGTACTTACAGACGATTTGACCGACCTTGCTCCTGCCACGATATTTGGCCATTTATATGCTACTACCGTACTAGCAAGAGGATTAGCTCCAAAAGGTATCTATCCAGTAGTAGATCATTTAGATTCAATGTCAACTATGCTACAACCTCATATTGTTGGCAAAGCACGCTATGAAAATGCACAAAGAGTTAAACAAACTTTAGAAAGTTACAAAGAACCTTAGGACATTATAGCTATCCTTGGGTTAGATGAATTATCTGAAGAGGATCGCTTAACCGTAACAAGAGCATGAAAAATTGAACATTTCTTATCACATTTTTTACATAGCAGAAGTATTTATGGGTTCACCAAGGAAGTATGTTGGTATAGCAGAAACAATTAGAGGGTTTAAATTGATTCTTTTTGGAGAATTAGATGGTCTTCCCGAATAGGCCTTTTATTACTAAATGGAAAGCAAATTGAAGAAATAACCTTAAGTCTTTGTGTACTTACCCAAATCAAATTGTTTGGGATTCAGAAGTGAAGGAAATTATTGTATCTACTAATAGTGGACAAATTGGAGTATTACCAAATCACAAGCCTATTTCCATAACTGTAGATATAAGTATTTTGAGAACACGCCTTAACAACTAATAGGTAACGATGGCTCTTATGGGCATTTTTTCTAGAATAGGAAATAATGATATCACTGTTTTAGTAATGTTACGGAGAAGGGTAATGATTTGATCCACAAGAAGCTCAGCAAACTCTTGAAATAGTATAAGCTAACTTGAGTATAGCTAAAGGCAAGAGACAAACAATTGGGGTAAATCTAGCTCTCAGACAAGTTAGAACACGAGTAGAGGCTATTAATATGATTTCGTAACAAGTTGGTGCATACAAATAAAATAATTAAAAATCCAAATAGGTTGTATTAAAAAGCTTATGTTTATACAACCTATTTGGATTTTTGTTAATTGAATAGAATCAAATTCTAATGCAACAAAAAAAAATTGAGATTCAAAAAATGAATAAAAATGAAATAAAAGAGTAAGGTAAGATAAGATGGAAAAAGATACAAAATCAATAAAAGAAAAAGGTGAGTAAAAAAACTTATTAGATACCATTTACTTTAGCATCTAAAAAGTTCTACTTATACCTACTATTGGATTTGAACCAATAACTCCCGCCGTATGAAAGCCGTACTATAACCATTGAGTTAAGTAGGTCATTTATTATTCCAAAGAAAAACAAGTGACATTTATTATATCGATAGATTATAAATGAAATATTACTTATAAGCAATACCAATCAAAGAGATTAAATCATGTAATATTCATCTTGACAATAAATTCTCCACATAATATGATAAAATATTTATCAAAAGCACAAGGGCTATAGCTTAGTTAGATAGAGCACCTCATTTACACGTGTGCTAATGTTTTTCCAGAGGAGTTCATCATGAATCAAAATAGCTGTTCTTATTGAGAAATTAATGTCTTACTCTATGACTTTTAGGGAACAAAACTAGAGAACAATAGCATGACAAAGGGTTCGATACAATTCAAGTGTATATTTAATTTAGATGCCAAATAGACCCATCATTGATTTGAGATATTGATAAGGTGAATACCCGATCTATTCAATGCTAGGCATAACGAGTATATGAAGCTAAAAAAAAAGATATTTTCATCCTATCTTATGAACTTTAAGGTGTATGAAGTTTCATATTTAATTCTTTAATTTCAAAAGGTCGCTAAAGGCTCTCTTTAACTTAAGTTGATTTAGGCCAAAAGTAAACCTCCGTCAGGATAACTCTTATTTGAAAAATTTTGTTAGTGCTCGTAGATTAGAATAAAAACAAAATTAGAGAAAACTGAGCCATCCCCTTATCTTTCTCTTTCTGTCAAGAAAAAAGATGGTAGATTAACTGATCTTTCTATCAGTTAATGAAAAAGCCTAATGCAAGAAAGATGCTTGTTGGGCTTGTAAAGCAATTCAAATCATATTTATAATAATAAGTTTAAAATGTTTTACCAAGAAGGTCTATAGTTCGAGTCCGTATAGCCCTAATATTCCTATCAATACTAATAATATTTCTATTTTCTATTTACTTTTACTAATAAATACTACATAACTATATTAGTAGTAGTCTAAATTCTTTCTTATATTAATAATAGATAATATGTTAACTTAAATATATTAATCTATTTATTATTAGTCTATATGTTAGTATATTAGTCTGTATATAGTATACTATGTTATGTATATAGTAATATAAAATTTTCATACTATTTTAAAATGGATTTCTAAATTTCAATTTCATTTTTCAAATGGATTATTTATTATTATAATGAATTTCTGAATTTTCAAAATAAAAAATTAATAAAATAATAAAATTTTAACTAGAATAAATTGGAACTAAAAAAATAATGAATATTAATTAGAAATTAGTATAATAGTAGTATAAATAAATAAATAAAGTAGACAAAGAAATCAAAAATGAAAATGAATTCGATTTTTATTTGAAATAATTAATATATAATTAATAATAAATATAAAATATAAACAATAAATGATAAAAAAAATAGAGGTTAGACTTCAAACTGGAATTACTTTTCTTAAGAGAGAATTCAAGGTCAGGCAAAATTGCGAGAGGTTTTTTTAATGTGTTTTCTTTATATTTTATAAAAAAACATATATATGGTTATATTTCTATCTTGAAGCTAAATATTATAAACAAACATAGCTGACTTGATAATCAATTCTAATTCAAATAGACTAATACTAATCAGGCAAATTTTCCATATTTATAGGAGTACATCTATGTTTTTGCTTGATGAATATGATATTTTTTAGGCATTTCTAATAATATCAAGTCTTATTCTTAGTTTGGCATTTCTAATTTACTGAATTTTAACCCTGATTAATAAAGGGCTAGAGAAACTTTATAGTTATGAATAAGGAATATAACCAACGGAGATGCTTGGTTGTAGTTTATAATATGTCGTTATATGTTTGCTCTAGTTTATAATATGTCGTTATATGTTTGCTGTGATTAGAGAAGGTGAAAGCAAAGAAGCAGTGAAAGTAAAAGAAGTGTATTGCATTGAAGGATTATGCCATAATCTCTTTAGTGTGAGTCAAACCACAGATGAAGACAATTGGATTATTTTTTACTCAGAAGAATGTCTGATAGTAAGCAAGAAAGACCTTTCACTCAACAAGGAAAGCTTGAAGGAAAAACTTTGTGCTCTGAGGGATGGTAATTGCTATACCATTTCTATTAATTTAAACTCACCTAGAAACTGTTTTTTAGCAAATCTGAAGAAAGTTAGTTATGGAACAAGAGATTAGCTTAGTGAATATGCATAAGATTCTAAAACTAAGTAATAAAGATTGAGTAAGTGGTTTACCTAAAATCAAATATGAAATTAATGTTGTTTGTGAGGCTTGTCAAAAGGGGAACAAGTAAAGTCCTCTTTTAAATCAAAGAAAGAAGTCTCAACGAGAGATCACTCTAAATGCTTCATATAGATTTAGTTGGCCTATCAAGAGTCAAAAGTTTCAGAGGAAATTTATATACTCTTGTGATAATTTATGACTATTCTAGATTTACTTGGACTTTATACCTTTTATCTAAAGATGAGACTTTTAATATTTTTGTTGTGGTTGTCAAGAATGTGCAAAATGAGAAAAGTATTTCTATTACGTCTATAAGGATTGATCATGGAGGAGAATATGAAAATAATGAATTTGCTGAATTCTGTGACAACTAGGGGATTAATCATAACTTCTATGCACCAAAAAAGCCACAATAAAATGAAGTTGTCGAAAGGAAAAATAGAGTCCTCACTGAGATGGCTAGGTAATGCTTAACAACAAAGGTGTCTTATAAGTTTTTTGGGCAGAGGCTATAAACACAACATGTTATATATCTAATCGAGCCTACATCAAATAACTACCCAACAAGACACCATATGAGCTCTACAAAAGACACAAATCTAATCTCACTCATCTGTGGATCTTTGGGAGCAAATATTTCATCCACAACAACAATAAAGAAAATTTTGGTAAATTCAATCTTAAATCTGATGAGGATATTTTTCTAGGTTAGTCTAACCATAATAAGGCATATAGACTTTTTAATAAGAGAACTTTAATAATAGAAGAGTTTATTCATGTAATGTTTTATGAAATATAACCAATGTGAAAGCATCTAGATGATGAAGCTAAGATAATATAGGGTCTTGAAATGCTAAAATTAAATAGAGAAAGAGAACCCATAGTTGATCAACCTAATAACAAATCTAATGAATTAGATAAGGATCAACCTATAGCCTAGAGACATTATAGAGATCATCCTTTAGACTAGGTTATTGGTGAAGTCGACGAAGGAGTGAGAATCCAGAGATAAGTGTTCAATGAGGTGTATTTCTCTGCATTTATTTCAAACATGGAACCTACCAATAAAGATGAAGTACTATCATATGACTTCTGGATAGTTTATATGCAGGAAGAGCTAAATCAATTTAAATGTAATTAAGTTTGGGACTTGGTACCTAGACCCAATGATCATCTAGTCATAAGGACTAAATGGGTATTCAAGAATAACTTGATGAATATACTATAATCATAAAAAATAAAACTAGATTAGTTGTAAAAGGTTATATCAAGAAGAAGGTATTGATTATGAGAAAACTTATGTTCCAGTGGCAAGATTGAAAGCCATACGAGTACTCTTAACTATTGCTTACATTAAATATTTTAAGCTTTATTAAATGGATCTCAAAAGTATTTTTCTTAACGGATATATAATGGAAAAGGTCTATGTAAAACAACGTCCTGGTTTTGAAGACCATCACTTTTTCAGATCATGTGTACATGCTTAAGAAAACATTATATGGATTAAAATAAGCTCATAAAGCTTGGTATGATCGTCTTAGAAAATTCCTAATTAGAAAAAACTTTGAAAGAGAAAAAAGTGGATAATACATTATTTATTAAAAGAAATAAACCAAATCTATTAGTAGTTCAAATTTATATTGATGATATTATCTTCAATTCTACTAATGAGGATCTTTGTCAAGAATTTGTCAAGTTAATGTAGGGAAAATTTCAAATGTCTATGATAGGAAAATTGAACTTCTTTCTTAGATTTCAAATCAAACAATGGAAGAATGACATTTTCATCTCATAAACAAAGTACTTGTAGGAGCTCTTGAAAAAGTTTGAATTGGATCAAGCAAAGAGTGTTTCAACACCAATGAGTACAAGTACAATGCTAAATATACAATTAAAAGATATCGTGGCATTATTTGATCTCTCTTACCTCACTACAAGTAGACCATATATACAATTCAACGTAGGGATGTGTGCAAGAATCACATGCTAAAGCTGTAAAGAGAATATTTAGATATCTCGTTAGAACTATTGATATTGGGATATAGTTTCCCAAAGAAGGAACATAATACTTGATAGCATATCAGACTCTAACCGGAGGATAAAAAATAGATAGGAAACGCACCAGTGGATATTGTGAATTCCTTAGTGATTGTTTAGTCTCTTGGTTTAATAAGAAGCAATACATTGTAGCTATATCATCAATAGAAGCTAAGTATATAGCCGTTAGAAGTTGTTATGTACAAGTACTATGACTCAAACAATAACTCCAAGATCTAGGAATATATTTGAATGAGATTCCAATTCTTTGCGACAACACAAGTACAATCAGTTTGTCAAATAATCTCATACTTCATTCACGAACTACGCATGTTGATATTTGACATCATTTTATAAGAGATCACGTATAGAGGAAATATATAAAAGTTAAATTCATCTCAAATCATCTTCAACTAGCACATATTTTCACTCAACTACTTGCTTAGGATCAATTTAACTATATCATGAGAGAATTGGGAATGATAAATCCTAATGAGTTGTAAGGATTCTGTTTCCTTAATAAACTAACTGAGCATTTTTTTTCTTTAAGCTCTCTTCAGCCTCCATTTTCTCAAAATAATTATTTAATATTTATATTTTGATGATTGAAGTTGCTAACTTAAGCTTCATAGTATATAGTTGTATTTTTGCAGGATGCTTTGTTATTGGATTGGAAAATAGAAGCTAACAAAGAATAAATTAATCCGACACTTAATCAATTAATTAAGGGAGGTAAATTTATTTAATTCAACTCTTAATTGATTAATTGTATTCTTTTTTTGTGAAATATGCGATAAATATATTATTTTTGTGAAATTAATTGATTAACAGTTCTATTCATTGAGATTAATCGAATATAAAATTTATTAATCAGTGTTGAATATGTATTAAATATTTTTTTTCTTTAAAAATTAATCGATTAACAATCCGATTAATTATAATTCATCGAATGATAATCAATTAATATGTCTGAATATGTGTATATCTGATGGAATTAATCGATTAATGTTGAGTTTTATCATGACTCTTTACTATTCAACTTGAGCCCTAATCAACTAAACTTCTTTTTTCCTCACCATCAACCCTCACAATTCCTCAAATTTGTTTGTGGGACACCTTGTGCACATTTTATAGATCAAAATCCACTAAAATCCACTTACAAATTCCTCTATTTCACTGTTCAATCGCTCAAATTCCTTATCATTTATGGTAGCAATGGCAAGAATAAAGATAATCAATCCAGAAGAGTCTGAGTCTAATTCATGTAAATCTATATCTAATGCTTCTCAGGCATCAATTTCAAAGGACAACAAGAAGAAATTTCAAGCTATGTTGGCCAAGAATGGCCAGATATCTTAAAGGGTAAAAGTAAGGACCAGTCGAGCAAGGCATAAGTAAAGGCAATAACTAGGGATAGAAGAAAAGTACACATTTCTGAGTTTTCTCCTCAATCTGCTTCAAATAAAAAGACAAGATCACAACAACCTAATTCTGACACGGACTCTGATCCTGAATTCATTGTAATATTGGAGAAGACAGTGAAGATTGCTACTGAATCACTTATAAGAGGTAAAAGACTCCAAGGAAGGCCTCTACAACTCCAAGTACTTCAAGTTCTCAAACCTCAAGTTTACCTTTTCTACAAGGTAACTTGGATTTAGATGTTGATTTGACAAAGTTTAACTCAGTTTACAAAGAGGAAATGTTACCCTGTAGTATATATTGATATTGTTGTACTTAAGACAGACTAGAAGATTAATCTAGATTTGATAGAGCCACTATACTATTTTGAGAGTTGGCTTAGGATTAATAAAATATATAGTCTGGATGTAGTCAGAGTGTATTACTATAATATGGAAATTTTTGACACATTAGATAAATATTAAACCATTATGGATATCTATCTGACTACTGGATTGAGAGGTCGGGAGATTAAGCTAAACTTCAATTAAATTAATCAATGATAAGTGCTTTGACATCTGTACCAATAAAGACTATGGATCAAGCTTGGGCTTTTCACATTCTTCTGCAAACTAACAAGTCTTTCCCTGTGTCTCTTTTTTTAACCCGAGTCAGATGTGTGATTTCTATCACATCATTCATTACATCTACTCTCATTGCATGATCATCAAGTCTAGCAGCTTCACTTATCTCAAGTAGTAGGACTATGTCACACTGACTAGGATAGTTAGTAGGGAGAAGCTCCTATAGTCAAATGAGGGAATTATGTCTCAACTGATCAAGGGCCATCCATATGCCTTATCCTCAACTTGTCTCCTTCCTCAAGCATTTCAACATTCATTATCTAGAAGGAAGAAAAAGGGAACAAATTGGAGCTTTTGGGATGTCTCAACTGCACAAGATGAAATCAAGCTCCCTTATGATGCCAAGAAGGGACTGACTCCTAGAGACATTCAACACAAGCAGTCTACTGGACCTTAAGTCTCTACTGCACCATCATTTCTGGGTGTATCTATTTAGAGGTATCTCTACACTAAGTTTGCAGAGTGAGAAAGTAGACTCAATGCCTCTAGGAAAGAAGCAGACATCAATAATGAGAGGTGAAGCTATGGGATCCATATACTTATAAATAGTCATATATGGGATTTCCCAGCATTCAAGGAGGGAGTAAGAGAGAGAGGCAAGAGGCTATTTCAGAAAGACAAGAGGCTACTCATCAAGAGGTATTTGATGTGAAGAATATCCTTCTAGCCTATATGAACAACCTTGGACCTTCTATCTTCGAGGAAGAGCTTAAGGATCAGCCACTTACTTCAGAGCCTCAGCGTGACCAACATATTCTATCTTCTAGAATTTATACTATAGTTCCTGTCCCTTCACCATCTTCAATCTCAACATCTCTAACCCCTACTTTTTCACTCAATGTACCCCTTCCTTCTATCTCCACTGAACCTAGCCTTCCATTACCCCTGCTTCCCATGATTATTCCTTCAACTCTAGCCTTAAGCCTTTTGGATTATGTCAAAAAAGAGGAGAGAGGAAGTGATGAGAAGAAGGATGATTTATCCCTTGAGTCAATTGACTGACTGCTGTTTTTTATTATCTTGTTTTTTGTTTTATTGTATAATTGATGACGGATGTATATGTTATTTCAATATATTCAAGTTATGTTAAATATGTTTTATTTTAATTAATGATTATCTCATGTTAATTATCTTGATTCACTTGATTTTGTCATCATGAAAAAAGGAGAGAATGTTACAATCCATACTTGATATTTTGATGATGTCAAAAGTAACTCAAATTATTTATGTAAAAGATCATTTAATTAATCAAGTTGTTTCTATATTTTTAAATAATGGAAAAAGTGATAGAAGAAGTTAGATCAAGTTAATTAATTAGTCAATTGATTAATGATACTTAATCAATTAATAAGTATTATTTAATCGATTAAATGCTCGATTAATGTTAGGATATTGCTCTTTGTTATTAAAAAGAAAGTCAATTAATCGATTAATGAATGCCCATTAATTGATTAACTATTTGATTAATGTTATGAAGTTGCTCTCTAGAATAGAAAAGATAAATCAATTAATAGATTAATTTATTCAGAACTATTTTTCCTTTAGTAAAAAATAAATTATGTTAATCGATTAGTTAATTGATTAATCTATATTAATGCATTAACTATTTGATTAATTAGTTCATAATCATTTTGTGAAAATCAAATTTGAATTCATTAATCGATTGATATACATTAATCCATTCATTGTTTGATTAATATATTTTTGTATCAACTTCTCTTAAGATATTAATCGATTAAGGATTCGATTAATTTATATTAATGGATTAATTGTTCAATTAATACTATAAATTTCACTGATATTCATATCTTTATATTGAAACTACTTGTATCCTTCTTTGAACTATATATGTTGAACTAATCACTAAGTGTGCTTCTGTTTCTCATTAATATTTCTTTAGAGAAACTTATCTTATCAAATTATATTGAATTTGATTGAATATTCTAATAAATGTGATGTTCTATTTTCTGTTATTCTCATTAATTGAATATTCTGGTCGAATTAATATAGTATATTTTTTAGAAAGCAATCTGAACCTTATTAGAATTTAATTTTTATAATATGAGTTAATTATTAATTGTTCATACACTTAATCAATGCTTAAACTCCTGACAAATATAGGGATCAGGTAGGAGGAAAGCCTTCACAAGCAAGTGAAGTTGGGACAATTAGGGAATAGGGATTTCTCAATTAAGAAAGAATTAATAAAAAAATGCCTTTTTTGTGGACAAATCTGTGGAGTAAAAAATATGTTATGATTTATTAATTATTTATTATTTTTATAGGTTATTATTATGGTTAAGATTTGAAATATCATATAATTTATTAGTGTAATTTTTGATTAATTATCATTATGGAGTTCAAAATCTTTTGAAGATAAGATTGTAGATAAAGGAATTGCAAGTATTGAGTCAGATTAACATAAACCTATTTTTAATTAAACTGGGTATTATAAGATTTTAATAGTAAAATTGATGATTCATATCTTTCTTATTCTTAGAAGTGGTTTTGACACTAAATTTTAACTCTAAACTATAATATCGTGTAGTCCAAAATAAACTATAATATCGTGAGTTTACATGGGCACGTTTGTTACTATTATTTGTTTTTTATCACAAAACAATTTTTAAAAACAAGTTTTGGAAACAAAAAAAAATATGTTTGGATAATTGTTTTAAAAAATGTATTTGAAAACAAAAAAAATATAAATGCTTATTTGGAATAATTGTTCTTAAAACCAACTAACTTTTAGAATTAAGAAAACACGTGACATGATCGTCATTAGCTGTGGAGTGGCAACAATTGAAAACAACATGCGGTGGTCGACTGTCAGAGGATGTGGTTATTGTTGGGCACTGCTAGCGATAGTTACCCTCGGCCAGCTACTAGAAACCGTATTGGGGTTGTTTCGGCCACTGGTCAGCAACAATTATAGAGGCCGTCATTGTCTAAAGATGGTAGTGGTTGTCCATGATCGATCACAATGATTATCACCTTTGTCGAGTGACAATGAATGGTAATGGTGGTCGTCGATGAGGGAGGTGGTTTTTTGCCGTTGTCAGTGATGGCAAATAGTGGTAGTGGTTGCTTGCAGTAATGGTGGTGGTCGAGGTATGATTATCACTAGCTATCATAAGGTGACAACAAATAACGGCAACGGTGATAGTCATAGTAGGTCATCATTGGGTAACAACAATTAGTGGTGGTTGCTAACGGTGACATGCGGTGGTCGATGTCAACTGATAGTGGTGGTGGTCATCATCTACTACTGTTAAGGTGGTCGTTGCCAGGGGGTCGACGGTATTAGTTAGTAGCAACGACATATAGTGGTAAGAAATTTTTTAATATTGGGTCACTTTTCTTGAACTAAAATAAAAAATATGAAAAAAATAATTTTACAAAACATTTAAAACTTGTTTTTAGTTTTCTATTTCTAAAAACAGTTTTCAATTCTTTTTTTGTTTTGGAAAATACTTAAGTGAAAATAAGTAACCAAGTTTGTTGGTTTTCTTTTGTTTTTTATAAAGAAGAAGCTGTTTTTAAAAACAAAAACAAATAGGCCCTATATCTTTCAATAAATTAGTTTGTTTTATAAGCATATGTATCCTTAGGCAATATTATTCAAGGCATAGTCATATACTAAATAAAATATCTCTTTTATCAGATATTTTGAACTTCTTATACCAAATTATATCTGCTCTACTCATATTTGATATATAAATAATATTTGATATTATTCTATTTGTTTTGCTTTAAGTATTAATAAGGGAGAAAGACAAAAAAACCCATTTGAATTTCAAAAGGATAAATTGGGCTTCTCAATATTGAAAATGACAGATTTGACAGGAGGTCCAATTTGTTATTTACAAATTTGTGTGTAAGGATCAAATTAGCTTTCACTTTGATAATGGTATTTGCAAGTTTGACAATACGATTTACAACTTTACCAATGATATTTATAATTATGACAATTCCTATAATAGTATTTATAACTTTGATAATAGTATTTGCAATTTTGACAATGATGTTTGTAACTTTGACAGTGTTATTTACAACTTTACCAATGATATTTGTAACTCCTATAATGGTATTTGCAATTTCAACAATGATATTTGCAACTCTCGCAATGGTATTTGCAACTCCCACAAAGGAGAATAAACAACTTTGCCAATGGGATTAATAACTTTGCCAATAATATTTGTAACTCTTACAATAGAATTTGCAACTTTGTTAATGGTATTTACAACTCCCAAAATGGTATTTGTAACTCCCACAATGGAGAAGAAGCAACTTTGCCAATAGTATTAGCAAATCCCACAATAAAGAAGAAGCAACTTTGTCAATGATATTTGTAACTCCCACAAATATATTTACAACTTTGCCAATAGTATTTGTAAGTTTGTTAATGGTATATATAACTCCAACTAGTATTTGCCACTTTTATAATGGGATTTGAAATTTCGCCAATGGTATTTGCAACTCCTACAATGGTATTTGTAACTCCTGTAATGGTATTTGTAACTCCCACCACGGAGAAGAAGCAACTTTGCCAAAGGGATTAATAACTTTGCTAATAGTATTTGCAACTCCCACGATGTTATTTGTAATTTTGCTAATGGTATTTGCAACTCCTACAATGGAGAAGAAGCAACTTTGCCAATAGGATTAACAACTTTGTCAATATTATTTATAACTCCCACAATAGTATTTACATCTTTATTAATGGTATTTACAAGTTTATCAATAGTATTTATAACTCATACTAGTATTTGCCACTTCCACAATGGGATTTTCAACTTTACCAATGGTATTTACAAATACTAGTAGGAGTTATAAATACCATTGATAAACTTGCAAATACTATTGGTAAAGATGCAAATACTATTGTGGAAGTTGTAAATAATATTGGCAAAGTTGTTAATCCCGTTGGCAAAGTTACTTCTTCTCCATTGTGGGAGTTGCAAATAATATTGGTAAAGTTGTTAATCCCGTTGGCAAAGTTACTTCTTTTCCATTGTGGGAGTTGTAAATACTATTGACAAAATTGTAAATACCATTAGCAAAGTTTTAAATCCCATTGTGAAAATGGCAAATACCAATGGGAGTTACAAATACCATTGACAAACTTGCAAATACTATTGGCAAAGTTGCAAATATAATTGGAGGAGTTGCAAATATCATTGACAAAGTTACTTATTCTCTGTTGTGGGAGTTGCAAATACCATTGTGAAAGTTGTAAATACCATTGATAAAGTTACTAATTCTATTGTAGGGGTTACAAATATTATTGGCAAAGTTATTAATCCTATTGGTAAAGTTGTTTCTTCTCTTTTGTGAGAGTTGCAAATACCATTGCAGAAGTTACAAATATCATTGTTGAAGTTACAAATATCACTATAGGAGTTACAAATACCATTAGTAAAGTTGCAAACACTATTATCAAAATTGCAAATACTATTGTCAAAGTTATAAATACTATTATAGGAGTTGTAAATATCATTGTCAGAAATGTAAATACTATTGGCAAAATTGTAAATCGTATTGTCAAACTTACAAATATTATTGAAAAAGTAAAGACTAATTTGGTCTTTGCATATAAATTTACAAATAATAGAGTGTGCTTCCTATTCAATCTATCATTTTCAATATTGAAAAACTCAATTTATCTTTTTGAAATTCAAATAGGGTTTTTTTGTTTTTCTTCCTATTAATAACTTGTATTTGTCAATATAGTGTTGTTTTATTTGTCACGATATGATGCAACTTCTTCAACTAACTAGCTTCTATTTTGAATATTTGTACGATGGTTATTATAACTTTCCCGGTTCAAAATTGATTGAAAGAAAGCCTAGCGACTATTTATTTTTTTCACTAGTAAAAATATTAATATATAAATATATACTCCTATGAAGAAATTAATTAAAATCAGTTAAAAATAATAAATATGTGAGACATATAATATTTTTTTTTAAATATGCTTCTATTAATGAATAGTAGTGAGAGAGGAAATACATAAGATATGGGGAAAAGAAGCATTACATACATATAGTATAAGACTGAAATAAAATATATTAAATGATGAAACAAACTCAAATTATATCTTATAAGAAAAACTAGACCTTTCCCAACTTTTGCATCTTATATTTCGAAACGGGAGGAAGTATTTTTTAATATTCATATCAATTTATGTTAAAAGATAAAATATAATATTTATAATATACTTTATGAAAAATTAAATTAGGGATATAATTAATATAGTATCATTAATTTAATATATTTTCTTGTTTATTTATATAACATTTGTAATATTTATTTAATATTAAATGAGTTAACATATAATTTATACATATAAAAAATAAATAATTAATATATATATTTATAAGTAAAAAAGAAAGTCAACTGTAATTTAGATCAAACACATTTTTCCTTATTCTAAAAAAAGTGAATACAACTAAAAGTTGTCAACGGTGACCTGTTTTTTGTTTTTTTTTAAAAAGACTTCTTAAAAAAAAGTGAATACAACTAAAATTTTGTAAATAGTTTCCTTAGCTTCTTTTTTTTTTCGATAGTAATTTCCTTAGCTTCACATAACCAATCTTGAACCGCTTTCTCCAAAAGTCCTAAATAATGTGTAGATGTGGATGCATAGTTAAAAATATGATAAATATGTGATAGTTGATTAATACTCATTGGATTATTGATATAAGATTTAATTAAATAGTTAATCTTAATATTAAATATAAAATTTATTTCCTATATATATATTTAAAATTTTCTATATTGATATTCCCTCAATAATAATCAAATAAAAGATGAATGGAATGAATTAAGGAAGATGATGATTAAGATGTTTTAGAAAAATATGTTATATTAATTAATTTTTTTAATTTAATTAAATTAGTTAAATAGATCTTATATTAATGACAAAAAGAATATATATTTTTTTTTTGAAGACCTAATCCCATGAAATCAAAATAAGAAGTCATTTGAAAGTGTCTAAAATAATATCATGGGATTGAAGTTTGTTATCTCATGAAGTGTCCCCCATCTATTCCATAGTGATTAGGGGAGGGCATTCTCATAAGAAAGTTAAAAAACAAAAAATTATGTTTAGTATGCATAATGTGATGAGAGAAAATTTTTTAGAAAAATAAAATATAGAAGAAATTGTCTTCATAAAGAACTAAATTTGTTTGGTAGGCATCACGAGGTTGAAGAAAAAAATACAAAATGTTATGAAAATAAGAAATCTAACATATTGTTAAAAAAGTAAAATAAAATCACCTGACAAAAAAAACTGATACCAAATACTATTCAAATTCACTAATGATCCAAACTAACACACAATCCTATAAGGTGCAAAAGTAGCAGAACTACTTAAGTAAACCAGTGTAGTTAGAAATATACTTTAGACAAATGGTACAAAATAAACCACACACCAGCATCTAAATTATGCATCTTGATCTTTGGAAGAAAGTTGAAAAATTAGAAGTTATAGATAGGTAGAAAACTAAGAAAAATCTAATGGATATCAATCCTAGAATGATTTAAATTGCCAATCATCAAATTTTAAACCAAAAGTGCTTAAAGTGAAGCTGTAATGCATCATGAACATACAGGTTTAGACTCTTCAATGTGATATTGCTAACTGGTATCAAGCTTTCCACGTAATTACAAATAAAATGGTCTTCGTCAAATAACGCCTTCAGTTCAATACTAGGGAAATTGGACATCATAGTCATTTCAATAAATTCTTAACATCCATCTCCTGGGAGTAGATGACATGTGCTGGCAATTTCATTCCTCCACGTAGTTATGGGACACAACAAAAAACATGGATAGATGCTAATATACTTCTTATCCCAACTCTATCTGTTAGAAATAAATGTTTATATTAGAATATTACAGTTAGGCCTCTAGGTAGAGCCCATAATTACTGTATAGCCCAATAACTCATGCTTTAGTGTGTTTCTATTTAACTGATGTCTGTGAACGAATATTCAAGTTATTATGTGAAATGATATGTTAATTTGATATGCTGCGCATTTCACTTTGGATTTCCAACATGGTATCAGAGCCAGGTTCACCAAGAAGGCCCACGATTAGATGAGGCCTGACATTCAAGAAGCTTCAAGAAACATTTGAACCCATCCCCACAACCTGTCTGAAAACCAAGAAAGCCAAGTATTGTAAAAGTCGAAGGAACCCTAAAGAAAAGAGGGTTCACTGATTGTAGTGGGGGAAAGCAAATACAGAGATTTCAGCAGGTTGAACCAAAAGATTCAAGCAAGTATTCACGTCAGAAAAATGAATTCAGTAGAATATGTTTGGGTCTGAAGCAGACGTGACCAACAAATTCACGATCTGATTGAAGAAAGCAGAGTCGAAGAAACCTCCCTCGGAGCAATAACAGCTTATTTAATCAATAGAGTCCCTTCTAAGATCCTTGCATACAAGACACCCTATGAGAAGGTTTATGGAGAAAAATCAGGACATGACAATTTAAGAGTCTTTGGTTCCTTGGCATATGCAACAGACCTAAGAATTACTGATAAGTTCCACCCTAGAACTATCCCGTGTATCTTCTTAGGGTATCCAACTAATCAGAAAGGATTTATTCTACTTAACTTAAGGACAAGGGATATTTTGGTAAGTAGGCATGTTACATTCTGTGAAGACCGATTTCCTTTTAGAGAATTTGAGAGATCTAAGCAAGGGGAGTGAACAAACAAGAGACTAATAACCCCTTCATAGAACTGTTTACTTTTGAACATATGGAAATTCCATTAAATAAGTCACAAGCACATGTTCAAATGGATGAGAATGCAAATACACATAATGAATTGCTCCTTCCTGACCAACAGCGTATGCATAGTCAAGAAATTAATACAGCAAGACACCCTAATAATAGATCCCATAGACAAAGAAAGCCACCTATTTGGTCAAAGGACTATGTATGTAATTTGATTGCATCTACTGATTTGACTCATCAAGATAAAGGTAAATGTTTATATCCTATTGAAAAATATATTTCTCATTCCAATATTTCTGCATCATATATGTGTTACCTATGTCAAATTGATTCTGTTGCGGAACCTTCAACTTATGAGGAAGCAATAAAAGATGCTAAGTGGGTTAAGGCAATGGAATTAGAAATAAAAGCCTTAGAAACTAATGGGACATGGGATATAGTCCCACTTCCAAGAGGTAGAAAGGCTATAGGATGCAAATGGGTGTTTAAAACTAAGTATGATTCAGAAGGGAATATAGATAAATTTAAAGCAAGACTAGTTGCCAAAGGTTATAGTCAAAAGGAAGTGATTGATTACCATGAAACTTTCTCTCTAGTAATAAAAATGACAACCATTAAGGTAATAATTAAATTTGCTGTCTTGCATGATTGGAATATATACCATATGGATGTCCACAATGCTTTCTTGCAGGGAGATCTTGATGAAGAAATATATATGTCCCTTCCCCAAGGATTCATTGGTAAGGGGGAGAACATGGTTTGCAAACTCAAGAAATCATTATATGGCTTGAAACAAGCGTCTAGGCAGTGGAATATTAAGCTGTCTATGGCCTTGATTCAAGGAGGATTCACCCAAGGTAAGAATGATTATTCACTCTTTTATAAGAAATATGAAAAGGATATAGTATTTGTGCTGGTTTATGTGGATGATTTGCTGATTACAGGTAGTTCAGAATTAAAAATTAAGGAAGTCAAACAATATTTGCATGATAACTTTAAAATCAAAGATTTAGGATTAATGAGGTACTTTCTAGGTATTGAGATGGCCAAGTCTAAGAAGGGTATAATATTATCACAAAGAAAGTATGTATTAGATTTATTGGCTGATACAGGTATGAGTGGGTGCAAACCACTATCAATTCCCATGGCTCAAGGACTGAAATTTTTAGCTTATGAAGAAGGAAGGGACAAACAATCAGATCTATTAAAGGACCCTGAAAAATATAGGAAGCTAGTAGGTAGGTTGATCTATTTAACTGCCACTCATCCTGATATTTCTTTTTCTGTGCAGGCTCTTAGTCAACATATGGCAAACCCTATGAAGGTGCATATGGCAGCAGCAATGAATATTGTCAGATATTTAAAGGGAAATCCAGGACTTGGAGTGTTGATTAGTGCTTCAGGAGGCTTGGAACTTACCTGTTATTGTAATGCTGATTGGGGTGCATGTGGTACGACAAGGAGGTATGTAACAGGCTACTTATTGAAGCTCAGAGCATCACTCATTAAATGGAAAACCAAGAAGCAAAGCAATGTGTCTCGTTCATCTGCAGAAGCTGAATATCGAGCGCTTGCTGCAGCTGTAGCAGAAGTTGTCTGGCTTGTAGGATTGCTAAAAGAAATAGGAACTGAATATTCTCAACCAGTAAGTATATATTGTGACAGTAAGGCAGCGATTCATATAGCTTCAAATCCTGTGTTTCATGAAAGAACAAAACATATAGAAATTGACCTGCACTTTGTGAGAGAAAGACTTCAAGAAAGGTTGATTAAGCTTGTGTATACAAGAACTGGAGATCAAGAAGCAGATTTGTTGACTAAATCAGTAGGGAGAGCTGTACATTCTAAATTACTCTACAAGTTGGGTGCTATAGATATATTCAGCCCCCATCTTAAGGGGGAGTGTTAGAAATAAATGTTTCTATTAGAATATTACAGTTGGGCCTCCAGGTAGAGCCCACAATTAATGTACAACCCAATAACTCATGCTCCAGTGTGTTTCTATTTAACTGATGTCTGTGAACGAATATTCAAGTTATTATGTGAAATGAAATGTTAATTTGATATGCTGCGCATTTCACTCTGGATTTCCAACACTATCTCTCACCAGATCCAACTGTACCCTCCTCAAACACCCACAATTCAATCAAACAAGATATGGATTTTTCAACAATCGGATTGGAACAAAGCAAAGCAAGGCCTGTTCTCAAACTCAGTAACATGAACTTTAAATCTTTGGTTTACATCAGGCATTGGAATCAATGCAAATACTTCCATTGCTATATCAAATGAAACTATAACATACGACCCTCACCCATATATTTCTTCGAAGCAACGCAGAAGATAGCTCCATTCATAGTGAAACCCTCATGATCCACATGAGTTAAACCTTCTAAGTTCCTAACTTCTATCTTCTTCCATGAACCTATACCTAATGAATAGGCTTCAACGAGATGAACTTGATAGTCATAGAAAAATAAATTATCACTATCTTGTAATCAATAACAATTGGACTGAACCCAAATCCTATATAGCAATCCCCTTAAAAATTGGGAAAAGTTTATGGACACTTGTCTGACCTCCCTAAACGCTGGATTCCACAATAAAAGGGAAGGGGGAGGAAGATATACGGTTACCATCCCCTATCAATTCTTAAACAGAGCAAGCCATTGCTAGAATTGGCTATCAAAACCAAACCATAGACGACAGGTATGTTCTGAACTTGAAAGATTTCTAACCTTGGTGAATGATTTCTTCAGTATTTTAAAATCGTTCTTAGTAAACGAGTTTCAATGTAGTATTTTGATAAACATTTTCCAACTTATAGTATATTAGTATTTCTTTTTACTGTTTAACGTATCGAGTAAAAATGTCAAAAAAAAGTCACAGCATCAAATTTCAAGGCAAAAGTGACAAATTGCTGAATTTAAAAAAAAATTAGGACTCACCATTTTATATATTCTCTTTTCATCTCTAAATATACTTTTTTTTTTATCAAAAAGTAAAAATATCAAACATTTCCTACAAAAATTCAAGACTTTTTTTGTGCGAATATTTGGGAGAAAATACCCCATTAAAAATATTAACAACAGTTTGTAATTATTTCAATTTTAATTCCTTAAATTTTAAATTGTAAATGTTGATTCCTTTAAGATTCTTTTTATGTAAAATATTAATTTTTATAATTTAATAAAAATTTAGATATTTTAAAAAGGAGAAAATTGGGGTAAAGTTTCCTATTGAATTTTTTTAATAAAAAATACCTAATAGATTTTTATACATAAGTAAAAACGTTAAAATTGTCTAAGTTTTTGTTAAATAATAAAGATTAATATTTTAAATGAAAAGAAATCTAAAGAACCAATATCTATTGTTTACATTTTGAAAAATTAAAATTAAAATATTGGTAAATTGTACGTAAATATTAATGGGGTATTCTTCTCCGCAATTTTCCTACAAAAAAAATCTTAAATTTTTGTAGGAAATGTTTGATATTTTTCTTTTTTGATAAAAAGAGTTTATTTAGAGATGGAAAGAGAATATATAAAATGGTGAGTCCTAATATTTTTAATTCCATAATTGTGACTTCCACCTTGAAATTTTGTGCTCTGACCTTTTTTTTTAAAAAAATAATTATTTAGAAATACTTCATTTGTTGCTTATGGGGAGGCATTGCACGGTTTCTTATCGAGTCCAATTTCCAATTTACGTGTGCTAAACGGTGACTCCTCTTCCTCAGCTCCTCTCAAAGTCGCACAATCGCTACTCTCAGATCGGCTCATCCTCCTTCCCTCCTTGCCGGCCGCCACTCCTCTGCCCTACAGGCGCTTGTCCACGTCCTTGCTTTCCATATTCGCACAATCGCACTCCAGATACTTTCTTCTACTTTCGATTTATCCCTCCCAATATCTCGTTTTCCAGCCTCGTCCTCGCTCTGCTTTTCTGGCTTCAGTCTTGTGACTTCACTTCGTAATTTGCCCTTTTCTGGCTTCAACGTGCTCTGTTTTTATCTAGTTTTGAGGATTGTTGAGTTTCTAGACTCTACTTAAAAAGAGTTGAAGCAGATAAACTTCGAAGCTTTTTTGAGCTTTCTTAGTTGAAAATGGCTGGTCGTAGAAGAAAGAGTCATAACTTTAGCAAAAGCCATGCTTTTTCATTTGCGAAAGCGTTGTTCAATAGGGAGCATTCACTGATTGGAGGAAGTTCTGTGAAATTTGTACAGGATTTAAATTAAATTTTTTATAGCAGATTTAGCGCTGCTAGAATAAAAAAAAGAAAGAAAATCCTTTAATATGAATGATCCATGTGGAACAGCATTATATTACTGAGTGATCTTGCCTTTGTCTCTAGTTGCTTTTGGCTTCAGTGAATAATAAGACGTAGATCACTGTGATGAAAAAGTTCAGTCTTAAAATGCTTTTCTGATATCTGATAAAAATTTCTTTACCCGTGAATTCCTATGAAATTTGTGCACCTTGACTGCGTAAATAGGTCAACCATAGACAGCTGATTTGGCCTTTGGGAACATAAAAGAAGTGCAATTTGGTATCTCTTGATGTATTTATGGTTTGTTTGTTTATTTGTTGTCATTTCTGCAGGATATGTTGTCAATTGGCAAAGTTAATCTTGGTGGATTTTCTGGTACTAAAAGGAACTTGCTTTGTTGACTACTGTAATGTCCAACATATAACCACTTTACTAAAGTAGTGCTGCATGGTTTCAGATATGGATTTGGATTTATATATCTATAGGATAGAACATATTAGTGTTGTGGAAAACGCCATATTATCATAATTAAGGTGCTTTATGTTTTACACCTATTTGTATGCTTAATTTGTTTTGCTGTTGACGTGTAAAATAATTTTTTTTTGGGTACAATGTAAAATAAAATTTGAATTGATTTTATTCAACCAATCTGTGTGTAAGCTTGTAAGTTTTTTTTTTTCCATTGCTTGTATATGGATTGAGTTACTTTTTAATTTTGGGTTGATATATGTTAAAAAGGGCTGTTAGCATAAACGCTAGCCTATTAAAAGGGCCTGATAATGCCGGCTTATTAGTATTTTTCAAAACACAAGGCCAGGTCGTTATACAGGCTTAGGCCCAAAAAAGCATGTAACAGGCCTTAAGCCTCAGACTGAATTGATTCAATACAGACATGGGAAGTCTTTCCATCCTAAACAAATAAACGCAACCCAACAAACGGGTATTGGTCCGAGTGATAAGCGGTTCGATATCGCTTAAATGAGGTCTTGAGTTCGAACCTTGGCATATGCAGAAAATCCCTATTGGGAGACTCACCCACTATAGCCAGGTGCTCACCCACTATAGCCAGATGCACAATGCGGGTCAGATTTAAATGTAGTCGGGTAAAACTCTGGTAAACCGGGTGGGAAACCAAAACAAAAAATAAACACAACCCAGATCGCAAGAAAAAAAGGAAGCTGCTAACATACGGCATCGTTATTGATTGCGACTACATCTTTCTTGAAAGGGAAGACAGAGCAAGGAGGCACATAGAAAAGCTCAGCTCGTGTTACTTCGGTTCCTTCCTCTGAAAACCATGGTTAAGCAACAAGCTAACTGGTCACCGTACGACAACAATGGAGGGTACTTGCTTTCTTCCACTTTGCTTGGGTTAATAAAAGATGACTTCGTATCGTTAATCTTGTTTTTTCCTTCTTGTTTTAGATCATGTGTCGCAATCGCTGGAGTGGATTACTGTGTTGTTGCTGCCGATATGAGGATGTCAACGGGCTACAATATTCTTACCCGAGATTATTCCAAAATATGCCAATTGTACGTCTGTATATTTACTTAATGCTTTAAGGTCGCAGTATTCTTTTAATGATTTTTATTTCTGGAATTTCATTTTGCTGGATGTTGAAAATGGGAATTTATGTATTTTCCATCAAGCTGGATTACCCATTTCTATTTGAACATTAAATTGGACAAAGAGGAAGGGGTTTCTTTCCTGGAATCGATTATATCACTCATAAAATTTTGAGTGATAATCAAGGATACCTATTTTCAATTGGGTAAATTGTCTGCATGTGGTTTGGCATACTGGCAATCCCTGCTACTTTGCTTCTTAGTGATTCGGTATTTGTTAGCAAAGTGCAAACAATCCGAAATTAGGGTTATTTGATATTTTACCCTTGTATGATTATAGTTTGCATATGCAATTTATTTTAGGTTAATATTTCGTAGATTGCTTTGATATAGAAACATTACAATGTCAAGAACGGTTGAGGAGTTGTTCACTACAGGAAATCTACACTTTAGTATGTTTAACAAGCGTGATTTGATAATTTAGATGGCTATTCCCTTCAAAATGTTAATCATTTAAGTTGGAGCCACCAATAATATGTCTTCCTAGCTAAAATCCTAAAACCCTTTGGTTGGGTTTTTATTTAAATTATAGGCACAATAAGTAGAAAATAAATTAACAAATTGTTAGTTATCTATTGTATATTTTGATAGTAAAAGAAATTATTGATGAGAAAAAGAAAGCAACACACTGATAATAAAGCAAGTACATACCAAACACACACCAGCACAGAAGAGCTTGATGTGGAAATCCTAGTTTTGTTTGGGAGGGTGTATTGGAAATACTGCACTCTTAGAGGTTCTATTGTAAATTCCATTTCGCCTTGGCCTATATATAGTTGTGCTCATTACTTGTAAGAGTGTCCAGATGTATTCTTTCTAATAAATGAATACAATCATCTGCAGATTCTTGGAATTCAGAGTTCCCTGCCCATTCTTCTATTTCCAATGCTTTTTAAATCCACAAGTAGCTCCCGTACAAAAGCCATTTGTGGAAATCTAAAGGGTTCTTTACCACAGAAAAGCTGATGGAAGAAACTTCTGTTTGGAAAATCTTGCTGACTTCTACCCAAAGACACCAAAGCATGGATTTTTGCTTCTTATCACTTCTTAAAGCCTTAAGCTAGCTAAGAAAAGGTCTTAGTGGTGACATGAGCCTTGCTGAAGTGGTTGGCAGGAGGTTTAAGTAAATGGTCGTAGGTTCAATCCTATTGATGTACCACAGAAGAAGCTCTTAGTCTGCTGCTGCACTGAACACACCCACTATTACTTAAATAGGCCAAATTATTCTATGATAAATCTTCCATGCTACGTTGCGAGGCAGAAAACGATGACTATTTGTCTCAATACTCCAAAAACACATTGTACCAAGATAAGTTGAAATATCCTTATTGGACCTGAAGGTCTAAATCAGAATACTTGTATTAGTACATTTAGTCTACAGTCCAAAGGAAAACCCTCATCTTAAAGAAACCCATATCACTTCAACAAGATTTAGACAACGAAAACCTTGGCAGCATGATTTTGGATCTGAAGATTGGAAAAGGAATTGCTAGTAATAATCTTAAAGAATTCAAACACTAAATCATTCTGTTTGGCAAAGTAGATGAAACCAATGCTTAGAACTTTTGAAAATATTGAAACCACAGCTTCATGTAAAAATGTTAAATGACATAGATTGGGAAAAGAACTTTGAAATCTTAGCTCTTGTTGTAAGTTGATATTTGTTTACTGTATGGATATGAAGGTGTTTCATACTCTCTCTGGCATGATCTGTCTAATTTGGTTTCTTTCATTTGACATAACAGAGCTGAGAAATGTGTGATGGCCTCTTCTGGGTTTCAAGCTGATGTGAAAGCCTTACAGAAGAATTTATCTGCTAAGCACTTGGTGAGTCAAGATGTATAGCTAAATGCTGTTTCACATGCTAATTTTTTGAGACAGAGAAAGTCTTGTTTCAAAAACTCGGTGTCTGTTATGTGATCTGTAGATAGCTGCTCTCAAATGATTTTGATTAGTTATTCTTTCTCTGCAACTAACTTGGAAACTAATCATGCTCTTTAGAAATTCACTTCCTTTTATCATAAAGGGTTTGAATGCTTTACTACAATTGTGTTATTTCATGATCCAATCATAGGAATCCTGCTTAGTCAAGTCAATTTCAAGGTTTTAGACTTTCTACATTCTGTTCTCTTGACAAAAATTACTTATAATCTGTGCTCTGTGTAAATATATATTCCCAACTATCGGTTAGGATGCATGCTGGTTTTAGTTTTTATCAGAACATCAAGCTTAAATTGATTTGGTATTTACTTATTGAATCAATGCTTCTCATTTTCATCATTCTTACTTCTCATTTGGGAGCAGATATATCAGCACCAGCACAACAAACAAATGAGCTGCCCAGCTATGGCTCAGTTGCTTTCCAACACTCTTTATTATAAGCGCTTCTTTCCTTATTATTCTTTCAATGTTTTGGGTGGTCTTGATAATGAAGGTATTCTAATTTTTGTTCTCTCTTCTTGTTTATGCCCATACATGTTTTCCTGATATTCTCTACTCAATCAATAATAGGAAAGGGATGTGTTTTCACATATGATGCTGTTGGTTCATATGAGAGGGTTGGGTATAGCTCCCAAGGATCTGGTTCCACACTCATTATGCCATTTCTTGACAACCAACTGAAGTCCCCCAGCCCACTCCTATTACCTGCTAAGGTCAAATTCTTATGTTTGTCCTTTTCCTGAAATATTTGCTGGTTCAACTTTCCTTCTGACATGTTCTACAATATATTATAACACCTTTGTAGGATGCTGTTACTCCTTTATCTGAAGTGGAAGCAGTGGAATTGGTGAAAACTGTTTTTGCATCTGCAACTGAGAGAGATATTTACACTGTAAGTTTGTCTTTCAGACTTGCTCTCTCTCGCTCTCTATATATACACTCCTCCGGTCCTTTTTGTAAGAGGTTGTTAGCCAACTCACACAAACCAATGATTGTTAGTTAGGTCATCAATTATGTCTTAAATTGATAAGATTTACCTAATTTACCTTTATTAAATAATATGACCAAAAAATAATAGATTACTTTTTTGATATGCTTTTGTTATCTTGTCATCTCTCCCCTCTTCCTCTCTCTCTCTTGTATTTATAAATCTAGTTTTTTGTAACAAGAGGTTAAAATAGGAAAATATTCATTAATGATCATGTCAACTTCTTATATTTGGGACCAACTCTTTCTTCTCAAAGACCTCTTATAAAAAGGACGAGAGGGAGTATATATATATATATATATTCATACATGCTTTCCTAGCTTCCAAGTTTACACTTTCAAATAGTCACTATTCTACACCACTTGTGACTTATAATGAATGTTTTTTACAGGGTGATAAACTTGAAATAGTTATCCTGAATGCTTATGGTATCCGCCGTGAACACATGGACCTAAGGAGAGATTGATGCTTTACAAAGTTGATTGTGCTGAAGTACAAGACTTGGATTCTGAAAATGTTTCAAATGCTTTGAGGATAGAAAATGTTGTGTGGGCTAAGCTTCCTGCGAAAAAAATTTAGAGAACTCTTAATTATTAATTAGCATTTTGCATCCAGATTTTGCTGACTTGAAGTTCACAATGCCTTCAATTCTACTACCTGGTGAACATGAGAGTTATTATCTCTTTTGGTGACTAAGCAAAACCTGTCAATCCCTATAAATTAACATTACAGCTGCTATGTCGTTAAAGGGTTAGTTAGAACGGCAACCCCTAAAAAGTAAATTTAATACTTCTTTAATCTTTAATATAAGAATTAGTTTGATAAATTTAAGAAGTTAAATAAATAAATTAATTATAATTAATATAAGAGTTAATTTACTAATTTGAATAGATTAATAAATTTATAATATAAATTTATTTTAAGAAATTATATTTAGTTATAATTAATTAATTTATTTAATTTATTAAAAAAATAATTAATTTTTATATCAAAGGCAAAGTAACTTCTATACAATCGTAATCTTTATTAATGTTTAAGGTTACCGTCCTATGCCAACCTGACTTCTATGGCTTAAAGAAACTTTATCCCTTTTGAGTACTGATTTTTCTATTTAAAAAAATATATTGACATAAACATTGAAAAGGATAACTTCATAAATAAAACATACTATCAAAACACAATATCTCTGAACAATGTATCACAACTTAAAAGAGTCAAGTGTCTAAGGAAGTCAAGCACTTAATACTTCTTTTCCTAAGGCGTGGATAAATCAATTAACTATATTTTTAAAATCTTATAGTATCTAATTTAGTTAAAAATAAATTTTAATGAATCTGACTTAATACTTTTAATTTATTTATTTATAAACTATAATCAATAATTTTAATTAATAATATCATTTTAATCTTTAAAAAAATTTGAACTCTATGATAATAATTAGTTAGTAATTCTATTAATTAATTCTATTCATAGTGCTTAGGAAACAAATTGAACAGATTGGTAAAAGAAAAATAAAATCACCAAAAAAAAGAACCCTTATCAATGCTATTTTAATCCACCAATGATCCAAATAAACACAGGTGCAAAAGTCAGCAGAACTACATACAAAATAACCCACAAACAGCAACTAAATTATATATCTTAATCTTCAGAAGAAAGTGAAGAGCCTGAAATTATAGATAGGTTAAAAGGCAAGAAACATGTTGTACTGAACATTTTACATTCATCATTCTAGGCATCTCTAAATTCTAAAGGACATCAAGCCTTGTCAGTACAAAATGATCTACATTGTCAATCGTTGAATTTTCACCAAAAGAGCTTAAAGATGTAGGTTAAGACTCTTCAACGTGGATGTTGTTGCTAACTGGTACAAGACTTTCCACATAGTTGAAAACAAAATGATCATGGCCAAGTAACACCTTCAATTCCAGTATTAGTAAAATTAGACAAAACAATCCTATCAACATATTCTGAACCATCATCTCCATGAAGAAGATGACATAAGCTGACAGTTTCATTCCGGCAAATAGTCCAGGGAAACAACACGAATCGATTGAGGGCCGCTAGTATATTTCTTAGCCCAACTCCATCTCTCGCTAGACTCAACTGTACCCTCCTCCAACACTCACAGTTCAGTCAAGCAAGATTCGTAATTTCCAATGTCAGTGCAGGCCCTGGTATCCATTCAAATACTTCCTTGGCTATATCAAATGAAACCATAACAAAGTTAACACCCTCCCCCGTATTTTACTTAAACCTAAACCAGAAGATAGCTCCATTCGTGGCGAAACCCTCATGATGAGTTAGAACTAAACCTTATAATTTCCCAACTTCTATGTTCTTCCATGACCCTGTACCTGATGAATACACTTCCCCAGATGAACCTTGCGATCATAACAAGAAACATCAACTCTCACTATCTTGTAATCATTAACAATAGGACTGAACCCAAATCCTATATAGTAACTACCGTCAAAAAGAGTTAAAGTTGTGACCACCTGTCTGACCTCTCTAAATGCTGGATTCCACAATAGAAGGGAGGGAGGAGTAGACAAACCATAGTGACGTCTATCAATTCGTAAGAAGGGCAAGCCATTGCTGGAACTGGTGATCCGAGCCGTACCACCATGGACGATGCGTATGATCTGAACTTCAACGATTTGCATCTCGCAATCAAGCAAATATAACTGCAAACGATTACGGATGATATACCGATGGAAAAGAAGACAAGGTCTACGTTGAGTGGAGTGGTGAAGGTGTGCCACGATGAAATAAGGCGATCTTATGAGATTCTTCCAATGCTTGCACACACTGAAATCGGATTGGGGATTTCAATATTTTTTTATGATTTCTTGTGGAAGAAAGGGAGCGATTCCATGCATTGCCTCCTGCTCCAGGGTGCTCGACTGGGAAAAAGGAATCGCCCTTCGCATCGCAATCAAACATGAGGATGGATAAAAACCGTAATTTTATTATGGGTAAATGTACACCCAAACGGATTCAACGCCTGGTTGAAAGACCACGCGAATTTCTCCAACTGCTTCCTCATGGGAAGTAGCGCTGGAGGGAATATAGCCTACTTCGCTGGCCTGCGCGCCACCGATCTTGGCTTATCTCCACTCAAGAGAGAGAAAGAGGGAGGGATGAGGAGCGAGAGTGTGGCTGAGTTCGACGGAACGCGCGGGGCAACGGAAGAGAAGACGACAAGAGGGAGAGCGGGCAACGGAAGTTAGAAAAAAATTATTTTATGATTCTAATTATAACCTTAAATAATTTTAAATATTAATTATACTATTAAAATTATTTTAAAGTGTTGAGTATACTTTTACTCTTTTATTATCAATAAATTGATTATTTTTGAAAAAAAGAGAATAAACAACCATATGAATTTTGAAAACATAGATTGGGCAGCTAAATATCTAAAAAAAATATTAGGCAAAAAGCTTAATATGTTATTTGTAAATTTAGCTCAAAAGACCAAATGACCATTGGAAGCATTTAAAGAAAAAGCTGGAGAAGAAATTCGAAATATAACAAAGTGGGAGAATAAAGTGGGGGATTAGGTTCCAAGTCTTATTGAATATTGCTCCGAAATAGAATTTCGGCCGATGTTAGCAAAGATACTAGCCATTATTTCAAATACTTTACCAGCAAAGTTAAATTTCACCTTGTCCAAATAAATTTCTATGATTGGGTTTGCTCAAAAAATAAACAAAGTCAAAACTAAAAAGAAGCAATCCAATTGGAGTTGTCAGAAAATAAATTCTCAAAGAACAGAGGATGTGAAGGAACGATTGATCCCAAAAAAATAGTAAGAAAAATATGAGAAAGTTGGATTAAAGCAAACTAGTGGAAGAAACAAGTAATAGAAAATGAATTAGGAAGAGGATCAAAATATGGAGAATGGAGGAAGGTTTTTAAATTTGAAAGATTTGGTGAAGAGGGAAGAGAGATGTTGAGTTTCAGAAATTGAAGAATTAATACAATTTGATGATTGATCATCTTCTCCCTTTAAAAGACTCTGTTTTTCTACGTCATTGTTGAAGTTGCAAATCACATTATTGAAAGTGCAAATCCCATTGCGATATGTTACAATTTCAGTTGTAAATGTCATTGTAAAAGTTACAAATGCCATTAGACGAGTTGCAAATCCCATTATAAGATTTGTAAATCCCATTACAATATGTTACAATTTCAGTTATAAATGTCATTGTTGAAGTTGCAAATATCATTACAGGAGTTACAAATCCCATTAGCAATAGTTTGTAATTTTAGTTGTAAGTGTCATTGCAAGAGTTGCAAATTTTATTAGACGAGTTACAAATACCATTACAAGAGTTACAAATCACATTAGCAATAGGTTGCAATTTCAATTGTAAATATCATTGTTGAAGTTGCAAATCTCATTATTGAAGTTACAAATCCCATTTGAAATATGTTATAATTTCACTTGTAAACATCATCGTAGGAGTTGTAAATGACATTAGATGAGTTGTAAATGCTATTACAGGAGTTTTAAATCCCATTA
This sequence comes from Leucaena leucocephala, assembly GCA_037074615.1. Classification (NCBI taxonomy): domain Eukaryota; kingdom Viridiplantae; phylum Streptophyta; class Magnoliopsida; order Fabales; family Fabaceae; genus Leucaena; species Leucaena leucocephala. Next base: position 8,835,727 of record CM073550.1, read on the forward strand.
GCAATAGGTCACAATTTCAGTTATAAATGTTATTGTGGAAGTTATAAATCTTATTATCAAAGTACTGCAAATCCCATTAGACGAGTTGTAAATGTTATTACAGGAGTTACAAATCACATTAGCAAGAGGTTATAATTTCAGTTGTAAATGTCATTGTTGAAGTTATAAATTCCATTGTTGAAGTTACAAATCCTATTACAGGAGTTACAAATCCCATTAGCAATAGGTTACAATTTCAGTTGTAAGTATCACTGTAAGAGTTATAAATTCCATTAGACGAGTTACAAATATCATTACAAGAGTTGCAAATCACATTAGTTATAAGTTGCAATTTCAGTTGTAAATACCATTGTTGAAGTTAAGAATATCATTATAGGAGTTACAAATCCCATTTGAAATATGTTACAATTTCAGTTATAAACGTCATTATAAGAGTTGTAAATGACATTAGATGAGTTGCAAATGCTATTATAGGAGTTGTAAATGCTATTGTGGAAGTTATAAATCTCATTGTCAAAGTTACAAATTCCATTAGTAATATGTTGCAATTTCAATTGTAAATGTCATTGTAGGAGTTGCAAATCCCATTATTCAAGAATACAAATCCCATTAGACGAGTTGAAAATGCCATTACAAGAGTTACAAATCCCATTAACAAAAGGTTGCAATTTAAGGTATAAAATGTCATTGCAGGAGCTGTAAAGCCCATTGTTCAAGCTATCAATCCCATTAAATGAGTTGCAAATGCCATTACAGGAATTGTAAATCCCATTAGCAAAAGGTTACAATTTCAGTTGTAAATGTCATTGTTAAAGTTATAAATCCCATTGTTAAAGTTGCAAATCCCATTACAGGAGTTGTAAATCCTATTAGCAAAATATAATTTTAGTCAAGTATTTTTGTGAATGTTTTTCTCAAATTAACATTATATCAAATGGAAGACCTATATAATATACTGCCTAAAATATTTACTTATCAACAAACAATTGCTGAAGCTTTAACACAATTGCTGAGCATTCCTCTTGAACTCACAACACACCAATCTTATAACCATCACAGAAACTTACCAGAATTCAAAAATACACTTCTAATTCTAATATGCCATATCTTTATTAACATATATATATAACAAGATCTTTGTATAATACAAATGACATAAACCTCAAAAGGCTATTTTTTGCTTGTACTATGTGGCACATACTAAGTAAATCAACTAATTTAGGAGACTAATTCCAGCAGCCGATAACATGCACATAATTGATATAAAGAGGCAATTCCCATCCTTTGCAACTCTGAGAAGCCTTTTTCCTTGCCAATAAATTTTCTCGCAATTGGAACAATTATTCTGTAGTAGATGGGGACCCATAAAATAATACTTAAGATATCAAAAGTTGAGAGGGAGCTAACAGGAATGATGAATGAATTAACACTTCTTTATATCATTGTTCCTTGTTCCATAAAATTTTTTGACATCTAAGCATAAACAGCAGAGAAACCAATTTCAGATTGGAAACATGCAGATCAAGATTTTTAATTCCTCTACCAGTAGAGAACACAATTCACCTCTAGCAGTAGCTGAGTGTTACCCTTGCTGAGGCTGATTGAAAATCCATTCTTTTCACCCATTAGTGCTGTTAAGATTTAGGGGCTTTGCGTCCAGGTGATTCCGACAGAGAAAAGAATAAAGGAAGAACAATTCCTTCTTCACATTCATGTACTCTTCATTTAATATGGGGTAATTTGGTAGTTTTATATAAATTTATAAAAGATAGATTGAGCCTCTTGCTCAATTTGTCCTTTTGGATATTTAGATGTCCAATATGTCTTTTCTAAATTCATATGGTTGTTTCTTGTCTTTTTCCCATTATTTTTTGGACAGGAAACAATTTTTAGTATTTAACTTTTATAATTTTTAACTTTATAATTACTATGACCATATTTTATGATGACTATGTATAAATTTTTCTTTAGACATATATTTGTAATGATATTTGCGAATATTAGTCTTGGTTGAAGTTATTACAAATACCATTGCTTCTTCTCTATTGTGGGAGTTGCAAATACTATTATGGGAGTTACAAATACTATTGACAAAATTCTAAATCCCATTGTAGAAGTGAAAAATACTAGCGAGAGTTATAAATATCATTGACAAACTTACAAATACTATTGATAAAATTGCAAATATCATTGTGGGAGTTGCAAATACTATTAGCAAAGTTGTTGATCCCATTGGCAAAAATGTTTCTTCTCCGTTGTGGGAGTTGCAAATACCATTGTGGGAATTGTAAATACCATTGACAAAGTTACAAATTCTATTATGGGAGTTATAAATACTATTGGCAAAATTGTTAATCATATTGGCAAAGTTGCTTCTTCTCTATTGTGAGAGTTACAAATACTATTGTGGGAGCTACAAATACTATTATGGGATACAAATACCATTGGCAAAGTTACAAACACTATTGTCAAAGTTGCAAATACTATTGTCAAAGTTAAAAATGCCATTGTCAAAGTTGTAGATACTATTGTCAAAGTGGTAAATACCATTATAGGAGTTACAAATACCATTATCAACCTTGTAAATACTATTGACAAAGTTATAAATACCATTATAGGAATGACAAATACTTTTATCAGAGTTACAAATACTATTGACAAAGTTGTAAATCTTCTTGTCAAATTTGCAAATACTATTAGCAAAGTGAAGACTAATTTAGTCTTTGCACACAAATTTATAAATAATAGATTGGGCTTCCTGTCCAATATGTTATTTTCAATATTAAGATGCTCAATTTATCTTTCTAAAATTAAAATGGATTTTCTTTATCTTTTTTCTAAAAACATTAACTATGTAGTTGCGTAGAGCATTATGAGGTTTGCAACTCACGAAGGAAAATAAAAGAGTCATTTTAAGCCCATAGCTTTTAATTCAAAATAATTTTTGGGATATAAGCAAATTAAATTCCATCACAACCTTTGGGTGCTTATAAAATTATTTTATCAAATATGTCAATTTTAACTAATCATTTGGAAAAACTCCGCAAAAGAGCCATAAATAAGAAACTCGAACTCCTCTATTGTCTCTGAAACATTACATATTTTGTTACGCAATAAAAATATCAAAAAACAATATCAGTCCCAAAAATATGTGGCAGAGACAATGCATCCATAGCTATGGCTTTAAGCCCTTAAGGGGAATAACAATAGGAGGCACAAAGGTCACGACTATATACTAATCTTCTTTTTTGTTTGGAAAAGCGTTAATTACATATAATTTTTTTTCTATCAAAAGTCAAGTTGAAATTGAAATATTTTTTTCTTGTTTTTTTTTGTAAAAAAATTGTAAGAAAGTGGGTTGTACTCACCTACTATATAAGAATAGAGTTTTTAACTCATGATCTATAGAGACTGGCTTAGATAGGGATGTGTATGCAACTCATTAATTATGACCCTAGTAATACTCCAACTTCACTTAACTGTAAAGATGTATTCCCAAACACCGTGAGGTTCTTAAGAAATCAACCACTAACTTAGTATATTGTTCAAGTAATAACCTGCAAACTACCTCATTTGGAACTCTTGTTAATACAGAAGCCTATTTGAACATCAGAAAAATTATATCTAAGCCTATTTGAACCTCCTAACCCTAATACACTCACATTCATCATTTTGGAGAAAAATTCATCATATATCATCAACCCTTACCTCCTCTATCTCTTCTATTCATCTCAACACTCTTAGACCACCATACTTAATCTTCTTCATTCCCATCCATCAGTGATTCCGTGTAGGCTGAGGTTGGGTGTCGCTCTACCTTCTCCAATGCGTGGTTGAACGTTGCTCTAGCTCTAAGGGATGAGTGGATCATAGCTTGAGCTCTATGTGCTTCAATGGGGGAGCCTTAGTTCTATTCTTTTTTATCTTTATGTAGTTATCTTTATGAAGTTTAGCTTCAAAAAAACTTTTTATAATACTGCTATTATTTTTAATATAAAACTTATTTTATAGTATAAAATAATATAAAATAAATTTTATATTAAGGACTAGAGAAGTATTATTAACCAAGTTAACAATTTGAACTTAATTATTAAATATAAATAACATAATGATCTATTTAACATCAATTGAACTTAACAAAATTTTTCTTCCCCTCACTTTCAAATCTATCATACCAAACAGCCCCTTAAGTTCAACAAACACTCATTATCACAAACATTAATGTCAATATGTTTTTAAATTTTGGGAATAATTTAAATGCTTACAAAGCTTTACCTCATTTCCCACATAGTTATGTTATTATACTGTTATTTATATTAAATAATAAACAATTAAACAATTATACTATTATTTGTTTTTTTGAAAAGAAACCAAGAAGTTAAAATTGAGGTGAAATGGGGGAATGGAAATAAGTTAAAATTAGAGGGTATAAAAGGTACTTCTCTGGTCCTAAATATATGGCATATTTAACTAATTTGATTAGATTTAGTAAGTTAGTTAAGTTAGGTATTATAGCATATTTTCCCTAAAGCACCATAATCATCTTCTTTAACTTCCTCTCTCTTCTTATTTGATTATTGTTGAAAGAATATCAATAGGGGTAAATTGGGAAAAAGTTGATAAATTTGGAAAATATGCATTACTAGAAAAAAAATACTTATTAGGGCTCTACTTAACAGCGGTTAAAAGAAAAAATATATTAAAAAAAGATGCGATGGCATATTCATAAATAAATCCACATATTAAAACCCTATGACGACCATTTTTTAAAAAACCCACCGTTAAAAGTTTTTAGCGTCACATATAACGACAGTTTTTAAACAAAACACCATTATAAGTCAATATGACTTATGCTCTTTTCCGTCTTTTTCTCTTCATACCCTATTTGCTGTAGAAAAAAAGTGTACGTCTCCCAAACTCTTCAGTTCCCAATGTCTCTAGCCATCATGAGGGAAGGCCAACAATATACTTTTACCTCTTATGAACTGTCTTTTCCTTAATTTTAAATACCCTTTTATTGTACTTTTTTTTCCATTTCCATTTCCTCAATCTGTTTCCTCTTGTTATCGTCTTTATCTTACTCTCTTTTTCATCTTTCTTAAAATGGTGTCCACTTCAAGCTCATCATTCACTATCTCTATCATCGTTAACTCCCTCTATCGTCTTTCTCATCTTCGAAGCTATAAGTCACTGTTTAACTTCTTCATTATTTTGTGGTTTGATTCTTTGGGATTAAAACTAAAAGAGACCAAATAAGTTGATAAAATATGTAAATGTTGCACTGTGAGTATGTAGGCAAGTGATTCACTGAAGTAGGTTATGGAGTTTTTGGTGCCTGGTTGTTGAAAACCCAAATTGAGTTTTGTTCGTTTATATTCCTAAATGTTTACACTGTTGTAATAGGTGTTCCTAAGGTTTCTAGAATGATTAATGACTGATTTGGATTGTGTTTTGAAACTCCAAAATGAGTCTTTAGGATAGTAGAGCTCAAGTTATGAATTTGTTCTCTTCCTTTATTTGGACAATATGTTAAGACATAGGAGAGCTAAATCTTGGTTAATCTTAAATATAATTTATAGGACTCAAGGTTGTGGGATATAAGGAGTTGTATGATTAGGTGATTATAACATAATCGATAGTTAAAATGCTGGTTTGATAGTTGATTTATGGATATAACAAAGATGAATATATGTGTATGTTATTGGGCCATTGAGGTTTAAAAAGTAGAATATAGTGTATTGTTTTGAGATTCTTAATTTCTAAACAAGTGGCTCAATGAAGATTGTTTTTAAAGTTAAAGTGTTAATCTTGGAAGTTATAATTTGGGATATTAGTTTACTATTTTAGATGGTTAATTGTATCACATTCTTAACTTTATTTATTATCTTTTGAACAGATCATGGACAGTTCAGGTTTAACAGGTTCACATTCAGGTTCTGATCAGTAAAGGAAGAAAAGAAGAGGCCTGACTTGTATGAAATTGGTCTCTAAGACAAATGAGGGATCACATCCTATAAGGTTGTCAGTTGAGTTTGATCTTGATATAAAGGTAACTGGTCAAAATAGGCTAGCGTTTAATAGCTATATCGGCCATATAGTATGTGCTAATATTAGCATTGTGTACCCCAACTAGAAGGCAGTTAACCCTAAAGACAAGGATATGATATAGGAGGGCGTTATGGTACATTTATAATTCTATGTTCCACCTATCTACTTTAGCTATTCATGATTTTTGTCCCTTATTGCAACTTCATAATCTTTTTTTTTTGTATTTCCACGTAGCAAAATTTTGATATTATCGCCACTTCAAGCATGAAGCTTCATATCTTAAAGCAATACGATGAATGGTGAAGGGACTTTAAGTTGAACCTTGCAAAGGACTACATCCGAGGTAGTAAGATAGGGGAGCATCCGAAGGACACATACCCAAATATTAGTGATGAAACTTGGACATTGTTTCGTTAACAATCAGAAGAGACTATTTATAAGGTTTTAATTAACTTACATTTTAATTAACGTAGTTAGTAATGAATATACATTTTAATCAACTAATCTAATTTTGTTTCATTTTCATAGGCTATTTGTAAAATGAATCAAGAAATAACCAAGATGAATGGGTACCACCACTATATGTCTCGACGGGGGTACATTGTCCTTGAGAAGAAAATGATACAAGAGCAATTGTAGGTTGTGCAACAAGGAACTGCATCAAATACTAGTGCCTTAGAATCTTCTTCATCCATCACCATCAAGCATCTATCTCACTAACAAAAATAGAAGGCTACAAGGGTGAAGAAGGGACAATACATTACTCTAGAGGTTACTATAGTTGTTGAAAGAATGGTAAGTAATTAATTTAAATACTAAGAATCTATAAGTTATTACTTGCTCTTCAGTTATTTTAATAGTAATTTGTATATGTTGTAGGATGCAATATATCAATAGGCAACCCAAGGGTTCTTCATTCCTAAAAAAGGAATGGATATTCTGGAGACAACTATTGTGACCCCTCAAACAGGTTGAGTGAGAGGGCCCTCAAAAGAGTGATACACAAAGACTTTTTTGGCTCCACCTCTCGAAGAAGAAGTTCACCATCTACATATAGGGTGTTCAGAGATGAGTTGTACATGGTTCAACATAAACTTTCTGCATAGCATCAAGCAGAATGGAAAATATGCACTACGAGATGGATGCCAATCTTCAATAGACCATGATGATGATGGGCTTCCCCACACTTGGCCAAAGTTCAGAGATAAAAACATATTCATTTACTTCTTTTCAATGGACGTTTAATGTGTATTTTGTCTTGACTAATTTTGTTTATATTTGTAGGGTTATCCTATGGTTACTAGTAATAAGGGCAACGCTAATAAGGAAAAGTTTGTCTCTCAACCATCTGATCCTTTAAAATTAAGCCTTTAACGACATTTTTCCTGAAAATCGCCGTTATAAGTATAGATTATAATGGCGGTTACCTTCAAAACTGCTAATAACCATTCCTCAAAATCAAAATTTGCAACACTATATCTGATCTAAGCCCCAACTCACAACTAACACGCGAGGCTTTAGATATGTATACACAGTAAAACAATAGATATTGCCTTTGAGTCTATGTGCTCCTGATAGAAAGCACAAAGTCAGAAAGAGCATGTTTTGCATAAAATTGTAAAATCTTGTCTCTCTTATTAGCTGTTGAGAAGTTAATTCTCACTATTCTTTGAAAGGAACATACAATTTGAAATAACTTCACATTCCATTTACCCTAATTATGCAAAATTAGCCCCTAGAAATGGAACTATAATCAGAGTCCTTAACTTCATTGTCACAAGATTATCAGATATAATAATCTATGATTTCTTAATCACCCGTATGCTCTAGACTTTTGGGATCTACTTTGTGTAAAATCATAATCTTCCACAGATGAACAATATTTAGGCCATAATATCTTAGCAAACAAAGAGCCATTCTCTATTGATAATAACCTCCAAACAATTCTTTAACTAAGTCTCCTTATCATCGCAGTATCACTGCTCACCTTCTCCAGCCTCCACCACTAGGAAAGTGTAAATTAATGTGGAAGAAGAGCATGTGCTCATTCACTGCATTTGAATATCTAAAAATATGGAAAGAGAAAAAATTTTCCTCAACCCCGCAAGAATATAATTGCCAAAAAAGGAAGCTTTTTACATATCAAACTCACCTCTTAGCGATTATGCTAACATTGGCATAGGATTAATGGCCTTTTGAAGTGAGGCAGTGGGTGAATAAGTGTACAAGCCAAAAACTTCATATAACAATGATTAAAAGTGACCTTCTAAAGCGGTTATTTGATCTGTGTGAATTCTACCGCTATTGTATGTCAGTTTTTTATGGCTGTTAAAGAACTGTAGTTAAATGTAATACTTTAATGAAAATTTTAAAGAAACTGACGTTATATATTTAGAATTTTATAGCGATTTCCATTAAAATCGTTGTTACAGTTTAATCGTATAATGATGGTTTCATGTTAACCGTCGTTATAGTCTATACTTGTAATGCGATTCTAAGAAAAATTGCTGTTAAAAGTTTAATTATTTTTTTTACATTTTCTTTTAATTTCTTCATCTATACATCCTTGTATTTGCCATAATGAAGACATACTATATGCAACAAATTAAGTAAACAATTGAAAAACCCAAATTAAATGTCAATATATAGTAATAAATTAATTCAAATTCTTATTATAGAATCATATATAAACAGATATTGTACAATTATATATACACACGAACTGGATAATTGGTTCACTATTGCAAAAATGCTTTCTAAATAAGTTGAAAATGATATTATACAGCGGACAACGATTTGGTGTAGAAACATACCTTATAAAAAGTGTACACAACAATCTACCTTTGACTATGTAATATTAACATGATAAAAATTATTTGTCATAAGCAAAACGTGGAGCATAAGACTTAATACTTTTATTACATTCGGTGTGATCCATTTAGGGTCTCTCATTGAGTTGGCGTACTTAAGACCCCTTGCAATTGTGAACATCTTCATAGCCCTATGACTAAGGTTATAAAGTTAGTAACCCATTTATTACAAAGACCATATTTATTATAAAGACTATTATTTTGTATAGAAGAAAACTCACGTGTTCATAATCATCTTAGCATCAACTGATGGCTTGTAATGGAGCGAGCATAAGAAGAAAACTTTATAACCGTGTTTATATAGTATGACCAACTGCCAATAATTGCTATAGAAATTAATTAAAAAGAATGGGTATTATCATTAAGCAAATACAAAACTAGTATGAAATAAAATGAAATATTATTATTCTTATTCCTGCATATATGGTGCAAATAAACAATCAATATTAGTTTCATTGAGCCTCCATGAAATGTATTTAAGTCTCAAAGCTTAAGAGGTCTATTTTGCATAAATCTGAATTGGGCATAGGAATCTGAACTTACCTTGTTTTCCTTTAGAAACTAACTCAGCTTGTATGTACTTACAATTAATGCAAATACGACGTTAGTTATAAGAGTTAAATTTTGTTATTATATATATTTACATTTAAATTAGGCTTACATCAAAAACACTTGGATGTACCCAGAGATCAGTTCATCCCCAGGAATGATAAGAGACTTCACATCTGTATGATCAATAAAGGCCGATGCCCCCATATTATCCACAACTTAATCCATAGGTAACACATTAACATGGAACATTTTATCATACGCCAATAAGATCACATGTTGTATGACATTCAAAGTGGGAGGTGTGGGAAGTTGACTTGGGGATGACGCGACATGATTCGAAACAAGATGCTTTGGACACAATATGAAAGTCCTCTTTCCCTAACTCACTGTCTTCCCCTTATCAGTAGGAATTTGGATAAGAGCATATTCAATTATCATATCTTCAACTGTCACCCTTAATTGATCGTCTTGAATTTGAATATGGAGGGAAATTGCCCCTAATCTATAGATGGAACCATATGCCGCTAACCTTTTGAGAGGATCCTCCACATATAGATCACAAGGTTCAACATCCTCTGACATCGACCTAGCCATGTAACAACTCCCTTTAGTGTTATGATGGGCTACAGTTGAGAGCATTTGGGGGGCACTTGGCTCCTGTTTCCTTGATGTCATCATGGATAACATGTCTTCCTTGAACTTTGCCAATCCCTCTTGTAATCGTGCCTCAATTGAAGCTTCTACTTGGGCCATAGCTTCTGGCCAAGCCTTTGCCTTTGCCTTAGCCTCTACCCTTATAGTGGATAACAAGGATTTTAACTCTCCCCTAGGCTCTACATGTGGGGAATGTCATTAAGATGCTATAAAATAATCTCTTATACCCACACCTCCTCTAACTCCCTTGACATGACCCCATGCTCTTGTTTGCCTGTAGCAATAGTCAAGATATTATTCCTACCATTTGACTTAAAGGCTCAATGGGCCTCTTGTTGTTTAAGATCAATCTATAATATATAATGAGCAAACATAAGAAATAATATAATTAGTCTACTAAAACAAAATAATAGAAGTAATCCTTACAAATTTTTCTGCAACTATGCGAGTGTGATCGCTTGTATATGATCTACTCCTTGTTTAGTAAGCGTACATCCATTTATCTTTGTGACATATTGGAGATAGGGGAGCAAGAATAACACTAAGATATGACTAAGCATTTTCTTCTAGCCTATTCCTTTTGGCCCCCAACAAGTCTCTTTTGGCCTTCGCCTAATGCCCTTGAGACATTGTGTGAGGGCAATCATTCTTGAACAATGGATACTTGTATATGATTCGCTCCCTATTTGGCACGAGGTTTAAGGAGACTAGTAAGTCTTACTTTAGACAGGTAGTATTAACAAAAACCTATAGCTTTTTCAAAAATATATTTTTGAACAATAGATGCTTCGGGCCAATTTGGATTCTTATGTATCCTTTAAGGATTTTCATGTATATTTTAAGTGGGTACATCCATCGTAAGTATATAGGGTCACACAATTTTATCTATCGTACTAGATGAACAATGAGGTGTACCATGATGTTAAAAAAGCCAGGAAGAAACATTTTTTCAAGATAGCACAAAATAAAATAACCCTTGTGCTCCAATTCATCCAACTTTTCATTATTATACTTTGGCACATATAGCATTGAAGAAGAAATAAAGTCGGGTTACAATGTGTCTTAAATCATCTTGAAGGATTCCTCGAGCAATCACTAGGAGTAATTTTGCATCCAAACATGACAATCATGAAACTTTTGGCCTACTAATTTTAAATCTTTCATTGACACAATCTTCTTAAGATTATATGAGTACCCAGAGGGAACTTTGATTCCTTGCAAACACTCACAAATACTTTAGTTTTTCAATTTCAGTCACTACTATGCTATATGTTTTTTTATTTTGTTAGTCCACCGTCAACTTGACAGTATTGAGTGTGGATTTTATATAATATGATATATGCAAGAGATCATTGAGATAATGATCCCGGATAGATTACATGAGGTATGAAGTGATCAATATTAAGACTTTTACAATTTATCACATCTAGTATGTATTTACTTATTACTTCTAACTTGCAGTTGTTTGAGCAGAACAAAAAGATCTTTGAAGAGGATCAAATCCACTCAATGATAGAAGTTTCGGCAAAAACCATATTGGAGAATTTGCCTTAATCACTATGGCAAAATATGCTTTCTAAAGCCCTATTTTTACACCGGTCATTGCGGAGATGATTTAAACAAAATGACTGGTGGTATTTTTATAAATAAGATGAAATATTTACACAGGATTTACATGTAACCAGTGTAAAATATCCATAACTAGTGTTAAATATATTTTTTATTATGACTTTTCAGTTTCTTTTCTATGATTTCCCGCTTCTTTTCTATACCTTCTTCAGATCATTTATTTCAATTCCCAACATTTGTAGTATTATAATAGAAGGCCAATTGCATTCTTCAATAATCTTTTTCTGAAATAGTTCTTATTCCTCAACCATATGTGTATCATTCTATGATCAATACTTTTTATCGCATCATTTTATCTCTGTTTTCTTTTCTTTCCTACTATCTGAACCCTCCAATGACTTATTCCTCACTCATATCTCTTTCTCTGCTACACAAAAGAAACAAAGATGATTTTGAAAAAACATCCTGACCCTTACCTTTCAGTTCCTTTTCCTCCTCCCTTGGTTGTCACGATGATGGAGTGCCTTAAGGAACTTATCATGCGCTTCAATAGCCTGGAGGACTCCGTGGAAGAACTTACTTAGAAAGTTGACAAACTAAAAGACCATTTTAGAGCCTTCTGCTCAGAAGTTTACCGCCATCAACAAAATGATAGCTTCTATAATCCTGTTGATCCTACCCACTCTGAGTCCTAAAACTCTGAGTTTGATGAGAAGTAAAAGCCTGCAACATTTACCTGCCCCTCCTATTTTATTTTTCTATGTAATGACAAAAAGAGAAAAATATATTATATATTCTTATAGATTTTTTTTGAAATTTTGAACTTTTAATGTAAAGTTATTAGTAAAGTTGAATAAATGAAGTATCTTGTTCTTTTATTTTACAAAAACAAAAATAAATACAACAAATTAAAACCAAACATGTGAATATCAGTTATAGATTGTCACATTTTATACACCAAATATAAATTTCATCCAGTGTAGATTTGTTTATAAAATAATTAATTTTTAATATTTTACATATGTTGTAAAAGTGACAGGTATAGAATATAATTTCCAGTTTAGAAAAAGTTATTTATCCACCAGTGTTCCATTTCATCTGGTGTAGGTTTATTTATGAAATAATTAATTTATAATATTTTACACTGTTATAAAAGTGATCGGTATAGAATATAATGTCTAGTTTAGAAAAAGTTATTTCTACACCGGTGTTCCATTTCATCTGGTGTAGATTTTCTTACCAAATACATTTTAATTTAATCAAAACCACCTTGGAACCTCCCATCTCTCATTTTTTACTGGTTTGCGCTTTTAAGTATTCTCTGCCCTTCACAGCTGGTGAATTTTGTTTTGAACTCATTGTGTCGAGAACTAAAAATTTATGCACTACTAGCAGTAGCTTTTGTTGTTATTTGTGTGGATTCATTGCTATCATTTACTTGTTTGAATTGATGAGTTTTTCCACTTGTAAGTTAGGGTTTCTTATTTTCTATTTTTGTAGTTTTTTAGTCTTTAACAAATATGGATCGTAGTTGGATAAATGGTAAATGAACAAGTGTTGAGTATGCTGAAGGGTTAAGGAGTTTTTGGATTTTGCTAAACAAAATGGTGATGATGACAATGTAAGGTTTTATTGTCCTTGTGTGAGTTATTTGAAAGAGATAAAATAAAATCCTACAGATATGTACACTCATCTAATTTGTGAGGGTTTTGCAAGAGTTACATGGTATGGGTATGTCATGGTGAAAATGTGGAAAGTTTGAGTGCATTTGAATAGGCAGAATAACCTTTAATAATGACAAGGATACTAATGATTGGGTAGAGGACATGATTCATGATGTTGGAGAAGATGCTTTTATGTGGTCACATGCATATGGTAATATGTACAATGATGCAAAAAAACCTTTATATCTAGGGTGCAAAACATACATGTTGAATGTGGTGTTGAGATTGGTAAGTATGAAAGCACAACATGGGTAGAGTGATAGTGATTTTTCAGAATTACTTAAGTTGTTGCAAGACATGTTTTCAGAAGAAAATGTGTTACCCAAATGCTATAATGATGCTAAGAAAATAATATGTCTTTCAGGCATGCAATATAGAAAGATTCATGCATACCCAAATGATTATATATTGTATAGGAAAGAGTTTGAATATAAGGAAAAGTAACCAATATGTAAGACACTAAGGTACAGATCAACAACTCTTCTACAAATGTGTTATGGTATCTTCCAATTATACCAAGGTTTAAGTGTCTTTCTGATAATGAAGATGATGCAAAAGAAAATGTTATGGCATGCAACTGAAAGGATTTGTGATGGAAAGCTTTGTCATTCAGCTAATTCTTTACAATGGAAGAAGATTGATGACTTATTTCCTGAGTTCAGCAATAAACCACTAAACCTAAGGCTTGGTGTCATATCTTACTTTTTCCTTATCTGTATAAGACTGGTAAAAGAAAAATGTTTGTAAAGAATTGTGATAATAAATAGAGAGGAAAAGTGATTATTAGGCAAAGGTATAAAGAAAATGAACTAAATTGAAAAGTCTAAAATTTATGTGGTACAAAAAATAAAAGTAGAAATAAATTTTGGGCCATTAAGTATAATTATAAAGAGTTGAGGGCCTAAAGTGTAATTTTTAAAAGTTCAAGGGCAAAATGGTAATTATTGAAAGTTGAGCTAGAAAAGGCCTAAAAATGCCCAGAATCATTTAGTCCCAAATTTTCCTTGTAAATAGAGAAAATTATTCTGATAGTTTAACACAACACAAAATTTTGATTTGAGGTCTCAAAAAATTTATATTAATTTTTGAAGAAAGGAAAATTAATACAGTATCCTCTGGACCTTAGAATCAGATATAATTGGCAGTAAATTCTTATAATTAATATAAGAATTTATGAAACTAACAGAGCTCAAAAAGGAATTTTTTAGAATTTATTATGGAATTTACAGTGGATTAAAATACTCGATAAATACGTTTTGGAAGAATTTCTCAAAAGTTAAACTCATGAAGGTAGTGGATCATGTAAAGGGCCCAAAATGGCATCTTATAGGCCTAGTAATATTTTCAAATAAGTAGGTGGGTCAGGGTTAATGAAAACTCGAAAAAAAATGCAAAATTGAAAATACCACTGAGTATGCCACTATGTTGTGTCACTGAGCCAGAGATAGACGAAGGAGATTTTGGTCATTTGACTAAGGTTAGACAATCAAGGAGAATTCCCAGAATAGTTGATCAAGGTCAAGGAACACTCTAATGAGGTAAGATAATATAATAATGCCCTTGGGATATATGAAAGTAAATAAAGAAGAATTGGGGCATTTTGGTAATCTGCCAAGAGATCTATAATTAAATTTATACCCAATACAAGAATTTTAATGGTAGGAAGAATCTGGATACTAGATTTAAGGTTAGAAAGCATATTATGGAATCTAAAAAAAATTAGATTCAGAAAACAATGTAGTTTTTGGGAAATCGGACTGAGTCGATACCGGATTGGACTACAGTTTTTTTAGATGCTTCCTCCCTTTGTAATTTCGTCACATGGGCTATGAGTTGTACTTTGATGATGTCATAGATGTGATCTCATTGGCTTCTAGGGCAAGCTAATCCAAGATCAAATATGAGCCATTAGATCAATAGTACATAAAGTGATCTTGGCCATTCATTTTTCATTAGATTTTTCTATAAATACCCCCATATTTTCTGTCCAAAACTGTGGCTTTGGAACCCTTGGGAAGGTTCTGCCTAAATGCCAACTCAAGCCAAGACAAAGAAGATTCAAAATACCAAAATTCAAGCTAGCTAGAGATTAAAGGTAAGAAATCTATCCTAGGTTATTTTCCTCTAATTTGGGGTCTTGAGCTTATGGTTTTCATGGAAAAAAGTTGAGTTTTCTCTAAGTTGTATGTGTTGTCTGAAACCTTAAATGAAAGGAGAAAGAAGAAATTAAAGTTATAGTTATGTGATTGAAGCTTAAACAACTTAGTTAGGTGATTGGTTGTTGGATCAAGTTGATATTCTTGACTTTACCATAGTAGAGACATTTCGGTCTACACTTTTCATGATATAAGGAGATAGAATTTCAATGATCTAATATTTCCATTGAATTTATATGATGATTTTGTGTAGGATTGGATATGTTTGGAACCTTAGAAACATTGGAATTGAAAGTTGTAATTCTTAGAATTCTTCTATGTTAATGTTCACTCATATGAACAGTGATTGAAATTTCATGATTTTGATAATTCCAATGGTTTTAAAATGAAAATTTGTGTATGATAAAGTAGAGAAAGAATTATGGGAAGTATTGGAATCAAAATGAGAATTTTTGGAAGAATTATACATGTTTTTCAAATATATCCAAAACAATGCATATGAGCTAGAATTTCATGATTCTAAGCTCATAAATGGATTCAAAATATAAAATTGTGTAGGGTAAAGTTAACACATCAATTGATTCAAAGGTCAAGTCCATTAGTTAAGATTAAGGAAAGTTAATGTAGTTAAATGAGCTCAATGTTCACGAGAAAGTTAAATTGTAATGGTGGATGATTATGTGATATTAGGATTTGATTGTGGACTCCAAAGAGGCAGCCACACATCAAGAAGAAGTAAGAAGAAAGAGACAAAGCAAAGTTAAAGTGAAAGAAAGTCAAGTATATGAGGTAGTAAACTTATCCTAAACTTGTATGTATTGAATGTTATACTTAATTGTGCTATGTCTTTGTCGAATTGTGTTGCATATGTGCTTATGATTGAAGCTTTATTTCTATTATTACTTTGTCCAATTGTATTTCATATGTTACATGGAAGCATATACATTACATAATGTGGACACTTTCACAAGAAAGCACATGAATTTATATTAATGCATGCATTTTTTCGTACCATTTGCTACTGAGATATCCCTAGAAATCTCACTCCATCAATGTAATTCCAATCACAGCAGATTTATGAATGATGTAAAAGGATGATGAAGTATGAAGAAAAGCTAGGAAATGGCATAGACATTTACTTAATACCCTTGATCGAAGATTTGAAGAAGCTTTAGGAAGGTGTGGATTTTTTGATGTGATTAAGAAGGAGATCTTCAATATACGAGCCATGATCTTTTATACAATTAATGATTTTCTTGCATACAAAAATTTGTCAGGGTATAGTATTAAGAGTCATAAAGCTTGTCTGATTTGTGAGGAAAGGACTTGCTACTATCAACTTCATCATGGAAGAAAGACAATCTACCTAGGTTATAGGAGATTTCTAAGATAAGGCCACCTATACTATTGACTGAAGAAAAAAAATTTGACAACCAAGAATTTGAAAATGCTCCAGAGCCATTGACTAAAGAACAAGTTTATGAAAAGGTGAAAGACATCAACGTTACTTTTGGTAAGACTACCAAGAGAAGTAAGAAAAATATATGGAAGAAATGATCTATTTTCTTTGAGCTTCTATAATTGCAACATCTTCATGTAAGGCATTGTATTGACGTCATGCATATGGAGAAAAATGTGTGTGACAACAATGTTAGAATACTTCTCAACATACGTGGTAGTTTCAAAGATGCTTTGAAAAGTACTTACTCGAGGATAAATCTATGAGGGTTTAGGACTACCGAGATAGGCTCTGACCAAGTTAAAGCCTTGCACGACCTTATCTCTAATTATAAAAAAAATTCATATAACTTACTAAAATTTTATGTTAACAAATCTATGAAGAAAAACTCGCGTATTGACAATGGATGAAATTTCAGTATCTACTGTCCAAACAATGAATCGAACCAGTACACCACATTAACTTTAGGGGCTTTGACAAGTAGAGTCTAATGCTTACTACAAAATATAAATAACATTATATATGAATGTAGAGTAAATGTATGAATGTGCCAAGTATAAGAGTATACTTACCCTTTAATTTAAGGTATAAAATATATCTTCCTCTTGATACGAGTCATAACGTCGACCATGTACATATCCTCAAGCTCTTATTGGTGCCTATCTCTTAGACACCTAGAGGGAACATGAAGCCATGTGTCTCCTTTTGCTTATTCCAAGCATTTCCGATAGAAGTGGCTATTGTTAATAAATAAAGGAGTTAGTACTACGCGAATGGTTAAACATAAAAGTATTAAAATAAAGTTGTAACTTACTATATAACACATTGGATGATAGTTGAATCTAACTCTTAAAAACTAAGGAATTGCACTATGTCATTCTTATCTAGGGTGAATTTGTAAATCTTTTGTGTGGTCAAAACCCCAGACGGAGTTATGAAATTAAGTACTTCCTCCAATCTTGCTACCATATTGTGGAGCATTGATAAAGCAAAATATCTCGAGGATATGTACTTAGGAATAGGTATGAGCTTGTCTACTTTTGCCCTCTAAACCTTGGGTTTATGTGGTGCTTGTTTTGGTTATGGGACCTTTAGGGTTTTCTTCTTTAGTACCTTCTCTAGCACTGGCTCTGGTATGACCCGCTTTCTCAATTTGATCAGATGTGTGGGCCACATAATATACTACCCTAGAGCTTTCTCCAATATTTTGACCTCGTCAGTGGGTAGGGAATCAGTGCAGTGCTTGTATGGTTCTTTATGCGCTCTATCATGACCTTGACAGTGCTATTAGAATTGGCATATGGTGAAGTGTTCTGGCATTTTGGTACATGGTACCATGAGTGACAAAGGATATAGTCCCTTGGTCTCACAATATAGAGACCACACTTTTCCCCATCGTTCTCTATGTGGTTAGGGGTAAGGTCAAGACTAGATGGTTTAGAGATAAATCTCTCCTTATTGGCATTACCCTTCCCATTAGTCACCACAGGAGAACCCTAAAATCTAAACAAAATTATTCAAGACAAAATACATATTAAACATACCTTGACAAGAAGTAAACGAATATGATTTTACCCTTGAACTTTGGCCGGGTGTGGGGAGCTCATCATTATCATCACCTGCTAGAGCCTAGCATATAAGAGCTTTTCTACTAGAAAATATTCTAACTATAGTTTGACTAGTCTTTACATGTTATAACTTATAACAAAAAAGAGATGAAATAAATATGAAGCATTTCAATAAGATAAAGTAGAGTTGTCTAAGTTTTGGGGTCATTTGGGTTATCTGAAGGGTAATAAAAGTACCACTTGTTACATTGGCAATGGAGATCATAATAGAGACTATCGAACATTTGTTGAAGGTTCTCTACCTGAAGATAGAGCTCTTTAATAGAGTTCTCTAAACTATCCATTCGGTTTATTAATTTTTCTAGACATTTAAGGGGGTCTGGAAAAGGCAAAGTAGGTATCAAGTCAGGGAGAAGATGCTTGTCCTCAAAATCATCATGTAATCTTTTCTGTGAACAGGAAGGATAAGAGCTTAAAGAGAGCTCCATTTAAAGAAAAATTTAAAAGACAGTACAACAGACGATACAAGGAAACAAATTGAGGAAAAAAAGTGGCACAAAAAGTACAATGGAAGGGTATTTAGTATTTAAGAAAAAAGAAAAGATGGTTTATAAGAGGTACTATTGGCCTTCCCTCATAATGGATGGAGATGTTGGGAATCGAAGAGGCAAGAGACGTAATGGCTAGAGATGTTGGTAATTGAATAGGCAAGATACATAATCTTTTTTTTTGCAGATAGGGCATGAAGAGACAAAGGTAAGAAGGCAGAACAATTGACTTATAATGGCAATTTTTGTAATAACTACCATTCTAAGTTCTTGGTGTCACTTTTAACGCCGGTTGTATAAAAAACTGCCGTAATGCGGATTTATTTATGAATATGCCACAACCTTTTTTTACGGTGTTTTTTCTTTTAACTATCATGAAGTAGCGCTAATAAGTGCTTTTTCTAGTAGTAATGTGGCAATCGTAGGACTTCATACACGTTATCTTCAAATCTTTCATCGGTAGAAACTTTGTAAAATACGATAAATACTGTTATGGCACATTTATATCCTACAACCACTCACATAGGCTTGTTCTTACATATTTGCATAATGTGTGCGTCACTTGGTACAAGTAAACTCTCTTACTACCCTCTTTTTATTGTGAATGTAGAGGTGTTATTATATTTCAACTAAGTCTCATCTAGCATTGACCCTATCCTTACTCTTTCCACTGATATGTAGAAGCGTGCCAACAAGGCTCTCACACACATTTTTCTGCACATGTATAACATCTAGACCGCGTCTCACTTTAAGACTCCACTAATAAGGAAGACCAAAGAAGATTGATCTCTTTTTTCATGTATTCCTTTTGAGTGCGTTATTCTTATTACTTTTACCCAATGTAACATGAACCCTATAAACATTGATACACTCCAGTTAAAAGAACAGGAGCCATTTCATATTCCTATGAGCCATTAAATACCTTCTTCAACCTATGGTAAGGGTGGTGTCGGTTAAGAAACTTTATATGGGAAAGGTATATTGTCTTCCTTCCATGCTTGAGTTGCATATAGTTAGTGCCTTCTTCATATATGGGACATGCTTTATACCCCTTAACACTATAGCCTGACAAATTTCTATACACCGGGAAGTGATTATCATGAAGATCATGGCATGGAGTTTAAATGTCTCTTGTTTGTATGCATTAAAGACATTAACACCGTCCTCCCACAGTTTCTTCAAATTATCAATCAGAGGTTCTAAGTAGACATCTATATCATTTCCTAGCTATTTTGGCCTTGTCAAAGATAACAAGATGTACTTTCATTCCATACATAATAAAGGAGGCAATTTGTAAATCACAAGGAGAACTGGCCAATCACTATGTTTGCTGTTGAGATTACCATACAAATTAATTTCTACTGCACGTAGGCCAAGATGAAGATTTCTGGCCCTAGAACCAAATTCAAAAAAATTCTGATCTATTGTCTCCCATTGAGGATAATCATTTGGGTGACAAAGTAGTTCATCTTTTATTTTTCCATAGGAATGCCATATCAAGTTCTTTCTATCTGTGGCATTAGTAAACAAACACTTAAACTGTGGTATTATTAGACGATACAACACCTTTGAATGAGAGTTTTCGGTAATCTCATCACAATTATCACTTCATTTTTTCACTTTGTATCTTGAAGTGCCATATTTAGGGCACTTATTAGGCCCTTCATACTCATTTTTGTACAATATACAGTCGTTAGGGTACGCATGTATCTTCTTATATGACAAAACCATTGGACACAACATTTTCTTTACCTCGTACATTGATTTTGGTAGTGTGTTGCCTATAGGAAGGGGATCAATCAATAACTCGAGCGATTTGTCAAACTAGAATCAATTCAACCATTTCTCGATTTCAAATTCATCAATCAGAACACAAATTTTAAACTTGTGTACTTATCTTTACTCCTTGAGTACAATGGCATCTCGGCATCACTTAGCAAACTTTCACATATATAAGAGAACTTTGGAAAGGATTCAACTCCAATATCACTAAATATATCCAAAAATCTATCCCCCAAAATTATCGTTCATAACTTCCTCACACAATTGAGTCCTCTTAATCTCACCATGCCAAATTCAAATTGTATATCTTAAATTTATTCCATCACATATAAGATGCTCTCTTATATTAGGAATAAACAATCTGTTACAGTTGACATAGGGATAGAAGAACAACCCATCCTTATTCTTCAAAGCATTCCTTTCAACAAACTCAAGAAACTTTCTACCTTATCTTCATATTCCTTAGTAGTTCTTTTAGCTTTTATCAAACTACGATCAATTATTCCCTTAAATATAAACAATATCAAATGGTAATCAAATCCATCAAATAGAAAATAACTAGGAACCAACATTTTTAATAAGCCATTTAACAAACCAAAACTATCAAAAAGGAAATCTTTAGTAAGGTAAGATAGCCCACAATATATATTATAGTTTACAACAAACAAATTAAATAACAGAACAATTAACAAAAATACACACAGATTCTAAAAATCTGAAAAACGTAACCACAAACAAATATAACAAATCAAATCTACAAAAATAATGTCTTTAATATAAGGATGATAGCGCATAAGATGTATTACAGCTTATAAACAACAAACAACTGAAAAAAAGAAAAATGAGCAAATAACAAAGTTAAATGGTGACTTGCGATATTGACAACGTAGAATGACGATGAAGATGAAAGAGAATAACGTTATCGATGGTGATAGGTACAACAAATAATAGGAAAACGTCAGGAAATAACGTTCGTGCAAGTTTGTCATGATTTGACAGAGCAACAGAATAAACACGGCTGAGAAAAAGTGAAACTAAAACTATACTATGAGCGAGGGTTTTTAAAATTTTTTGGGAATTTTAATGGCAGTTTTCCATAAAAACCGTAGTGACATATCAATTTTTACTTATAATTGCAGTTTTTATGAAACCACCGTTATAAAATATAATTTCACAGCACCGTGAAAAAAGTTTTAAAATAGGATTTATTTATGAATATACCTACACCTTTTTTGTAAGGTATTTTTTTTCTTTTAATTGCCGTGAGTTAGAGCCATGATAAATATTTTTCTAGTAGTGAAAGGTAATTTTATTCCTCCAAATAGTCATGGGATGCAACACATGAGGATGAGTGTCACTGGTATATTTCTTAGCCCAATTCCATCTGTACCAGATTCCCCAATACCCTCCTCCTACATCTACAATTCAATCATTCAATCATACAAGATTCGTAATTTCTAACGTTGTCCGTGGAATAAAGTATAGCAAGTATGTTCTCAAACTCTGTAACACGAACTCCATATCCAAAATTTATGGTAGGCCCTAGCATCCATGGGAATATTTCTATTGCTATATCATATCAAACTCTAACAAATTTAACACCCTCCCCGGTATCTTGCTTAAACCCAACCTAGAAGATAGCTCCATTCATAGCGAAACCAACATGATACGTAAGAGCTAAACTTCTAAGTTCACAAATTCTATGTTCTTTCATGACCCTTTACCTAATGAATATATTTACAAAAGATGAACCTTCCAATCACGGCTACATCATGGCTAGAAATATAGACTCTCATAATCGTGATCACTAACAATTAGACGGAGCCCCAAATCCTATGAAATAGGAAAAGTTACAGGCACCTGTCTAACCTCTTTAAATGCTGGATTCCACAATAAAAGGGGAGGAGGAGGAGATATACAACTTACATACCTATCAATTCGTACGCAGAGCAAGCCATTGCTGGAACCGGTTATCTCAGCTGTACCACCATCGACCTCGGTTATATTCTGAACTTCAACTATTTTGCATATCGTAATTAAGCAAATATAACTACAAATGATTACCGATGACGTATCAATGGAAAAGAAGACAAAGTATATGTTGAGTAGAGTGGTGAAGGTGGGGGCGATGAAAGAAAGGGTGTTTGATGAGATTCTTCCAATGCTTACAGACACATTGAAATTGGATTAGGGATTTCACAGGCAGAAATTTGATAATGTTTTTGATGATTTCTTGCAGAAGAAAATGTGTGACTCCCTCCATTGCCTCTTGCTCTATGGTGCGTGACTGGGAAAAAGGAATCGCCCTCACAATCAAACAAGAGAATAAGAATATGACAGTTTATGGTAGAAAGAAATAGCACTTTCTTATTTCCTATACGGCTCAAAATGTAATTTTATTTATCAATAAATTGATGGATTGATTTCGTTTTGAGCACATATAATAAATGACCAATAAATCATTAGAAATTAGAACAGTTAAGTTAATGATCTTTGGATGAAATTTTTTATCAGCTAAATATTTCCATCTATATTTCTATATATTTATAAAACAGGCACCACAGTATACCATGTCAGCGATCCTGCCTATTTAAAAAATTAATTTAATTATTGTTATAAAAATAAGAGAAAAATGAAGAAGTTAGAGAGAAAAGGAATAATAAAACAAGAGATTGAGAAAGAAGACAAAGGAGTATTCTTCATTCACTTGTATATTCATATTTGTCCAAATGCCTTATATATGGCCTCTATTTATAGGCCCCCAACTATTAAAGACTAATCATAAGATTACAAATTAATAAAGATGAATGTAATGGCATTAACAATAAGAAACCCCTCCCAAGTCATTCATTGTGAAGGTTATGAGTTTGTGACATTAAGAGAAGATAGAATCTTAAGAGGAATTCCAAGAACCAAGGATTATGGATATCCACACATACATATAATATTTATAATACTCCCCCTTGGATGTCCATGATAAGTATTGTGCCTCATTAAAACTTTACTAAGAAAAACCCAATAGGATAAAAACCTAGTGAAGGAAAAAGAGTATACAATATATATTGAAGCTGCCTCATTAAAAACCTTACCAGGAAGTCCTAGTGGGATAAAATTTTAGTTAAGGAAAAAATAGTACAGCATAATATTTACTCCCCTGGATGATAATATCTCATTTACTTCTCCTTATTCTCAACAGAGTATTATTTTCTCAAGTAGATCATTTGCAATACTTTTTGAACGTATCTTTCTTTTGTAAGGAATTGGAAGACACGCAGCAAAAATTAACTTAAAATTTTTTCTATTCCCTACCAGGATCTACCGTATGTGTTTAAATCGAGTGGAAAGAAGTATTACCCTCAGTATTCAGTCGTGACATTCTCAGCTTCTGGTTGCGACGTCCACAGCTTCTCTCCGCGGCTCGTGATCTCTTTTCGACCGCAAGAAGTCGATGACTCAAGTCGGCTTCTTCTACTAGTATCCACATGAACAGTATTCCAACCATAAACGACGTGCTAATGCCTCCTGACTCTCCAGGGCTAACTCAAGAATTCATCCTCTCTGTCTCTATTTCAGCATTTTCTTATCTGTCAACCTTTTACGGATTCCCGTTCATGCTTTTTTCTATCCCAACCGTAGCTCCTACATATCAGATATATAGGATACTATGCGTGTTACCACAGACTTGGATTTTTAGAATTAATCTTATATTAATTTTGAAATTAATACAATATCATATATTGTATAATTTGATAATAAACTAATTAAATAAATAGTATTTGTATTAAATCCATCCCACAGATTTAATTCACCCATTTATTTAATTTAAAATAAAGATAAGACGGAATTACATTTGATTTATTCTCATAAATCAAATTTAAGGTATCATATCAATTTGAATTTCAAATTCAAACGTGATAGAGATTTAATTTTATCCTTATAAATTAAATCTTGTAAATATCTCTTATATGAGATATCATATCAATTTGAAATTCAAATTCAAACGTGATAGAGATTTAATTTATCCTTATAAATTAAATCTTGTAAATATCTCTTATATATAATATATATACGAATATAAATATGAATAAATATATACATCCACCCTGGATCATTCATTGAATCTGGACATGCCTTAGATTCAATGAATCTGGACATCATAGCTCGTGTTGGGCTATTTTGTGTGCGACCCTGTAGGCCTACATGAAGTTGGCAGTGGGCTATTTACTATACTAACTCACAAGTCGTAAGCGGTTTCTAGCAAGACATCACGACTACCCAAATCATATGAGGATCGATGAACGATGTAATCTTTTATACAACCATATCATGTCCCTTTTGTCACACGATATTTTGGTCATGGATGAGGCATGGAGAATGTCATCCTCCTATTCCTGACCGTTACTTTCTTGATCCCTGAGTAGTCTGACTATAGAAATGGAACTACCTTTCCATTACAGTATGGCCATACATTTCTCAGACTCACTCATCGAGGGGCCCAGTAATATCTCTCTACGAATGTGAGGGACAAATTCCATCTTGACCATTCACATTCCTCCGCACAAAAAACCACTAAACCCGAACATAGTCTTTATGATCACTCGGTCAAAAGTGACTTTTGACTAGGTCAAAGCTAAGCATTTGTCATGTAGGAATCCATGATGATCTCAGGTTAAAGGGCATGGTGACATGGTTTGTATATGAGAGAAGCTTATGACTTAACCCATGCAACTCTCTTATAGCAGGTCGGTCCAACACCTTGTACTCTTACATGTGCCTATGACTTTGATTTATATCTCTATACATCTTCAAAGTCATATTGGTCTTATTTCATCTCTACTCCCGCATAGATGACCGATCAGGGATATTTAGGATAAGATCTTGAGTTATCCAAGGATGGTCATCACAGTAAACATGTAAATAATATGATAACACAATTAATAAATTCATAAATCAACAATGTTCATAAGACAATAATTGGCCCCTAGGTCACAATTTCCAATAACCTCCCACTTGCACTAGGTGCAATCATTAATTTGACTAATTCCCATTAACCTAACATGACGCTCATGCTTTGCCTGCACAAGCAGCTTTGTTAGAGGATTAGCAATATTATCTTCTCCTGCTACTTTACATATTTTTATATCATCTCTATCATTGATTTCTCTGATGAGATGAAATCGCCTGAGTATATGCTTGGTCATTTGATGTGACCTAGGCTCTTTAGCCTATGCAATGGCACCGCTATTATCAAAGAGTAAAGTTATTGGATCTGAGATGGTAGGTATCACCCCTAGTTTTGTGATGAACTTCCTGATCAAAACGGCTTCCTTAGCTGCATTAGATGCTGCTATATACTCTCAGCTTTTATTGTAGAATCTGTTATAGTGCCCTTCTTAGAGATCTTCCAGCTTACTGCTCCATTATTTAGGAGGAATATATATCTAGACTACGATTTTTAGTCGTCTTGGTCAGTTTGGAAACTCGCATCTGTGTAACCAGTTACATAAAGTTCGTCATCCAATCCATCATAGACCAAAATTAAGTCCTTAGTCCTTCTTAAGTACTTAAGGATATTCTTGACAGCAGTCCAATGGCCCTCACTAGGGTCCTGTTGATATCTGCTAGTCATACTTAAGACAAATGAGACATCCGATCGAGTACATAACATGGCATACATGATAGATCCTATGGCCGAGGCATATGGAACTTTACTCATGCGACCTCGCTAATCAGATGTACTAGGACACAGATCTTTGCTGAGGTGAATACCATGAGATATGGGTATGAAACCCCTCTTTGATTCGTGTATACTGAACCTATGCAGTATTTTATCTATGTATGTACTCTGACTGAGTCCTAGAAGTCTTTTGGATCTATCTCTATAGATCCTGATTTCTAGGATGTAGGTGGCTTCACTCAAGTCTTTCATCGAGAAAGACTTTCCTAACCAAGACTTGCAATCTACAAGGTAGGAATGTCATTTCCAATAAGTAGGATGTCATCGACATAGAGTACCAAAAACACAACTGTGCTCCCACTAACCTTCTTGTACACACAAGGTTCATTAATATTTTGAAGAAATCCAAACTCTTTGACTACTTCATCAAAATGATGATTCCAACTCTGAGAGGCTTGCTTCAGTCCATAAATAGACCTTTGAAGCTTGCACACTTTACCAGAGTCCTCAGAACTCACAAACCCTTCAGGTTATGTCATGTACATATCCTCAAGGAGCTTTCTATTAAGGAAGGTTGTCTTGACATCCATTTGCCATATTTCATAGTCATAATATGCTCCTATGGCAAAGAGAATTCTGATTGATTTGGCCATTGCAACTGGGGAAAAGGTCTTATCATAGTCCACACCATGAGTTTGAGTAAATCCTTTTGCAACCAATCGTGCCTTGAAGACATTTACATTGCTATCCATGTCAGTTTTCTCCTTAAAAACCCACTTGCGCCTGACAGTTTTTACACCTTCAGGTGGGTTGACTTAGGTCCAAACCTGAATGTCGTACATGGATTGAATCTTAGACGTCATGGAATTAAGCCATTTTTCAGAGTTTGGTCCCACTATAGTTTCTCGATAGGTAGTCGTCTCATTATGCTCAATGAGCAACACATCACGACTGTCAGAAATCATGAATCAATATCTCTGAGGCTAAAGTTGTGTCCTATTAAATTTCTGTGGACCTTGCGTGACCTGAGGAGTCTCAACAACTTGTTGTGAGTCTTCTTTATTTTCCATCTGCAGTTTTGTGGTGTCTTGTGGCTCTTAAACTTCTTCGAGGTGTACCTTTCTCCCACTGGTTCTTTTAGAGATAAATTCTCGTTCGAGAAAGATATCATTTCTGACAACAAACACTTTGTTATCAGCAGGGTTGTAGATATAGTATCCCTTGGTTTCCTTAGGATATCCCACAAAAAGGTACTTTGAGAATTTGGGCGCTAATTTGTCTAAGGCTTATTGCTTAACATAGACCTCGCATCCCCAAATCTTGAGGAAAGAAAAACTAGGTGTCCTCTCAGTCCATATCTCATACGAAGTCTTTTCAATTCCCTTAGATGGAACACGATTGAGTGTGAACACAGCTGTCTCTAGGGCATAGCCCCAAAAGGAGGGTGAAAGATCTGTTTGACTCATTATAGATCAAACCATATCTAATAGTGTTCGATTCCTCCGTTCAGAAATGTCATTCCATTGTGGTGTCCCTGGAGGAGTCAATTGTGAGACTATCCCACAACTCCTAAGATGATCAATGAACTGTTGGCTCAAATATTCACCACCCCGATTAAATCGAAGGGCTTTAATTATTTTGCCAAGCTAGTTTTGTACTTCATTTTGAAATATTTTGAACATTTCAAAAGATTCAGATTTATGTTTTATCAGATAGATGTACCCATATCTGCTAAAATCATCTATCAATGTTATGAAGTACGAATAACCTCCTCTGGCATTTGTGTTTATCGGTCCACACACATCTGTATGTATGAGGCCCAATAAATCAATAGACCTCTCACTGTGCCCAGTGAAAGGTGACTTTGTCAGCTTTTCTAACAAGCAAGACTCGCAAGTGTCATATAATTCAAAATCAAATGAGTTGAGAAATCCATCTTGATAGAGTTTGGAAATATGTTTCTCATTTATGTGGCCTAGACGACAGTGCCAGAGGTATGTCGGATTCAAATAGTTTGGTTTGACCCTTTTGGCGATTATGTTATAGATATTTCCATGATTGGGTTGTTCTAAATTTAATATGTAATGATCAACATGCAAATCACCATGGGCATAGAACACATCATTACGATAAATAGAACATCTACTATTCCCAGCAATGGAAGTGAAACCTGCATTATCTAATAAGAAAGTAAAACTATGTTACTACTTAAAGAAGGAACATAATAGCAATTGTTCAAAACTAACAAAAGCCCAGTGTGCAGAAATAATTCATAAGTGCCTACAGCTAATGCAGCAACCCTTGCTTTGTTTTCAACTCGTAGGTCAACTTCGCCCTTTTTCAGCTTCCTACTGTCCTTTAGTCCCTGCACATTTATACAAATGTGAAAACCACATGCAGTATCTAATACCCATGTGGTGGAAGTAGAAAGATTAATGTCTATAACATAAATACCTGAAGCGATAACCCCGTTATCCTTCTTGTTCTTTTTCAGATCTTCGAGGTAGAGTTTGTAATTCCTCTTCCAATGACCAGGTTCATTGTAGAAGAAGCAGACTCCTTCCTTCAGAGGCTTTTCCTTCTTTGGTGCAGGCTTGGTTTCAGGCTTGCCTGACTCTTTGGTCTTACCTGATGAGCCATGACCCTTCCCCTTACCTTTGCCTTTCTTTTTCATACCCTTTCCTTTCTAAACCATCAAAACAGTACTGGGCTTTTTTTTAAAACTCGACTCAATAGTTTTAAGCATCCCATGCAGTTCAGAAATAGATTTCTCCATGTTGTTCATGTTGTAGTTCATGACAAACTGGTCATAACTTTCTGGGAGTGAGTTTAAGACCAAATCCGTAGCTAACTCCTAGCTCATGGGAAATCTAAGCCTCTCAAGGTGATCAATGTACCCTTTCATCTTTAAGACATGAGTACTGACTGATTCACCTTCAACCATCTTGCAGGAATATAAGGCCTTAGTGGTCTCATACCTCTCTTGCCTTGCTTATTGCTGGAACATTTCCTTGAGATGCACAATCATCTCATAAGCATCCATGTGTTTTAGATCTCTTTGGAGCTCTGGAACCATAGTGGCTAGCATCAAGCATCCCACATCGATAGAGTCTTCCCTATGCTTCGTGTAAGCATCTCTCTGAGCTCTAGGAGCATTGGCTGCTGGCTCCTTAGGAATAGGTTGATCTAGGACATGTGCCTTTCTTTCCTGCTTAAGAACAATTCTCAAGTTTCTAAACCAGTCAAGAAAGTTTATCCCATTGAGTTTGTCTTTCTCAAGGATAGATCGCAGTGATAATGTAGCAGTATTACTAGTTGTCATGCTTCTACAATTAAAATATGCAATTGAATTAGCAAACTCCCACTAAATAAGCAACCCTCAATGCAATAGTTAGTGGGCTAAGATCCATATTTGGTTTAAACTTAAGTCTGCTTTGGAAAGACGCTTAAATTAAGTTATTTAGGTAGGTAACACCTTTACCAATTACATCAAATATAACTCTTAGATGTTCATGGGATTCTATCATCATATGATCTGGCATATTTTTAATCCCGTCTAATGCCTTGAGACCCAAAATCGTTTTGTTAATCTCAATTAAGTCAAACAATAATAAACATGTGAGAGTAGCACCATTACTCTTGCTTATCTCCCCAAGATAACTCAAATGCACCCACTTTAGTGGAGTCCACAATTGAACGATCGAGGTTTTGACAAGTGTTCATAAGTTGACAGCATTATGACTTAAGATTTCTTTTAGAGTGCTTAATTTAACTATCTGGTTTATAAGAATGCATGTTTCTCAGTTTGTATCTCATACAAGTAATATGCATGTGTTGATATAATCATAAGATGCATAATTTAAACGTGATACAATATGTCTCACATATCCTAAGTCCACTCAAGCCAATGAGAGGAGCTCTCTAGTAAGAAAATGGAAATTATATATAGAAACCTCTTTTAACATTCGAGGGGAGTGAGATGAGAAGAGAAGGTACATTAAGAGTATATAGAGGAAGGCACGACATGCAGGCCGTATTTAAAAATTACAACACTTGCAATCTAGAGCCATATTGTTCACCATACCCAAACATTCAAGAATCAATATTCATATTTAATTGAAGGGCAATTAATGTTTCAAAACTGAAACATTCACAAAATAGTATATGTTACAATTATGTTGTGCTACGAACAGGTAGCCACGGCGATCCCGCTAGCCGGGTAGCCGGCGGGGTCTGGGGCAGCGGCCCAAGAAAAAAAATTGTTTCATAAATAATCACGAATCTAAATTTGTTTTTTTAGACCCCATCAATGTTAATTGATCAAATCAAAACGCATGCACCACCGATATTAATTCCCTTTCAGATTCCTTATATGTCAGACATAAAATGGATTCCTTATATGTCACACATAAAATGGATTCCTTATATGTCACACATAAAAAGCATGTTATCATATGATCGGCTATGACTAACACATCATATGAATCAACAATTAAGCCTAACTTAAACACAAAATGACATGGCTCTGATACCACTATAAGGAATTGGAAGACATGCAGCAGAAATTAACTTAAAAATTTTTCCATTCCCTGCCAGGATCTACCGTATGTGTTTAAGTCAAGTGGAAAGAAGTATTATCCTCAGTATTCAGTCGCGACTTTCTCAACTTTTGGTTGCGACTTCCACAGCTTCTCTCCGCGGCTCGTGATCTCTTTTTGATTGTAAGAAGTCGATGACTCAGGTTGGCTTCCTCTACTGGTATCCACAAGAACAGCATTCCAACCACAAACGACGTGCTAGCACCTCCTGTCCCTCCAAGGCTTACTCAAGAAATCGTCCTCTCCGTCTCTATTTTGGCAGTTTCTTATCTGTAAACCTTTTACGGATTCCCGTTCACGCTTTTTTCTGTCCTAACCGTAGCTCCTAAATATCAGATATATAAGATGCTATGCATGTTACCATAGACTTAGATTTTTGGAATTAATCTTATATTAATTCTAAAATTAATACAATATCATATATTGTATAGTTTGATAAGAAATTAATTAAATAAATAGTATTTGTATTAAATCCATCCCACAGATTTAATTCACCCATTTATTTAATTTAAAATAAAGATAAGACGGAATTACATTTGATTTATTCTCATAAATCAAATTTGAGGTATCATATCAATTTGAATTTCAAATTCAAAGGTTATAGAGATTTAATTTTATCCTTATAAATTAAATCTTGTAAATATCTCTTATATAAAATATATATACGAATTTATATATATACGAATATAAATATGAATAAATATATACATCCACCCTGGATCATTCATTGAATCTGGACATCATAACTCATGTTGGGCTATTTTGTGTGCGACCCTGTAGGCCCATATAAAGTTGGCAATGGGCCATTTACTATATTGACTCACAAGTCGTAAGCGGTCTCTAGTAAGACATCACGACTACCCAAATCATATGAGGATCGATGAACGATGTAACCTTTTATACAACCATATCATGTCCCTTTTGTCACACGATATTTTGGTCATGGATGAGGCATGGAGAATGTTATCCTCCTATTCCTAACCGTTACTTTCTCGATCCCTGAGTAGTCTGACTATAGAAATGGAACTACCTTTCCATTATAGTATGGCCATACATTTCTCAGACTTACTCATCGAGGGGCTCAGTAATATCTCTCTACGAATGTGAGGGACAAATTCTAGCTTAACCATTCATATTCCTCTGCACGGAAAACCACTAAACTCGAACATAGTCTTTATGATCACTCGGTCAAAAGTGACTTTTGACTAAGTCAAAGCTGAGCGTTTGTTATGTAGGAATCCATGATGATCTCAGGTCAAAGGGCATAGTGACGTGGTTTGTATGTGAGAGAAGCTTTTGACTTAACCCATGCAGCTCTCTCATAGCGGGTCGGTCCAACACCTTATACTCTTACATGTTCCTATGACTTTGATTTATATCTCTATATATCTTCAAAGTCATACTGGTCTTATTTTATCTCTACTCCCGCATAGATGATCGACCAGGGACATTTAGGATAAGATCATGAGTTATCCAAGGATGGTCATCACAGTAAACATGCAAATAATATGATAACACAATTAATAAATTTATAAATCAACAATGTTTATAAGACAATGATTGGCCCCTAGAGCACAATTTCCAACATCTTTTAGCTGAACTATACATGATACATTGTCATCATATATTTCTCCAACATATCTTTTGGATATATTAAATTATCAACACACTCTTCCATGCCTTATCCACTCAAATCCCAAATTTATTATCTATTGTGTACCTGCAAAAACTTAATTTTTCCAATAACAACATATAATACCAACATATTATGTAAATATAATAGAATAAATATATAAAACTTCTGGTTTACTAAATTTAATATATTTTTATAGACAATAAAAATTCTAAAATTATTGAAGTATGCATTTCTTATATTGAAGTGGCTAAAGTAATCATAGAAACAGAAACTCAATCATATACATCACATAAATAGAGCTTTAATCATATAGCACAACTAAGCATAACATCTAATACATACAAGTTTCAGATAGTTTACTACCTCAATGCTTGACTTTCCTTTACTTTATCTTTGCCTCTTGCTTCTTACATCTCCTTGATACGTGGATGCCTTCTTTGAGCATACAATTCAAATCTTAATATCACATAATCATCAATTCATTACAATCTAACCTCCCTTGAACATTTAGCTTACTTAACTAAAATAATTGTCCCTAATCTTTACTAATTGACTTGGCATTTGAACCAATTGATGTCTTGACCTTACCCTATATAAATTAGCCTTCTAAATCCATAAAATTCCCAAAGTTCAAAAGCTATATATTGTTCTAGACATAACATAAAACATGCCTTCTTTGTTTCCAAAACTTTTTATTTTGATTCTAGTGCTTCCATTACTTGTTTATCTACTTTGTAACACACAATTTTTCATTTTAAAACCATTGGAAGCATCAAAATAAAATTTTAATCATTGTTCATATGTATGAATAGTAACATAGAAGACTTTAAAAATTCATATTTCAATTCCAATGCTTCTAAGGTTCCCAGCATATCCAATCCTACACAAAATCATCTTCAAAATTCAATGGAAGCATTAAATCATTGGAATTCTATCTCTTTCTATCCAAAACAGCATTGACTAAAAGGCCTCCACCATGGTAAAGTCAAGAATATAAACTTGATCAATAACCAATCATCTAAACATTAATCATATAGTTTTAGCTTTAAATTTTTCTTTCTCCTTTCATCTAGGGTTTTGGACAGCATATATACCCTAGAGAAATCTCATTTTTTTTCAAAAATATTATAAGTTCAAGCCCCCAAATTAAAGGAAAATAAGCTAGATAGATTACTTACCTTACCTCCTAACTAGCTTGAACTTTGGACATTAGATTCTTCATTATATTGGCCTGGCTTATCACTTGGTATCACCTCCCCAGGGGTTCCTTATGCAACAATTTTGGGTAGCATGGAGTGGGGTATTAATATTAAAGAAATAAAAATGAATGGACAAGATCACTTTGTGCACTATTTAATCCAATGGTCCATATTCACTCTTAGAACTTGTCTTACCTAACAAGATTTGATGACATTATTTCTTACATCATCAAGGGACACCTACTCTCCCATACGGTGAAATTCTAAGGGATGAAGAGTCTAGAAAAATTCCACTCCAATCCGGCGCATTCCAATTTCCCAAAAATCAGACAATTTCTAAATCTAATTTTCTTGAGATTCTATAATATGTTTTTTATCTTAAATCCAGTATCTGAATTATTCCTACCATTAAAATTATTTGACTCGGTCTAAACTTAATTATTGATCTCTTAGCAAATTACCAAAATCTCCTTCTTTATTTACTTTAATAACTCTAGGGACATTATTGTCTTTTTAAACGTATTCCCTAACCCTGGTCAACTATCCAGATAACCCTCTTTGACTTTTAACCTTAGTCAAATGACTAAAATTCTCTCCATTTATCTCTTATTCATTGGTTTAACATAATGGCATAACACAGTGGTATTTTTATAATTTTATATTTTTTTAGGGTCTTTATTTGTTAGCATTGGCTCACATACCTATCTGAAAGTATTATTGGGCCTATGAGGTGCCACTTTGGGCCTTTTACTTAATCCCTTCCTTCATGGGCTCAACTCCCAAGATATTCTCACGAAAAGTATTTTAGCGGGTGCTTTATTCTACTGTAAATTCTATTATAAATTCTACATAATTTTTTTTAGTTTTATTAGTTTCATAAACTCTTATATTAATTATAAGAATTTACTATGAAATTTCATATAATTCTGAGGTCCATAAGATTTTGTAATAATTTTTTAAACTTTAGAAATTCATATCAATTTATCGGGACTTTAAATCAAAATTTCGTGTTGCATTAAACTTATCATAATATTTTTTTCTATTTTATGGTAAAATTTAGAAATAAAATGCTTTCAGTTATTTTAGGTCTTTTCTGGCTCAATTTTCTCATAATTACTATTTTGCCCGTAACTCTTGAAAATTGTACTTTAGGCCCTTAACTTGTCATAATTACACTTAATAGCCCAAAGCTTATTTCTACTTCTATTTTGTACCATGAAACTTTTACAGTTTTTACTTTATCCCTTTCTTTTTTAAAATAACTATTATGTCCTTGAAACTTTCATTAATTGTAATTTAGGCATTTTGGCTTTACAACTTATCTTAATCATTATATTTTATTCTTATTACTATCTCAATCTCTTCATAACTTTTTTCCTCTATCAGTCTTTTATAGATAGAAAAAATTTGGGATGCTATAGATTCCATAATACTAGCGTCTGATCACATATCGTATTTAGTTAGCGATATTTATCTATATTGTCTCTTGGATCATCTCATATGACTTCCTTTCCTCTTTTTCGATCAGGAAAACTTGCTTCTGCATTTAAAATCTCTTACTAATCATATTCTGTAAATATTCCCTAGAAAAATATCCTAGCTTGCCATATTTATAGCAACTTCCTTGACCTGTTAAACAAAGCCAATCTCTATGGTCTCTACCACAAATTTTGTATATATTAGGCTTTGATTGAATGTTTGCATCTTCTAGTCTTATACTTCTTCTATTTTTAATTCTTTGCTAAATTTTTGGACTATGTTACTTCTTATTATTGCTTCTGAATGCCTTACTGGAAATATCCCTATCGAAATCATCAAAAGGAGTTCATCTTTTAAGTTATTTTTATCCTTATTGGCCATTGCAAGCTTCTCTCTATAACCTTACATACCTTTATTGCTCTATTGAACCTCTACAACTGCTTGGGAAGAATTATTTCTTATATCATAGAATTCAATCCACATGTTAACTTCTAAATCATTCATCTCTTATCGTTTATAGCATTCAAATACGTGGAATAACGAGAAAGGCGATGAACTTGGCTAAGTATGTATTAAAGGGTTTCTTCTCTTACCCTGCCTTATTACTTAAACTTAGCCTCAAGCTCATATCTGTTTAACTGAGGTAAATGCTTTTTGTAAAACTACTTAAATTAAACTTCCCAGTTGAGCAGGTTATTCTTTGCCTATAGGGTAACTTCTGCGCTATTTACTATCTCTTAACATCTTTATCTAAGTTGTAAATAACTAGCTATGCCTTCCACTCTAAGGGGCATTTCAATACCTCAGAGACTTTGAATGTTTCCTTGAACATATGCAATTCATACTTACATAACTGGATATTATCCTATTCCTTAGTAGGCCCTAATTATCTATCAGTCTTAATCTACTCTTGACCAGAAAATGGCTTCTTCCTAATCATTTTATTAGGACATCACAAGCTAGCAACAATCACTATTTCTTTTTTGGGAACATTAACTCTCTGTCTATTAATCATCACATCCTAACCTTAGGCCGAGCACTATACATATCTCTAGAAGTCTCATTCTAACTTCTGCTCTCTTTTTTTGTTCAAAAAAGACTAGCCTGATGCAATCTTTCATAATGTAGATCCACTCTACATTATTACATGGAATATCTACTTTTGATTATTCCTTAAACTAATCATTAGTGTTCAGTGTATTACACTAGCTAGCTCAGCCAAACCTTGTGCCAATCCTCTAGCTGATAAACTTTAGTAAGGTTAGTGTCTTTATTCTCATCATCTCTACAGCATCTGGTTGCTACCTCTAGCTACACTGAATGATTCTGATTCATTTCAAATAAATTAGCTACTCTGTTAAGCTCTATCATTGAGTTTTGTTCTTGGCCAATCACACTTTTATTGGATAAAGTCAACTCCACTTGCCTTACCTCAATTATATTCCCTTTGTTTTTAATGGAGGACATATTCTTCTATCAAATCAATGTCAACCCCATCTTAATGCCATCCCCTTTCTGCACGGATAAGGTATCTTGCTCTATCTAGAGCAATATCAACTCTAACTCAAAGAACTAGTTCCCAATTATTAAGAAAACTAGATGGCCAAAACTTTTATACATCGTATGCCTTACTCATGAGCTTCTCAAACTAATTTCATAACTGAATATCTTTTAACATTATCGGGAGTCTGCTTATCTCTAATCATACTGGATTCTAATAACTACCTGTCTCATTCTTTATCTCTTATAATCTCTTTATATTAATCCCTGAGAAATTACTGAGGCTATTTATCTTTTGCTTACTATCTCCAACATCTTATTTATTAATTTAGGAATATGAGATAGCTATTCTGTCAGGCCATCTTGCCTTAACTGGACTATATTCATTCATTTAGCTTAGGTTGCCACTTTACTCTCCTTTTAGGTATAGGGTACAGACTCAACCCTTAACTTCCTTATCTGACTCTCAAGCATTACGCTTTCTTAGATAGGGGAATCTCATAATTTGTGACTACCTTTCCCTTAGCTTTTACTGAACATATTTAGTTTTATTTTTTTCCGCCTACAGGACTTTTATGTCCCTAGCTAGAAGGACTTTTGTGTCCTTGGTCTCTCTGTGATCCCTAACTGGGTCAACTACCTTCTTTCAACTAACTTAGTCAAGGTCTTGCTCATATCTCTATACCATTTATACTTTTTAAGTTCTCCTATCCTCAAGGATCACTATCAAGCAGGAAGCTATCTATTAATATCAACTCTCTTTTAAACTTAACTAACTGAGGTTTAAACTTTATCTCAATTAAATAAGAAATCACCTATATCTGTTATTAAATCTCAGTGTTCAATTTCCCTAGAGCTTTCATCTCTAATCCATAATCTTAGTTGGACTATAAAAATATAACCCATCACTAACCTCAATCTTTGGGTCTTAGCTAATATGTGGCGTACTCTATTTTCTAATTATATCAAGTTTATCTTACACCAAAACATTTGTTCTATGCCAAAATTTTGTTCTATATCTATGCTAGAACTTTTTATTTTGATACCAAAATATTGTATCATACTTTAAACTCCTTAGAGTACGTATTCAAAAATATATTTAATTAGCGAAACTATTACTTTGGCCCACAAATTAAAATTTTAAAATTTAACTCTTAGGTACTGTTCATTTAATAAATTCTAGAATTATATCATATATTAAGGATCGAAAGAATATTATTACTTTACAAGTAAATTAGTTTAGAAAAAAAATAATCAATATAGAAAAAAACGGATTGACGTCTAAAATTTAGGATCAAATTCAACCCACAACTATCTCTTATATTATATTATAGAGATGGAATGATAGTTAGTTAGTGATCATATATAAATGGAAAAAATTGATGCTTTAAATAAAATATATTATATTATGAAATATATTAGAGATTCTTGTAATAAAGTCCCGAAGATATACATATACATATATATATATATATATATATATATATTATAGAGGAGATAAATCTGATGTGTTTGAATACTTTTGATTTATCTGATATATAATATAATGCAGATCGGATGAGTGATGATAGGAACTTTAACAACGGACAATGTGGAAGAGCCATAGTAGTGGACTTGCTCAACAACCCTGACCTGTTGGCTACTGATCCTGTCATCTCCTTCAAGACCGCGCGATCCGGTTCTGGATGACACCTCAGTCCCCGAAGCCGTCATCCCATGACGTCATCACTGGGAGATGGACACCGTCTGGTGCTGACATAGCAGCGGGCTGACGTCCCGGTTATGGAATCATCACCAACATCATCAACAGAGGGCTTGAATGTGGGAGAGCTCAAGACGCAAGGGTTGCAGATCGCACTGGATTTTACAAGAGATACTGCGATATGTTTGGTGTAGGGTGTGGCCCCAACCTTGATTGCTATTCCCAGAGACCATTTGGCTCTTCCTCCCTCGTTGATGTCATGTAATAATCTCTAAGCCTTTGAGAGAATGTTATTTCTCTCGTGTATCATGATCAGTGTGGCCTTCTCTTTTTTTAATAAAAACTCTTTCTACTGTTTTCTCATATTCACACCTACTCAATTCAATTTGGTTATATCTTGCTTGACTATATATCATTAGAGACCCTTTTAGCATTCGGTGCTCATCGTGGTATACATCATTTAAATATACTTTCAATGTTTAGATTTATTTTTTTTTTAAAATAATCCATTTAATTAACTAAATTACCCAACTTAAAAAAGTTGGTTACAGAAAATAAATATATAAGAAATACAACTCATTTTTTTTTTAAATATTCTTATTTATAGAGAGGGTGAGTCGGACAAAGGGCAAATAGAAAAAGATATGAGTAAAAATATAAGAAAAAATTATATAAGAGAGATATATAATTAATTAAGGGTAAAAAACTATTTTAGATACCCAAACAAATCCAAATTGAAATTTATAAGCTTATATATTTTGAACACGATGGAGATACGCAAACAAATCCAAATTAAAGTTTATAAGCTTATATATTTTGAATAAAATGGAGTATTTATCGTTATAAAATTTAAAATAAAGATAATATCTTAATTATTAATTTTTTAAAAAAAATTGTATAACAAACTCATAACATTGGGTTCATTAGTTAGCTTTTTTTTTATTTTTTATTTTTTTTATTGTCCACCTGATTCACTAGAGCTTTATCCTAACTATATTTGGATTCAACCCGCGTTACACACCTGGCTACGGTAAGTGCGTCTTCCAACAGAAATTTTTTGCATACACCAAAGGTCAAACCCAATACTTTACTTAAACGATACCAAACTGTTTACTACTTAAACCAATCCCATTAGTGATTAGTTAGCTTATTGATACTGTATGAATAGGTTGATATGCCTTTATCATAAAAGTCACGCCATCTGAGGCACTAGAAGCATGAAGTCTCCAAAGACCAACGTTTGAAGCCCAAACAACAGTTACAGTTGTTTTTTCTTTGTCTTTTTCTTTTTTTGGTAACGATTATGTTAAAATTTTCTTGCATTACATCATCGCTAAAACATTCATAAACTCATTCATATTGATAAACACAAGTATCTCTTTCCAAATGCATTTTACAATAATTCCCGCCAAACTCAAATCTTTTTCCCTTGGTAAAATTCTGTCACACTCTGAAATTTAAGAGGTAGTCAGTACATAATATGAAGAATTTCATACTCTTTAAGCATTAAACATTAAATAGAACATCTAATATAATAATTATAATATATATCATTATAATAAAAAAGCAAGTCATTTATAGATTCTTTTTTTTTTGCATGTCAAACCTTCCAAAAATCCTAGAATAGCATGCAAGTAGTTCAAATCATATTCAGACATCTCTTAAAATAATTTGTACATGTATTTCAATATAATGACAAAAGACCAAGATTCTATTTATAGATTAGGTGTAGCATATAAATTTCAAACAAAATAACATAAGCATTTCATAAATTTATATTTACATTATGAGAAGATATGCAAAAAGAATCATCCACTTCAGATCAGCAGTGAGGCTCTTCACTGCTCAACTGAAGGAACATCGTCAACAATATTATCTAAAGCCAAAATAATCTACCAGTAAATAATGTCCCATCAAATAAATAAATTATAAAAAAAAATAATTTAAACACATTTAACCTTGAATAATGAGGATTGATGATAAATCTCAATTTCCAAATGATAAAATTAGCAAAAATAGAAATATATAAAAATCATTAGTCAAATCAATTTTATTTCATGTAAAATAACTTGTTTAAGGAAACCAATTTAAAATGATAATCCTTAAATATCATCTTTTTATAGGATTTAAACATAACAAAATAATAAACGTGGACACATAATCTATAAAGGTAACTAACCATTCAAGTGTAGCTCAAAGCCACGAAAACAAGCGTAGCATGAGGCCACAAGTAACAAGCAAAAGTACGAGACCCACGAATAACAAGTGCATGTATGAGACCTATGAATAACAAGTGTGAGAATGAATCCCATGAATATCAAGCAAGCTCGAGGTTAACCATAATACACTAAGGACTAATAGTATTACTGTTAGTAACCAGCATTCTTTTTTCAGTCCTCTCAAAAAATGATTTCTAAATATGCATGGGGTCAATTTAACATTAAATAAGAATAAGATCTTTAAATACCAAAATCTCATAAAGAGTATTCCATAATCAATACCCCAGCATGAAAATCAAAATAAAATCTCAAAAGATTTCCTTAAATTTAAATATAAACCCTTTTCAAATAATAGGAATTCATGTAAGAATATTTCAGAGTGAAAAATCATCTCAATATAATAGTTTACAAACTATCCAACTTGAGATTTAGATTCTTCTGATCAAAAATATACTTGAGATTTTATTATCAGTGAAAATCTCACAAGTTTCACCATACAGATAATGTCTCCAGATCTTGAATGTAAACACAACTGTTGCCATCTCTAGATCATTTGTTGGATTTGTTCATCTTCTTAAGTTTCTAGAGGCATAAGCAATTACATGTTTATTCTGCATTAATACACAGCCTAAACTAATTTGTGAGGCATCACAATAAACTGTGTATCCCCCAGTTCGTGATGATAAATTTAAAACTGGAGTGAAAGTCAAAGACTCCTTTAATTTCTAAAAACTTTCCTCACACTTATCATCCCAAACAAATTTCACATTATTATGAGTTAGCCTTGTCAATGGGGAAGCTATTCTTGAA
This sequence comes from Leucaena leucocephala, assembly GCA_037074615.1. Lineage (NCBI taxonomy): Eukaryota > Viridiplantae > Streptophyta > Magnoliopsida > Fabales > Fabaceae > Leucaena > Leucaena leucocephala. Next base: position 8,877,477 of record CM073550.1, read on the forward strand.
AAATCCTTCACAAAACGGAGATAATATCCTGTGAGACCTAAGAAACTTCGACTCTCTGTGACCATTGTAGGTCATGGCTAATTTTTGACTGCCTCTACCTTGCATGATCAACTTGAATACCATCTTTAGACACAACATGCCCCAAGAAAGTAACTCCATTTAGCCAGAATTCACATTTAGAAAATTAGGCATAAAGTTGTTGCTCCCTTAACTTTTGTAACACTAATCGCAAATGATGTTCATATTCCTCCATATTCTTTAAGTATACCAAAATATCATCGATAAACACAATTTTAAACTTATCAAAAAAAGGTTTGAACACCGTATTCATCAAGTCCATAAATGATACAGGAGTATTTGTCAACTAGAAAAATATTACTAAAAAATCATAATGATCATATGGAGTTTTAAATGTTGTCTTTAGAATGTCTTCCTTCTTGATGTTTAATTGATGATACCATGAACATAAGTCTATCTTTGAAAAACACTATGCTCCTTACAATTTGTCAAATGTCATATCCCAATTTTTAGGTCTAGAAGCCTAATATATAGCCTGATAGAGGTAGGCTACTAGGCCCTATTGTGCAGAAATCCTAAAAAGATACAAATGATGTTTAGGAACTAAACTGCAAGAAAATAAAAATTCAGGGAAAATAGTGAGAGTCCATGTGGGCATAACGGAAAAGAAAGAGGTGTTTCTTGGGAACCGAGCCTTCAGAGTACTTGGACTTGGTCAGAAACCCAAAATGATATTTAAAAGCCTAAAAACGTAGGCCCAGTAGTTATGGGAGGTTTAGAGGCATTAAAATAATATTTTAGTGCTTTTCTATAAAGTAAAGTTACCCGGTTAATGATAGAACTGGGAAAAATGATCATATATGACTTTAGACCATGAGGTGGCATGAAAGGTGTCCTCATGGGATCCACAAGGCACCACATGGTATCATTACAGGAAAAGAAGAAAAGTTAAGGACACATGTCATGAGGATAGAAAAAAGAGAAAAAGTAAAAAGACACGTGGCACAATCTCAGTCGTTCATTCCAGGAAAAGGCTCCGAAATTCTCTGAAGAGGATGAGTCAACTGGTGAGGTGTCCAAAGGGCCCCACCAATTGCGCCACATACCTCCTGAGGTATCCTTGGATGATGTCATGGTGGTGAGTCATCAAGGATGATGATGTCATCATGATGATGCAGGCGAAGCTTCTTAAGGAAGCTAAGCGATATGGGACATTCATCACGATTCGATTTGAGCCATCCATTCCACCTCCCTCCACCTATAAATAACACACCCCTCCCTCAAGGAAATCCATGACAAAGCATGGCATAAAGAAGAGAAAGAAGAGAGAAAAGAGAAAAAGAGAAAGAAATGAGGAGTTCTGGTAGAGCTAGGAGCAATCCAAGGAGCTTAGGGACTGGGCAGAGCTTAGGAATGAGGTAAGTAAGTTATCTAGTCCCTGCTCTAATAAAGTAGAGGATTTCTCTTAGTGGTTAGAATAGAGAAATATCTCTATTGATAAGGTAGCCATGATAGAAAGAAAGTTAGGGGAATGTCAGAGTAAGGATATTACCCCTAGTTAAGCATGAGTTAAGTAGAGCTATACTGGATAATAATAAAGATATTATTATGCTATGTATAGACTCTGACTTATGAAAAGAAGGGACCTTAGAGGCAAGGCTAAGAGCTGGAAGGAAAGACTACATGCCAGTTAGTAAACTTACCTACTAGTATGCTTATACTGCTTGGATATTTTATGTGATGTTTTCTTACCTTGATGATATGAAGCATGTATGATTAAATAATATTCTGTTTCTTTTTATACTATAGTCATATGTTATAATTAAGTAACATGGAAGCATGTATGTTATCATGATGCAAGCATGATCTTTAAGTACACACATAGTAACATCAAGCATATAGGTGCATACATTGTATGGTTTCCGTTTGCAACTGAGATTTTCCCTGAAATCTCACCCCCTTCCATATAATCCCAAACCCACAGGTATGTTAGAAGAGGAATAAAGAAGCATGAAGAAAAGCTAGGAATTGGATAGTGCAAATGTTGGGACCAAAGTGCTGGATCAGGGAAAAATGCAGGATGAACAGTAAACTTTGGACGTTTACTGATGTTGACCTGATCAAGGCATGGTCAATGAGTTATTTTTCCCTGAAAGAGCATTAAGTTAGCTTCGTATAGCAATTTGAACCACTTCGTTTTGATTTTTCTAGAATTAGTTATAATTTTTTGAAGTCAGGTCACTCCACTGGAATTTACATAGTGAACAGTACTCGCTAAGAGTAAAATTTCAGATTGAGTAATTTGACTTCAATAGCCTTAAAAGTGATTCTAAATGCTACCATTTGATCCCTAAAATATATGAAAATAAGGATATTTCATCGAAGAGATCATCAATATGTGGCAACAGATACTTATTCTTTATTGTCACCTTATTAAGCTACCGGTAATCAAGGTAAAGTCTCAAAAACCCATCTTTCTTTTACACAAATAGTACTGGTGCACGCCATGGAGAAATGATGGGTTGGATAAACCCCTTGTCTAACAGTTCTTGTAGTTGAGTCTTCAATTCTGTTAACTCTGAGGGCATCATTTTGTAAGGCATAATTGAGATAGGTTGCATGCCTGAAATAGCATCAATACCAAATTCTATCTCCCTATATAGAGGTAGTCCAAACAAATCCTCTGAAAAGACATCAAAAAATTCTCGTACAACTGGAATTTGATCTAAATAGATAGTATGCTTATCAATATCCTTCACTACAGCCAGAAATCCCTGACAACCCTTTATCAATAACCGTTGGGTTTTTAACGTAGAAATCTAATTGGTCTCTCTACTTCATTTCCTTGCAATACAAAAGGAATTTCACCTGTAATGTTAAATTTCACCACTTTCAAGTGGCAATCAACAGTACCATAACAAGATGCTAAATAATCCATACCTAAATAACATCAAATTAATCATTTTAATAATCGTTAAATCAACAAGAGTTTCTCTTCCCTCAAAAGACATTTCACAAGACTTATACTCCTATAAAACTGACAAAGATTCCTTAACTAGGGTAACAACCAAAGAAGGATAATCAAGTTTGGCAGGCTCTTTACCTAATCTCTTAGCAAAATACATAGAAACATAAGAATGTGGCAATCCATGGTCAAATAATACATAAGCTTTTTGAGAACATATAGTAATAATACCTATAATCACATTATTAGAGGCCCAAACATTTTGCCTTGTCATATCATATACTCTTGCTTGTCCTTGCCCTGAAGGTTGTCTTTGTTTCCATGTTGTTCTTCCTAATGTGCCCCTGCCTGTTAAGGTAGAAATTACTCCCGTAGATAGGGCAACAAATGCAGAAGGGCGGGGGAGGAGGTTGAACTGATCCATGACTCAAAAATGATCGAGCAAAAGGACAATTCCTCCTTAAACGAATAGGTTGTCCATACTCATAACAAACACTAGAAGCCTTGCGACAAGCTCCTAAATGATAATTTCCACAAGTTACACAATAAGGCATAAAATAATTTGATTGGCTCACAGCAGGTTGAGGTTTAACATTCCTAAATTTAGGCCTCAAAACTGGCATGCTCACTTAAGGTCCATAAGATCTTGGCACTGGTTGCATAGCAAATGATTGATATTTTCCTTAAAATTGATTACTTTTAAATGAAGACCCTTGGAATTTTGCACCCTTTATCTTCTTCTTAGTAACACATTCTTCTTCATTATGCCTCAGCTCAATTCTCAACACACAATCCACTACATCAGTATAGGAAGCAAAATGATTTAACATAGGGGCCATGTCATCATGTAAATAAATCGACAACCTTTGAATGAATCTACCAAACACATACTTCTCCAAAGGTATCAATGTAGAAGCATAAGAAGAAAGCTCTATAAATTTCCTATCGTACTCTGCCACCATTATCCCCGAAGTACATTTCAACAATAGGAATTCTTTAATCTTGGTATCCTTTTTGCTTTCAAAAAGATAACGTTTAAAAAAGATATCTTTGAAGTCCAACCATGACAATGATGGCACTTTATCTCTTGTAAACCATGCACTGTTTTGCTCCAAGCATTTGTTACTCTTTTTAATTAAAATAAGGCAAATTCCACATATTGAATATCAGGGCACCTCAGAGCTCTACACCGCTTTTTAATACCCTATAGGAATTCCATGGGTTCTTCTTAAGCATATAAACATGTGAACTTAAAAGGATCCAGGTTAATAAATTCTGACAACTTGACTGCAATATTACCATCTACAGTAACATTAAGAGTTTCTTCTCGAGTCTCGTGTTTAGATGATATGGAAATACCAAGGGATTAGGGATTTGATGGATCACCTTCATATAAAATTTCTTAAAGAGGCCTAAGGGGTCGACTTCCTTTAGTCCTAGCTCCCCTATGACCCTGACCTCTGTCTCTAGGGGCATTTAACTTTGCTAAGTGAAGCTTCTATCCGAGGCCCTATCACTTCTAGAACTTCTGCCAGCTAGTAGACATGTAGGCGACCTTTCACTATACACGCAAAATATATGAAATATTCAATTTCTAAATGAAAGGAATATATCAATTAAATGATAAGAGAAAGGAAACACTTTTAGACTTCCTAAAAGGCTTTCAATGATGTCTCAATCATAATTATGCCCAAGTTTATAATGATAATCGAGACCCTACTGAAGCATCCTTACTCCACATAGCTATATGGGATTTAAGCTCTTATACCAAACTATCACGCCTCAAACTTTAAGGGGTAACCAGAATCGAATATGAAGAATTTCATGCTCTTTAAGCCTTAAATATTAAATAGAATATCTGATATAATAATTATAATATATATATCATTATAATCGAAAGGCAAGTCATTTGTAGAAATTTCGGTAGTTTTTTTTTTTGCTTGTCAAATCTTCCAAAAATCCTACAATAGCTTGCAAGGAAGTCAAATCATATACAGATATCTCTTAAAATAATTTGTACACATAATTCAATATAATGACAAAAGACTAGGATTATATCTATAGACTAGGTCTAAATTTCAAACAAAATAACATAAGGATTTCATAAATTTATATTTACATTATGAAAATATATGTAAAAATAATCAACCATTTCAGATCAGTAATGAGGCTTTTCACTATTCAGTTGGAAAAATAGGGTCAACAACACTATCTGAAGCCAAAATAACCTACCAGTTAATAACGTCTCATCAAAGAAATAAATAAATTATAGAAAGAAATACATTTAACTTTGAATAATAAGGATTTATGATAAATCTCAATTTGCAAATGATAGAATTGGCAAAAATAGAAATGTATAAAAATCATTAATCAAATCAATTTTATTTCATGTAAAATATTTTGTTTAAGGAAATTAGTTTAAAATGATAATCCTTAAATTTCATCTTTTTATAGGACTTCAATAGAACGACATAACAAGTATGGACACAATCTATGAGGGTAACTAACCATCCAAACGCAGATCGAAGCCTAGAAAATAAGCGTAGCACGAGGCCACGAACAACAAGACCATGTATGAGACCCATGAATAACAAGTGCAGGTACGAGACCCACTAATACCAAGTGCAAGAATGAATATCATAAATATCAAGCGAGTTTGAGGTTAACCATAGTGTACCAAGGACTAACAATATTACTGTTAGTAACCAGTGTTATATATTTAGTCCTATCAAAAATCAATTTCTAAATATGAATAGGGTCAATTTAACATTAAATAAAAATAAGATCTTTAAATATCGAAATATCATAGAGTATTTTATAATCAAGGACCCCAGCATAAAAATCAGAATAAAATCTCAAAAGGTTTCCTTAAATTTAAATATAATAAAACCTTTTTCAAATAATAGGAATTCACATAAGAATATTTTATAGTGTAAAATCATCTCAATATAATAGTTTACAAAATATCTTTAGAACTTTCTTTGTTCATCTCAAATATAAGCATGATAATATAATAAGTCAATCGAAAGAAAAATCAATGACAATAATCAAAGCCGTTAATTCATATAAACATACTTAAAAATTGATACTTTAAATAAAATGTATCAAGTAATAAGATGTTATTAAAAATATTATTTTAATGGGACGTTATCCACTCAACTACAATGCTTTAATATAACTTACTCTTATTATATACTTCAGAATAATATTCTCTCCTTATTTCCTTATATTTCCCTAAAATAAATCATTAATACTTAAACTCAAATTTCAATTATAATAGTAGTTGTAACATTCTATTATAACTCTATATATTCCAAATATTTTCGTTCACAAAAATAAAACACTTATCTACGTAAACCTCTTCTCTTCCAAACATTTAACATGGGTCAATAATTAATAATCTCCAAAAATATTTCTCTTTTTATTACATTTCTCAAACTCCATAGTCCATCAAGAAATACAATTAATCTCTTTTATACCAAATACCTTTAACTTTCCATAACCACGTCAAATCACATATATACTTACTAACAATTGAAGCTACCAAACCAAAACCATAACTTTTACTTTAAATATGAAATTTTAAAGCTTTGCAACCATATCAAATTTAAAAATCTTGATTTCAATTTCAGATTCAGCAATTCAGCCCAACACCCACATACCAACAATTTTTCCAAACATCAAATAATATATATAGATACACATGTTAAGCTTTCAGACTCTGTTCTTCATTTTTCCCTTAAATTAACTTAGAGATAAAGGATAATTTTCAATTTCCCCTTCCCTCACATCTTTCGACAACCAGAGAAACAAAGAAAGTTAAATCATCCAACCATAGCTATTAACGATCAATGGAGAGGGAGAAGTGTTGGCTTACCACAGACACACTCATGGCAGAATTTTACAGCAACAAGGAAGAGGCAAGTCGGAGCCTGGTATAGCAGTAAATGGTGGAGCTCTAATGGCGGCAAGATGACATAATTGAACAGAAGAAAAATAGAACAAAGCTTCCCGGAGCCACAGCCACCAATGAAGAAGAACAATGGCTGACGTTCAACAGCATGACGACGCGATATAGAACAAGTAAAAGGAGGGAGAAAATCTTCACAACAACCGGATCGAAGCAAAGAAGACTACGGTGAGGGCGATGACACAGCACCGGTGATAGCAACTCAAACGATTGAGGGTGACGGGTCAAAGCAGCAAAGGGTCTCAGGGTCGCGAAGCTTCTCCAGATCTCTCGCTCTCTCACTGGCGTCAAAGTGTCGAGTAAAAGTGGAGAAGGGAGTGTGATAAAGGGCGTGTTTAGATAAGAGTTTAAAAAATAATTTATAAAAAAAAATTTAATAGTTTATTAAAAAATATTTTTAAAAAAAAATATAAAAAAATTATTTGGAATAAATAAATATTTATATAATTATTTTTATAAATACTTTTATTATTAATAAATTATAAAAAATAATATGAGTATTAAATGAGGAGAGATAAGAGAAGAGAGGAGAGAGAAGATAGTGTGTAAGAAAAGAGAGGAGAAAATGTATAAGAAAAAATAGGAGAGAGGATGTAAAAAAAAGTTGGAGAAATGAGAGATTGGTGTAAGAAAAAGTAAAATAGAGGAGAGATAGTGTAAGAAAAAGTATGGGTAATATAGTAATTGGTTAGTTCATAAGTAGTTTACTGTTCCATAAGCTACTATGATTAATTTATCTGAAACTTTAGTTTTAAATTATAATTTAGTTCAAAAATCCGTTTGAACAAATATGACTGTTTGTTTTAAAATTTCTCTAAATTTAAATTTTAAGCTAAACTTAAGTTGTAAGCTAAGATTTAACATTTTCCAAATAGGCACATAAGTTGAGGACTATTTTAATAATTTCATGCAATGTCTGAAGAAAAAAAAATTTAAAATTTCACTTTAACTTGAGTTAGGATTCAAACCTTACAACTTCTCACTTAATTTTACTGTCTCCAACCACTCAACTATCAACTTCTTTTTATGATAGTATTAAGAAATAACATATATCTTATTAAAATAATATATTTATCTACCTATTTATTTAGGGTCATTACAAATTCTTAACAATGTCAAGAATTTTAGGTTTTCCTTATGTCACTGGCACTAGACAATTTTTCGCCAGTTATTGTTTATTTTAGGCTCACTACCGTTGTATCAATATATATAATTTGTAAATAGGAACTTCAATTGTATCACTATAATCATTTGTTTTATTTAATTAAGGATATCATCCCTATAATAAGTTTTAAAATTAAAATAAAATTATGTTAGAATAAAAAGATAATATCTATCCATAAATTACTTTCAGAATTAATGATATATTTTACCTTTTAACCATATAAAACATGTTAATATTTAGTCAATAAAAAAGAATTAATAATTAATGAGTTAGATTTAATAGAAAAAATTAATTTCTCAAAACATATCGAATAAATATTTAAGTCATTATTAGTAGAAATATTTATATTTAGTATCTTAAATATAATTATTTTTAATAAAATAATATTTATATTTAGAGAAAGAGAAAAATAATGTTATATAATAGAAAACTAACAGTTATTCAACCAAAGAGATAAGCCTTAGTACACATGTGACGATGCATTCTGTCGCTTTCTATTGTAAGCCCTCGTATCTTTTGCTTTCTATCGTAAGCAAAGAACTACAATTATAATATAATGGTTAATATTTTTTCTCAAGCTTCCTACCTTTTTCCTTCCACGATTCATCGTTATATATTTATATTACTGCATTTGTCTTCACCACTGTGCATTTGTCGTCTCCATTGTTTTCTTGTAGCCATCGGTTTTTGTTTTTTCTTGAAGTTTGCAAACTGTCAAAAGTAAATTAGAGATCTTGAAGTTTGCAAACTGTCAAAAGTAAATTAGAGATTTCGTAGGTTGAAGGATAAACTACTCAATAACAGTATATTTTAATATAAATTTAAATTTTTAAATATATTAGTAGAATGTTTTAAAAATATTTTTAACAAGTTAACAATTTAGACTTAAGTATATATTTTTAAAATAAATGACAAAACCTACTTACAAATTTTTACAATTGTATAAAAAAAAGTAGTTTACACTTATTCTTTTAACGTACGCCATATAAAACTCTCACAAACGTTAAAAATCGGTGCAATTGGTGCTTCTTTGGCATGTGTATATGATGAATATGACTTCCTTCTTAGTACGTAACAAAGCTTTTGTTATGATTGTTTAAATAAAAATAATTTTCGTTTAAAAATTTTAAATTTAAACCCTTAAAATTATATTTTCCATCATGAAAATCTCACCGCATGACAGGATTGATGGAGTGCACATTCTACTCTGGTCCTATATGCAATTCACATGTAAAAAACATAATTTTAAATATTAAATTATTTATAAAATAATTAATAACTTTTTTTCTATTTTATCGCTATTTAATATAAGTCACTTGTTAGGTAATTAATTATCTCTTTTTTAATATCATTCTTTTAATAAAAATAAATATAAATTTTTTATTAATTTAATATATTTATTAGTATATAATAATAAAATATAATGACATATAAGTAACTTACAAATAATACCAAAAGTGGTACATTAAAAAAGGGGTCAAACATATTTGGTGTATCTACCGTTCTCCGGACGTTGCCATGTGAGCGTGCTTAATTAATTAACCCCGTGACAACATTAATGAAGAATTTATGATACTACAGACAAGTGTCCTTAGCCGCCGTAGGCCCCACACAAGGCATCGTCAGCTTCATCCTTCACCCTTCCCGCTGCACGCTTCCTTATTGACTTGGAATATTCAAACGAATGTGCGATCACCGTTGAATTTGAACATGTTCATGTATGCTAGATTTCCTCCTGATTCTATATAAATAACCTCTCATCATGTCTCCAATAATCTCCAAATCAAATCAAAGAAATGGATAACATAAATAAGATATGGCTGTTTTTGCCTCTGGTGGTGTCTTTCCTGGTGGGCGGCTCAGCTGAGCAATGTGGACGGCAAGTCGGCGGTGCCTTGTGCAACGACGGCTTATGCTGTAGCCAATTCGGTTGGTGCGGTGACACATATGACTATTGCGGCCCTGGTTGCCAAAGCCAATGTTGGGAGAGTCCTCCCTTTCCTCCAGCTCCGACCGGTGGCCTCAGCGACATCATTTCGGGCGACACCTTCAACGAGATGCTCAAGCACCGCAACGACGGTGCCTGCCCGGCAAGAGGCTTCTACACCTACGATGCCTTCATCCAAGCCGCTAGGTCTTTCCCTGATTTCGGTAACACCGGCGATGTTGCCACGCGAAAGAAGGAGGTTGCCGCTTTCCTCGGACAAACTTCTCACGAGACCACCGGCGGTTGGAGCACCGCTCCCGACGGCCCTTATGCATGGGGTTACTGCTTCAATAGGGAACAGAGTCAAAGCGATTTGTGTTCTCCCAGCGCCGAATTTCCATGTGCTCCCGGCAAGCAATACTATGGACGTGGACCCATCCAACTCTCATGGTAAACATATATTTTCATGTTCTTGTTATAAACACCAAACAATAACTTAACAAAAATCAACAATATTAAAATTATCCTCAATAAAATAAAAGTTATTAATTAGTTAGAAAATTTTATAATTAATTAAAAAAATTAGTTGAAAAAAGTTAATAAAAAAATCAGATAGAGGATTTTTTTAATCCTATATATAGTTTTAACTTGATTATATAATTTAGTCATTCAACCTTATTTCTGTGCAAAATTATACTATGAATTGTAACTTCTAACAACTCTATTCTAATAGTTTTACTATTTTAAAACTTTACTAGTTTAAATAGTTAAATTAGGGAAATTTAACTCTATTATATAAAAATTATTTTATAATCTAGAATAAAAAAAATAACTTTTTTATAATATAGAGAAGATAAATCTGAATACTTTTAATCTTATTTCATATACGCTGATGCTGGGATGAGTAAATGATAGGAACTTCAACTACGGACAGTGCGGAAGAGCAATAGGAGTTGACTTGCTCAACTACCCCGACCTGGTAGCTACTGATCCTGTCATCTCCTTCAAGACAGCACTTTGGTTCTGGATGACCCCACAATCGCCAAAGCCGTCATCCCATGACGTCATCACGGACAGATGGACACCGTCTGGCGCTGACGTGGCGGCGGGTCGGCTTCCCGGGTACGGAACCATCACCAATATCATCAACGGTGGGCTTGAATGTGGGAGAGGTCAGGACCCGAGGGTTGCAGATCGCATTGGATTTTATCAGAGATATTGCGATATTTTTGGTATAGGGTATGGCCCCAACCTTGACTGCTATTCCCAGAGACCATTCGGCTCTTCCTCTGCTGTCGACGTCATCTAATTAATCTCATCTCAATCCCATGTGTCATCACTGTGTCCTTCGTCTCTTTTTCAATAAAATCATCTCTTTCCGCTACTTCCCATTCACACTTTTGAACGAATCCAAGTCCATGACTAATCTAGTGTTAGGTCAATTTAGTTATACTTATATAATTAATTTAATTATATTAAAAATATAATATATTTTTTTAAAATATCTTAATTATTTTTTTTAACTCTCTTATTTATTATCTTATTTATTTATTTTTTAGAGAGTATTAATAAGATTAATTTAAAAAATATCTTATATTTAAAATTAAATTTAACTACCTAATTAATTTTATATTAAAATAAAAAGAGTATCTTGCTTGAAGCCTCATGATTATAGAAATAAGAAACTCTACTAAATAAGAAAAAATGGTAGAAATAGAAAATTTTACTAAATAGGAAATTATAGAACTAAGAAATAAAATCTCATAAATTCAAACCCGAGTAAATATCCTTTTTCAAATAGTATTATAACAACAACCATATACCTTATTTCATTAAGTATTTTATTAAGTATGATATATAGATCGTATAAAGTTATTATACTTTATAAATCACTATTTATTTAAATAAATAGTTAATTAAAATATTATATTTAATAATTTTATTAAATATTTAGTTAAGTATTTTTTTACCTCTTTTTAAATAACTCTATATATCGCTTGATCTATCATTTCCATATATAAATCCAATAGTCTTATTTATATATATTGAAATAAGCTCAAATTATTATTTTTTTAATATAATTATATATCTATTTTAGTATTCTCATCTTAACCATCTAATTTTCTATAACCTTTTGTTGTCCTTTAAATTAATTTATAAAAATTTTAATTAATCTTTATTCCACATTCCATGAATTTCTGTGTCCTCAATTATTTTCAAACTAAATAATGGTGGTGGCTATTAACTAATACGCGGACGTTTCCCAACTCTAATTTGATGAAATAAACAATTGTCTTTAATTACGGTTGACTAGAAAAGGCGTTTAATTAAGTAAAATTAAAAATATTTTAAAAAGTAAGGATCCTCAAGATCCTGTGTAAGGACACTTTTTCCTGGTTGATCTTTGGATGTCCCCCAGCTAGCTAGCTTGTAGCTACTACCATCTTTTTACCCAGAAATAAAAAATTAATCTAATATAACACCAATTAATATGTTCTATTTTATCTTTTTTTATGAGAAATATTATATTTATATTATTTTTAGTTATTCACTCAATTCACCATAATTTTACTTCAACTACATCCAAATATGACCCGTATCACACATCTTACTATGGTGGGTGAGTCTCCTAATAAAAATTTTATGTATATACCAAAACTAGAACTCAAGATCTCGCTTAAACGATATTGAACCGCTTATTACTCAAACTAACTCCCATTAATTATTCTATTTATATTGATATATTTGCTTTGTGAATGAAGTTAGCACAAAATTAAGAATGAAAAGAATTTATAACAACTTCTAATTAATTAATACTCCATCTAATTTTTAATATAAGAGCTAAATAATTAATTTAAATATATTAATAAAATTATTTAAGTTAATTATTTATAATAAATGTGTGTTAAGTTTTCTACAATACCATTAATAAATCATATGTATTATAACTACTCCTCTAATAGAAATTTTTTACTATGTGCAAATAATCAAGAGAGTCTAAGGAAAAAATTAATAAAAATTGGAAGACAAAGGAGATTGATATTTATATTTAATAATAAACTAAATCACTTATTTAACTTCTTATATTTAGTGTCTGTTTGGCAATAGTTTTTGGAAATTAATTTTGGCCAAAACCTCAATTTGAAAAAATTTGAAACAAATATCAATTTTTGTCCAGAAGTGATTTTGGCCAAAACCTGGATTTGAAAAAATTTAAAACAAGCAGTCATTTTTGTTTAGAATTGATTTTGGGCAAAACCTCGCTTTGAAATCATGATTTTGAATAAATTACTGAAAATATATTTTGGAACTGTAAAAGAGCTTATTGACTATCCAATTACTATTTTATCCTTATTTTTTCTTATATCTTCTCTCCTCTCTTATCTCTCCTCTCTCTTCTTCACCCTATCTCCTCTTTCATCTCTCTCCTCTATAATCTCTCCTATTTCTTCTCTACCCTCTCTCCTCTCTCATATTTTAATCAAACCATACCATTTTTGGTAATTTAGTAATATAAAAAGTGATTCTACTACTAATCATCCAAACATCTCTATTTTTAAAATATATTCTTCCCAAAATCTATTCTCTATAATCTATTCTTCCCAAAATCTATTCTCCAAAATTTATTTTTATCAAAATCTATTCTCTAAAAGTTAATCTAAACACACCCTTAGAATCGAATATAGTATAAAATTAACTTATACATATATTGCTACTAAATTGAGAAAGCCCCTCATGGAAAAACAATTAATAATGTTGTATGCTGCGGGCTTCATGAAGTTTCTAATCCAAAATGAGTAGCACTCATTTGCATGGAGTAGTAATTTGACCTCAAATAATCTAACATGTGAATCTTTTAGGCTGTTTAAATCAAAATATTATAATAATAGTTTTATAAAATATTAAATCTTAACCATCCATTTTTTTTATTTAAGGGTGGAGATGAGATTCTAAGAAGAAAAGGAGAAATAAAAAGAGGAGAGGATCGGCTTCCGTATATTTACCGACTATTATCTGATTCTAATTAATTAGTATCATTAGGTATTATGAGATTGGCCGATGATATAAGGAATGAGAAGGAAATTAGAAGAGTTTAGACCAAGATTGTTTCGTACGTGGGATTTGGGGGTGAAATCGGTGGAGGAAAATTTTTCCTGAGTTAAATTATAAACCACATCACCCTGAGGTTAATTTAATATTGAGAAAATTATTATAATATTTTAAATAAGGGCTTTAATTATTTAAGAATCCAATGACCCTAAGAAAGAAGTACAAAAAACCTTAAAAATGGGCCTTGTTTGATTCTATTTTTAATTATATTTTTAAAGTAGTTTTATGAAGTAATTTGTTAAGCTATCCAAACAGTAATCATCCTACCCTGCCCCTTGAGTCCTAAATTAATTCGAACTATTACATTGTAACAATCGTTTTATTTTATATATTGATCTCTTTATTAAAAAGATTAAATAAAAAGACTCAAACAAATGGACACTTACCCTATGATTGGATAAAAAAAATAGAAAGAAAATAATACTATGAGAGAAAATTCTTAAAAATAATAATTTTTTTTACTATTTAAAAAAAAATCTTCTTAATGTTCTTTCCTTCTTATTTTTCATTCACTTTTCTCCCCCATCCAAATATAGCATTAAACGTGAATAGTCAAGTTCTTAAACTCCTATGGCCCGTTACAAACACGTATTTGTGCTAAAAATAAATATTATGCCTCCGTTTGATATCTTATCATGTATACTAATATTATGGGCTTTTAAAATAGCAATGGAAGCCCAAAATACTCTTTATAACTTTTATTAGGCCTTGGTAGGGTCTATAGTGCTGTGAAAAGGGTTTATATTGTTATATTAGTTATTATATAATAACTAATATAACAATAGAAAGCTTTTGGGTGTCTAGGTTTACGCTTGAGAGTAATAGACGATTTGCTCTACTCAATATTAGTATTATCTAAGAAGAAGGGAGACTCCGCCCTACTTTTAGATCGTGAGTTAGCCCAATTCCTTTTTAAATTTTTTTGTACAAAAAAAACGTTATTATATATTCTACCAACTAGGTTAGTCCGAGTAGTAAGCGGCTCGATATCGCTTAAACTATGTCTCAAGTTTGAACTTTGGCGTATATAGAAAATCCCATTAGGAGACTCACATACCATAACCAAGTGCGAGACGCGGGACAGATCCGGATATAGTCGGGGCAAAGTTCTGGTGAACTTAGTGGGCAATTAAAAAATAGTTATTATATATTCCTTAATTTATCTAAATTAATCAATTAAAATTATATTAATTATAATTAATTAATTTATTTATTTTTATTAATTTAATTAAATAAGTCAACTAGCTCTTATAACTAAAATGAGAAGTAGTAATATTTTAGACAAAATATCTTATATTGTGAAATATGCAAGAGGTGCTTATATTTAAGGGTGGAATTTATACTCATTTGGTGGCTTTGCAAAGCTTTGAGTCTGACTTGCATTAGTGCACTCGACAAAATGTTGACTACTATAATCTGCTGCAACTCTTCTATATATTTTTACTTTTTAGCCTAACTACCATCTTTCGTGGGCCAACAGAACATTGTTACAAGGATGGAGCAAATAGAAACAAGGATAGAGCAAATGGAAAAATTGTTACCTACCCAAGAAATTGAGGCAGAGGATGCAATACCTGAGTCATAGGATGATCTACCAAGTCACACATTGCACTAGATAGTTAAAGAATCACTTTGTTTGATAGAGATTTGCATTGATTTGAAGGCTAGAATACAGAGAAATCCCAATAAAACCTGGGTTGTTGTCTCTACCAGAATGAAGAATGGTCACAAAAAGTTGCGCGAGTAAATGGAGTTATTTGAGAAGATATTACAAGAAAATAAGGGGGAGAAATCAAAAGGATCCGGTTTTAATCTGCAGTGCATCACAATTTATATTTTTTAAAATGTAAATGTCTACGATTTTAATGATACAACATTTTGAAGATTGTGATTTAATAGGAAATCATCTATACAAGTGTTGAAGATGCCTCTAAAAGCGAAGGCTAGAGTTTGATAATTTTACTTTTTAGGTTCTTTATTTGTAATGGTAGCTGTTGGGAAGTAAATTCGTTTTTTTCTTGGTAAATTTTTGTTTAGAACCAAAACAAATTGAGAAAACTTTGTTTTACTTGAGGAGAAAATGTTTTTGGAGAGGTTTAGAAGTTAAGTTGTTGAAACACAATATGAGTAAACGATTACTAAGCTATATATTTCTACTATTATGGTAGTAGATATTTGCTAGTCTTTATTCATTTACAATTATTCTTTCTTAACTTGGTTTAGCTTCTGGATAACTTATTCATCTACTCAATGCTATTCATTTACTATTGTTCAAAACCTTAGAGTAATCGTTTTGTACCATGATCTAGTAAACATTTATAGTGCATTAAACAAATAGAAATTAAAATTCTTATTTGTTTAATGAGCATTATATTATTTGTTTTTTCATATTACTTCACAAAGTTACTTTACTGCTCTAACAAATTCTTATTCATATACTCTTGGGTAAACAAATATCGAAAAAGTTTTGAATTAACCTAAGTATATAATGTTCACTAGGAGTTAGCCATCAGAGTTGTGTTTTTGAATCCTAGTCAATGACCACTCTAGTGTAAAAATTTTGTTCATCCTTTGGAAGTATTTTTGCTTCTATCAAAACTTTATTCTTCTACTAAAACTTATTCATCTACTCTTTTACTTAAAATAGTGTTTCTAGAAAACTTAGTACATGTTTACTCTGCTTTATTCATTTAATCTTTCTGTTCTAGAAAACTTGAAGAACACAAAGTTGAGTTTACTCATCATGGTTATTCATCTACCTTGTTCTTTTGAGATGAAACTTTGATTTACTCTAGCTCATTATTCGTTTATGAAGGTTTCGGGCGTACCTGGAATCGTTTTCTTGACACACTAGATACCCACACGTAACCGGAGCACCCTGTATGGACTCTGGTTCGTTTTCACAACAAATGCACCAGAAGAAAATGCAGAAACAAAGCGTCAGAAACAGAGAAGTATATGTTCTGCCACACACACCATTTCTGTCAGTGTATGTAGATATATATAGCCTGTGGGAGGGGAGTTAGATAACTGTATCTAACTCCCTCTGTTTTGAATTCAAAATATTCCCCTTCAACTGCTCCTCACGGTTGGTTGTCAACAGCAACGGCTCTCTATTTTCCATCGGTCGGGTCTGATCCACCATGGGTGGATCGCCCGTTTCCTTACATCTCCCACTCACACATGGTGGATTAGATATTATGGCTCAAATCTCATTTTCTTCCTTCTTTCATACTAGGTGCTTTGCCGTGACCGCGTAGGCATGACATCTCCTTTCGGGCGTTTGTACTAGAAATCCCCTTTACAGAGACCAGCACAAAGCAACCCTTTAGTGCAGCTTGATCAAATAAATTATAGTGCATTGAATATCCTAGATTTGCCCATATACACTTTTCTCATGGCTAATCTAATCCCTCTTGAGTCAGTATATAACTCAGATAGCCTCCACTTATGTATAGTATCCATACTTATGAAATTAACAAAATAATATCATAAGGGACCAGTCACAGACACTAGCATGGATATATATATTCTGGCAATCTTTCTTTCGCCCATATATCATTTTGATATGAATCAGCCGCTTTCCTAGCATAATACCTTCGGTTCATATATAATTTGACCATAGGACATATACCAAAGTAGCAATCGCTGAAAAATACCTCCATAATATTGTCAAAGTTAAAGGACATTTATGAAAGGATTATACCTTTATGGAACTCACACAACAATGAAGCAGGGATTGATTCTCTTACTTTCCATTTGCGGTTCTTTAGCACATGTGGTATGAATCACATGTTACGGTGTTCCTCTTATCCTTAAAGAGTGTACGTCGTTTTGATTCTATTAATCACACCATACAGACTTAAGTCTGGACACTCTTAGTATCTAAACCCAAACTCTTCAATTATATTCACATAATATGACGTCAATTTTGAAGAATTTGTCATCTGGCAACAGGTTTTATGAATGTGAGAATCCATTGTTCGATCCATACCCTTACTCATGGATCTCATCTTGACTCACTGCACTTTTAAGCCAAGGCGACACTTATTGTGTTTCTTCTCTACCATATCAGCACTCTTGCTGTTTTACTGGTGAACACATGTCTCATCTTTGAACGCTTCTATAGCATCAAAGGCGGTTGCTTGTGTGAGAGAGCTACCTCTTTCAACCTGTACGACATAATAAACATTGTATACTTTTATCCAGACATATAAGTAATAATAAATGACATGATATGATTAATAAAAATAAAAGTATTACATACAGTCTGTAACTTTACATTTTTAACATGCCAATGGCTTTTACATGTTTCTCGAATGTTTCTTTCCCTATTGGCTTGGTTAGGGGATCTGCAACCATACACTTGGTTGAAATGTATTGTACAGTTACAATTTTCTGTGCTATATAATCCCTCACAAAGTTATATTTTATATCAATGTGTTTGGTCTTACTGTGATACTTAGGGTCTTTTGTGTAAGCTATAGCTACAGTATTGTCACAGTGTATCAACACCGGATTGGTACTCTCGTTACCAAATCCTAGGTGCTCGATAAATCTCTTCAGCCAAACAGCCTCTTGCGCTGCTGCAGTGCATGCCACAAACTCAGCTTCCATAGAGTGTAAAGCAATGCACATTTGCTTCTTGCTACTCCAACATATGGCGCCGTTGTTAAGCAAGAAGGTGTATCCTGAAGTCAATCTTCGTTCTTCTTCATCACCACCTACATCAGCATCAGAATATCCGATTAGGCGTAGATCGCTTCCTTGATAACACAATGCATAGTCAGCTGTGCCCTTTAAGTATCTCAAGATCCTTTTCACTGCTTTCCAGTGTTTCTCACCAGGGTTGGACTGGAATATGCTAACCAGCCCCACGGCATAACAAATATCTGGTCTTATACACATCATTGCATATATCAGGCTACCAACGGCACTTGCATATGGAACTCTTTCCATTTGCTTTTTATCTGATTCAGTTTTGGGACACATGTCAGAACTCAAGGCCACTCCAGTGGCCACAGGGATATCCATGGGTTTGCATTCACTCATATTGAATCGCTCAAGTATCTTATTGATATAATTCTCTTGTGAAAGAGTGAGGATTCTCTTGGAACGATTCCTTTGAATCTTGACTCCAAGTATGTATTCCGCTTCACCCATGTCTTTCATCTCAAAATTTGATGAAAGCCATTCTTTAATAGCTATCACAGAGTCAAGACTATTTCCAGCTAATAGTATATCGTCTACGTATAAGGATAATATCACAAAGTTATCCTTAAACCGTTTAACGTAGACACAATGGTCTTCCTCTATCATCTGGAAGTTATATGAGGTAATCGCCTTATGAAACCTCAAGTACCATTGTCTGGATGACTGTTTTAATCCATAAATAGATCTTTTGAGTTTATACTTCTTGTGTTCAAACCCTTTTTCAATGAAACCTATTGGTTGTTCCATATAGATTTCTTCATCCAGATCACCATTCAGGAATGCGATTTTTACATCCATCTGATGTAACTCTAAGTTTAAACTGTTTACTATTGCCAGAACAAGTCTTATTGAATTGAAGCGCACAACAGGTGAAAAAGTATCCTCATAATCTATACCTTCCTGTTGTGTATATCCCTTTGCAACCAATCGAGCTTTGAATTTGTCAATTGATTTGTCTACCTTTCTTTTGATTTTGAGAACCCACTTGTTCCTAATGGCTTTACGCCCTTTTGGCAGATCAACCAATTTCTAAACTTGATTTTTCATCATTGAGTCCATTTCCTCTTTCATTGCTTTCTTCCATTCCTCCATTACAGTGCAGGGTTCATCATCCCCTTCTGGAGTAACTAAGAGTGTTTCTCCTTCTATTTGAAAGCGTCTCTTTGGAACACTTTCCCTGTTACTCTTTCTGGTAGGAGCAATTTGCTTATCTTTTCTCATTTGTTTCGGTCTTTGTGTTGACCGTTCTTGGCTCCCACTCATATTGACATGCCTAGACGATTCTGGTTTGTCAATTTGTTCTGCACTATCCTGTTCCTGAGTCTCATAAAGAGATACAGTGCGGTCAATATCTCCCCTACTGGGAAACTCCGTCTCAATAAATACAGCATCTCTTGATTCTATTTCAGTCACTGTTCCATCTTCAATTTCACTTATGAATACATATCCTTTTGAGGGTTCAGAGTACCTTATAAAAATACATTTCTTCCCTATAGGACCCAGTTTCCCATATCTATGAGAATTATCATGGATGTATGCCGCCGAGCCCCAAGGTCTAAGGATGGTTAGATCTGGCTGACGTTTAGTCCATAACTCGTAGGGTGTGGAAGTGACTGATTTTGAGGGCACACGGTTAAGTATGAAAGTTGCCATCAATAAAGCATCACCCCAATGTGAAATTGGAAGGTTTGCCTGGGCCATCATAGACCTAACCATGTCTAGAAGAGTTCTATTTCTTCTTTCAGCAACCCCATTTTGTTGAGGTGTGCCAGGGATAGTTAGTTGCCTAATAATCCCTTTTTCTTCACAGAGCTGTTTGAATTGATTTGAAAGGTATTTACGACCTCGATCAGTGCGTAATGCCTTGATTATATTGTCCATTTGATTCTCTACTTCATTCATGTATCGTCTAAAGCACTCTAGTGCCTCAAACTTATATGAAATCAAATAGACATGACCATATCGTGAAAAATCATCAATAAAGGTAATGAAATACCAAGCTCCGTGTCTTGCCCTCACACACATTGGACCACAAATGTCGGAATGGATTAATTGCAATGGGTTTTCAGCTCGTATTCCCTTAACGAATGGTTTCCTGGTAGCCTTACCAGCTAGACAGCTTTCGCATAATGACATATCCATGTTAGGGATCACCCCCAACAAGCCTTCTTTAGCCAGTTTAATCATTCTATTTTGATTAATATGTCCTAGTCTAGCATGCCAAATATTCATATCAGGATTATTTGAAGTAATAGCAAAGCAATCATGAACATTAAAATCATTAGCAATCCAAAATAAAGAAGCTTTGAAACCGAAAAGCTGAACCATAAAATATTGAGTTGCTACAAATGTCTATAACTTTATCATGAAAGTTTACATTAAACCCAAAGTCTAGTAAGCAAATTATAGAAATTAAATTTCGTCGGATGTCAGGAGCATGAAGCACATCATGCAGTATCAAGGTTTTTCCACTACGCAAAACAAGTTTACAAGTGCCAATGCCTCGAACCTCGATCCTTGCATTATTGCCAACGAAAAGCCACTTGCTTTGATATGGCAACTGACGGTATTCCATGAAAGATCCTCGATCTCGACTTACGTGGTCTGTAGAGCCTGAGTCAATAATCCAAGAAAAAGAAATAGGTTCTGTCAGAAAAACAGTGTTAGAAACAAATGAGACATGTGAATTCACATAATTCACTGTTACCTTTTCGCTCTCGGCCTGTTTAGAACAGTCACGTGCGAAATGTCCCATTTTCTGGTAGGCAAAGCATTTGACCTTCTTTAGGTCTAGCTTTTTCTTGCCTCCTTTCTTTCCCTTCTTCTTGAACTGTTGCTTGCCCTTCTTGGGTGGAGGGTCGCCTCTCTTCCCATTTTTATGAGATTTCTTGCCCTTTTTTGGATTCAGGCTTTGATTGGGAAGGACCAGCACCTTCGGTCAAATAGGCTTGTCCATTGGCTTTATAAGCCTCCAGACGTTCATCCTCTAGCTCCAAATGCTTAGCTACATCACTGAAAGTAATGATATTTTCATTATAGGTCAGATTAACTTTCATGTGCTCCCAATTGGCAGGGAGCGATCTGATGACAGCCTGCACTTGCTGTTCGTTAGATAGATTATGTCCGGCTTCCTTCAGTTCACGAATCATTGTGGACATCTCTCTTAGATATTGCCTCATAGGATTATTTGGTTTTAGCTTATAAGTATCGAATTTAATAGTCAACCTTTTAAGCTTAGTCATTGACACTCCTCCAAACTTATCCTTTAAGGTAATCCACATTGTCTGTGCCATTCTGTGTGTCTCAAACTCACACATTAAGTCATCAGCCATTGCACTCAATAGAGTGATTCTTGCAATACTATTCTTCTTTTTCCAGGATTGGTAAGCTTCCTGGTCTCTCCTGTGCTGGGCCGTATTGCCAGCCTCAGGTTCTACCATGGCCATTGTTAATGGCTCAATAGCATCCTGTTCTTTAGAATATATTGGACCTTTCGGTGCCAAATATCCCAGTTGTCCCCGTTGAGTTTTTTCCCTTATTTAATTCAGCAATAATGTTCTTTGATGCCATTGTTCAATATCGGTTCTGTGAAAAACCTTTCCTACATTAATTTATTGAACCATAGAACATTTAAGTGAATTTACATATATATATATATATATAGCACATGTAAAGTATACAATGTCATGTACTTTTATTAATTTTTTGATCAGAAAATAATAATATCACTAGACCCATAATCAGGAGAATACATTTATACCTCCCATCACACAAGCACTAGTAACGCCATCATTCTCTATCAAAATTAATATAAGTACTTTTCTTATGAAATATTGCTTTTCAGAATATTCATCATCTAAAAAACCTCCCACTTATAAAAAATATACATGAATCATAACATATAAAGAATTAAAATGAAACATGTTTCTCTTGCATACAAGGCATGTAACAATAATAAGTCTTTACAAAGAAAGAGTATAAAAGTATGTCTTTAACAAAGTAAAGCAATGGAAATTAAAGTAAAAACATACATCATTCGATATAAGTTTTACAATATTCTAACATTGCTTTTCTTAGATTCTTAAGCTCTCGAGGTGGCTTTTTAAGGTTAGATACAAATTCTATTATTGTAAGCCAATTTTTCTTTCTGATGCGTCCTGAATTAGGCTTTCCTCTAACTCTTGTAGCTCTTATAAATTCCATTATGACTTTCAAGTAGAATTCAGTACGCTTCTTATTAGTCATGCCTCAATGTATTTACCAATGAAGCCATTAATGCCTTTCATGTTTGTTAACATAGCTGCATCTCTTTCAACTATGTTCATGGCCAAAATAGGGGTAAGAGGTTGGTTAACTTCATCTCCATCCTCAATTTGAGATTCACCATTAAGAGTAGGCACCCTCTTTGAGTTTAAATCTGAAGACATCATTAAAGGCTGTAGAGGAAGTGGTTCGATGGGGAATAATGTTTCAGAGCACGGTCCAGAATCATCTTTTTCTTCTGGTTCCTCTTGTGGAACTTCCTCCATCAACTCCTCTGGGTCTTCTTCAGAAAGGTTATCAAGATCTTGCTCTAGATCCTCCTCAGGTTCCCCCTCGGGATCCTCTTGAAGGTTTTCCTCTAGGTTATTGAACTCATCCAAAAATGAGATATCATCATTTAAAGTATATTCCAGAGATTCAGTGCTAGATGAAGTCATTTTCACCTAAATAATAACACATATTAATTATCATAATTTTCTGGAATTTTTTAAACACTAAAAAAAGCCAGAAAATACACTGAATATTCATAAATAGGTCCATAATTGCCTCCCAAATTAGGCAAATTATATGTCAAAATAAAGATCTTGATTTTAGGGATTTTTAGGAATAAACCGCACCTCAATCGGAGGTCTCACGCTCCCTCACGCGTCCCAAGAAGGAAAATTTCAGAAAAAATAAAAAAACTGAACGAAGCCCACTCTCGGCTCTGGCGCGTGTACTACAAGCGCCATTCTGATGTTGCCACGTGTCGCCACCAGAATTTCCCCAAATAATTTTTTTTAAATAAAAAAATGAATTTCTTTTTTTTAATTAAAAAAAATCTTGGGCCCAAACCTTTTTTTTTTGTGACTGGGCTGGACGCAGCCCAGTCCGCATGAACAGTGCCACGAGAATAATTTTTTTTAATAAGAGGCAAAACGGCGTCGTTTTGGGGGATGAACAGTGCCATCCCCTACCTCCAGCCAGGTCTGCACAGACCCGACTGGAAAACGGGTCGGGTCCGACGACCCGACTCATTTTTCATCCATAACTTCTCCGTTCGATGTCCAATTTTGACGTTCTTGGTGTCATTTTCTTCATTTTTTTGTGCTCTACACAATAGGATCATTTTAAAGGCCTAAAAACTCTGTTTTCTAATGACCCAATTTGAAAAATGAAAATTTTCAATTCGATTTACGTTGAAAATGCTTCTCTTTATCGTTTAAATGCATGTTCTATTCATATTATCACTAAACAAACACTTTAAGACATATACATGCAACAGAACAGTGCATAACCAGAAAAAAACAAAAATACAGAGAAGCATGCGGAAGCGAATAACCATGCTCTGATGCCACTGAAGGTATTCGGGCGTACTTGGAATCGTTTTCTTGACACACTAGATACCCACACGTAACTGGAGCACCCTGTATAGACTCTGGTTCATTTTCACAACAAATGCACCGGAAGAAAATATAGAAATAGAGCGTCAGAAACAGAGAAGTATATGTTCTGCCACACACACCATTTTTGTCAGTGTATGTAGATATATATAGCCTGTGGGAGGGGAGTTAGATAACTGTATCTAACTTCCTCTGTTTTGAATTCAAAATATTTCCCTTCAACTGCTCCTCATGGTTAGTTGTCAACGGCAACAGCTCTCTATTTTCCATCGGTCGGGTCTGATCCACCATGGGTGGATTGCCTATTTCCTTACAGTTTACTAGTGAGAGTAAATGACTTAGCAAGATCTTATATGCTTGTTAGACTTGTCTAAGAGTAGTATTGTTTATTTACTTATCAATTTATTATTGTTGTATTACTTTTTCTGACAGGTGCATTTAATGCTTCACTTAACGGCTTGCCTGAATAAGTAATGACTAGATCTTGTATCCAACGATGAGTTGTTCTAAAAAATTATAAATGGAATCATCATCTAAGTATGAGACAATGAATTTATTATGAACATTGAGTGTTGATACTCTGATGTTCCATCTAATCTTAAAGTTACTCTTTCAATTCATATGGTAAAAAAAAAGTTACTCTTTCAACTACTAACTTGAACTTCATCATATTTATCTTAAACCTTGTATGGTTTCTTTATTTGATCATTAGGTAATCATATCTCATTGTATGTTAAGAGATACTCAAGATTATTAGTGGGAATCTTGAGGGTTTTAAATAGATCCAAGTGTAAAAGAAGTGTGATTAAAGTGACTCAATATTTGTCAAGCTTGTTGCACTAAGGTTTTGGTAGAGTAAGTTTGGATGTAGAAATAATAGTAGAAAATCTCAAGTGAGGAGTTTTGAGACGGACGTAGGCTTTATGCTTTGTTTTCATAGCTTCTATTGTTTTATCTCGTTTGTTGATTTTGTAGAAAAAATTTAAGTACCCAATTCACCCTCCTTGACCATCAGCTATCTTTCAATTTAGAGCCCAGTACTTGTGTTTCTGCGGCTAGCAGAAAATGGCTTTGCCCATTGAATTTGATACTATAACCTTCCACTCTCTGTGAACGAAAGGGGATAATGATCTATATGGAGAGGGATAATCATTTTGCTAAACCTAATTTGGATTAAGAGGAACATTGCTTTGCATAAAGGAATTGTTCAGTTGCCTGTTCCATGGTACTCTTAGATACTCCTATGGTCCTCAAAATAAGAGCTAGTTTGAGGTTAGATTTAATCATAAATATAAGTCTCAATATATTTATTCCTATTATAAATATTACATTATGTGTGGATGTTTATAGTCTCTTAAGATTCCATCTAATATTGAATAGCATTATACATAACTCCCAAATTGAAGAGTCTCTAACATTTATTCTCTATAACATCTAATTGTACAATTATATTGTTTAATTCCCTTCTTTATGTACTTGTAACCTTTTAGGATTAATCTTTAATCTTGATATCCTATAAATAGAGGATGATGTACTCACATTATGAATAACAATATATAAATGATAATCACTCCCTCTTTCTCTCTAATTCTCTCTTGTCTTTCTATTTTCTTTCATCACAAAACTCTTTTACATTTTTTTTATTTCTATAACACGTTATCAGCAAAAATTCGCTTTGAAAAATATAAGGTATGAATTTCTTATATTTATATATTATTGTAATATATAATAATACTCTATTTACACAAATATTTCTTTTATCTAGTTATTATGTGCAACTTTAATTTTTTGTATATTTACTATATTCAATATATTGATTGTTATTTTTTAATCATTTTCATTATGTTTTGTTATCTATATCTATCATGTTATTTGTCTCATATTATGCTATTGTTATCTACGTTATTTTTCTATTTTTACATTATCTATTATTCCATATTATTTTTCTTATTTTTATTAATGTAATTTATATTTATCTTTTATATTGTTATCTTTTATCTTGTTATTTATTTTTATGTTATATTTTATATTATTTATTATTATGTTCACTTCATTATAATTGACACACACACACACAATTTATGTTATTTACATGTTTCTTTCATTTTATTGGGTTTGTATTTGTATTGTTTGGTTTATATGTATGTATGTATGTATGTATGTATGTATGTATGTATGTATGTATGTATGTATGTATGTATGTATGTATGTATGTATGTATGTATGTATGTATGTATGTATGTATGTATGTATGTATGTATGTATGTATGTATGTATGTATGTATGTATGTATGTATGTATGTATGTATGTATGTATGTATGTATGTATGTACTTGTGTATAATACATAATATATAGTATTTTATATGATTATATAATGTAATATATATGATTATAATTTATAAGATATTATAAAATATCTGCCAGATATGATTACTGACCTAAATGAGAATTATCAAATCTCATATTAATGCTCCAATTAGTATAAATCAAAGTGAGACATGTTTGAAGCAGGAAATACTAATTGATTCCAAATATAATATTAGAAATATTAGAGCATGTAATTAAGATTATCACATTAAGGAGGTGTTGGAAATCGTGCCCTAAGGGCCAATCATTGTCTTATGAATATTATTGATTTATGAATTTATTAATTGTGTTATCATATTATTTACATGTTTACTGTGATGACCATCCTTAGATAAGTCATGATCTTATCCTAAATGTCCCTGGTCGATCATCTATGCGAGAGCACAGATGAAATAAGACCAGTATGACTTTGAAGATGTATAGAGATATAAATCAAAGTCATAGGCACATGTAAGAGTATAAGGTGTTGGACTGACCTGCTATGAGAGAACTGCATGGGTAACGTCATAACCTTCTCTCATATACAAACCATGTCAATATGCCCTTTGACCTAAGATCATCATGGATTCCTACATGACAAACGCTCAGCTTTGACCTAGTCAAAAGTCACTTTTGACCGAGTGATCATAAAGACTATGTTCGGGCTTAGTGGTTTTTCATGCGGAGGAATGTGAATGGTCAAGATGGAATTTGTCCCTCACATTCATAGAGAGATATTACTGGGCCTCTTGATGAGTAAGTTTGAGAAATGTATGGCTATACTGTAATGGAAAGGTAGTTCCATTTCTATAGTCAGACTACTCAGGGATCGAGAAAGTAACGGTCAGGAATAGGAGGATGACATTATCCATGCCTCAACCATAACCAAAATATCGCGTGACAGAAGGGACATGATATGGTTGTATAAAAGGTTACATCGTTTAACGATCCTCATATAATTTAGGTAGTCGTTATGTTTTGCTAGAGACCGCTTATGACTTGTGGGCCAGTATAGCAAATGGCCCACTGCTAACTTCTTATGGGCCTACAGGGTCACACACAAAATAGCCCAACATGGGCTATGATGTCCAGATTCATTGAATTTAAGACATGTTCAGATTCAATGAATGCTCTAGGGTGAATGTATATATTTATTTATATTTATATTCGTATATATATAAATTCGTATATATATATATTATATATAAGAGATATATGAGATTTAATTTATAAGGATAAATTAAATCTCTATCACGTTTGAATTTGAAATTCAAATTGATATGATATCTCATATAAGAGATATTTATAAGATTTAATTTATAAGGATAAATTAAATTCCTATCACGTTTGAATTTGAAATTCAAATTGATATGATATCTCAAATTTGATTTATGAGAATAAATCAAATATAATTCAGTCTCATCTTTATTTAAAGTTAAATAAATAGGTAATTAAATCTGTGGGACGGATTTAATATTATTTATTTAATTAGTTTCTTATAAATTTATACAATATATGATATTGTATTAATTTCAGAATTAATATAAGATTAACTCCAAAATCCAATTCAGTAGAGAGAGAAAAAACGCATAGCATCCTATATATCTGATTTTAGGAGCTACGTTTTAGAGATACACATAGAACACAGATAGGCCAAAAGGGAATCTGCAAAAGGTTTGCAGAGAAGAAACTGCCGAAATAGAGACGGAGAGGACGAATTCTTGAGAAAGCCTTGGAGGGACAAGAGACGCTAACACGTCGTTCGTGGTTGGAACGCTATTTGTGTGGATACCAGTAGAGAAAACTGACCTGAGTCGTCGACTTCTTACGATCGGAAAGGGAGCACGAGTCGCGGAGAGAAGCTGTGAACGTCGTGACCAGAAGCTATGGAAGTAGCTGAGGAACACTGAGGGTAATGTTTCTTCCCACTTAACTTAAATACATACGGTAGATCCTGGCAAGGAATGGAAAAATTTTTAAATTAATTTCCGCTGCGTGTCTTCCAATTCCTTTCAGGAGGCAGGTACTCCAAAAGAGTGCAAAGATATAACTATTTGCAAGAACCTCAAAAGAGGTTTAGATACCTAAAATGTAATAAAAATAGCTCAATAAGTTGTCATGAAAAAAATAGAACAAAAAAGATATAGTTATTGACAACGATTTTGATAATAATATCATTAAATGAGGATTTTGTGTGTAGATCTGTCATGTGAAATAGATAGAAAAATATATTTCGTCAAAGGAAAAAGTAAAAGGGCAAAGATATAATGAAAATAGAATTATATTATGTTAATATGTAAAAATTATGGACTTGTAGTCCAACACTTGAGATATAAATGTATTATGAAATATATATAAACATTTATGTAATAAAGAATTTCACAAAAGCTAATGATAAATATGATAAGGAATATTATTTTGTGATGGATACAATAATATTTGCATATATTAATAGTTTATTGGTATATGAAAATAAAATGTGTCTAATAGATATTGTTATAGCCTATGCATATGGCTCATTATATAGTAAAATTTATATGATAATCTTTTAAGGATTTAAAATGCCTGAAGCATATAAAGAAAATGTCTAGATTTTAATATCCAATTATTTCACAATCTTTGAATTTTTTTTCTGACTATTTTTTCTATAAAAATATATTAAATTTAATATATTAGAAATTTTATATATTTATTCTATTATAATATTTACCTATTGTGTTGATATTGCATGTTATAATTTTTGCAAAATTAAGTTTCGATAGGTATACAAATGGATAATAAAATTGATATAAGAGGTGATAGTTATACGAAATATTATATGAGATCATTTTATTCTGAATAAATTAAATATATAAATGCAAGATATATCATGGTAATTTTTAAGATAATTTTCTATTATTTTTATAGTGTATAAGGAAAATGAAGAGTATGGTCATAATTCAACATATCCAGAAAATATGTTTGAGGAATATACTTGAAAAAATATGATAATGCATTATACATAGTTTGGATAAAAAGAATATATGCTTAAAAGGCTTGAGAAACTAGTATATTATGTTCATATGAAATGACAAATAGTGATGTTGTCATCATGGGAGTAAAATTGATATTGTCATAAGGGGAGGTAAATGTAATATTATTATCAGGGAAGTAAAATTCATATTGTACTATTTTTTCTTTAACCAAGATTTTGTCCTACTGGATTTTTCTGGTAAAATTTTTAATTAGACAACTTCAATATATATTATGTATTTTTTTCTTTTACTAAGTTTTTGTCCCACCGGGTTTTTCTTAGTAAGATTTTAATAAGGTACAATATTTATCTATGAACATCTAAAAGGGAGTGTTATAAATATTATATTATATGTGGATATTCATAGTCTCTTAGGATTCCATCTCATATTGAATGGCATTATATTTTTTAACTGTCAAATTGAAAAGTCTCTAACATTCATTATCTATAACCTCTAATTGTACAATTATGTTGTTTAACTCCATTCTTTATGTACTTGTAACTCTTTAGAATTAGTATCCTATAAATAGAAGATGTTGTATACACATTGTGAATAACAATTTATGAATGATAATCACTCCCTCTTTCTCTCCAATTCTCTCTTGTCCTTCTTTTTTTATCCCAAAACTCTTGCATTTTCTTTTATTTCTATAACAATCTCCCAAATTTATAATTTTTTCTTAAAATATCCCTATTAATTACATGCATTAAGGAGTTTTCATTTAAAGGTAGTTATGATGAAAGATAATATTTTAAGAAAATAAAATATTTTTGTTACAAATAATTAATATAACTAACTTCTTTAATTTACTAAAATCTTAAAAACCAGAAGGAGGGCGACATCTTTGATATCCTCATAGTTCAATCTGGTTGGACAATCTTTTTGAGGAAGGTCAATTCTTTTTTTGGGTTAAGCATAGAGATTTTTTTATTGGAAATAATCCTATTCAAGGCACCTCTTTTAATAAGGATTTAAACTTTAATTTACTATATTATGATATGCTAGCTCATTCTAATAGATCTAATCCCTATTGGTTACAATCATGTATTTGGGCTAAAATATCGATCATTAAGCATTTGTTTGTTCTCTTAGCATAACATTTTGGGCTTTTTAAACTCACAAATTGAACCCCAAATTCTCTTTGCAACCTCCTGAATCTGTTACTCCTTGTTGGGGCCTATAGTTATTGGATTTGGACCTTTAGTGCTTTTAAAAGGGTCTAGTGTTTTTTTGGGCTTCTCTTGGATGATATGGCATGGAGTTACATGGTTAGAAGGGTCTAGCAAAATATTTTGGGCTTTTTAAACTTACTATCTTTTTTTTTATTTTTTTATAAATAAATTTTTAAAAAAAATTAAATTTACCTATAATCTAAAAATAGTCAAAGTCTTTCTTTTTTGTTGAAAATACATATAGCCCTTATATATATAACTATTGATAATAAATTATTGAATTAATTCTATATCATCTTTCATACCACACACACACATATATATATATAATTTTTAATTATAAAAGAATAAGACTATTGATAATAAATTAATATTAATGACTCCAAGATTATTGTAGCTCAATGGCACCCATGCCTCTTTTTATAAAAGAGATCATGAGTTCTATAACTTTAGATGACAAGGGTGGGTGTGCGTGTTCGTGTTGTGTTTGTGGGTCCCTCTCCTATGGGGAGGGGTTTTAATTGTCTTAAAATAAAAATAACTAATATTAATGACATATTTAAAAAATATTGATAAAATTAATTATAGAAACTATATGAAAAATTATTTTTAAAAATAAAGTAAGGATTCTGATCATTCCAGCCTCTAAAATTACTTTTTTTTAATTCTTTAGTTATTTTAAATTTTTTAATAAAAATAAGTTGTATTATTATATTTATATTTAAAAATTTATAAATAAATACAAAATGAAAAAAACTCTACCTCTTCAGATTTTCAAACCAAAGGCAAATTGCCACACAACAATTAAAATAAAAAAAAATCTAATTGCAATACAACGGTGCAATACTTTAGTGGCTTTCATGTTGAGGCAATATGCATAAAAAGATGCTTAACTAACTCATTGTTTATTGATCTGTTTCTCTGTTTTTTTTTTATTTAAATATATGTGTAGTTTATTTATTCGGTGATTTTGAAATTATTTCAAGTTTTCCTAAACAGGAAGGAAATATATTATTATAAAAATAACTCACATGGTGCCATAATTGTTTTGTTTTTTAGAGATGCGTGTTTACGACAACAGGAATGGAGATGACCTGTATTCCTTCAATTATATATTAATCCTTTTGCTAAATTATAGTATTCTCTAATTATAATATCTAAGTTAAAGTTTTAAATAGGGTATCTAATTTCTGGGGTGGGTTATGAAAACTTTTGTTTGTCAAATTAAAAAAAAGGAAAAAAGATAACAACTGGCTTCGTTTGTGATAACAGAGATTCTTTGGAAACTTTTATGAATACAGCCAAGGTAGTTAGATTAATAAGTTCCCTTAAATTTTTATGTAGGGCCTATTTGAATTTTTTAAATATAAAAAAAATTAAAGTATAATTATATCCCAAAAATTTTGTTGTATAAATTATAAGTATTTAAAAAGCTTTTCTTATATCATTTATCATACTAAATGTGTTAAAAAAAATAAGGGGGAAAGATAAAAAAAGCCTATTTAAATTTAAAAAAGATAAATTGGGCATTTCAATATTGAAAAAGATAGATTGGGTATAAGGCTCAATCTGTCATTTGTAAATTTGTGTGTAAAAATCAAATTAGCTTTCACCTTGCCAATAATATTTATAAATTTGACAATACGATTTATAACTTTGCCAATAGTATTTACAACTTTGACAATAATATTTGTAACTCCTATAATAGTATTTATAACTTGGACAATAGTATTTACAATTTTGATAATGATATTTGTAAATTTGACAATGGTATTTGTAACTTTGACAATGATGTTTGTAACTTTGCTAATAGTATTTATAACTCTCATAGTGGTATTTACAATTTCCACAATAATATTTGCAACTCCCGCAATGGTATTTGTAACTCCCAGAAAGGAGAAAAAATAATTTTGTTAATAGGATTAATAACTTTGCCAATAATATTTGTAACTCCTACAATAGAATTTGTAACTTTATCAATAGTATTTACAACTCGCACAACGGAGAAGAAGCAACTTTGTCAATGGTATTTGCAATTTCCATAATTATATTTATAACTTTACCAATAGTATTTGCAAGTTTGTCAATGATATTTGTAACTCCTCCTGGTATTTGCTACTTTCACAATGGGATTTAGAACTGTGCCAATGGTATTTGTAACTCCCACAAAAATATTTGTAACTCCCACCACGGAGAAGAAGCAACTTTGCCAAAAGGATTAACAACTTTGCCAATAGTATTTGCAACTCCCACAATGGTATTTACAATTTTACCAATGATATTTGCAACTCCCAAAATGGAGAAGAAGCAATTTTGTCAATGGGATTAACAACTTTGCCAATGTTATTTGCAACTCTCATAATAGTATTTGCAGATTTGCCAATGGTATTTACAAGTTTATCAATTGTATTTATAACTCTTGCTAGTATTTGTTACTTCCAAAATGTGATTTTCAACTTTACCAATAGTATTTGTAACTCTCGCAATGATATTTACAACTCCCACAATAGAGAAGAATCAATGGTATTTGTAATAACTTCAACCATTGACTGACTGATGTTCTGACTTAATTAATCACTTTTTAATGTTCAATTTTTGTAAAGTTCCCTTAAAAAATGAGATTTGCAACAGTATTTAGTGTTTAACTTGGCTAATAGGTTGCAATTTCAGTTATAAATATTATTGCAAAAGTTACAAATCCTATTATTTAAGTTACAATTTCTATTAGATTAGTTGTAAATGCCATTATAGAAGTTGCAAATCACATTAGCAATATATTATAATTTCAGTTATAAATATCATTGCAGAAGTTGCAAATTCCATTAGATGAGTTGCATATGCCATTACAGTAGTTGCAAACCCCATTAACAATATGTTACAATTTTAATTGTAAATATCATTGCAGGAGTTATAAATCCCATTAAATAAGTCACAAATCTCATTATTAAAGTTATAAATTCCATTAGTAAAACATGGTTTTAGTCAAGTATTTTTGTGAATATTCTTCTTGAATTAACCTTATATAAAATGAAAGACTTGGAAAATATATTACCTATAATATTTACTTATCAACAAGCAACTGCTAAAGTTTTAATACAATTATTGAGAATTCATCTTGAACTCATAAACATACCAATCCTATAACTATCACAGAAACTTACCAAAATTCAAAAATATACTTCCAATCCTAATATGCCATTATCTGAGTTGAACAATGAAATACTATAGCAAATCTCATTGTTTAAGGGAAAAGCATGAATTCCAAATATATGTCTAAGGAAAAATTTATACATAGTCATTGCAAAATGTGGTCATAGTCCTTACAAAGTTGAATATTATAAAAGTTGAATACTGAAAAGTGATTATTTAAGTCAGAATATCAGTTTTGTCAATAGTTAAAATTTATAAAAATTGAACTCTGAATATAACACCTAGAAATTCAATGTAAATATGTAAGTCAAATTGCATAAGCATTAGAGAATAAAATTGATATGGATACAAATACACTGCGCAATCAGAGGGTCAAAAGTCTTAATAGACCCAAACTGATCAGATTTTATAGCATAAATACTGAGCATAATCTTCACATAGGCTACATTCTATCTCTCTAAATATCTTAGAGAAAGTTGTAAATCACATTTTTGAAGTTATAAATTCTCTTAGAGAAGTTGCAAACCTGAAAGTTAATTTTTAAGCCTTAATGCTGCAATGTTAATTCTGTTAGATTAAAGGGTGTTTTCCCATTGAAGGGTACCCCAGTTCTTGGCCTAATGAAGGCCCTAAAAGCATAGTCCTCAAGAATGGAATTCAATGAGCGTGCTGATAACCTAGAAGAAGAAGATAAGTGAGCATTTAGAAATTGAAGAGAAAGAAGATATGTTAATGAGAGCAGTAAAAAGAAACTGGTT
This sequence comes from Leucaena leucocephala, assembly GCA_037074615.1. NCBI lineage: Eukaryota > Viridiplantae > Streptophyta > Magnoliopsida > Fabales > Fabaceae > Leucaena > Leucaena leucocephala. The sequence continues at coordinate 8,912,432 of CM073550.1, forward strand.
TTGACGACCCTCTTCAAGATCTCATTCGTACCTTCAAAAAATTCAATGAAATCCATTAATAAAAAGAGTAAGATGCCAAATCCTTAAATTTCTGATTCCCATTGTACTTTCCCCCCCCCCCTAAAATCAATGAATTATAAAAAAAACCAGCTTCAAGCAATCAATTCTTGTAATACATTAACGACAAATCTTGGAATTTTCATATATCTGAGTTTAAGTGTTTCGAGATTCAAACAAGTCAGGAATGGGAAAATCTTGATTCGAGAAGAAAACTGAAAAACAAAGTAAATATGGCTACGATAAATAGATTCATCAGAGAGACCCAAATTTTCAATACTCTTTGACGGCAATAAGGTGATCGTAGCTTTGGAGAGATGTAAATCATGCTCAAACTTTGGGAAAGAGATACTATGTGTTCTTAAGTGTAATTTTTTATCTTTTTCTTCAAAAAATTTAGAGATAATTTGGTCTTTTTACCTAAATTTATAAAAGATAGATTGAGCCTCCTACCTAATCTGTCTTTTTAGATATTCATATGCCCAAATTATCTTTTCTAAATTTATATAGTTGTTTATTGTCTTTTTCTCAAAAAATAACAATATCACCTCTAACTATTAAAAAAATTATAGTCAATGTTAGTTTTTAACGGTTAGAGGGAATCTACTCTTTTTTTTATCACTTCTTGAATAATATTGATTTAACAAAAACTTTTAAATGCCAATAGTTCCTACTAAAAAATTTTTAAAGAAAAAATTAGATTTTAACCCAAAAACAATTTTTATTGTAAGAGTTAACTTAAATTGAACCCAACATTGGTTTAATATGATTATAGGTAGTATATAATTACATATCATTCTGTCTCTGTTATAAGTCAGATTGAGCGTTAGTAATAATTATTCCCCTGCTCTTTAATATAGCTATTTAACTAAGTTAAATAGATTAAAAAAAGTAAAATAAATTAGTTAATATAATATATTTTTATTATAATATACTCTAATTATTTTTATTAACTCCTTCGTTCATTTCTTACTCAATTATTGTTAAAGGAGTATCAATAGAGGTAATTTAAAAGAATTATAAATATAAAATATATATATATTATATTTAGAACTAAAATTAATTTTATAATTAAGTCATATATCAAGGACATGAGAAATAATATTTTTTTAAATTATACTCGAATTTAATTCTTATTAAAAAGAGAGAAAGAAGAGAGATGTAAGAATAATTTGTAAATAGGTCCAGGGAGAGAGAGATAATTTTAATAAGGATAAACTTAATTTTTTTTAACAATTTAAGATATATTTAATAATTTAATTATCAGTTCTTAATATGTAAAAATGAGTTACAAATCACTTATAATAGAAACATGAGTGATACTACACTACGCATTAGCGCGATAAAGATTAATTATTTATTAGAAGCGTAGTTTATGATTTTTTAATTGGTAAATATTTATATTAATTGTGTTTAAGAGAGTGAAGCCGCCACAGAATTAAAATGAGAAATTTCCAGAAAATTGCAAGAGAATGATTGCATAGATGTTGTCCCATAAACTTATCACTAAAACATTTTTCCCATAATAAAAAAATAATATTCCCCTAGTTAATTTTTTGAACAAATTAAATTAATTAATTAATTATAATTAGATTTAAATTTTTAAAATAAATTTATATTATATACTTTTTAATTTATTTAAATTAATTAACTAACTTTATATTAGTTATAATTAATTAATTTATTTAATTTTTTTAATATATCCAAAAAATTAACTAATTATTAATTAGGACCTGGAAGTAGTACTATATCCAATAGTAGGAACTAGATAAGAGATTTACTTTAATTCTAATTATAATACTTTAATATATTTTGTTTTATAAATTTATATTTTTTTCTCAAAATATAATTATTGAGCATAAATGACAAGAGAAATTTTATCAAGAGATAGTTATAATGTATATGATTATAAAAGATATTTTAAAAAAATTAATACATATCTCTTACAAATAACTAATTTTAACTAACTTTTTAATATCTATAAATTATTTATTTAACTATGATATTATAAATTGAAAAAAAACTTAATAAAATGAATATAATAAACTTTATGTAAGTATCATCCATATAATTAGTTTTAGTATAATAATTAAAAGCAAACGGAGATACTAATGGATAGTGTATTTAAAGAAAATACAAGTAACTGAATAAATATAATTGTAAAATATGAATCCTCAATAAAACATAGAAACCACATTTTCTCAACGGCCGTTAGGAATTGGCGTGCTCCTCCAAAAGCCACGAGTAATTACTACATAAATTATATAAAGCCACTTTCATTTTCCATCATTGTCATGAATTATCCTTATTTTTACTGTTGTAAGTATTAAATGCCAAGAAAAAAGATGATGCTCATAGGATAATTTGTTTGCTATTCAAAATATCATTTGGATAATGAAATAAAAATAATAACATAATTATTATTCCTATGACTCCTCAATATAAAACTTTATACAAGTAAAATGAAGTCTTAAAAGTAATACTATTAAATACTCTTTCAAATCCTTTTAATGAGATCCAAATAATTAAGTTGTGTAGTTTAAAAAATTTATTAAAATTAATTAAAAATAATAAATATATAAAATATATTATTTTTATTTAAATATACCCGTATTTATAAAAAGACATTAAAAGATAGAGAGATAATAAGAAAAAATATAGAAAAATACATTCAAAAAAGATAATGAGAGAGAATAGGGGTAAACTTTTTAATTAGTGTAATATATAAAATTAATTAAGAATAAAATTTGTAAAAATATATTTAATGTTCAAGCAACACCAAACATATCTTATAAAAAGACCATACCTATTAAAAAAAAATTGAATCTCATCAAAAGCATGGGACCAAGTAAGAATGAAAATTTATATCTTAATATTTTTTGGAATAATATGTTGAGTTTTATACACGCATTGAGATAGTACAAACTTTATTTAGGAAAATTTAAGGATAAAAATATAATAATAAAAAAAGAAAATTATTGAAAAATATCCTATTGAATTTTTATAACTTAAAAAAGTACTTAAAATTTGTTTAAAAATTCAAGTTACTGGGTAGTTGTAATTTCTTTTAGTGGTACATTATTAAAATTATTTTTTTAATTAAATTTTATATTAAATATTATAAAAATAATAATATTAATAATTTGATGTGTACGCGAGTGCCTACATCATTGGATGCCGCCAAGTGTGAAAACAAAATCATAAGCTTTCTTCCTTCCCTTCTTATTATATCTTAACACAACAATTTCAACATCGAATCAATCTTTCAAACTACTCATGTGCATGTTTGAATTGTTTAGAAATTTAGGTTTTAAAAAAGTTTTTAGTTTAAATTTTAATTTAAAAAAATTAAAATAAATAATCATATTTATTTAAAATAGTTTTTAGACAAAACTATTATTTTAGATAAACTCTTAGAAATAACTTATAAAATAGTAAAAGAGAATATAAAGTACATAATTATTATTTTATCTATATTTTTTTATCATATCTTTTATCTCTCTTCTCTGTTATAGCAAAGACCCCATCTTCTCTGATTTCTTCTCTGTTATCTCTTGTCGTCGCGTCTCCGCATCACTGATAGTCATCTTCTTTCTTCGTGCTTCGTCCCATGCTTCTTTCTTCACTTAGAGAGAAAAGGGGGAAAAGGAAGGAATAAGAATTATTTTTTTATAGAATTATACCATTTATAATAATTTATTAATAATAAAAATTATTTTAGTAATAATTATCCAGACACCTATTTATTCGAAACTATTTTTTTTATAAAACTGTTATCTAGAAGCAATTTTTAAAAAACTGTCTAAAAGTCATTTTTTTCCTATAAATCCTTTTATAAAAGCTTATCCAAATATGTCATATCTTTAAAAAAAACATGTTTAATTTCTCATCTTCCCCCCTCCTCTTCTTTTTGTCTTTTTTCAACAATAATATTATTTTAGCAATTTTAATTTTATTATTTATTTTTTATTTAAATAAATATGACTATTAGATTTTATTATTTAAAATAAATATTTTTTATTTTAGCATTTTCAATTTAGATAGTTGAAATATTAATATGACTATTAGAAAAAATAAGGAGGATGAGAAGAGAAGAAGGGAAAATCTTCCCCATTTTAAAAGTCGGACCATAGGTCAAATTGAAAAGGCAAATGCGTCTCAACCTTTACAGTGCACCAAGTAAATTAGAGATCAAACTGGTGACATAATATTTAAACAAAATTTTAATAAAAAATAATTATATATAATTACAATATATATAAAAAGAAATAAATTGATAATAAATTTAATTGTCAACATAATAACACTCGATATATGAATTTTTTAATAAAAATCACGCGATATGGTAATAAATAGTCTAATGTTATAAAAAATAAGAAAGTGAGAGAGTAGAAAGAATAACAAGACAAGAATTTTGAGATGAGAGAAATGGAAGGATAAGAGAGAATTAGAGAGAAAGAGGAGTGACTATTTTTCTTTATACTCAAGCTTACAATCACTTGGTGTATGTCCACTATTTATAGGCCCTAAGTCCTTAAATTCTATTACAAGAGTTACACAAAGAATAAATCTACATAATTGTGGAACATTATAATATTTGGAGGTTATGTACATTAATCATAGAAAACTCTCAAGAAGGTATTCATTTGTAGGTTACATAGCTTTAGTGTAGAATTTCAAAAGGCATCCTAGGAAGTTATGGGCATCCACACTTAATATTGTAATATTCATAACACTCCCCCTTGGATGTCTATAAATAAATGTGCCTCATTAAAACCTTACTAGGAAAAACCCTATGGAATAAAAATCTAGTGGAGGAAAAAGAGTACACTATTTATTTGAGTTACCTGAAAAAAAAAACCCTTAAAAAGGAAGAGTGCATCAAGTATTTATTTACTCCCCCTGATGACGTTATCAATATATGTCTTTGAATCTGCGCATTCCAATACCATACACTAACTTCTCAAATGGCTTAGTTAGTAGTGTTTTGGTAAACAAGTCTGCAAGGTTATCATATGATCGAATTTGCTGAATATCTATATCACCATTTTTTATAAGATCATGAGCGAAAAAGAATTTTGGAGAAATATGTTTTGTTCTATCTCCTTTAATATATCCTCCTTTCAATTGAGTTATGCATGCTGTATTATCTTTATATAATACTGTTGGAATCTCTTGTTCTAGAAGTAGACCACTCATTCTTTGGATATGTTGGATTACTAACCTTAGCCAAACACATTTTTGACTTGCTTCATGAACTGCAATGATTTCTGCATGATTTGATGAGGTAGCTGATAAAGTTTGTTTTATCGAACGCCAAGATATAGATGTACCTCCACAAGTAAATAAATATCCTGTCTGAGATCTACCTTTATATGGATCTGATAAAAATCCTGCATCTGCATAACCAATCAATTGTGATCCAGATTCATTAGAATAAAACAATCCCATATCAATTGTCCCTCGAAGGTATCAAAATATATGTTTAATTCCATTCCAATGTCTTCTTGTTGGAGAAGAACTAAATCTTGCCAATAAACTTATAGCAAATGCAATATCAGGTCATGTTGAATTAGCAAGATATATTAGTGCCCCTATAGCACTAAGATATGGTATTTTTGGACCAAGAAGTTCTTCGTTTTCTTCTTGAAGGTGAAAATGATCTTTTTCTTTAACTAGCGATCTCACAACCATTGGAGTAGTTAATGGATGTTCTTTATCCATATAAAATTGCTTTAATATTTTTTCAATATAAGCTGATTGATGAAGAAACACTCCATTTGTTAAGTGTTCGATTTATAAATCGAGACAAAACTTTATTTTTCCAAGATCTTTCATTTCAAATTCTCTCTTTAAACAATCCACTGCTTTTTGAAGCTCTTCAGGAGTTCCAATTATATTCAAGTCATCCACATAGACAATAATTATAACAAATTCTGATATATTTCTTTTTATAAAAATACATGGGCTAATTGGGTCATTTTTATAGCCTGTTTTCAATAAATATTCACTTAGACGGTTATACCACATTCTTTCAGATTGTTTTAATCCGTATAAGGATTTATGCAAACGAATTGCATAATTTTCTCGAGAATTTTTACATACTTCAGGCAATTTAAATCCTTTAGGGATTTTTATATAAATTTCAGTATCTAAAGAACTATATAAGTATGCTGTAACAACATCCATTATACGCATATCAAGTCTTTCATACACTGCCAGATTGATTAGATATCTGAAAGTAATTGTATCCACCACAGGAGAATATATTTCTTCATAATCAATGCCAAGTCTTTGCGAAAAGCCTTGTGCCACAAGTCGTACTTTATATCTAACAACCTCATTTTTCTCATTTTGTTTTCGCACAAAAACCCATCTATATCCAACTGGTTTAACACCATTTGATATTTGGACTACATGTCCAAAAACTTCACGTTTTGAAAGTGAATTCAATTCTGCTTGAATTGCGTCTTTCCATTTTGGCCAATCATTTCTATGTCTACATTCTTCAACTGACTTAGGTTCAAGATCCTCACTTTGATTAGTTATTCAACAGCAACATTGAATGAAAAAATATCGTCGACGACTGGGTATCTTCTATAAAACCAGCCTCCTCAATTTGATCATCTTGATTGTTTACTCTTTTTTTTCTAGAATTTTTATCTTTGGAACCAATTGGTCTACCACTCTTCAAATGTGGTTTAGTTTCATTTGCATTTGCTACTTGTCCTGCTGGGACATCAATTCGAATTAGAGTATTTTCAGCTGGAATATGAGATTTAATAATTCTCTTGGAGTCAGTAAATGCATCTGGCAGTTGATTTGCAATATTTTGCAAATGAATTATTTTTTGAACTTCAAGCTCACATATTTGTGTTCGAGGATCTAAATGAGATAACGATAATGCTTTCCATGTGATTTCTTTATCCAGCTGCTTATTATCTCCCCCTAATGTTGGAAAATTTGTCTCATCAAAATGACAATAATCAAAACGTGCCGTAAATAAATCTCCTGTTAATGATTCTAAATACTTGATTATAGAAGGAGATTCATAACCAACATATATTCCTAACCTTCTGTGAGGTCCCATCTTTGTGCGTTGTGGTGGAGCAATTAGGACAAATACCGCACATTCAAAAATTCTAAGATGAGAAATATTTGGCTCCTGACCAAAAGCCAATTGTAATGGGGAGAATTTATGATAATTTGTTGGCCTGATGCGTATAATTGTTGATGCATGTAAAATTGCATGTCCCTAAGCTAAAATGTGAAGTTTTGTTCTCATAAGTATTAGTTTAGCAATCAATTGGAGGCGTTTAATTAATGATTCTGCTAAACCATTTTGAGTGTGGACATGAGCAACAGATTTCTCTACTGTTATTCTAGTTGCCATGCAATAATCATTAAACTTTTGCGATGAAAACTCACTCACATTATCAAGACGAATTGTCTTAATTGCATATTTTAGAAATTGTGCTCTTAATCGAATTATTTGAGCAAGTAATCTAGCAAATACTAAATTACGTGTAGATAACAAGCACACATGTGACCATCTTATAGATGCATCTATTAAAACTATAAAATATATAAATGGTCCACATGGTGGATGAATATGTCCACATATATCCCCTTGGATATGTTCTAGAAATGCAGGGGATTCTACCCCAACTTTTATTAATGAAGGTCTTGTAATTAGTTTGCCTTGAGAACAAGTAACACATAAAAAATTTTTAAATTGAAGAATCTCCTGGCTCTTCAATGGATGTCCATGTGAATTTTCAATAATCCTTCGCATCATAGTTGATCCGGGATGGCCTAACCGGTCATGCCAAATAATGAATGTATTTTTATCAGTAAACTTTTAGTTTACTGTAGCATTTGTTTTAATTATACTAATATTTGTATAGTACAAACCAGAAGATAATGCAGGTACTTTTTCAAGAAAACATTTTTTCCCATGTCTAACAATTGTAATATATAGATATTCAATATTTTTCGCATCTATAGTCTCAATATGATACCTATTTCGGCGGATATCTTTAAAACTTAATAAATTTCTTTGAGACTTAGAGGAATATAAAGCATCATTAATTACAAAATGTGTCCCTTTGGGTAATATTATCATTGCTCTTCCAGAGCCTTCAATTAGTTTTGTATTACCTGCTATAGTATTGATTTTTTTACCATTCATTGTCAAATGAGAAAAATATTTTTTATCTTTGAGTATGGTATGTGTTGTAGCATTATCTATGAGACATATATCTTCATTCTTATGCCCAATAAAAGAGAGAAGAACATCCATATTATTCATCAAAAGAAAATAAATGTATCAAAATATATTATTAGCAATAATGCTCTTAAAAGAAGAAAATAAAAGTAAACATAAATAAAGCATAAAGCATAACTAAATTAAGATAAAATATAGATAAAACATAAACTAAATTTGTTTCTCTAATCATGATTCTCAAAGAAATCAGCCACTTCTAAGTGTGCCATAGCATCAAGGTCATCATATAACTCATTAGTATCATCATTCTTGTATGCAAAATTTGCCTCAATATCATCATCTTGGAAAGTCATATTTGCTTCCATGTTCTTTGAATTCTTTTTTATGGAGGCTTGATAAAGCTTTGCTAGATGCTCAGGCGTACAACAGGTACGCGACCAATGCCCTTTCATCCCACACCTATAACATAAATTTTCCACAGTTTTTGAGGGATCACCCTTATTTTTTTTCTGCCCTTCATTAAATTTCTTCTTTTTGTGGGTATTTAGATTATAATTACTTCCACCACCATGATGACGATAATTGCCACGGCCACGGCCACGACCGCGACCCCGACCACGACCATGGGCATGAAAATTAGTGCATTCAGTCACATTCGCTTCAGGGAATGGAGCTGATCCAGTGGAACGAATCTCATGATTTTTCATTAACAACTCATTATTTTGTTCAGCCACAAGAAGACATGAGATTAATTCAGAATGCTTTTTAAAACCTTTTTCACGATATTGTTGCTGCAGGAGCACATTTGAAGCATGAAAGGTTGAAAAAGTTTTTTCTAATAAGTCCTCATCCGTTATTTTCTCACCACACAATTTCAGTTGAGAACTTATTTTAAAAACAACTGAATTTTATTTAGATACAGATTTAAAGTATTGCAGCCTCAAATGCAGCCATTCATAACGAGCTTTGGGCAATATTACCGTCTTTTGGTGATCATATCGTTCTTTTAAATTGTTCCACAATTCTAACGAATATTTCACCGTTAGGTATTCAGCTTTTAGCCCTTCATGTAAATGGTGGCGAAGAAAAATTATGGCATTAGCCTTGTCTTGACTGCTTGCTTCATTTCTAGACAAAATAGCATTCCCTAGACCTTTGGCATCTAAGTGGATTTCAGCATTTAAAACCCAAGATAGATAATTTTTTCCAGATATATCAAGAGCAGTAAACTCGAGTTTCGTCATATTAGCCATGGATCGAACTAAAATAATAATAACAATTAGAATTTTGATAAAATTCATTAGAAAAATATGATAATAAAAACATAAATAAATAAACAATATATATTCAACATAAATATAAATTTAATAAAAGTAACAAAATATAAATGGTATAAATAAAAAACAAAATAAAATAAATAAATAAATAACTATAAAATATATATAGTAACACATAAGTAATTAAATAAATAAAATAAAATAATGGAAATAACATAAATAATATAAAGAAAATAATACTACAATAGAAATAACATAAATAAAATAAGTAATATAAATTAAATAAATATAACAAAATATAACAAAATAAATTAAATAACATAAAAATACCATAAATAATATGTTACAATACATAGAATTAGAAATAACATAAATCAAATATATAAATAGTAATATAGTATAAGTATTTCATAATATAAATAAGTGAATATTATATAACTGTAATAAATATATAATAATGCTAAGAATACAAAGAAGATAAATAAATCAATTGAAATATGAATTAATAAATATATAAGGAGGGGGAATTGGAAATATAAATAATATATAAGGAGAAGAAAAAATGTAAACAATACACATATATGTAAATATATATAAATAGAGAATCATTCATAATTGTATCAATATATCAAAAGAAGAAGAAAAAATTAGAACAACACAATATTTTACATAAAAATAAAATACAATAAAGATAACTCACACATACATATCTAACAACAAAAATTAAAATGGGAATGAAAGAATAACAAAATAAATAATAATAGAATATATAATAAATATATAAAAAAAAAATTGCCCATAATAAATAAGTAAGATGATAATAGAAAATAAAATATATATGATAATTAGATAAAGAGAAAACTAATATCCTTTGTACATAATTGATCATAATAGTATATGAATTAATAAGGAGTTCATACCTTAAATTTTTCAGAGCAATGTCGTGCTGATAACGTGTTATAAAAATAAGAAAGTGAGAGAGTAGAAAAAATAACAAGATAAGAATTTTGAGATGAGAGAATTAGAGAGAAAGAGGAGTGGTTATTTCTCTTTATATTCAAGCTTACAATCACTTGGTGTATGTCCACTATTTATAGACCATAAATCTTTAAATTCTATTATAAAAGTTACACAAAAAATAAATCTACATAATTGTAGAACATTATAACATTTGGAGGTTATGTACATTAATCATAGAAAACTCTCAAGAAGGAATTCATCTGTAGGTTACATAGCTTTAGTGTAGAATTTTAAAAGGCATCCTAGGAAGTTACGGGCATCTACACTTAATATTGCAATATTCATAAATTTATTGGGATAAGAGAGTCAATTATTTTTATTTTTTGTATTCTTTTAATTTTTTTAATCTTTTTTCTATCGGGCTCAAAAACAATCAAGTTCTGTCATTTATATTCCAATTTAATTTTATGTTTCAGCTCAATAAGAGTTTAATTTCAATCTAATCTAACTCACCGATTTTTTAATCTGAATTGAGATGATAACGACTTAGGTTAACAATTTTCGAAACAAAATAATAACGGTTACCCTTCACCCATATGTGTGACAGTGTTGTTTAATTCATTTTTGGCTAACAGTAGCATTACATAATTTATAATTACTAAAAAAAATACTTATTATGGCGTTATATCACGATAGTTATAAAAAACTTGTCATTTAAAAAAACTTTTAAAATATTTTCATAAATAAATTTAATTTTAAAAACTTTTAACGGTATGTTTTATAAAAATCGCCATAAAAAGTTTTTGTAAAATTTTAAAAATTGTAGATCCGATTTTAGTTTTAATTTCACTTTTCACAAACTGTCTATGACCTTATTTCTCTTCCCCACCATAAGAGATATTGACAAAGGTCATTTTTTGGCATTTTCTCCTTAGTTTTGGTGTCCATCTCTATTATTAGTGTTGTTCTCTATAATCTCTATCATAAAAGTCGTAAGTCACCATTTAACTTCTTCATATACTCATTTTTTTTGTATTTTTGCCAAATCTATAACTTTTCTCCAGACCTTTAACTTTTTAGTGAGGCTGACCGTAATAGCTAATAGTGGGTGGTGGTAGATAGATCTTGTTAGAAATAGCTCGAAGAGTTTTAATGAAAGAAACTTATGGATCTTTAGTTTCTTCATCAGATCTTTGATTTCTTTCCAGATTTGGTTTGATCTTTTGAAGAGTGTTACTGAGGTGGCTGATGGTAAGTATATGCCGAGGAAAGCAAAAAAAAAATTCAAGCAATTAATGACAATTTTTTGAGAAACGCCGTGAAAGATTATCTTTAATGGTCTTTATAAAATTGTTGTTAAAAAGGTAGACTTATAACGACGGTAGAATTTAGGCTCTCCCAAATCTTCTGTAAAAAAATTACTTTTAACCGTTGTTATAAGTATTTTTTCTAGTAATATACACACACAATATCTATCGATCTACCATATATTTTATATGTCTTCCTGTGCTATATTACTCCTTCGAATCTTCTATATAAGCAATATTTTCTCTTATATACGATTGGTTGTGCATATAATCAATAATTTGTATTTGTTTATTTAATATATATATATATATATATATTATTTTTATCTCTAATTAATTATATGTTTCTATAAGAAAGTATGCTATTTATTTGAGCCATTTGAAGTCAAACAAAAAGATCATGTTGAAATTTTAGTAATTAAAATGTCTTGATCTCACAAAAAAAATGTATTATTAGCCTATAAGTATTTTAATAACCAATAACCAATATATATATATATAGATGGTAAAATGGGTTGGGTTGCTAAATCATATAACCATGTTGGTGTGGGTCTTTTTGACCAGCGCCTGCCAATATTTTTTAATGTTTTATAATTTCTCCAGACTTTACTCTGTGTCTTGGTCACTCCCTTCAGTGTTTAGTTCAGTTTCTCACTTTCTCTCTCATTCTCAGTCAATCAGAACCTCGTTCGCATCACTGCTACTCTTACCATCGGTCCCTCGCCTCCTCAGACTCAGACTCATACCCTCGTCTCGTTTCCTTCTCTGTCTTAGTTGCTGCCTCGTCAGCACCTATTGTCTTAGCCTCTCAATCGTCGATAGGGCTAGTCTCCTCAGCCTCGGTAGGGCTCATCATCTCTAGTGTGACTGCGCGAGGTCATCGATATCATTGGTTGCCACCACCCGCCAGGTTGTTCTCACTTAGCCTCTCAATCGTCGATAGCGATGGTTTTCTCAATCTTTCAGTCTCTATCTCCTTAGTAAGGCTCATCGTCTCCAGTGGGAGGTTGTCTATAAGACACTGCATCATTGAAAAATTTTGAAATGGGCTTTTATTTAGAAGAAGAAACACTTGATCCTAACTTGTTTATAGAGATAAATATCTTAGAGTACTGGAAGAATAACTCTCCTCGTTTTCCATGTCTTTCAAAGATGGCAGCTGACATATTTAGCATTCCAATTACTACAGTGCCAGTGAATCATCTTTTAGTATTTGTTCATAATTTCTCATAAAATATAGAAGTTGTCTTCTTTTAGATATTGTGTATGCCCTTATTTATACCCGTAATTAGATGTTTGGTTTTCTATCAGATGATACTATAAGTGGAACTTGTGGTAATGGTAATATAATAATTATGATTTATACTAACTTTATCTCATTGGGTTATTTCTTTATATATATATTTATTTTATTTTATTATTATTTTACTTGTGATAGATTTATCTATAGAAAATGACAAAAGCTAAATAAATAAATATTTTACTAACTTTAGTATGCTGGAGAGACTTAACCTTGTATATTACTCTATATAGTCCTTATTAGAAGGGGTTGTTAGCCATTTTACATAAACTAAGGAGTGCTAGTTATATCATTATTTGTGTCTTAAATTGATAAGATTTATCCACTTTACTCTTATTAAATAATGTAACTACCAAATAATTAAATTACTTTTCTAATATATTTTTATTATCTTATCTTATTTCTCCTCTCCCTCTCTCCCCCTTGCAATATAAATCTTTTTCCTTTATTTATAAACTAGTCCTTTAAAATAAGAGGACAAAATAAAAAAATATTTATTAATAGTTATATTAATTTTTTATATTTAAGATAAATATATTCTTTTAAAAAAATAAGAATTGAAGGGACTACATGTAAGTGTTGTGAAGGTAAAATATGGCTTATAAGAACAATAAAGTAATGATGGGGTTTGGAGGGATACTGATTGAATGCGATGGAGTGAGCGGTGTTTGTAGGAAGCTTTAGTTAGAAGACATGAGTACATGACAAGAGAAAGGGCTGGTAGGACAGGTGTCACGCACGCACAGGCCTGCCTTTTGACCTTGTTGTCCAAAAGCAAAACTCGCTCATTCATCACTCGCCTATCCTTTTCTCTTCTACACCTCAGAATTCTCTTTTTTTTTCATCCGCGAAGAATTACGCAAAAGATAGGGAAAGAAAAAGTAAAAAAAGTGTGGGGACATTATTTATTTATTGAGGAATATTATTAAAGATCCCGTAGAAAAATGAAAAGGATAAATACATAGTGGTCCCCTGAAATAAAGGAACAAGATATTAAAAAAAACCACCGAATATGAAATTAATTTTTTATTTAGTTAAAAGTATTTATAAATTATTTTTAGATTGAGGTTAAAATTAATCTCTTTCTAAATTTAAAATATAATTTTTTTTACCTTTTCTAATAAGTATATTTGAACTTGTCTTATTTTTTCTTACAAAAGTGAGGTTATTTATATTCTTAACAAAGTTATGAAATTGATTAAAATAGTAATTTAAGAGATTAATTGTTTTACCCAAGTCAAGTTTATCAACATAAAATAATTTAGTTAAAATATAAAAATATTTATATATAATTATGAAAAAATAATATTTAAATAAAAATATATTAATGTATAAATAAATATAATATTCATGCATAAATTACATATAATTTAAAAAGACATTAGTAAAGCATAAATTTGATGAACTTTTTTTTTTATTTTTGACTTAAAATAATGTCATTTTAAACTCAATAAAGGAAACTATCTAAAATCTAACTCAAATAACCCATTTAGGTGGATTGGTTTATGCTTGGTTAATCATAAGTCAATTAAGTTGTTCTTAGGTTAATCATTTCTCAATTCATTTGATTGACCAGATGTATCAAGTGACTGAGTTATAAGTGATCAAATTATCGGTTCTACTGGCTTATCCAGTTTAAATTTCAACATAATGAAAAGAAATATTAGCTTGATTTTATTTATAAATTATATATAGCTAACTTATAAAAACTAAAAAAATGATAAAATTTTAAAATTGGTGCATATATTCTCAAATATCTGAGTTTAGGTTAGCAGATGATATGGATCTAAACTTTTTTAAGCGACAAGCAAATGATAGTATTAATGAATTATAAATAATGTAGTTATTTTTTTTTTATACCATGCATGTGCATGATATGACTCCCTCTAAATAGAAAAAAGAAAAAAAAAACTTACTATTTAAATTAATTGATGGGACTATTCTGATTTAATTATAGATTTTGAGTTTGAGACATATGTACATAATATTGTAAACGTTAGAGACGTCAACTTTAATAATTTTTATCGTACCTCAAATTTAGTCTAAATCCGTTAAGTTCTCAGTAAGATATTGGATGCAGAAAAGAAGAAGGGCAAAAAAATAAAAATAAAAGGATGGTTCTAGGCTTAAAAGGAATTGACGCCAGTCGTAAAGCAAACGGAACAACGTGTCCTCCTCCCACCGTATATTGCCACCACAGGTGGTGTATTAGGGGGACTTGGGATGCCCTGGTTCCCACACGCCGACACTATTTATTATATTTTTATTCTTTTAATTTACTTTCAAAAAATAATATGATAAGTTTTTTAGGGAAAAAGACAAAGAAAACCTATCTTAATTTCTGAAAGATAAATTAGGCATATCAATATTAAAAAATATATATTAGTTAGGAGGGCTAATCTATCATTTGAAAATTCTTGGGCAAAGACCAAATTGACCTTCATTATAAGAGGATACTATAGTAACAGCAAGGCAGCATCAATAGACGGTGCTATCGACGCGAATGACAGAAGAAGCTTGTGAGAGACGCCTTTAGTTGAACTGAAACTAAAAAGGAGGAAGTATGAGTAAATGGTTGACACAAATCTTTTTGTTTTACTAGACTGGTAATCAGGTATGTTTTATTTATTGTGATGGTTACCTTCGGAAAAAGAGTTTACAAAACTGTAGCTTCAAGTAGTTCAAGAAAGAAGTTGGAGAAATTGCAAAGGAGAAGTGCAGCATACAGATGAACAATTATTTGGGAAATATAAGTCATTTGCAAAAGAACAATCATTTGCTTTTCTCATGACTCAATGGTTATAGTAAGGCTAAAATGCAAGTCATGAAACTAATTGGGTCATTTACTACTCTTATAATGTTATTTATAATTCAGGAATAATTTTCACAACTTTAATAAATAAGTTTAATACTCTGTAGAAAAAATTAGGTGCAATTAGTTGGATTAATTATTATTCCTCTAATGGGATATACAACTTTAGAAATGATATTAAGAATATCAATTTAGACATTTAATACTCTGAGAAAAGTTAAGTGCAATAAGTTAGTTCATTTAATAGTTTAGTAATAATTTTGACAACTTGAGTTAAGAAATTTAAAACCCTAAAATAAGTAATTGATATTGCTTTTAGGTTTGCAACTCCTGTAATAGAATTTGCAAGTTCAGTAATTATTTTGACAACTTGAACTAAGACATTTATTAAACCGTAGAGAAACTGATAACCTTCATTGCAACAATGAATTATGTGTTGTGGCTATCTTGTGAAGTGTTGATGATGATTGTTAGGGACGTAAAATTGTGATCAATACTTTGTTTGTTGCAGGTTAGTGGGCAAGATGACATGTAATATTGTCTCAACATCTTCAAAGGAAATTTGTTATTTTTTCCATATAGGTGGGAACTTTGTATATAATATTGAAGGTAGAGTTAAATATAATGGAGGGGATGTGAAGGTAAAATGGATAAAGGAGGGGATGACAATTGAAGAATTGAGGATAATGATAGGTGGATGGTTTGGTATAGATAGTAGTACTTGTGTCATGAAATATACAGCGAAGTTTAATGAGAGAATATTATTAAATCTCAATGATGAAAGTGAAGTTTATAATTTGTTTAAGTTTAATGACAGTAGTGCACATGTTTTTTTAGCAGTTAAAGTAAATGATAATATACCAGAATAAATGGATGATCCAGATATGTAAGTGAAATTTCTTGTGTTTATTTATGGAAGTTGTTAATTATTTCATTGTATTAATGTTTTTGCAAAACATGTTTTCTTGTTAACAGTATTAAGGATTTGTTCAAAGTGTCAGAAGAAACGTGCCCCTCTTTGTGGAGCGAAGGTAACAATTTGAAGACTCTAGTTAAGCAAACTACTGGTGGAGCTATAACTAATAGGGGTGGTAGAAGATTTAATTTAAGCATACCATATAGAGTACAAATGTCACAAACATCGATAGCTGTGATGAACTATGTGCAATGGAAGGAAGAGTCGGTTGGAGGGATACAGATTTTTGCAAATGTGGACACATTTAAGAAGGCGTTACACAAGTTCAGTATTCCTCATCGGTTCGAGTACAAATATATAAAAAAAATTATAAGGATAATATGTACGTGAAATGTAAGGTTGAAGGTTGTCCGTGGTGTGTTACTGCGAGAGTACTTAGCAAGAGCACACCTTTCCTACGCGTGACGAAATTCAGAAATGACCATGTTCATAGTACCCAAGACAATCTTAAAGTGACACATGGTGAAAGTACTACATTGATATCAGCAATTATAATGGATGAGGTGAGGGATCATGTAGACAAGTGTCCAAATGAAATAAGAAAGAGTTTGAAGAGAGATTATGGCGTGAAGTTGACATATAAGCAAGCATATAGGGTGAAAGAAAAAGCATTGAAGGACATATATTGCAGACCTGATCAGTCTTATATGTTAATACTATGGATATGTCAACGGTTGAAGAAAAGTGATGACAAAACTATAGTTGAATGGGTGGCTAGTCGGAACACATTTAAGTGTGTATTCATAGCCTATGGATGTTGTATAGAAGGGTTCATTGCTGGTTGTAGACGTGTCTTGTACATTGACAGAACTCATTTAAGTGGACCCTAGAAGGGGACGTTGTTGGCAGCTACTGCGTACGATACAGACAATGAATTATTTCCATTTGCATTCGCAATTGTGTAGGGAGAGACATTAGAGGATTGTACATGGTTTCTTTACATGATTAAATGAATAGTTGGTTCTATACAATTGACAATTGTGTCTGACCGTCACAAGGCAATATCCGATGTTGTCCAATCAATATTCAGAGGTGACATCCATGCATACTGTTATAGGCATGTGAAGGAGAACTTCAGCACATAAATGATTAAACTAAACAGAGGTAAGAGAAAGATGAGTGGACAAGCAAGGGACGATAGACTGAAGTTGCTTAATGATATTGCATTTGCAAGTCTTGACACTAATTTTCACAAAGCAATGGAAAATATGAGAGCTTTCAATGAGCAGTTATATGAGTGGCTTGTCAATTATGGTGATGTAAAAAAGTGGGCCCTCAATTAGTTCCCATTTAAACGGTGGGATAATATAACGACAAATGTTGATGAGTCCTCCAATGCATGAATTGTGAGAGAGAGACGCTATAACGTTGCCCAACTGATCCATGAGCATCGTGAGAAAGTGGCTAAGAAGATGTATGCAGCAACAATGGCTACGAGTAAATGGAAAAATGGTGTAGGCCCAAACATAAATGCAAAAGTTATGGAGAATGTTGCTACTGCTAGGTATATGACTCCTGTACCTTATGGAGGAGGGCAGGTCTGTGTACATATATCTAAAAGAACCCTACATGTGAATCTTGGTTCACATCAATGCTACAAACCATCATGCCTTAAATCATAGCCATATCTCCTGCTACCTTTGACTCATTGCCTCCAAGATTTTAGGCATTTAAACAGTATAGAAGTAGAGCAGACACATATACTAACTAACCACAATAAGCATAACATGACTAGATTGAGTTTTTCAATCATCAAGTTACTAATGATATTACAAATTCAGGACAAGTTAGAAATCTCAACCATCTTAAATCATAAATTGGGTTCAGCTCTTGAATCAACATGTATCAAAATTATAAAACCCCAAATACTAGGAAAACAGTTTAAAGAAGATCATATGCAAATTTCTTCCAAACCAATCAAATTTCATTCTCATAACCAAATGAACATAATGTTAATGAAAGTATTCTAATTTATAAACAGCGGTTGGTTGAATGGTAAGAGACAGCACATTTAAGTAAAATCTTCAATTCAAATTTTATGGATGGGGAAAAAACACAATGGAAGAACTTCCCCTTTATTGGGACTCAACCCAACTCAAATTCTAAATCAATGGGTAGTTATATTAAATCAGCCAATAAAAAATACATCAAATTTCATAAGGATAAACCGAATAGAAAAGGATTTTAGATAAAGCTTAAAATAACCATTTTAGATAAAGAACTTAACAACAACAAAAAAACCTCACATTTATGCTGGAGGATAAACCGAACAGAAGACCGTAGAATCCAAAGTGTGGATTAAGAGTGTTCAAGTAATCTGTCACAGAACTCTATACAACTACAAACTCCAGTTGAATGCAACAAGCAATACCTACGTAAAAGTGATGATTATAGATAATACATGACATATGTGAAAAAATGAAAGGTTTCCAGCAAGGCATCTTACCTAATCGCAAAGCCTTAATCTTCCTCCTAGTCCTAAATACAAAATGACTTTCGACGATGATAATCCTCGACAATAAAGGAATCCAACAATCTTTTATGGTTGGGGAATGAGGCTTCGATGATGCTAGATTCAAGCTTCGTGGTGTTGGAATGAGGTCACCAAATTTCAAGCGCGCTCCAACGACTTAGACTCTCTCTCAGGCTATGCGTGTTTGAGAATGATATTTATTTACTGAGGGCTATTTTAGTCTTCACTCTAAAATTTTTAAATGATAGATTATGCCTCATTCCCAATCTGTCTTTTTTAATATTGATATGCTCAAAGTATCCTTTTGAAATTTAAATGTTTTTTTGTGTTTCTCTCTTTTTTTTATGGAATAAAATATTTTATTTACATCTTCCAAAATATTTTTACGTGAATCTTATTTGAGAGATGTGTAACTAAAACACGTGAATTTATAAAGTTAAATAATTTCAATTTATTAATATAAATTTATTGAGTATATTCTGATAATTAATTTATAAATATTTAAAAGGTTAATTTATTTATTTATTTAATTAATAATTTTTTTCAGTACACACCATAAGTGTAACTAAAAAAACCTATAAATTTAAGAAATAGTGAATTAAAATTTTATATTTAAAATAAAAAAATTTACCAATTAAATTTCATATCTATATTCTTGAGTTCAAAGGGTTAAAAATGGACATGTCTAAATATAAGATTAAATAAATATATCATAATTAAAAAAATAAAAGTAACGATACACTTTTAAAGTAGACAAATAAATCTATAATTGTTTTTCAAAGAGAATCAAAAGGACGCATTTGATCTATAAATAATTATAATAAAACAAAAGAATTATCATAATTAAATGAAACAATACCATATACCCCATCTGTTATCATCTATAACAAAAACAAAAAGACACTACATACAGGGGGAAAAACTATGAAAGAATTCCTAATATATTTATACAAAAAAAAAGAGAGAGAGGGAGAGAGGGAGTTCATTTTGAGTAAGACACTATCACTCGTCATTATTGATGAACGTTCTGTAACCTGTAACCGATCATTTTGAGTTCAAATTTCTTGATGACGCCGGCGATGTCTCTCATGGTGGTGTCTAGAACATAAGGGATCTTCTCGTGGTAGAGCTCAGTGGAATTTTCGAGCATTTTGCAGGTTTCTCTTCTGGCAGCAATGGTTCCATGGTAGTGATAGTATTTGATTCTTCCCTCAGTTTTGTGGGTTGTTTTTCCGGCCAAGTTTTGGGACATGTGAACTCCTGTTGCATACACATTACGAGGTTGTACTGCGTACTTCCTGTCCCTCCTTATTCCTCTCTTCACGTCTTTGTACACTAGTTTCTCAAATCCCCACTTCCTGCAACATTGTTCCAAATTTCTCTCACTGTTATAACTCAGATTTCGTGCTTGTCAAGGGGAAAATCAGAACATGTAAAGGCAAGACTCTGAGAAGAGACCGAAGCAAACTGGTAGAGAGTTGTTCAATTAAATTAAATAAAAAAATTATGTATAACTTTGAAAAGAATTAAATAATAAAAACATTATTTCATAAATAAATAGATTATTCATATATAAATCACACATAATCTAATAATTCAAAATTAGTATAGTACAAATTTGACAATTTAAGAGTTAGACAAATAATTTATAGAAATTAAAAAAAATAATTTAGTTATTTATTTATAAAAATATATATTAATTTCTCTAAAATAATTTATTTAATCATTTGTAATAAAAACTACCTTTATTATCTCTTAAACAGAACGACTAATAAAAATAATTTAGAAGAATTACTTCAAAATCAAACCTAACAATATTTGAATTTAACTTAGTCAAATAGTTATATAAAAAATAAATTAGAGAAAACATTATAAATTTTAGATTATAAAATATATTTAAATATTATATTTATGATTAAAATAAAATTTTCAATTATCTCATATATATATATATATTTATTTATTTAGGATAATGAGGTATTAATTTTCAGACGTTGTGGGGCAGGGGAGCCAGACCTGGAGTAATAAAATAGGAAACTTTAAGCATGACATATATATAAATTTTCAACATAAAAGAATTTAAACCCCCTAAAAATAGAAACAGAACTAAATAAGAAAAAAAAAAGTACAGATATAAAAATAGGACATGAGCGAGCAGTGAAATGAAATCTACCTCAACCCAAGTAATCTATGATGTGATTCCTATTCCTCTATTCTCTCATGGTCAAAAAACTTAGAGAGCACATTCAAATTCCCAAATATGCGGTAGATGTAGTAATCAGACAATCTGTATAAATGCAATCATACATTCGACAGCTCAGACAACAAACACTTTTTTGAGACTTTGTTTTCTTCAACACGTGACTCCACAAAGAAAACACGAACCACCACCACCACTACTTGCCAGATAGATATGTAACTGTTATTGTGGTGACATGTTAAATGCATTCCCATAAAAAATTTAGTGAGATGCATACCTACAAATCAGTCATATTCAATACTGACTCCTGGACAATGGTAGTAAAATGTCTTCATCTCGAATTAAAATATCAATCTAAACTGCCAACTATTTAATAAGAATATGACTTATAAAATATGAAATTCTTTTAATGAGTAATTTGTAAGTATTACCATTATGAAAATTCTGTTCATTAATTTTAAATATAAAATTTTAATTTATTTTATCTTTTAAATTATTTTTATTAATTGTACTTGTAAAAGGAGTTTTTATCAACTATACAAACTATTAGAGGGATATTTTAAAAAAAATAATATATTTTGTATAAATAATTAATTTAATTAATTTTTTTAATATGGATAAATTAGTTATAAGTTAGTAATATATAAATTATTCTAAATGGCCAACTAGTTCATAAGGACATACCTTATATTCTTATAAGAGTAAGAGCTCTACTTTTACTCTTAATATAAAGATCTTGTCAATATGAATATCTTATTAATAAGTAATATATAAATATTTTTTTAAGCATCTAGAACTAAGGTGTGAAACCTAAACTAACCATGCATGCTTAACTTAAAACCAAACTTACCAAAATTTTATATTCCTTAAAAAACATTAATCTAAGCAAAACATGCTCAATTTTTTTTCTTGGTTTCCTTTTCCTTTTCAATAACTGTAATCCAAGTCATTATGAAAATTTATAGTGCATCCATCTTAGTAAAGAAGACGATATTTTGGTGATTATAGAATGATTGAGAATTTTCAGCAACACAGTTCAGATTATTGACCAAGCAAGCAAGAATAAATTGTTAGTTTTTAACACAAAACACGGTCCTGCACATATGAATACAAGAAACACATCACGTACATTGAAACAATTGTTTAATCCTAAATTAGTAAATTCACACCACATGTCAATGAACGTTAGGAGGATAACACATCACACAGAAATGGGACTATTAGTTTCAAATTCATCAATCATCTTCGTCTTCCCTGTACTCCTCTGTCATCTCTTTGAAAAACAAGACAATTAATTATCACCATCAATAACCGGTGGCAACACACACTGGAATTTGATATCCCCAATGAATTGTTGGCCAAATGCCCATTGTTGATTGTTCCATCACGTGAAGATTCATTCAACAAAGAACAAAAATATCTATTTTTAGTATAATTTCAAATTGAACCTAATTCAACTTGTTTAATCAATTCAATACCACGATTCACACACAAAATTCAGTTCAATTCATAGCATCAGACAAGATCTTAGATTATGAATGGAAACAGTAATATATATATATATATATATATAGATAAGAGACAAACAGAAAGAATGAAGGATTCTGAAAGTACCTGTAAGTTTTGCCGTAATCTTCAGGGAGGCAAATCTTACTGCTCATGGGCATTTGTTCAAAGGTCAATTGAGAATACTCAGAAAGCGAATCGAGAATAGTTTTGATTGTGCTTTTAGGTGGCACATAAATGTACTCATCAACATCAAAGAAGAACATCCACTTTGCCATAAACTTGTATCGTTGTAAACAGTCATTCACTACCATGAATTGATTGTGATAATACCCATCAAATCTCTCTTGATCCCTAATATCCTGCAACGTCACATACCCAAGTTCCATCCATGGCTTCAGAACCTCAAGAACTTGCTCGTGCACCCCACCGGCGTCGTGAATCACAAAGTGCGATCTGGGTCCAAAGAGTCTCACATGGTAAGCGATCCATTCTCTAACTCTTTGAGGGTTCAAGTTTCCGTATAATGACGATCCACAGTAGAAGTAGTCGTACTTGGGCCGCGAGGTGAAAATGGAAACGTCTAGACTTCCCGACGACTCCGTGAGGACTTCGATTCTATCCGTGAGTTTGAAATTGGCGTCGCCACCGCCGGATGCGGAGGCGTAGAGGACCAATTTCCCGCCGGAGTTGTCGGCATTGACCGGCTCCGAGAAGGTACAGTTCACAATCACCACCGTGTAGACATGGCCGTAGCCCCAATCTGGAAGCATCTTGTACGCAACCGTGGTTATGGGTTTCGCTGTAATGTTGACGCGCGGGGTCCACTCGCACTCGTAGGTCGGCTTGCCGTAGACATGGAGCGGCTTAGAAGAGAGTCCCACAATGGCGAATGTGTTCAGACCTCCTCTGTAAGCACCCATGGTGATGAAGTTGTAAGCTGCAGAACCATAAGGATGAAAATCCCGCTTGATTAATCTATCGTCAGAGGCCGGCTGTGTCGGTGACGGTGACGGTGAGGTCGGCGGCGGCGACGCTGGTACAGAAAGCAATCTAGATGATTGGGCAGACTCCGAGGAGGAAGAAGAAGGTGGGCCTTGGGATTGGGAGACGCGTGAGATGCAAACACGGAGATCAGAAGCAGAGATGGTAAAGCCAGAAGGAATGAACTGAAGAAGAGTGGCGACAGAGCAAAGAACCAGAAGAGTTGTGAGAAGAAGCTTGAGCTCTGCTGTGTAGTTTGCTAATAACCCAACAAAGAGTTTCTTCTCTTTCGCCATTGTTGTTGCATACAGAGCGTCTTCTTCTTCTGAATCTTCCCTTTTTCTCTGTGAACAAAGAGAAGGTGAAGGTGAAGGTGTTGGTGTTGGTGGTAGCGAAAGAGAAGGTAAAGTGTGTTCTTGTTAGTAGTTTTGTGGGATGGGGCTATATAATGTGCTGGTTAGAATTTAGGTTTAGAGTTATTGAAGAATCAAATTAGGGTATTTCGGAGAAGAAGATTATGATGTCATATGATTGATGCTTGATTGAGGGCCGTTTTTGAACTGTGATATGAAGCCCTCCATCTAATATGATTTGTAAAGAAAATGAAATTGTTTTATTCTTTAATTCAATTTTTAAATGGTTGATTTGTTTTAACATTTTATTTTGCTTTAATTTTTAATTCTATTTTTTATTGAAAAAAATATCAAAAATACTACTTAAATTTTAAAATCCCAAATAAAAAATTCTTATAAAAATATGTAGTTGTTGTGCTTACTTATTACCTGTTAAGACGTAGGAAATAAATTAGAGATTTTGAAATTCATACGATATTTTATAAACTTTTTCCTTTTTTATTCTTTACCATTCCATTTCTAAATATTTTAAATTTTTAAATCATTTAAATTAAATTTATCTTACATGAATTTTATTTTGTTATAAATATATATAGATGAAGTTATTTGAAATGATTTAAACAAAATATATAAATTGAAAAAAAAGAAGCTAGAAATTAAAATAGAAAAAATCAGAATTTTAAATTCATTGTATTTTCCTCTCTCGCATAAATTGTCTAAAGTTCTTAAGAAATATAAGGAAAGATGTCTATATTGAAGTTGGTTTTCAATAGAAACAATAACGTTGAATAAGGTATTTCCATCCCATAATTATGCAATATCTTTGATTAAAGTAGCTTTGGTTAGATATTATAATGCAAAGATTGTTATAAACATAATGGGAAATTGCTTAATTTTCTGTTAGATTTATTTCACGTATGTGCTTGATGGAGGCATTTGTGATAGCAGTAAAATCAACGATTTTCCCTACTTACCTTTAATTAAATTAAAAGAAAAGCACAACAAAAAAAAAACCAACAGATTAGAAAAGAGGGAGAGAGACATGGGCAACCTGTTATGGAAAAAATTTATAAATCAAATTTTT
Organism: Leucaena leucocephala; assembly: GCA_037074615.1. NCBI lineage: Eukaryota > Viridiplantae > Streptophyta > Magnoliopsida > Fabales > Fabaceae > Leucaena > Leucaena leucocephala. The sequence continues at coordinate 8,937,948 of CM073550.1, forward strand.
AAAATTTATTTTGTTAATTTTTTTAATTAAATTAAATAAATCAATTGATTATAATTAATATAAACTAGTTGATTAATTTAGATAAATTGAGGAATACACATATAAATTTATTTTAAAAAATTAGATTTAGTCATAATTATATAAATATTTAGTTTTTTTAATTTATTTAAAAAATTAAATAATTATAATATTACTGACTAATTTTAGGAGGTTTATTTTTAATTTTTAAAAGTTAGATAAGTTATTGGGATAAGGTATAGAGTTGAGGGGATTATAAATAATTTAAGTTATTTTTTTTAAGTTTATTTTTTTTATGGGTGCTATTGTTGGACTTCTTACCGTTAAGAATGAGCATTCAAACATAATGATGACGTCGTTAAGCGCTGCCGTGTAAGGTGCAGCGGCCAACAAATCCCAGAGGTCCAACGCAACAGTTACCGGTTGAGGGCTGAGGCTTCTCTTTTTTAACATTTGGCATGTCCCCTCTTTATTTGTTAAATTAATGAATATTTTTCATGTACTTTTATATTCTTTTTCATTCTATAATATTCTCCCTCTGATTCTTTCTTCTCTTCACAATTTCCCCTAGCTTTTTTTCCCTTAAAAAATAATATATTAATCTTTATAATTTTATCTCATTTTTAATTAGATTCTTACAATAATTATTTTATTTTTTTTATTAGATCTTTATAATTCTTTAACAAAACTGGAGTATAGAGACTTTTATAACATAATTCTCGCTCAATATATATCTTAATTAATTTTGTTATATAGATTTAAATTAAAATCAAAATCAGTGAGCTCTTAAATGTCTCCGAGAGGTTATAGTAACTAATATAGAAAGTCAAGTAACCCATGTAAAAAGTCATTTTCACCCGTTTGTTTAACCAATATAAATTTTGAACAAATCCCCACATTGTTATATACTATCTTCTACTAACTGACCTGAAAAGTCTCCTATGAACAACATTAAAAGTCTTGATTGCAGTAGTGCTTCAGCTTGTGATAATCAAAGAAATCTAGCAAGCATAAATATTTTGACAAGAGTTTTTATTTCTCTATTATACTATCTCTAATTTTAATTATAAAAATTAATTGATTTTTTATACATATAAAAAATATAAATCAATTAATTATAACTAATATGAAAGTTAGTTAATTAATTGAGTAGATTAATGATTATATAATATAAATTTATCTTGATGGCTTAATTTAGTTATAATTAACTAATTTATTTAGCTTCCATAAATTATTTAAAAAATTCAATTGAATTTTATATTAAGGAATATAGGGAGTATAATGTATTTCCACTGGTCCTTAAAAAGAAAACTTAGTTGACTAATTAGGCAGATTAAAGAAGCTAAATAATTTAGTTATTTATAACAAATATAATATGATCTCCTCAAAATATTTATGTATAACATTTAATTATATATTAGTTTATAAGTCATGTAAATTAGTTTGAGAAAAAATAATAAATAATAAATATAAAATAAATTGAAATTTTAATTAAACCTAACTTTTTAATTAAATTTTATATTAAAGATTAGAAATAATATACTTAAAGGATGTTCGAAATTCTAATTGACCTTTTTTTTGTGTACAAAATTTTTTAAAAAGGGGTTATATTCACCCACGATTTATGAGTAGGGCAAAGTCTCCCTTCCTCCTAAGCGATATCAATATCGGGTAGAGTGGGCCGTCTATTATACTCAGGCGTAAACTTAGGCACCCAGGAGTTAGGATGCCTCTCTAAATACTGTGATAGGAACCACAATAAAGTGGTACTCCCTAGGAATCGAACACACTTTAAATGATCGCATGTCTCACCTCTTCACCAGTTGAGTCCACAGAAATGTGGATTAGAACTCTCTCAATACGAAACAATGTATAAGCAAGCCTTTTAATAAGATGGGCTTGTAAAGGGCCCAATCTTAATTTATGGGCAATTTTTGTGATATCTAGGTAGGTCCTTGGGTTATTTTTGTATTCTTTTTCCCCTCTATTTTTCAATTGATTTCTTGAAGTAACTTGATCATGAACCGATGGAATACAAAATTTAATAAGGAAACAGACAAAACCACTAAACATATATAAGAACAAACATGAAAATGAATAAAAAAAATCAATAAGCGTTATTGACAGAATTACAGTTAGTTCTGATTTCTCCTTCATCTTCATCAGTAAGCACACCAACATTTCATCAGTTTGTTGGCCATGGAGACAACAAACTGGTGTTTAAAAAGCTGCGAGGTTGAGCTGATTAAATCCGATACGAGAGGCGAGGTCCTTGAATCAGAGAACAACATTTGATCAGTGGACAAGAGAGCCATGTTCTTTTGGAGATTGAGTTAGTAAACAGGGTCAAATGTTGTAGGTGTGGAAGCATCAAGATGAACATATTCAGAAGCCCATCTACTCTTTCTTCGTAAGAAGTCAAGGTACTTTGGATCTATGGATGGGTCCGGTTTTCCAGTATCTGTGATTGAAGATCCTATCTTCAAGTGAACCACATGATGCTCTCCCAATAGTATGCTCCTCAGTACAAATATGAAAAATGAGAAAATTAATTTTTTAATTCTTATAATTTTGATTTAGCTGTAATTCAATTATTAATATTTAATTTAGTATAAATTATTTCTTATAATTTTGATTCTGCTACAATTCATTTTTTAAAATTTTGACTTTATACAATTTAATCTTTAGTGGGTCTTTTTTCTCCTTACAAAAGAAGAGATATGCTTAATGGTAATCCAAATTTCTCATTAATTATATAAAAATTACACAATATAATTTTATTTTCATAAAATAATTATTAAATTGAAAAAAATATTTATTATATATATATTAGTAAAATGTACACGGACTTCTCTAAAACTAAAATGGATGTGTGTGCATGTAATTTTTTTTTTAAAAAAATCAAGGTGGCCTAGGAAGGTATTCTTTTTATTCTGTTATTGTTGTTGTTGTTATTATTATAGATATATTTTTTCTTTTTTTAAATTAAAGGAAGTTTGTATAAGTTTTGTGTGATTTTAGTAAAACAAAAGAGAGGGATCTGGGTAATTCAAAAACAAAGTTTAAACAATGTTTGTGTAGTTTAAAGAACAGAGAATATCTATGTAATTTATATGACATTTTGTATACAAATTAAAATTTAAAAATATATTTAGTTTTGCTTACCACCTAATTTGATTATAATTTAACCAGTGTTTTAATTTTCTAAAAACAAACATTCACTCATAGTTACAGGTATAACAACCAAAACAAACACTATAAAATGAACATGAAAAAGGTATAAATTCTTATGAAACGTATTCATAAGTTAATTTGTAAGCGCTGCGTTAAACAAAAGTTTTATTTTTGGATAAAATAACATTTAATATTTTTATCTTATTTTTTAGCTGTGACCATCAAATTAAAAAAATTATGAGAGAAATTATTTTAAATTTAAAAAATTATATATAGAATAATATTATAAATAAAATTAGAATATTAACTATACTTAAAATGTAAAATCAGAATATTAAGGGAGAAACCCTTTGATTGGAACAATTCAAGCAAAGAAGTCATGTCTTCATGACCCATTGGCACCATCTCGGCTTCATCCGTGATCGAAACCCGACCATCTTTCCGGCCATAGGGCACTACCCAATACGGGCCACCCAAAGCGACGGTGGCGTCTCTTGTTGCGGCAGTCAAAAACTCAAAATGTCAGCACACGACACCGTTTTGGGACAATGCTTCTCCAGCTCCGCCTTGATGTTGTCTATCACATGAAACCCTCTCAATGTCTTGCTCGCATTTGCTCTTCTCTCCCTCTTTTAATGGTTTAACAGAATAGAAGCATCACATCCCTGAAGGTTCATATATTATATATTATATATATAAAGTCTTTAATAGATATGATAATTATGAAACTTGCATAAAAGTGTATAATAACCAACATTTAATAATAATAATAATAATAATAATAATTTATATATCTACTCCATGATAAATTTGTTAAGGAAAGCAGTTTCCCTGATTTGTTGATGACCAATATTATGATGTGAAATACTTTCCTTGTATAAAATTGAACAATTTCAAATAAATGAATGAATTGAAAATATAAAACATTTTATATTCATGTAAGTGGATAATCTATATAAATTCCTTAGACCTAAAAAAAATACTTATATGTGAAATTTATAAAAAGTAATCATGTAATATATAGTAAACAGAGTTGACAGAACTTGCATAATCCAATGAAGGGATGAAGTAATTTTAATCTTATCAATCAATTATTAGTTAAAGCGGTAACTACCTTCAGCCTTATAAAAAAAATAATACAAATTTAAATTTTGGAAATCAATAGAAATAAAAGCTTTTTTCGCTTTGAGCTTCAAAAGGATTATATTTTTGATGAAATAATAACCAAAAAAATTGTAATCTTACCCTCACAAAGCAATCATGGAAGGGCAACCTCATGAGACTGGCGCCAAGTGTAGGATCCTTCTTAACCCATACATTCACTTTTCGGTGCAAGATGGATTCGAACTCTGCACAAGTTTTGCGATTAGTGACCAAAAGATAGTTGATTATCCAGAGTGATTTCATCCAAATTCGGTGCCTCCAGGGTGAAAACACCATCATCACCATTATCGCCACCTTCAGAAGATGAACTGTATTGCTTGTCTTCACCATCTTCAGGCAGCGATGAACCGTATTTCTTGTCTTCATCACGTTCCGGCGATGACGACGAACTGTATTTCTTATCTTCACCACCTTCAGGCGACGATGAACTGTATTTATTATCTTCACCACTATTATAGTTATCAGCAGAGTTTGCTGTAGCTAAAACGCGTTGAAAGGCCAAAAGAAGAAGCAAGATGAAGCAGGGGAAAGAAGACGACATAGAGATAAACTCACCAGCCGACACCGTCAGACGGTCACACCAAATAGATTGAGGGTCGATACAAGATTGATTGGTTACTTAATTTTTTGTCTGTTACACACACACAGAGCAACGACGTTCGACAGATATATATATATATATATATATATATATATTTTTTTGAAAAAAGGGTACCATGTGCGACGCACATAATAACATGAGCAATAAAAATAATCAAAATAGATTTTTCCTCTCATAATACAACTTTTTCCATGTACACTGACATTTTTTTTTTTTACTTGTAAGAAAACTCGAGTAATTGTTGTGCCACAAAATAGACTGGGTCGAGCCTAATGACATAATAGTGACTAGTGACTAGTGAACCCAATCTACCAATAAGTAATGGAAAGTTCGAGAATATGGGAAGAAATCCTCGAATGGCCGGAGGAGAATAGGTACTCCAGAAGTGGCACATCACTACATCATATGAATTCTATCTTATTAATTTGAAAAAAAAAACAAAAATTCATATGAATATATTAAAATATTTATTTTTACCATCAAATGTTTGAATCGATTGACTGCGAGTCATTCTAACTTAACCAATAATATCATATTCGAGTCTTAGGCATACAACAACAATAATTATTTAGAGATAATTATTTTCCTATGAACCTATATATATTCATATGAACTGCACTAGTTGATCAGTTGTTGGATACTAGTGAATAAATTAAAAAATATTTATTTTTTAAAAATAAAATAAAATATAAATTGATTTAGATGTGTTATCAATTAACAAGGAGTAAAATATGCTGAGTCTTGTTTACATCAAACCTCTTACACTTTTGAAGTATGAAAGGATTTCTCTAATATTGAAATATTTGCAGTACCGGATTTGATTGCCACCATGTATTAAGACGCAATGAAACATTATCTATTCATTTCTTTGATTGCTCTCAATTTGTAAGTTGTATCAATACAGATTGTGCTGTGTGAGTTTGTACTCATTCCATATTTAAAAGGAAAATTCGTTTGCATTATTTTTTTTTTATTTTCATTCAATTATTTATTTTCAAAATATATCACGATTTTTATGGTATAAATAGGTAAAGCGAGTGAGGCCAAAAATATGTAAAGAAAAGTGGGGAAGATAGGCAGAAGCAGAGAGTAGAAGAGGGAACGGTCATTAATTTTTTTATTAAAATTCTTTAATTTATGTCATATTATTTATCTTCTGCTTTTCATTTCAAATTAGGATTCGACTTACTTATTGTTGGCATCAATCTTTCCAAGATAACTTGTACTTTTAATTTTTTTTTTCACACACAAAACATACCACTTAGGAAAATAAATCATAATTATTTTTTGAAAATTTGGATCAAATAAAAAAATACCCTCACAAAAATTCTCAAAAAAAATACAAATCTTTCCCTTAATTTTTATAATTTACATAATATTCTCTTATATTTTTAAAACTTATACAATCATCCATAGAAGCAAAGATAAAATTATAGGAATTTCTTTTCTATTTTGAAAACATACTTGGACATCCCCTAACAATTGAAATGAGACTTCTATGATTTTGTAAAAGTTCAAGGTAGTCACTTCATCAAAAAAAAAAAATAGAGTTCAAGATAGTCAAAATAATTCGTTATATTGTTTTGAGAGAGGATTGTGCGTTAGTTTTAAAAATATGAAATTTTAATTTGAATTTTTTGGTTCCATCATCTAGATCTACAGATGTATCAATTTTAAACAAAATTTTACATAATTTTGGTAAAAATTATGAAGAAGTTTATATAAAATAAAATAATAGAACAAATTTATTTATTATTAACATAAAAAAAATTATTATGCTTATAGATTATCCACATCAATGGGCTGTCAAAAAGAAATAGGACGAGATAATTATAAAAAGGAATATAAGAAAAATAAAAAAATAAATATAAAAAATATAAGTATCCTAAATTTAAAAATCTAAATTTTGAAAAAGCTAAAAAGAATTGGAAACCTGGAAGATTTTTTAAGAGAAGGAATTTTAAACCAAGATATCCAAAAAAAAAATCCAATTAAATGTAGTTGTTGTAATTGTGGGAAGATAGGTCATAAGATGATAAACTATAAGGAACCTAAGAACAAAAGGTACAATTAGTTGAGAAAATTCTATAAGAAAATAATGAACTAGAATTAATAGAAGAATCATTAACTTCAGGAGATGAAATTGAAAATTTTGAAAATTAAGTATATATTTTAGATATAGAAACTGAAGATTTAGAAATTAGTGAAAGCTCTAATGATTCGGATTAAGAAAGATATTATGCACCCATAAATTTAGAGAAATTACAAATAAATATTTTAAATAGTGAGATAGAAGAAGAAGAGAGTAATTACAATGAATATGAAAGAATAATAGATGGAGAAGAAGGAATTTTTTATTTTAGAATAGTATTCAATTCAAAAGAATATAATAAAATTAGAAATAAAAATTTAGATTTAAATGCAAAATAATTAATAAAAATCAAGGATTATTAACTAAAATTAGAAGTGTAATTAAGGGAAAAATTTAAAACCAAAATGTATAGCATATAAGAGAAATCATCCTATAGAAGCAATTCAAACTGAAGGAACTATAAAAATTCCTTTAATAACAAAGGAACTAATAGAAGATGAAAACACGAAAATAGAATTTGGTAATGAAATAATTGATATTTACATACCAGGAATATAAATATTAGTTCAAGGATATTTTAGAGGAAACATAAATAGTCCAATTGATTTAATAATAATAGATGATAAGATAATTAGTTTAGTTCATGAAAGTATTTTAGGTATAGTATAAGGAAACTTAATTTATAAAAAATTAAAATTTATATTAAATACAAATTTTATAATAAATAGCTCTGATAAGAATATAAAAAGAACTTTAATAATATACAATAAATTACATAATTCTAAAATGAGACTAGAAAATAAAGTTATAATTATATCAGTAATGATAGGATTTATTTTTAGTAATCAACATAAAATATATCAAAAAAATAAAGGAAGATTTACAATAAATATAAATGTTATGCCAACAATAAAAAAAGTACAACAAGAACCTTTATATATACATATAACAGAAATATTAAGAATAGAATTAGTTCAAACTCAAGAAATAGGAGAATCATTAAGAAGAAATATCAATTATCAAGATCAATTAGGAAGAAGATCAATAAATATAGATAGATGAACAACACTGTTACAAATAAATCCTATACAAAGAAGTTATTTATCTAGAGATATGAGAAGTACTATATTAGAAGGAAATTTATTAGTAGAAAGAGCTTTATAAAGAAATATTTAGTACAAATAATAACAAACATTCCAGAAATAGATTTAACTCAAAATAAGTATTTAGTACAGATAGAAATAAAATATTTTGGTGAATGGAAATATATAAATGCGAATATAAATAATAGAATAGATAATCCATATATAAACTTGGAATTAGTAGAAAAATATTTAAATCTAGAAAGAGAAGAAATGAAGACATAAATACTATTAAGATTTAATAAAAGAGATGAATTAAAATTAATTGTATATGTAGATTGTGAAAATAAAATAGAAGATTATATAATATTTGAAAATAATTTTTTAAATGCAATAAAATTATATAATATTCAAGATCGAAGAGTATTAATAACAATAGCAAATACAGTAGTAATTCTGAATAAACTTATTCAATTATAAGCGATTATCATTTTATTTTAGTAAAAATATTATATGAAAAATATAAAACAAGAGCTTATAATGCAATAATAGATATTAGAGCAAATGTATGTTTAGGAAAATCAAATATTTTACCCAACAAATTATGGAAAAATGGACCTCTAGCAGAAGTAAAACTACAGGACAAGAAATATATTCTTTAAAACTAAGAGCACAAAATGTAAGAATACAAATAGGAGAATATGAATTAAAAATTCCTTTAATTTAATATATCAATTTAATGAATGTAAACTAAATATGATAATAGGAACAAATTTTCTATATCAATATCTACCAATAGGATTATATATGAATAGTGTTTCATTAGTAATACCATGTAAATATATAACAAGGGCTATAAGAATAAAAAGTTCTTTAAATAGAACATATAAAAAATTTAAAAGAAAAACAAATCCACATAAAATTCAATGATTAGATAATAAAGGAAATGTAGATGTAAATGGATAAAAAATAACATATATAAAATATTGTAATACGGAAAATAAAAAAAAATTGAAGAAAGATTAGAAAGTTGTTATAGGGAGAATCATTAGAATTTTGGAAAAAATCAAAACCTTTAGCTGAAATAAAATAAAAGGTTTATAGTAAAGAGATAAATATAAAATCATATCTATATATAGAAAAAGATAAAAAAAAATTTATAATGCACACAAATGAAAGGAAGAAATGTGAATTAATTAGAGAAAATACTTCACCATATAGTTTACCAACAATGATAGTATCAAATTATAATAAAATTTTAAGAGGAAAATATAGAATGGTGATAAATTATAAAAGATTAAATGAATTAGTAATAAAAGATAGATACCCCATATCAAAAATAGAAATATTATTCCAAAAAATAAAAGGAAAAAAAGATATTTAGTAAATTTGACTGTAAATTAAGATTTTTTTAAATAAAATTAATTGAAGAAAGTAAAAAATATATAACCTTTAATACATCATAAATGTTATATGAATTGAATATTTTATCTATATGATATCATAATAGCCCTAGTATTTCTTAGAATTATCTTAATGATCAATTAAAAGCATTGAAATAATTTGTAATAGTCTATATTAATGATGTCTTAATATTCTCAGATAATTTAGAACAAAATAAAAACCATTTAAATCAGTTTATTAATATTATATCTAAAAAGAGAATAAATATATCCTTAAAAAAGGTTGAATTAAGAAAAGAAAAAATAAATTCTAGGACAAATAATATCTCAGGGAGAATTAGAATTGCAAGATCATATATAAAAAAGATATTAGAATTTGAAAATATAGAAAATAAAAAAAACATTTACAATTATTCTTAGAAATAGTAAACCAAGAAAAAAATTACATTCCTCATTTATCTAAATATACTAGAAGGTTGAATAAAATGGCAGGAGAAAAGGCTAATTTTAAATGGAATAAAAATTGTATAAATAAAGTAGAAAAATTAAAAGAAATATGTCAAAACTTGTCAAAATTAAAAATTCCAAAGAAAGAACTAATAAAATATATTTTATATATTGATGCCTCAAATGATTATTGGGTGCAGCACTTTATTTTAAAGAAAAAAAAATGAGGAAATAGAAACATATGCAAGTGAAAAATTTAATAGATCTCAAACTAAATATCATTCCAATTAAAAAGAATTCTTAATCATAGCAAAAGTATTAAAAATTTTGAATTATTAATAGTATAATATTAATTTATAATAAGAACAGATAATACACAAGTAAAATACTGGTTAAATAAAAAAATAAGAGAAACAAATATAGTTAATAAAATATTATATAAATGATAAAATGATTTATTCTATTATGATTATTTAGTTGAATATATTCTAAATAAAAATAATTTTATTGTAGATTATTTAAGTAGAGATGTAGCAAGAAAAAAGTCTCAACAACTTGAGTCTGATTAATTTAAAAAATATAATGAATCAATTTTTTAGATTATCATCGAAGGAACATTAATTCTTGAAGTATCAATTTTGAAGATGCAACAAAATCTATTGGTAAATTTATTTAATTCTACTATTGGACATATATGTATCTTATATAAGAAATTAAACGAATTAATTGCAAAGATTAGTCAATTCTACACAGTGGTGTTAACTCATGACCCACTACCCCAAAAAGTTTAAGAGATAGTCCCATTAAAGCAATGGAGATTATCGAGAATTAATTAAAATAAAAAATAAAGATAAAGACGACAAAGCCCGAGGAACCTATGAAGGAACAATATAAAAAAGCTTTAAAAAAGGAAAAAGGACCTAGTATGCAGGTACAACCTATAGAAATTCAGAAAAGAGGATAGCTCAATTATTACCAAACATTAGTAAGAAAAGCAAATCAATACCATCAATTGAATAACATCTCACTATAAAATTAATAAATATATTATAAAGCCAGGAGCCTCTCTAGAAGTTACAGTAAGTCTATTTGGTTTTGGATTAGATAGTCCATCTATCCATCGGAATATAGTCCATCTATCCATCGGAATCAATGGAAGAAGTAAACTTACTCCCAAAAGCATCAAGAGATGAATTAAAATCTTACTTTGACATAGTAAAATAATATACAATTTTTATAAGATATTATTATATTATAGATGAAGTAAAGAAAGCGAAATTTTATCCTCTGATACATCTGATTAAGTTAGGAACAACAAGAAAAATATTAGACTCTAAAGAAGAAAAGAATGAAAAAATAAATGGAAAAAGTTTTCCAATAATTATAAGTCATGTCTGAAGTCTTGGATATAAAATTATATTTAAAGAATTAAATCGGTATGTGACTATTAAAGAAGAAAATTAGTGGGTATATTATGAAAGTCAGAATATGTGTATATTTATATTTGAAAAAATACCCTATAGAATTCATAAATTAGAAAATTGGTAAGAACATGTGAGATTAGATAAAATGAAGAATAATAAATCTACCTAGAAGAGAATTTATAATAGACTGGAAGAATTCAATAGCCATAAATATAGATATTGTATAAAAATAGAAGAAGATAAAATAACTATAGAGTAAGAGTTAGAAGAACTATTAATACTATCAATCTAACAAGGAATCTAATTTATCCATAACAATTTTAATTATTATACTTTTACTTTATATCAGAGTATCTTTAATTATTGTATTTTTACTTTATATTAAATTTACTTTAGTAGGATTAATTATTATATTTTAGATTGTCGGTAGTAGGTTTCTACTAGTTCCTAGTGAAAATGTAACGAGAAAGTTCATTATAAAATACCTAAGCCACTATGTCTAAACACAGAAATGCAAGCAAAGAAATCTCAAGAGTAGATTGAGAAGTTTTGAGCAATCTTGTAAACATTTATCAGAATAAATAAATTTTATTCAATATTTATAGAATACGAGTATTATTAAGTAAATAGTCTAAATAAGTATGGCTAACTAAACTCCTATAGAAAAATGATGTTGAAAGTTATTTTTGTTAAAGTATATATTTAACTTAAATTATTGCAATGATTCTATGATTGTATTCCCTAAAGAATATTGGGAAGTTTTGAGGCTTTATATGATTTAGTGTAGAAAATGAATTAATCAGTGCTAGGTAATAAACAAGAGGGTTTTTATAACACATGATCCCTTTATGAGATAGTACTACCTATATGACAGGTATAAGGTATTATTTTGGAAGCGAGTTTATTTTGATCAAAGAAAAACTTTAAATCTTGCTCATATTCTTCAATGTCAGGGGTGATTGTATCAGAGCATGGTTTATTTTAAGTTTATACAAGATTAAAATAATGAGTAGCTGTTCTTTCCCTATACTTATTTTTATAAATTTTATTTATCTATTTGCTCAATTTTCTTAGTTATCTTTCATATTAATCTTTGAATATGAGTAAAATTTATAATTTAGAACCTATAATATATTATTTTAAACCTGAAAATTTATTTGATAGTAGTTATATTCCAATAAGAATAGAAAATATATCTATGACAGTGCCATTTGTTTGTTTAAAAGATACAAGATGAAATAAACATAAATAATTAAATTGGTTGAATATATATATATATATATATATTCTTAGTAAATTAGGAGAATTTGTTAATAAATCTATAATTGACGAAGTTGAAAATAGTAATAGAAGAATAAAGTTTAATGATATATTAGAACGTTACAAAAAACTTCGTCAAGTATAAAGAACATATTAGAACAGTAAGGATAGGATTAGTTTTTGGTATATGTTCTAATATATCATTAATCTTTAGTCTTCTATTACTAAACTTTGTCAATTACAAAGAATATACATATTCAACCAATTTAATTATTTATATTAATTTAATTCTGTATCTTTTAAACAAACAAATAGCGTTGCCATAACTATTTTTAAGAAAAATAAATATTTTAGTTTTTTAAAAAAATAAAAAACTCATGTGAAGCAAATTAAGAGGTTATTTTTTCTTAAAAAATAAAATATGAATTGTTTTAGATGAGTTATCAATCAACTAGAATTAAAATATGTTGAATAATTATATTTTAATTAGACAGAGTTTAAATGATGTGACACTCATAGAATATGCAAGTATTTTTTAAGTAGAAGTAATAATGATGTGGATCCTTGGAAAAACAATTATAATATAGAATATAGATCTTGAGATTAATGTTAATATACTTTTCTTAAACCAAATTTCTCTTTTAAAAGCCTGATTAAATCATACTCTTTCAACCCTTGTTATAAAGACATTAACAACTTTAGGGGGATTAAATAATATGTTCAGTTGTTATAAAAAAAGAGAATATATTAAGTTAAAATTAGTTAATATTTTTAAAATTATCCTCAATGAAATTTATTAATTGGAGGAGATTATTCAATTAGTTAAGAGATTATTACTTGTTAGGAAATATCAAACTAAAGCTTCACTAAAAAAGCAAAATCAAAGTAAAGTACATTTAGGAGAAAAAAAAGTACTTTAAACAAAGAATCTTAAATTAACAACATATGACAGGGTTTCATAAGAGGGAAAATTATTCTACAAGGCATTATAATTTACCTCAATTGTAAATTAGGTCATTATAGTTTATTTTGTTTGAATTCTGCCCTTATTGTTCGGTCAGATAATTTTAATTTATAGACTTTATAAAATTTCACTTATAAAAAAATACATATATTAAAGTAGGGTTAAATGAAATTAAGGATATTGTAAAAGTCAATGAAATTTCATATACTAAAAGCAATTAATTTGGACACTTTTGATGTATACCTATAATGCGTCAAACTATAAGGATTTAATTTAAATAAAATAAATTACAGAACCAAATTTAAAATGAAGATAAAATACAAGCACATGAATAAATTATCTCTTACAATAAGAACGGCACTATCTTTTATAAAACCATAAGGAATTGATTGAATATGATCATTGACACCAAAAATTGATAGTTTCGCAAAAGATTTATGTAAAAGATTTTTTTAACTTATCTCCTTCCATCTAAAAAAGATTAAATAATTCTATCTGAAAAGTCAAAAATAGAAAAATGATGTTTGTAAATATTGAAAAAGATTTGCGAAAATTATAAAATTGATAATATATCATATAAAATATTTGAAATTTGAATTAAATTTTAGGTTATTTGCCTTTATTTTACACGGCGTTTATTTTACAGGTAAACCTAGATTATTATATAAATAAAAATTAAGCAAATAAAGGTGAATAAATATATGAAATTTGTTAATTCATTAATTTTCTAATATCTTAATTTAAATTTAGATTAATTTTGACTTACATATCTATCAAAACTCATATACTTATCCATTGGTAAAATAAAATCAGATTCTTATCTTCGTACCTCTCTAAAAAAATTATAAATAGGTATAATTGATGACAAAAGGTCTCATAAATATTTCCTACGAAAGTAGGTTTAAAATCTCCACACATAGACTTTTTGAAGTTGAAGACCTTTCATCCACCGTCCAGAGAGTTATAAATACACTTTTGTTTTTAGATTTATAATTATTAGAACTATATATAGTTGAATATAGAAGGAAGAACTTTGAAGTCTTTTATTCGATTATAGATATCATCTTTAATTTTTTTTAAATGTCTATATCAATTTTACATACATATTAAACTGGTAATTTTTATTTATTGAATTTTCTTTATATATTATTATTACGATTTATTAAACACATGGTCTTTCTATTTTGATTGAACTTATCACAAGTACAAATCTTCTTATTGTTCAATCTTTTCAAATGTAAAACTTATCATATATACTGCTGGAGATGAAAACATGTGAGGTCTGCAAAAACGTTAGGAAAAATAACTGATATTAACAACAAAATAATTATTTAAAATATTTTTAACAAAATAATATAAATAATAAAATTTACTCATAAAAAGTGTTGCAATAATTTAAAATGCGTACAATCTAATATAAATATACACACACACACATATGGGTGTGTGTAAAAGATATAGTGTTAATTATATAAATTATTAGAAATATAGATAGAGAATAAGATTTTTAAAATATATTTATTAAAATTTTTATAGAGATAATTTTTTTTTGAGAATCTTTCAACTTTTCTGTGTCATTTAATTCAATAAAAATATCCAAAGTGTTATGTTGTGCATGAAATTTTTGGAAGCAAGTGTGAGTATGCGAACAGAGAGAACTTTGAATTGTTATTTATTTGCTCAAATGTTTATGAAACGTGGAATTGAAGAGTAATTATAATAAAGCTCTTAACTAATTAACATGAAATTGAATTGTTATATACTTATGGTCCAGAGAATAACAATGGATTAAACAGAGAGTGAAGATTATATCTAGCATCTTGAAGAGGATCTGCTGAACGAAAACAATGTCGTCGTGCCGAAGAATGATGCAGCACAACTACCTGCTATAATCCCATTCACATTCTCAAACACTAGGCTCTCCAATTGCTATTCGGAGTATCTAGTCTCATTGAACTCAGCTCCATCTAATCAAATCTCGTGTACTTTACCTATGAATCATCAAAACCAGATTCCTTATTCAAATCCTCAAATTCATACTTCTCCTTTTGCATTTCCTCAAAGTCTTTCAAATGTTCCAATAGATCTGGTGGTGACAGAAACACCAATTCAAGAAGCTAGTTATACGCAGAAGTATTTCCATCATCATATTGATCATTTGAATCAGAAATTTCATCAACTCCTCAAGACCAAGCAACACCATTTTTTTTTTGAAGATGAAGTCTTCCTATGCTGTCAATGCATTGATATGATCCACAAAGTCTTTCAAATGGCCCAATACAATAATTTGACTCAAACTCCTTATGATTTTCCAGTCCGTCAGGCACCTCCAATCAATAATGAATTGAGCCCACAAGTTCCTTCAAGTGTTCCAGTGCAAATGTCACTTCTAATAAATCAGTTTAACCTACAAAATATCACACAAGCGATCCCTAGCATGCCAACAGGAGTGGTCCACTAGCAACCATATCACATGGCACAGGCGATGACAATGTCCTCTGAATTTCCATCATCATACCCTTTTCATGATCACTCAACTCTCAAAACCACATTGCTTATTCAATTCCTCAAATACATCAATGTAAAACATAAAATCCCTCTGACGGTGATCAATGTAACGCACAACCACATCATGAGCTACCGCGACTGATATCACCTGAGCTTTAAGTCAGACCCTTGGCTCTTTGATAGGCAACACTTGGTGAATCAACCATCTTCCTTTAACTCAGTGGCATCAATGAATATCCATACCAATATCAATGAAGAAAAGTCAAGGATTGAGGAAGAACACAGGTGGAGTAAGAAGGAACAGACGTACGTGCATGCATTGAAAATTTCTCAATGCCATTTGATATTGTTTCCTTTTGTTTTCACCTCATAAATTTCCTAATATATTTTTTTACTTTCTAATTATAGGGGATTTTTGATTGGATTGCTATTATATAGGAGGGGAAATTGAGGGAGATTTCCAAGCATGTTGTGAAAAAAAGGAGATCAATCCTCGAAGTCATGCTAAAAAATGCTTTGATCACCAAAAGAGGAAAGGGAATAAAAAGAAAAGAAGAAGAATCATCCACGATATAATGACAGATTCTTATGTTTCCTCTTAACTTGAGCATCAAAATCAGTTGGTTGCTCCTCAAAACCATGTAGTCCCTTCAAGTTTTCCAAGGCAAAACCCCCCAAATTAAATATTGATCAATCTCTTCAATATGTGAACTCAAATGACACCTTTGTTGTGTAAAGATTTTTTGTCCTCTCCAACTAGTTTTATAGTATATAATGAAATTGATATATTCATTTTCTTGCATTATAGTGCTAAAATGATTACTTCTATATTTCTAAAGTGACTTTTGTTTTTTCTCCAATGCTTCAAAATTCTATGCAATTTGTTCTAAAGAATATTTTGCCAACGACAATGTTCTTATAACTTAGTGGCATATAATCTTTCTTATAAGTAGGGAGATTACAGGTTGAATCCTGCTTCTAACCTCATACTATTAGTGTTTGTCCTTTTAATTAAAAAATTGCCATAATTAGGTAGTCTTTCTTATTTAGTTTAGAGATTATTATCAATACAGGATGGCTCTGTTTGCTAAGGTATTGAGGCCTAAATACTGTTAATCTAGGAAGATGGTTGTATATAGAGCAAATCTCAAGAATCTTGGGTATGAAAGGTGTTGTAAATATTAGCATTAAATAGAGAGATTATAGGAAGGATTATGGGATAATCTATTAATTAGGAGGATTATGGGTGATTTGCTATTATATCTATTAATTAGGAGGATTATATGTGATTTGCATTTATATACAGATTATAGGATCCCTACAAATCAATCTCTAGAATTATCTCATATGTGTGTATATATGTAACACAACAGTGAAGCAATACAATCAAGAAGATTATACAGAACCTCTTATCATTCTTTGGCTATCCTTATTGTTGTCATTGGTATGTCAACCAATATGGTATCAAAGCAAGCAATCCGATATGCAAATTCTTCTACATCAGATTTCGACAGTGGGTCACATCCAAGTTAAGCCAAAGTCACTAGCCTTGAAGGGTCAACCATTCTCATTGTGTTAGAACGTCTCACTGGTGAAAATCAATTTTGTAAACAATCTGTTTCTACTATAGTACAATGCAATAATTTCTTCAGAGCTTTACAACCATTAAAGGTAAAAATACCGGTCCCTATTGGATAATAGACTCTGGTGCCTCTGATCATATGACTGATGATATCTCATTATTTGTAAATTATACCCCTTCCAAGTCATGCCTCAGTTAAAATTGCTGATGCTTCAAATTCTCTAGTGGCTGGTAATGGTACCATTAATGTTTCTGCTACACTAACACTTCATGATGTATTACATGTTCTAAAGTTGAAATACATTTTGTTATTTGTGAGCCAATTGACAAAACAGGAAAAATGTTGTGCTAATTTCCTGTCTACTCATTGTGTTTTTCATGATCTGTTTACAGGGACAATGATTGATGTTGCTAAGGAGCTTGATGGGTTGTATTATCTAAATGACTGTCATAATGCAATCCCTTATTCTTGTAATAAAGTATCTATCCCTAGAGCTAGTGAGTTGGAATTATGGCATAGAAAATTAGGGCATCCAAAATTTTAATATATGTGTAAGATGTTTATCTCAATCTGCTCAACTAAAAATTCAGACTTTTATTGTGATTCATGTGAACTTGCAAAATATCATCGAGCTTCCTTCCCCAGTACTTCATATAATCCTTCTAAACCTTTCTCAGTTATTCATAGTGACTTGTGGGGGTCCATCTTGTGTTCCCAATCATACCCATTCTAAATAGTTCATGACCCTCATTGATAACCATACTCGTGTTAGTTGGATCTTCCTCTTAAAGGATAAAACTGAGGTATGTCAAACATTCATTGATTTCTTCCATATGGTCCATACACAGTTCAATACAAAACTTTAAACTCTTCACACCGATAATGGTACCGAGTACTTTAACCATAAGTTATCCACATCTCTTAAACAATAAGGTATCACTCATAAAAGTTTATGTCCTTACAGTCCTCAACAAAATGGTATTGCATAACACAAAAATAGACACATTCTAGAAATTGCTAGGGTCATCCTCTTTAGTAGCAATGTTCTTACCCACCATTGGGATAGCTCTATCCTCACTGCTACCTTCTTAATTGACCGCATGACCTCCAAGCCTTTGTCCTTCTAAACCCGTCTCTAGGTCCTTCACCACTATTTTAATCTACCCTATCTTAAAAATACCTTACCACTAAGAATCTTTAGGTGTATTGCCTTTGTTCACCTACACCATACCTATAAACTTGAACTCAAAGCTGTCAAGTGTGTTTACTTAGGGCCTATTGGGACCCAAAAGGGGTACAAATATTTTGATTCCACTTCTAAACACCTTTATGTCACATGTGATATCACTTTCCATAAAACTATTCCCTTCTATCTCTCACCTTGGGTTTAGGGAGACTTGGAGTAAACTTTATAAATATACTTAATCCATATACCCTCAACATGAACTTGATTGAATATATGTCCTTGAGAAAACTGTACAAGATGTGACTAAGGAAAGTGAAGATGATACTAGTTCAGGGGGAATGCCTAAGGAAAGTGAAGAAGACATTAATTCAAGGGAGATACCAACAAGTGGGGCCAAGTCTATATCCGCTATAACATGTATATAAACATGACAGGTAATACACCACAAGTAACTGACACAACCCAAGAGTATGAACTAGGAGCATATCTTGACCATAGGATGCAAAATGATGACCTTGATCTTCTAATTACAGTAAGAAAGCAACGATAGTCCTGCACTAGACACCTTATAGAAAGGTTTGTCTCTTATTAGGTTTTATCATCAAAATATTATGCCTTCGTATCTTATCTTGATTAGGTCAAGATACCATAAAGTATACATGAGGCTCTTGATAATCCTGAATGGAGAAAGGCAGTGCTGGCAGAAATGGTGACCCTAGAAAGCAACAAAACATGGGAAGTAATTGAGCTTCTTAAAGGCAAGAAAGCTGTAGGCTATAAATGGGTATTCACCCTAAAATATTGCGCTAATGGAAGACTTTATAAGTATAACGCAAGATTAGTGGTGAAGGGTTTCACTTAAGTTTATGGCATGGACTACACTGAGATGTTTACACTAGTGGCCAAGCTAAATACCATTAGGATTTTATTCTCCCTAGCTACTAATCTGGACTGACCTCTACACTATATGGATGTTAAAAATGCATTCTTAAATAGGGAATTGAAGGAAGAAGTATACATGAAAATGCCTCCTGGATTCCTTAGAAGAAAGGAAAATTAAGTGTGCAGACTAAAGAAATCACTGTACGGTCTAAAATAATCTCTTCGAGCTTAGTTTGAGATGTTTACTATGGTACTCAAAGCTCAAAACTATATATAGGGACAAAGTGATCACACTCTATTCTTCAGGTATCTAAATAGAAAAATTGTGATATTGACAGTATATGTTGATGACATTGTTCTCACAGGTGATGATCTAACAGAGATTGATAGGATCAAGAAAGCACTAAATAAAGAATTTGAGGTTAAAAACCTAGGACAAATAAAGTATTTCTTAGGTATGAAGGTTGCCAGATCTGAAAAAGGGATTAGTATGACACAGAAGAAGTACATACTAGACTCTTAGAAGAAATAGTTATGCTTGGCTATAGACTAAGTGATACTCCAATATGGGGAGATATCAGCGCATGGTAGAAAAATGAATCTAATTATCTCATACTCGACCGGGAATTGCTATGGTATTAGTGTGATGAACTAACATTCACATGACCCCAAACAAAAACACTTGAATGAAGTTTATAGGATTCTTAGATAATTGAATGGCTCTCATGGGTTAGGCCTCTTGTTTACAAAATCTGATAAAAAAAGTATAGAGATGTTAATAGATGCTGATTGGGTATGTGATCAAGATGATAGGAGGTTCACCTCAGGTTATGTTACCTATGTATGGGAAATCTAGTCACTTGGGATAGCAAAAAGTAAAGTGTGGTTGCTAGAAGTAGATCTGAAGTTGAGTTCATAGCTATAGCTCTTGGAATTTATGAAGGCCTGTGGGTAAAGCGGGTATTAGAAGAATTGATAATGCCGATAAAACTACCTATCATATTACACTCAGATAACATGACAGTTATCAACATGTCACACAACCCAATCAGTATTATAGGATAATACATGTAAAGACATGTGATAATTTTGTGGATAATCATCCTCTCCCTTACTGGATGTCTACTTTGTTATATCCCAATTTTTAGTCCTAGAAGCCTAGTATGTAGCCTAAAAAAGGTATACTACCAGGCCCTATTGAGTACAAGTCCTAAAAGTATACAAATGATGTTTGACTAAACTGCAAATAATGAGAGTTCAAGGACTAAATCGTAAATAGTGAAAGTCCCTTAGGGCATTTTGGTAAATTGCTAAGGGATATTTCTTGGGAACTGAGCCACCAGAGTGCTTGGACTTGATTAGAGATCCAAGATGATATTCCCAGATATCCAAAAACGTGGCCCAAGAGTTATGTAGGTCCAAGTGACATTAAAATATTAATTTAGTACTTTTTTCAATAAAGTAAAGTTACCCGGTCAAAGATAGAACTGGAAAAATTGATCAGATAAGGATTTAGACTTATCTAGAACTAGGAGGTGGCATAAAAGGTGTCCTCATGGGACCCATAAGGTGCTACATATCATAAGTCTAGAAAAAGGAGAAAAAGCCAAGGACACGTGGCACAATCTCAGCCGTTCATTCTAAGAAAAGACTCTGGAATTCTCTAGAAATGTTGAGTCAGCTGGTGAGGTTTCCTAAGGACCCCACCATTGCACCACCTAGCATGTGAGATGTCCCATGGATGATGTCACTTTGATGAGTCATTAAGGATGATGATGTCATCGTGATGACGCAGGCAAGGCTTCTTAAGGAAGCTAAGCGATATGAGCCATTCATCGTGATTCGATCTCTCCACCTCCACTCAACTATAAATACCCCACTCCCCTCCCATTATATGCCATGGCCAAGCAAAGAAAACAAGAGGAAGAAGAGAGAGAAATAGAAAGTGAGAAAGAAAGGAAGGAGTTCTGGTGGAACTAGGAGCAATCCAAGAAGCTTAAGGACTTGGCCAGCTTAAGAATAAGGCTCTAACCTATGAAAAGAAAGAACCTTAGAGCAAAGGTTAAGGACTAGAGGAAAGGCTCCACTTTAGGTAGTAAACTTACCTACTTGTATGCTTATGTTGCTTGGATGTTTTATGTGATGTTTACTTACTTTGATGATGTGAAGCATGTATGATTAAATAATGCTCTATTTCTTTTTATGCTATGGCCATATGTTATAATTAAGGGACATGGAAGTATGTAAGTTATCATTATGCAAGCATGATCATTAAGTGCACATATAGTAACATTAAGTATATAGTTACATACATGGTATGGTTTCCGTTTCCTACTGAGCTTTCCCTAGAAATCTCACCCATTCCATATCAATCCAATTACAGCAGGTCTTCTCAAGATGGAGGAGATAAAAATGCAGGAATACAAGTTAATAATTATTTAGTATGATTGATATGTGATTGATGTATATAATATTGATTGCTGGAAATTGTCACTATGAACAGTAACTCGTAGTGAGGCAGTGACATTAGAGCTATAATTAAAAATAGTAAATGATTGAATAAATTTTTACTAGTAAATATTATACATACTAAGCTTCGATTTGATATATAGAACATCTCATTTGGATGTCTACACATGGAGATATGAGTTTTCAAAGTTGGGACCAGAAATGCTAGAATCAGGGGAAGGACGCTGGATAAACAGTAAAATTGAAACATTTACTAACGTTTACTTGGTCAATTCGTGGTCAATTAATTATTTTTCTCTGAAAGATCATTATGTTAGACTTGTGTAGCAATTTGAATTACTTCATTTCAATTTTTCTAGAATTAGTTATGATTTTTTGAAGTCAGGTCACTTCTCTAAAATTTGCACAGTGAACAGTATTTGCTAGAGTAAAATTCCAGATTGTGTAATTTGACTTCAATAACCTTAAAAGTGGTTCCAGATGCTACCATTTGGTCCCTGAGATATAAGAAAATAAGGATGTTTCATTTTGATATCAGAGCAAAGGGTTCTGGCATAGAGCATAAGATTCTAGCATATAACAGAAAGTTTTGGCTGAGTTATAATCTGGTTTAGTTAGACTAATCCATTAAATAAGTTAGAGATTTGAACTAAAGAGGTTCCCTCCCTAGTATGAGATATGAGGATGGTGTTCACTACTTAGAGAATGATTCATACAAGATATAGTGACATCCTAGACCCCTCCATCGTAGATGGTGTCCCTATTTACAGCCGTAACCAAGAGTAGGGTTTTGTTTCCCTAGGTACAGCTGTAGCCACCCAAAAAATGCATCTATGAGGGGAAGGTATCCGCACCCTTACACTGGTTAGGAAGGGGAACAAAACATACCTTATAAGGGTGCAGATACCTTCCCCTCGTAGACGCTTTTTCTGGGTGGTTACGGCTGTACCCAGGGAAATAAAACCCTACTCTTGGTTACGGCTGCAAATAGGGACACCATCTATGAGGGAGGGGTCTAGGATGTTACATTTAGAAAAATAGATAACAGAATATTTCAAAATAAGTTAATCAAATAGTTGATATGTTAATGTAAATTAATCCATTAATCAATCGATTAATTAGTTGATATTTGTTTTTCACAAAACTTAAACTTCTCTGATTAATTGAACAATTAACATATTAATATAAATTAATCGATTAACAACAATATATTTGTTCTAATAGAAAATATGTTTTTTTGATAAATTAATCGATTAACCAATCGATTAATTGACTTATTAACATTCTTCATAAGGCAATCTCTTGATATTAATCGATTAATAGATAACTTTTTGTAACACATAATGTTGTCTTTTCATTAATCAAATAATTACCATTAATCGGTTATCTAATCGATCATTTGGCTTAGCTTCTTGTTAAAGACTATTTTTAACATCATTAAACAACTTTTTTGCTATTTTATGGTTGTTATCATCAAAATATATTTTTCAACAATCTCCACCTTTTTTATGATGGCAAATCATTGAAAAAAAATTGAAAATAGTCTTCCCCTATTTGCCATCAACAAAAAGTTGGAAAAATAAGTGAAATAGTTTAACCATGTCATAAAAATGAGTGACAAATAACACTACTAGCAGGAAGAAAAGTTCAAAGAAATAGAGAGTTTAAATATGCTCATTGGAAGTTAGACCGATAAGATAATGATCTTTGATATTCTGTACTCTTGAATACCCTTCTGATGCTTCTACCTTTTGAGTCATTTCTTGATATGGAAAGGAAAGACTCTCCCTTGATTATATCCATGAAAAAATAGTAAATAAAGAAAGGACTTTAGCCTCAATATTTGAACAATTTCCATGGATTAGTCGACTAAATGTTCAATTAATACATCTTCTGTTAGGTTCTATTTTTCAATTTTAGAATAGAGCGACCTGCAAAAACTTAACTATACATCTCATGCCTAGGTTAGTAGATTCAATCATCAAAACATATTAGTGAATAATTATTTTGAGAAAATGAAGGCTGAAGAAAACTTAAAAGAAATAAGAATTCTTACAATGCATTGGGATTTACCATTCCCAATTCTTTTCTAATGTAGTTGAATTGACTTTGACCAAGAGGTTTGTGAAAATATCTGCTAGTTGAAGATGAGTCGGGATGAAATCAACTTTTATATCTTTCTTTTACACGTGATCTCTTATGAAATGGTGTCCGATATCAATGTGTTTTATTCAGGGATAAAATATGGGATTCTTTGAGAGACTGATTGTACTTGTATTATCACAAAGAATTAGAATCTCGCTCAATTTTATTCCCAATTCTTCAAGTTGTTGCTTGAGCCATAGAACTTGTGCACAACAACTTCCAACAGCTACATACTCATCTTCTGTTGATGAGATAGCCATTTGTATTGCTTCTTACTGAACTATGAGATTGGGCAATCACCAATAAATTCACATTGCCTACTAGTGCTTTTCCTATCAATTTTATATCTTCCATAGTTAGAATCTAAGTATGCTACCAAGTATTATGCTCCTCCTTTGTGAAACCATGTTCTGAGATCAATGGTTCCTACCAGATATCTGAATATTCTTTTTATAGCTTTGGCATGGGATTCCTTTAGAGTGGCTTGATATCTTGCACACATCCCTATATTAAATTGTATGTCTAATCTACTTGAGGTAAAAAAGAGATCCAATCATTCTTTGATATTTTATAACATTCAAATCTTGCCCATTCTCATCCTTATCCAGCATGGCATTTGTACTCATTGGAGTTGATACACTTTTAGCTTGATCTATTTTTCAAATTTCTTTAGCAATTCCTTCAATTACTTTGTCTGTGAAATAAAAATGTCATTTTCTCATTGTCTTATTTGAAGTCCAAGAAAGAAGTTCAATTCTACCATCATTGACATCCCAATTCTCCCTACATTATCTTGGCAAATTCTTGACAAAAATTCTCATTAGTATCACCGAAGATAATATCATCGATATAAATTTAAACTACTAAAAGATCAAATTTATTTCTCTTAATAAACAACGTATTATCTACCATTCCTCTTTCAAAATCTTTTTCAATCATAAACTTGTTGAGATGATCATACCAAGCTCTAAGAGCTTGTTTCAACCCATATAATGCTTTCTTAAGTTTATACACATGATTTGGATATCAGTGGTCTTTAAATCTAGGAGGTTTTTCTACATAAACTTCTTACATTATAAACCCATTAAGAAAAGCACTTTTGACATCTATTTTATATAGTTTAAAATATTTTATACAAGCAAAAGTTAAAAGTAATCGCATAGCTTCCAATCTAACCACTGGAGCATAGGTTTCCTCATAATCTATACCTTCTTCTTGATTATAGCCTTTTGGTACTAATCTAGCCTTATTCCTAATTATTACAGCAGATTTATCAAGTTTGTTTTTAAATATGCATTTAGTTCTGATGATAGGATAGTCATTAAGTCTAAGTACCAATTCCCAATCTTTATTTCATTAAAATTAATTTAACTTTTCCTGCATAGCAACTATCCAGAACTCATCCGATAGTGCCTCAACAACGTTGGTGGGTTCTGTTGGAAAACATGCCCTAGGGGCTAATCATTGTTGTATGAACATTATTGATTTATGAATTTATTAATTGTGTTATTAGATTATTTGCATGTTTATTATGATGATCATCCTTGGATAATTCATGATCTTATCCTAAATATCCCTGGTCGATCATCTATGTGGGAGCAGAGATGAGATAAGGGCAGTATGACTTTAAAGATGTATAGAGATATAAATCAAAGTCATAGGAACATGTAAGAGTACAAGGTGTTGAACTGACCCGCTATGAGAGAGCTGCATGGGTTACGTCATAAGCTTCTCTCATATACAAACTATGTCACTATGCCCTTTGACCTGAAATCATCATGGTTTCCTACATGACAAATACTCAGCTTTGACCTAGTCAAAAGTCACTTTTGACTGAGTGATCATAAAGACTATGTTCGGGCTTAGTGGTTTTTCATGCGGAGGAATGTGAATGGTCAAGATAGAATTTGTCCTTCACATTTGTAGAGAGATATTACTGGGCCCCTCGATGAGTGAGTCTGAGAAATGTATGGCCATACTATAATGGAAAGGTAGTTCCATTTCTATAGTTAGACTACTCAGGGATCGAGAAAGTAACAGTCAGGAATAGGAGGATGACATTATCCATGCCTCATCCATGACCAAAATACCGCGTGACAGAAGGGACATGATATGGTTGTATAAAAGGTTATATCGTTTATCGATCCTCATATGATTTGGGTAGTCGTTATGTCTTGCTAGAGACCGCTTACGACTTGTGGGCCAGTATAGCTAATAGCCCACTGTCAACTTCATATGGGCATACAGGGTCGTACACAAAATAGCCCAACACGAGCTATGATGTCTAGATTCATTGAATCTAAGACGTGTCTAGATTCAATGAATGATCTAAGGTTGATGTATATATTTATTTATATTTATATTCGTATATATATATATATATATAAATTCGTATATATACATTATATATAAGGAATATATATGATTTAATTTATAAGGATAAATTAAATCTCTATCATGTTTGAATTTGAAATTCAAATTGATAGGATATCTCATATAAGAGATATTTACAAGATTTAATTTATAAGGATAAATTAAATCTCTATCACGTTTGAATTTGAAATTCAAATTGATAGAATATCTCATATAAGAGATATTTATAAGATTTAATTTATAAGGATAAATTAAATCTCTATCACGTTTGAATTTGAAATTCAAATTGACATGATATCTCAAATTTGATTTATGAGAATAAATCAAATATAGTCTCGTCTTATCTTTATTTTAAATTAAATAAATAGGTGAATTAAATCTGTGGGACAGATTTAATATAAACATTATTTATTTAATTAGTTTCTTATCAAATCATACAATATATGATATTTTATTAATTTTGGAATTAATATAGATTAATTCCAAAATCTAATTCGGTTGAAAAAAACGCAGAGCATCCTATATATCTGTTTTTAGGAGCTACGTTTTTTGAATAACACATAACACAAAAGGCCGAAGGGAATCTGTAAAAGGTTTGTAGATAAGACACTGCTGAAGTAGAGACGGAGAGGACGAATTGTTGAGAGAGCCTTGGAGGGACAGGAGACGCTAGCACGTCGTTCATGGTTGGAACGTTATTCGTGTGGATACCAGTAGAGGAAGCCGACCTGAGGCGTCGACTTCTTGCGATCAGAAAGAGAGCACGATCCACGGAGAGAAGCTGTGGACATCTTCTTACGATCGAAAAAAGATCACCAGCTGCGGAGAGAAGCTGTGGACCGTCGCCCACTAACAGGCTAGCAGGACCACCGTGGCTACCTGTTCGTAGCGCAACATAATCGTAACACATGTTATTTTGTGAATGCTTTAGATTTGAAATAGTAATTTCCCTTCAATTAGATCTGAATTTTGATTCTTGAATGTTTGGGTATGGTGAACAATATGACTCTAGATTGCAAATGTTGTAATTTTTAAATACGGCCTACGTGTCGTGCCTTCCTCTATATACTCTCAATGTACCTTCTCTTCTCATCTCACTCCCCTCGAATGTTAAAAGAGGTTTCTATATGTAATTTCCCTTTTCTTACTAGAGAGCTCCTCTCATTGGCTTGAGGGGACTTAGGATAGGTGAGCCATATTGTATCACATTTAAATTATGCATCTTATGATTATATCAGAAACATGCATATTACTTGTATGAGATACAAACTGAAAAACATGTATTCTTATAAACAAGATAGATAAATTAAGCCCTCTGAATGAAATCTTAAGTCATAATGCTGTCAATTTATGAACACTTTTCAAAACCACGATCGCTCAATTATGGACTTCACTAAAGTGCTTTTGAGTTACCTTGGGGAGATAATCAAGAGTAATAGTGCTACTCTCATATGTTTATTATTGTTTGACTTAATTGAGATTAACAAAATGGTTTTGGGTCTCAAGGCATTAGATGGGATTAAAAACATGACAGATCATATGATGATAGAATACCATGAACATCTAAGAGTTACATTTGATGTAATTGGTAAATGTGTTACCTACCTAAATAACTTAATTTAAGCGTCTTGCCAAAGCGGACTTAAGTTTGAGCCAAATATGGATCTTAGCCCACTAACTATTGCATTGAGGGTTGTTTATTTAGTGGGAGATTGCTAATTAAATTGCATATTTTTTAATTGTAGAATCATGACGACTAGTAACACTGCTACATTATCGCTGCGATCTGTCCTTGAGAAGGACAAACTTAATGGGACAAACTTTCTTGATTGGTTTAGGAACTTGAGAATTGTTCTCAAGCAGGAAAGAAAGGCTTATGTCCTAGATGAACCCATTCCTGAGGAGCCAGCGGCCAATGCTCCTAGAGCTCAGAGAGATGCTTACACAAAGCATAAGGAAGACTCTATCGATGTGGGATGCTTGATGCTAGCCACCATGGTTCCGGAGCTCCAAAGAGATCTGGAACACATGGAGGCTTATGAGATAATTGTGCATCTCAAGGAAATGTTCCAGCAACAGGCAAGGCAAGAGAGGTATGAGACCACTAAGGCCTTACATTCCTGCAAGATGGCTGAAGGTGCATCAGTCAGTACTCATGTCTTAAAGATGAAAGGGTACATTGATCACCTTGAAAGGCTTAGATTTCCCATGAGCCAGGAGTTAGCTATCGATTTGATCTTAAACTCACTCCCAGAAAGTTATGACCAGTTTATCATGAACTACAACATGAACAACATGGAGAAATCTATTTCTAAACTGTATGGGATGCTTAAAATTGCTGAGCCGAGTCTTAAGAAGAATCCCAGTGCTGTTTTGATGGTTTAGAAAGGAAAAGGTATGAAAAAGAAAGGCAAAGGCAAGGGGAAGGGTCATAGCTCATCAGGTAAGACCAAAGAGTTAGGCAAGCCCGAAACTAAGCCTGCACCAAAGAAGGCAAAGCCTCCGAAGGAAGGAGTCTGCTTCTTCTGCAATGAACCTGGTCATTGGAAGAGGAATTGTAAACTCTACCTCGAAGATCTGAAAAAGAATAAGAAGGATAGCGGGGCTATCGCTTCAGGTATTTATGTTATAGACATTCATCTTTCTACTTCCACTTCATGGGTATTAGATACTGCATGTGGTTCTCACATTTGTACAAATGTGCAGGGACTAAAGGACAGTAGGAAGCTGAAAAAGGGCGAGGTTGACCTACGAGTTAGAAATAGAGCAAGGGTTTCTGCATTAGCTGTAGGCACTTATAAATTAGTTCTGCCTACTGGGCTTTTGTTAGTTTTAAACAATTGCTATTATATTCCTGCTTTAAGTAGTAACATTGTTTCACTTTCTTATTTGGATAAGGAAGGTTTCACTTCTATTGCTAGGAATAGTAGATGTTCTATTTATCGTAATGATATTTTCTATGTTCATGGTGATTTGCATGTTGATCATTACATATTAAATTTGGAGCAACCCAATCATGGAAATATCTATAACATAACTGCCAAAAGGGTCAAACCAAAAAATTTGAATCTGACATACCTCTGGCACTGTCGTCTGGGCCACATAAATGAGAAACGTATTTCTAAACTCCATCAAGATGGATTTCTAAACTCATTTGATTTTGAATCATATGACACTTGCGAGTCTTACTTGTTAGGAAAGATGACAAAGTCACCCTTCACTGGGCACAGTGAGAGGGCCACTGATTTATTGGGCCTTATACATACAGATGTGTGTGGACCAATGAACACAAATGCCAGAGGAGGTTATTCATACTTCATAACATTCATAGATAATTTCAGCAGATATGGGTACATCTATCTGATGAAACATAAATTTGAATCTTTTGAAAAGTTCAAGATATTTCAAAATAAAGTATAAAACTAGCTTGGCAAAACAATTAAAGCACTTCAATCTGATCGGGGTGGTGAATATTTGAGCCAAGAGTTCATTGACCATCTCAGGAGTTGTGGGATAGTCTCACAATTGACTCCTCCGGGGACACCACAATGGAATGGCGTTTCTAAACGGAAGAATCAAACACTATTAGATATGGTTCGATCTATGATGAGTCGAACAGATTTTCCGCCCTCCTTTTGGAGCCATGCCCTAGAGACAGCTGCGTTCACACTTAATCGTGTTCCATCTAAGGCAATTGAAAAGACTCCGTATGAGATATGGACTGGGAGGATGCCTAGTTTATCTTTCCTCAAGATTTGGGGATGCGAGGTCTATGTTAAGCAACAAGCCTCAAACAAATTAGCACCCAAATCCTCAAAGTGTCTTTTTTTGGGATATCCTAAGGAAACCAAGGGATATCACGTCTACAACCCTGCTTATAACAAAGTGTTTGTTGTCAGAAATGGTATCTTTCTCGAACGAGAATTTATCTCTAAAAGAACTAGTGGGAGTAAGGTACACCTCGAAGAAGTTCGAGAGCCACAAGACACCACAAAACTGCAGATGGAAAATAGAGAAGACTCACAACAAGTTGTTGACACGCAAGGTCCACGGAAGTCTAATAGGACACGACTTCAGCCTCAGAGATATGGATTTCTGATTTCTAACAGTCGTGATATGTTGCTCATTGAGCATAATGAGCCAACTACCTATTGAGAAGCTATAGTGGGACCAAACTCTGAAAAGTGGCTTAATACCATGAAGTCTGAAATGCAATCCATGTACGACAATAAGGTTTAGACCTTAGTCGACCCGCCTGAAGGTGTAAAAATCATCGGGTGTAAGTGGGTTTTTAAGGAGAAAACTGACATGGATGGCAATGTAAATGTCTTCAAGGCACGACTGGTTGCAAAAGGATTTACTCAACTCATGGTATGGACTATGATGAGACCTTTTCCCCAATTGCAATGGCCAAATCAATCAGAATCCTCTTTGCCATAGCAGCATATTATGACTATGAAATATGGCAGATGGACGTTAAGACAGCCTTCCTTAATGGAAAGCTCTTTGAGGATGTGTACATGACATAACCTGAAGGGTTTGTGCATTCCGAGGACTCTGGTAAAGTGTGCAAGCTTCAAAGGTCCATTTATGGACTGAAGCAAGCCTCTCGGAGTTGGAATCATCGTTTTGATGAAGTAGTCAAAGAGTTTGGATTTCTCAAAACATTGATGAATCTTGTGTATACAAGAAGGTTAGTGGGAGCACAGTTGTGTTTTTGGTACTCTATGTCGATGACATCCTACTTATTGGGAATGATATTCCTACCTTACAGATTATCAAGTCTTGGTTAGGAAATTCTTTCTCGATGAAAGACTTGGGTGAAGCCATCTACATCCTAGGAATCAGGATCTATAGAGATAGATTTAAAAGACTTGTAGGACTCATTCAGAGTACATACATAGACAAAATACTGCATAGGTTCAGTATGCCCGAATCAAATAGGGGTTTCATACCCATGTCTCATGGTAGTCACCTCAGCAAAGATCTGTGTCCTAGTACATCTGATCAGCGAGGTCGCATGAGTAAAGTTCCATATGCCTCGGCCATAGGATCTATCATGTACGCCATGTTATGTACTCGACCGGATGTCTCATTTGCCTTAAGTATGACTAGCAGATATCAACAAGACCCTGGTGAGGGCCATTGGACTGCTGTCAAGAATATCCTTAAGTACTTAAGAAGGACTAAGGACTTATTCTTGGTATATGGTGGATTGGATGACGAACTCTGTGTAAATGGTTACACAAATGCGAGTTTCCAAACTGACCAGGACAACCAAAAATCGCAGTCTGGATATATATTCCTCCTCAATAATGGAGCAGTAAGCTGGAAGAGCTCTAAGCAGGGCACTGTAGCAGATTTTGCAACAGAAGCTGAGTATATAGGAGCATCTAATGTAACTAAGGAAGCTATTTGGATCAGGAAGTTCATCATGGAACTAGAGGTGATACCTACCATCTCAGATCCAATAACTTTAATCTGTGACAATAGCGGTGCCATTGCATAGGCCAAAGAGCCTAGGTCACATCAAAGGACCAAGCATATACTCAGGCGATTTCATTTCATCAGAGAAATTAATGATAGAGGTGATATAAAAATATGCAAAGTAGCAGGAGAAGACAATGTCGCCGATCCTCTAATAAAGCTGCTTGTGCAGGCAAAGCATGAGCGTCATGTTAGGTCAATGGGAATTAGTCAAATTAATGATTGTACCTAGTGCAAGTGGGAGGTTGTTGGAAACCATGCCCTAGGGGCCAATCATTGTCGTATGAATATTATTGATTTATGAATTTATTAATTGTGTTATCAGATTATTTGCATGTTTATTGTGATGACCATCCTTGGATAATTCATGATCTTATCCTAAATGTCCCTGGTCGATCATTTATGTGGGAGCAGAGATGAAATAAGGTCAGTATGACTTTGAAGATGTATAGAGATATAAATCAAAGTCATAGGCACATGTAAGAGTACAAGGTGTTGGACCGACCCGCTATGAGAGAGCTGCATGGGTTACGTCATAAGCTTCTCTCATATACAAACTATGTCACTATGCCCTTTGACCTAAGATCATCATGGTTTCCTACATGACAAACGCTCAGCTTTGACCTAGTCAAAAGTCACTTTTGACCGAGTGATCATAAAGACTATGTTCGGGCTTAGTGGTTTTTCATGGGGAGGAATGTGAATGGTCAAGATGGAATTTGTCCTTCACATTTGTAGAGAGATATTACTGGGCCCCTCGATGAGTGAGTCTGAGAAATGTATGGCCATACTGTAATGGAAAGGTAGTTCCATTTCTATAGTCAGACTACTCAGGGATCGAGAAAGTAACGGTCAGGAATAGGAGGATGACATTATCCATGCCTCATCTATGACCAAAATATCACGTGACAGAAGGGACATGATATGGTTGTATAAAAGGTTACATCGTTTATCGATCCTCATATGATTTAGGTAGTCGTTATGTCTTGCTAGAGACCGCTTGTGACTTGTGGGCCAGTATAGCAAATAGCCCACTGCCAACTTCATATGGGCGTATAGGGTCACACACAAAATAGCCCAACATGAGCTATGATGTCCAGATTCATTGAATCTAAGACGTGTCTAGATTCAATGAATGATCCAAGGTTGATGTATATATTTATTTATATTTATATTCGTATATATATATATATATATAAATTCGTATATATACACTATATATAAGGAATATATATGATTTAATTTATAAGGATAAATTAAATCTCTATCATGTTTGAATTTGAAATTCAAATTGATAGAATATCTCATATAAGAGATATTTATAAGATTTAATTTATAAGGATAAATTAAATCTCTATCACGTTTGAATTTGAAATTCAAATTGACATGATATCTCAAATTTGATTTATGAGAATAAATCAAATATAGTCCCGTCTTATCTTTATTTTAAATTAAATAAATAGGTGAATTAAATCTGTGGGACGGATTTAATATAAACATTATTTATTTAATTAGTTTCTTATCAAATCATGCAATATTTGATATTGTATTAATTTCGAAATTAATATAGATTAATTCCAAAATCCAATTCGGTTGAAAAAAATGTAGAGCATCCTATATATCTGTTTTTAGGAGCTACGTTTTTTGAACAACAGATAACACAAAAGGCCGAAGGGAATCTGTAAAAGGTTTGCATATAAGAAACTGCTGAAGTAGAGATAGAGAGGACGAATTGTTGAGAGAGCCTTGGAGGGACAGGAGATGCTAGCACGTCGTTCGTGGTTGGAACGATGTTCGTGTGGATACCAGTAGAGGAAGCTGACCTGAGGCGTCGACTTCTTGTGATCGGAAAGAGAGCACGAGACACGGAGAGAAGCTGTGGACATCTTCTTGCGATCGGAAAGAGATCACCAGCGTCGGAGAGAAGTTGTGGAAGTCACTGAGAAACACTGAGGGTAATGCTTCTTCCCACTTGACTTAGACACATACGGTAGATCCTGGCAAGGAATGGAATTTTTTTTTTAATTAATTTCCGCTGCATGTCTTCCAATTCCTTTCAGGTTCAATATTAGAAATAAATACAAAAAGATGCACTTCATTAAACACTTGTCTCTAGGTTCTTACTCCTCTTCATTGACTTCACTAATAACCTGGTCTAAATGATAGTTTCTATTATGTTTCCAAGCTCTAGGTTGATCCTTTTCTGATTTGTTAAGCTCACCATTTGACTGATCAACTACAGGGTCTTTATTTAATTTCAGTGTTTCTAGACTATGTACTATCTTACCTTCATCATCTAGAGGTTTTAAATTGGTTCAATTTCAAAAAATACTACATACGCAGATTCTTCTATTGTAAATATTCTTTTGTTAAAAAGTCTATATGCTTTACTATAATTAGAATAACCAAGAAAAATACCCCCATCAGATTTAGGATCAAATTTACCTAAGTTCTCTTTGTTGTTATTATGGATAAAACATTTGCTCCTAAAGATTCTCAAGTGTGTGAGATTTGGTTTACGTCCTTTGTAGAGTTCATATGGTTTCTTGTTAAGTATTAGTATGGTATAGGCTCGGTTGCATATGTAGCATGTTGTGTTCATAGACTCTGTCCAAAATACTTGTGAGACACCTTTATCATTGAGCATTGCTCTCGCCATGTCTGTGAGAACTCTATTCTTTCTTTCAATAAGTCCATTTTATTGTGGTGTTCTTGGTGTAGAAAAGTTGTGATCAATTCCATGGTTATCACATAATTCAGAGAAATCAATGTTTTCAAGTTCTCCTCCATGATCAGTCCTGATAGATATAATAAACATACCTTTCTCATTTTGCACCTTTTTGGTAAACACAATAAATACATTAAAGGTTTCATTTTTAGAGGAAAGATATAAAGTCTAAGTAAATATTGAATAATCTGTTGGAAATCGTGCCCTAGGGGCCAATCATTGTCTTATGAACATTATTGATTTATGAATTTATTAATTGAGTTATCATATTATTTGCATGTTTACTATGATGACCATCCTTGGATAATTCATGATATTATCCTAAATGTCCCTGGTCGATCATCTATGTGGGAGCACAGATGAAATAAGACCAGTATGACTTTGAAGATGTATAGAGATATAAATCAAAGTCATAAGCACATGTAAGAGTACAGGGTGTTGGACCGACCCGCTATGAGAGAACTGCATGGGTAACGTCATAAGCTTCTCTCATATACAAACCATGTCAATATGCCCTTTGACCTGAGATCATCATGGATTCCTACATGACAAAACGCTCAGCTTTGACCTAGTCAAAAGTCACTTTTGACCGAGTGATCATAAAGACTATGTTCAGGCTTAGTGGTTTTTCATGCGGAGGAATGTGAATGGTCAAGATGGAATTTGTCCCTCACATTCGTGGAGAGATATTACTGGGCCCCTCGATGAGTGAGTCTGAAAAATGTATGGCCATACTGTAATGGAAAGGTAGTTCCATTTCTATAGTCAGACTACTCAGGGATCGAGGAAGTAACGGTCAGGAATAGGAGGATGACATTATCCATGCCTCATCCATGACCAAAATATCGCGTGACAGAAGGGACATGATATGGTTGTATAAAAGGTTACATCGTTTATCGATCC
Organism: Leucaena leucocephala; assembly: GCA_037074615.1. NCBI lineage: Eukaryota > Viridiplantae > Streptophyta > Magnoliopsida > Fabales > Fabaceae > Leucaena > Leucaena leucocephala. The sequence goes on from CM073550.1 coordinate 8,973,841, forward strand.
TCATATGATTTGGGTAGTCGTTACGTCTTGCTAGAGACCGCTTGCGACTTATGGGTTAGTATAGCAAATGGCCCACTGCCAACTTCATATGGGCCTACAGGGTCGCACACAAAATAGCCCAACACGAGCTATGATGTCCAGATTCATTGAATCTAAGACATGTCCAGATTCAATGAAAGATCCAGGTGAATGTATATATATTTATTTATATTTATATTCGTATATATATAAATTCGTATATATATATATATTATATATATGAGATATATGAGATTTAATTTATAAGGATAAATTAAATCCCTATCACGTTTGAATTCGAAATTCAAATTGATAGGATATCTCATATAAGAGATATTTATAAGATTTAATTTATAAGGATAAATTAAATCTCTATCACGTTTGAAATTCGAAATTCAAATTGATAGGATATCTCATATAAGAGATATTTATATGATTTAATTTATAAGGATAAATTAAATCTCTATCACGTTTGAAATTCGAAATTCAAATTGATAGGATATCTCAAATTTGATTTATGAGAATAAATCAAAAATAGTTCAGTCTCATCTTTATTTAAAATTAAATAAATGGGTAATTAAATCTGTGGGACGGATTTGATATTATTTTATTTAATTAGTTTCTTATAAAATCATACAATATATGATATTGTATTATTTTGGAATTAATATAAGATTAACTCCAAAATCCAATTCGGTTGACAGAGAAAAACGCATAGCATCCTATATATCTGATTTTAGGAGCTGCGTTTTAAAGAGAGAAACACACATAGAACACAGAAAGGCCGAAGGGGACTCTGCAAAAGGTTTGCAGATAAGAAACTGCCGAAATAGAGACGGAGAGGACGAACTCTTGAGAAAGCCCTGGAGGGACAAGAGACGCTAGCACGTCGTTCGTGGTTGAAAAGCTGTTCGTGTGGATACCAGTAGAGGAAGCCGACCTGAGTCGTCGACTTCTTGTGATCAGAAAGGGAGCACGAGCCGCAGAGAGAAGATGTGAACGTCGTGACCGAAAGCTGTGGAAGTCGCTGAGACACACTGAGGGTAATGCTTCTTCCCACTTGACTTAAACACATACGGTAGATCCTGGCAAGGAATGAAAAATTTTTAAGATAATTTCCGCTGCGTGTCTTTCAATTCCTTACAGTGGTATCAGAGCCATGCCGTTTTGTGTTTAAGTTAGGCTTGATTGTTAATTTATATGATATATGTTAGTAGTAGCCGATCATATAATAAGCGTTGTATGTGTGACATATATGGAATCCGTGTTGTGTATGACATGAAAGGAATCTAAAAGGAAATTGAAATCGGTGGTGATGCTTTTTGATTTGATCAATTCGCATAGATGGGGTCTAAGAAAACCGAATTCGAATTTGTGATTATTTGTGAAAACTGAATTCAGATTCGTGATTATTTATGAAACAAAAACAAAAAAAAAATTTCTTCCGGGGCGATGCCCTAGAGACCCCACCCGCTAACCGGCTAGCGGGATAGCTGCCCGCTAACAGGATAGCGGGACGGCCGTAGCTACCTGTTCGTAGCGCAACATAACCGTAACATATGTTACTTTGTGAATGTTTTAGATTTGAAACATTAATTGCCCTTCGATTAGATCTGAATATTGATTCTTGAATGTTTGGGTATGGTGAACAATATGGCTCTAGATTGCAAGTGTTGTAATTTTTAAATACGGCCTGCGTGTCGTGCCTTCCTCTATATACTCTCAATGTACCTTCTCCTCTCATCTCACTCCCCTCGAATGTTAAAAGAGGTTTCTATATGTAATTTCTCTTTTCTTACTAGAGAGCTCCTCTCATTGGCTTGAGGGGACTTAGGATAGGTGAGCCATATTGTATCACGTTTAGATTATGCATATTATGATTATATCAGCGCATGCATATTACTTGTATGAGATACGAACTGAGAAACATGCGTTTTATAAACCAGATAATTAAATTAGGCCCTCTAAAAGAAATCTTAAGTCATAATGCTGTCAATTTATGAACACTTGTCAAAACCTTGATCGCTCAATTGTGGACTCCACCAAAGTGGGTGCTTTTGAGTTATCTTGGGGAGATAAGCAAGAGTAATGGTGCTACTCTCACATGTTTATTATTGTTTGACTTAATTGACATTAACAAAACGGTTTTGGGTCTCAAGGCATTAGATGGGATTAAAAACATGACAGATCATATGATGATAGAATCCCATAAACATCTAAGAGTTACATTTGATGTAATTGGTAAAGGTGTTACCTACCTAAATAACTTAATTTAAGCGTCCTGCCAAAGCGGACTTAAGTTTGAGCCAAATATGGATCTTAGCCCACTAACTATTGCATTGAGGGTTGTTTATTTAGTGGGAGATTGCTAATTGAATTGCATATTTTAATTGTAGAATCATGACGACTAGTAATACTGCTACATTATCGCTGCGATCTGTCCTTGAGAAGGACAAACTCAATGGGACAAACTTTCTTGACTGGTTTAGGAACTTGAGAATTGTTCTCAAGCAGGAAAGAAAGGTGCATGTCCTAGATCAACCCATTCCTGAGGAGCCAGCCGCCAATGCTCCTAGAGCTCAGAGAGATGCTTACACGAAGCATAAGGAAGACTCTGTTGATGTGGGATGCTTAATGCTAGCCACCATGGTTCCAGAGCTCCAAAGAGATCTCGAACACATGGAGGCTTATGAGATGATTGTGCATCTCAAGGAAATGTTCCAGCAACAGGAAAGGCAAGAGAGGTATGAGACCACTAAGGCCTTACATTCCTGCAAGATGGCTGAAGGTGCATCAGTTAGTACTCATGTCTTAAAGATGAAAGGGTACATTGATCACCTTGAAAGGCTTGGATTTCCCATGAGCCAGGAGTTAGCTACGTATTTGATCTTGAACTCACTCCCGAAAAGTTATGACCAGTTTATCATGAACTACAACATGAACAACATGGAGAAATCTATTTCTGAACTATATGGGATGCTTAAAACTGCTGAGCCGAGTCTTAAGAAGAAACCCAGTAGTGTTTTGATGGTTCAGAAAGGAAAGGGTGCGAAAAAGAAAGGCAAAGGCAAGGGGAAGGGTCATGGCTCATCAGGTAAGACCAAAGAGTCAGGCAAGCCCGAAACCAAGCCTGCACCAAAGAAGGCAAAGCCTCAGAAGGAAGGAGTCTGCTTCTTCTGCAATGAACCGGGTCATTGGAAGAGGAATTGCAAACTCTACCTCGAAGATCTGAAAAAGAACAAGAAGGATAGCGGGGCTATCACTTCAGGTATTTATGTTATAGAAATTCATCTTTCTACTTCCACCTCATGGGTATTAGATACTGCGTGTGGTTCTCACATTTGTACAAATGTGCAGGGACTAAAGGACAGTAGGAAGCTGAAAAAGGGCGAGGTTGACCTACGAGTTGGAAACAGAGCAAGGGTTGCTGCGTTAACTGTAGGCACTTATGAATTAGTTCTGCCCACTGGGCTTTTGTTAGTTTTGAACAATTGCTATTATGTTCCTGCTTTAAGTAGTAACATTGTTTCACTTTCTTATTTGGATAAGGAAGGTTTCACTTCCATTGCTGGGAATAGTAGATGTTCTATTTATCGTAATGATGTTTTCTATGCTCATGGAGATTTGCATGTTGATCATTACATATTAAATTTGGAACAACCCAATCATGGAAATATCTATAACATAACCGCCAAAAGGGTCAAACCAAACAATTTGAATCCCACATACCTCTGGCACTGTCGTCTGGGCCACATAAATGAGAAACGCATTTCCAAACTCCATCAAGATGGATTTCTAAACTCATTTGATTTTGAATCATATGACACTTGCGAGTCTTGCTTGTTAGGAAAGATGACAAAGTCACCTTTCACTGGGCACAGTGAGAGGGCCACTGATTTATTGGGCCTCATACATACAGATGTGTGTGGACCGATGAACACAAATGCTAGAGGAGGTTATTCGTACTTCATAACATTTATAGATGATTTCAGCAGATATGGGTACATCTATCTGATGAAACATAAATCTGAATCTTTTGAAAAGTTCAAAATATTTCAAAATAAAGTACAAAACCAGCTTGGCAAAACAATTAAAGCCCTTCGATCTGATCGGGGTGGTGAATATTTGAGCCAAGAGTTCATAGATCATCTTAGGAGTTGTGGGATAGTCTCACAATTGACTCCTCCAGGGACACCACAATGGAATGGCGTTTCTGAACGGAGGAATCGAACACTATTAGATATGGTTCGATCCATGATGAGTCTAACAGATCTTCCGCCCTCCTTTTGGGGCCATGCCCTAGAGACAGCTGCGTTCACACTCAATCGTGTTCCATCTAAGGCAATCGAAAAGACTCCGTATGAGATATGGACTGGGAGGACGCCTAGTTTGTCTTTCCTCAAGATTTGGGGATGCGAGGTCTATGTTAAGCAACAAGCCTCAGACAAATTAGCGCCCAAATCCTCAAAATGCCTTTTTGTGGGATATCCTAAGGAAACCAAGGGATATTATGTCTACAACCCTGCTGATAACAAAGTGTTTGTTGTCAGAAATGGTATCTTTCTTGAACGAGAATTTATCTCTAAAAGAACCAGTGGGAGTAAGATACAACTCGAAGAAGTTCGAGAGCTACAAGACACCACAGAACTACAGATAGAAAATAGAGAAGACTCACAACAAGTTGTTGAGACTCCTCAAGTCACACAAGGTCCACGTAAATCTAATAGGACACGACTTCAGCCTCAGAGATATGGATTTCTGATTTCTGATAGTCGTGATGTGTTGCTCATTGAGCATAATGAGCCGACTACCTATCGAGAAGCTATAGTGGGACCAAACTCCGAAAAATGGCTTAGTGCCATGAAGTCTGAGATGCAATCCATGTACGACAATTAGGTTTGGACCTTGGTCGACCCGCCTGAAGGTGTAAAAACAGTCGGGTGCAAGTGGGTTTTCAAAGAGAAAACTGACATGGATGGCAATGTAAATGTCTTCAAGGCATGACTGGTTGCAAAAGGTTTTACTCAAACTCATGGTGTGGACTATGATGAGACCTTTTCCCCAGTAGCAATGGCCAAATCAATCAGAATCCTCTTTGCTATTGCAGCATATTATGACTATGAAATATGGCAGATGGACGTCAAGACAGCCTTCCTTAATGGAAAGCTCCTTGAGGATGTGTACATGACACAACCTGAAGGGTTTATGAGTTCCGAGGACTCTGGTAAAGTGTGCAAGCTTCAAAAGTCCATTTATGGACTAAAGCAAGCCTCTCGGAGTTGGAATCATCGTTTTGATGAAGTAATCAAAGAGTTTAGATTTCTTCAAAATATTGATGAACCTTGTGTGTACAAGAAGGTTAGTGGGAGCACAATTGTATTTTTGGTACTCTATGTCGATGACATCCTACTTATTGGGAATGACATTCCTACCTTGCAGATTGTCAAGTCTTGGTTAGGAAAGTCTTTCTCAATGAAAGACTTAGGTGAAGCCACCTACATCCTAGGAATCAGGATCTATAGAGATAGATCTAAAAGACTTCTAGGACTCAGTCAGAGTACATACATAGACAAAATACTGCATAGGTTCAGTATGCACGAATCAAAGAGGGGTTTCATACCCATGTCTCATGGTACTCACCTCAGCAAAGATCTGTGTCCTAGTACATTTGATCAGCGAGGTCGCATGAGTAAGGTTCCATATGCCTCGGCCATAGGATCTATCATGTATGCCATGTTATGTACTCGACCGGATGTCTCGTTTGCCTTAAGTATGACTAGCAGATACCAACAGGACCTTGGCGAGGGCCATTGGACTGCTGTCAAGAATATCCTTAAGTACTTAAGAATGACTAAGGACTTATTCTTGGTCTATGGTGGATTGGATGATGAGCTCTGTGTAACTGGTTACACAGATGCGAGTTTCCAAACTGACCAGGACGACCAAAAATCACAGTTTGGATACATATTCCTCCTCAATAATGGAGCAGTAAGCTGGAAGAGCTCTAAGCAGGGCACTGTAGCAGATTCTGCAATGGAAGCTGAGTATATAGCAGCATCTGATGCAGCTAAGGAAGCCGTTTGGATCAGGAAGTCCATCACAGAACTAGGGGTGATACCTACCATCTCAGATCCAATAACTTTGCTATGTGACAATAGCGGTGCTATTGCACAGGCCAAAGAGCCTAGGTCACATCAAAGGACCAAGCATATACTCAGGCGATTTCATCTCATCAGAGAAATCAACGATAGAGGTGATATAAAAATATGCAAAGTAGCAGGAGAAGATAATGTTGCTGATCCTCTAACAAAGCCGCTTGTGCAGGCAAAGCATGAGCGTCATGTCAGGTCAATGGGAATTAGTCAAATTAATGATTGTACCTAGTGCAAGTGGGAGGTTGTTGGAAATCGTGCCCTAGGGGCCAATCATTGTCTTATGAACATTATTGATTTATGAATTTATTAATTGAGTTATCATATTATTTGCATGTTTACTATGATGACCATCCTTGGATAATTCATGATATTATCCTAAATGTCCCTGGTCGATCATCTATGTGGGAGCACAGATGAAATAAGACCAGTATGACTTTGAAGATGTATAGAGATATAAATCAAAGTCATAAGCACATGTAAGAGTACAGGGTGTTGGACCGACCCGCTATGAGAGAACTGCATGGGTAACGTCATAAGCTTCTCTCATATACAAACCATGTCAATATGCCCTTTGACCTGAGATCATCATGGATTCCTACATGACAAAACGCTCAGCTTTGACCTAGTCAAAAGTCACTTTTGACCGAGTGATCATAAAGACTATGTTCAGGCTTAGTGGTTTTTCATGCGGAGGAATGTGAATGGTCAAGATGGAATTTGTCCCTCACATTCGTGGAGAGATATTACTGGGCCCCTCGATGAGTGAGTCTGAAAAATGTATGGCCATACTGTAATGGAAAGGTAGTTCCATTTCTATAGTCAGACTACTCAGGGATCGAGGAAGTAACGGTCAGGAATAGGAGGATGACATTATCCATGCCTCATCCATGACCAAAATATCGCGTGACAGAAGGGACATGATATGGTTGTATAAAAGGTTACATCGTTTATCGATCCTCATATGATTTGGGTAGTCGTTACGTCTTGCTAGAGACCGCTTGCGACTTATGGGTTAGTATAGCAAATGGCCCACTGCCAACTTCATATGGGCCTACAGGGTCGCACACAAAATAGCCCAACACGAGCTATGATGTCCAGATTCATTGAATCTAAGACATGTCCAGATTCAATGAAAGATCCAGGTGAATGTATATATATTTATTTATATTTATATTCGTATATATATAAATTCGTATATATATATATATATTATATATATGAGATTTAATTTATAAGGATAAATTAAATCCCTATCACGTTTGAATTCGAAATTCAAATTGATAGGATATCTCATATAAGAGATATTTATAAGATTTAATTTATAAGGATAAATTAAATCTCTATCACGTTTGAAATTCGAAATTCAAATTGATAGGATATCTCATATAAGAGATATTTATATGATTTAATTTATAAGGATAAATTAAATCTCTATCACATTTGAAATTTGAAATTCAAATTGATAGGATATCTCAAATTTGATTTATGAGAATAAATCAAAAATAGTTCAGTCTCATCTTTATTTAAAATTAAATAAATGGGTAATTAAATCTGTGGGACGGATTTGATATTATTTTATTTAATTAGTTTCTTATAAAATCATACAATATATGATATTGTATTATTTTGGAATTAATATAAGATTAACTCCAAAATCCAATTCGGTTGACAGAGAAAAACGCATAGCATCCTATATATCTGATTTTAGGAGCTGCGTTTTAAAGAGAGAAACACACATAGAACACAGAAAGGCCGAAGGGGACTCTGCAAAAGGTTTGCAGATAAGAAACTGCCGAAATAGAGACGGAGAGGACGAACTCTTGAGAAAGCCCTGGAGGGACAAGAGACGCTAGCACGTCGTTCGTGGTTGAAAAGCTGTTCGTGTGGATACCAGTAGAGGAAGCCGACCTGAGTCGTCAACTTCTTGTGATCAGAAAGGGAGCACGAGCCGCAGAGAGAAGCTGTGAACGTCGTGACCGAAAGCTGTGGAAGTCGCTGAGACACACTGAGGGTAATGCTTCTTCCCACTTGACTTAAACACATACGGTAGATCCTGGCAAGGAATGAAAAATTTTTTAAGATAATTTTCACTGCGTGTCTTCCAATTCCTTACATAATCATCAACAATCACTAAAGCAAATAAATTTCCCCCAAAACTTTTAACTCTTGATGGATGAACTAAATCCATATAAAGTAACTCTAGTGATCTTTCAATTGAAACTTCCTTCTTTGATTTAAACGATGACTTAACTTGTTTCCATTTTTAACAGGCATCACAGATGATATCAATTTTAGTTTTAACTTTAGGTAATCCAACTACTAAATCTTTTTTAACCAATTTTGAAAGCTGATACATATTCACATGAGCTAGTCTCTTTGCCATAACCAACTTTCTTCATATTTACTTAGAAAACAATTTTTAAGTGAATTTGATTTAATAGACATATTATAATAGCTACCATCCCTTGGAGCACAAAATTTTGTTTTCAAGCTTTGTTTGTTGATTGAGAGGTATTATTTGCTCGCTATTATGCATTCTTCTGAGTCAAAAATTATATAGTTGTCTTTGTCGGCAGTTTGACTTACACTTAAGAGATTATGATAAAATCCTTCTAAAATATCCTACTTTTAACCTCTTAGAGTATGTATTTGGAAGCGAATTTAACTAGCAGAAGCATTACTTTAGCCCAAAAATTTAAAATTTTAAAACTTACTTCTCAAGTACTATTCATTAGGTAATTTTTTATATTGGTAGTCCAACTTTAAAAATTCATAAATAATTCTAAAAAACTCATATATAGGTGTTCCAAATTTCTAATTGAATCTCTTTCATATCTATGTAAGGAAAAAATATAAATATGGACATTTACCTTGCCAATCAATACAGTTAAATTGCTACTTTTTACTGTTTATATGCCAAATTCTGAAAATTTCAGATTATGTCTCTTAAATTTGGAAATTCATTTCTCTTGATATACACATCCAAATGAGACATATTGCCTATGAATTTAAATCTCTGGATGTGTACTACATTCTCATAAAATTTTGTGAATTAATTTCTTCATTTTCTAGGTCAAATTGAAGCCACAACTTAACTGATTCATGACCTACGTTTTTACCATTTCAGTTTTCCTTTTTTAATTCCCAATAACTGTTCCAGCATGCATAAACCATCTCTTTGTCCTCTCATACATTAAGATACATCATGGGGTTATGCCATAATTATTTCATATATTTTTCTTTATATATAATGGCATACTACATAACATTACATAAAAAAAATAACATGCATGACATGCTATCACTTGTCTACTTCTTCTCTTCCATTCCTTAGCTCATGTATCAAGCATGATTCTTTCATCATAAATAACCTATTATGGTTGGTTATTGGAGGGTGAGATTCTAGGGAATTTCAATAGTAAACAGTATCATTCAATGAATACAAGATGAATGCAAGTGAATGACATGTTTCCTTTAGCTTTTAGCTTCCATTTACATACTATCTTGATCCATGCCCATCACTATCATGCATGACCATAAACTCATAAAGGGCAGAGAATATATCATTCATATAACTCATCACATATTATAAACATATTAACACACAAGCATATACATCAAGCATACAAGAATGGATAAGTTCACTACCTTAAACATAAGCTTTCTTCCTTACTCTTGCACTTGCTCCTTAGGCTTCCAACCATGCATACCTTCGGTCAACCACTTCTCAACATCCTCTTGGATGTTTCAATGTCCTAAATACATTCATATTTATCACATAGTTCATTAGGACCATGAACTCAAGCAATGTTCAAGACTATCCTTCTTGAACTCTTAACTCTTTACTTTAACTTTAGGAATTTATATCCATCTTTCTAAAAATTACTGCCATAGGTCAATTCCACACAATTTTTTATGAGGAATCTCAATATGAGCTTAGGCTTATGAAAATTAAACTCCTTCCCCATGAACTGGACAGAAACCGTGGTACTCTTCAACATTTTACAAAAAATTTTATTTTAATTCCAATGCTTCCAATACTTGTTTCTCTACTTTATCCCACACAATTTTCCATTTTAAAACCATTTAAAGCATCAAAATCATAAAATTCTAACTCCTATATAGGTGCATTAATAGTGATGAAAAAGGTCTCAAGATTACAATTATAAGATTACATGATTTCCTAAGCTCAAACTACTTAATTATAGCTTGTTTAAGCTTGTCTAAATATTCCATGACTTAAAATTCATATTTCCCATTTAATTCCATATCATATCCAGCAGCTAATTTGAAGAGAAAAATAGTGTTTCAACCATTCAAATCTAAGGAAAATCTTCCTACAACATAATACAAAGATATGAGAAAGAAGTTACCTTTGATCCTTGCTTGATTGGCTCTTGAATTTGCCTTGTCTTTCCTTGAGATTTCATTTTGGCCCTTGAAAACCTTACGTGATGCTAAAAATTTTGGGGGTATATATAGAAAAGTTTGGTTTGAAATGGATGGCTAAGATTACTTTCATTACTATTTGATCTAATGGTCCATATTCAATCTTTCATCAAGCTTGCCCTAAAAGCCACTTTATGACATCATTCATGACATCATTTAGGGCCTTGTTTGGCACAATTTAGGGCTAAGATCTGATTGGAAAAATTCTAGTCCAATTTGGTAATGGCCAAGTCAAATTTCACAAAAACCAGACTGTTTTATGAATCTAATTTTTCTGAGATTCTATAATATTTTTTCTTATCTTAAATCTAGTATATGGATTTTTCCTACCATTGATATTGTTGGACTGGGTATTTATCTGCTTACCATCCCTTAAAAATGATTGAAATGCCCTTGGTGCACTATCTTACACTATATTAACCTTAAGGGTATAATTATCCTTTTACACCTCTTTACATCTTATCAGGGCATGTACTGACTCTAATTATTTATCTTTGCACCTTCCTTGGAATTTTGACCTATCCAAATGACCAAAATGCCCTCCATTCATCTCATATTTATTATTATAATGCAGGAGTATTTTCGTAATTTCGCATTTTTAGGGTTCCTTTAAACACTAGCCCACATGATTGTTCAAATATCTTATGGGGTTTTGGGATGCTAACTTGAGCCTCTACATGGGTCCAATACCTTTATAGCTCAATTCCTAAGAAACCTCATCCAAAAGTATTTATCGGGTATATTATTCTACTGTAAATTCTATTCAAAATTCTATAGAACTCCTGTTTAAGCTCTGTCAGTCTTATAAATTCTCATATTAATTATAAGAATTTACTGTAAAATTTTATCTAATTATAAGGTTTAGAAAATACTATACTAATTTTTCTAAACTTCATAAATTCGTATCAATTCATCGGGACCTCAAATCAAAATTCCATGTTACGTTCAACTGCTCATAATAATTTTCTCTATTTACTGGTAAAATTTGGGATTGAACTACTTCTGGGTAATTTTGAGCCTTTTCTGAATTACAATTTTGATATTGAACTTTTGACAAATTACATTTTAGTCCCTCAATCTTTTTAAAATCACACGTCTTAGCCCAACATTTGTCTCTATATTTCATTTTGGCCCAAGAATTTTTTTAAATTTCACTTAAGTCTTTAACTTTCATTAAAATGATGTTCACGTCCCGAAACTTTATAACTGTCTAATTTTCATGTCTTTCTTCAACTTAAACCTGATCTAATATTTATCATTTCTTTTGATCATCATCACAATCCCTTCCAAAACTCTTTCCTCTATCTATTCCTTACAGGTTCCACATATCTGTTCTATACAAATAAGGAAAAATCATAATGTGACACCTTTTACATAATATACATCCTCAACCTTTATTCCTTCTTTTACATAATATTTGTTCCCACAATTTTTTTCAGATTGGTTTCCTCTTAAACTCACTTTGCCTCCTTCCTTATAACAGAACTTGAAAAACCTTTCTGCATCTCCAATCATGTGTCTAGAACATCCACTGTCAATGTACCATTTGTTGTTTTTGGATACTTTCAAACAAACCTAAAAGAAAATTATTTTATTTTAGGTACCCAGACTTGCTTGGGTCCTTTTATGTTAGTTTGGAGGTACATAAGTACCTTTAGGTACCCATTTTAATGTCCCATAGAGTCCATTCTTCTTGTAATAACAAGAGGCTATGGAGTGACCTCTATATTTGCAATAGAACATTGAGTAAATATGTTTAAAGTATGAACATAATGTCTAAAATAATGCAAGCATGATTTATTTCCTAATCTTTTCTTTACTTTTTATTTGTCTAAGTTGGGATCATATCCTATTTCAGATTTATCATAAACACATCTCTAATTTCCAAGCAAAATATTGAGCATTTTACTACTTTTAGTGAATTTTTCAAGAGTCTTGGTAAACTCTTTGTTTTTCCTTTCAAAACCTTCACTGTTAATGCATTTTGATATAATCTCATACGTTATATTCTCCTTTTATAAACTCTTAATTTTCTTTTTGAAAATTACTAATTTCTTCACTAGTTTGATTAATTCTGAATGTAATTCATTATATTCAAAAAATAACTCATCGTATGTAGGTTTAATATTTATTACCTCCTCTATCTCATACTCGTGTTCTTGAGGGACTAGACAAATATTTGCCTTTTCTTTATTGTCACTCTCTTATCCTTCTGATGAACTTTCTCTCCAAATTGATGAGACAAATGCTCTTCGTTTCTAGAATATTTCTTTCTTCTTTTCTTTGTCTCTCCTCGAAAGTTGATGACATTCTGACTTGAAATGTCCCCGTTTTTTGCATTTAAAATAGATGATTTGTTCTTTAGATGAAGAGGCCCCCTTTGATTGAAATCTCCTGGTTGCTTGATTTTGATAGAATTTTTTAAACCTTCGTACAATGAGGCCCATCTCGTGATCTTCCAATTCTTCATCAACATCACTTTATCTTTAGCTTTAAGAGCAATTCCTTTTCTACTTTTTTCTTTTTCTTTGATATCCTTTTTATACTTCTGTTTGCTCTCATACTCGCTGAGCTTCCAAATAAAATAGTGACATACTTCATGGATTATCCTTTGGCTTCTTCTATTGCACTAACCTTCATCTCCCATTCTTTAATAAGATTGTCAAGTATTTTGCGTGCTTGATCTCTTGGGCTTTATGATTGCCCAAGAGCCGTTAGATGGTTCATTAGGTGTTGAAACCTAACTTCCATATCTCAGATGCTTTCTCCGTCAATCATTATGAATAACTCAAACCAATTTTGAGCATATTAACTCTGCTTTGTTTTACTCTAGAGGTTCCTTCACGAACCACTTCGAGTGCTTCCCATATTTCTTTCTTTGTTTCTAGACTAGACACTCGAAAATACTCTTTTTCATTTAAGGCACCTGTTATGATGTTGATTGCCTTGTTATTGAGTAATATCACCTTCTTGTCAACATCATTGAACTCGCTTCAATGCTTTGGGATTTTAGCTCCACCCACGATTTTAGTTAGAATATAATTTTCATCTTCTATCACATCCTAGACCCAGTACTCAAAAGTTTTAATAAAATTCTTTATCCATATTTTCCAGAATGTAAAATTTTCTCTGTTAAATCCTAGAGGTTTAGTTGTAGAGCTCCATTATGATAGAACACTATCTCCAAAACCTGTCATAACTTCAAGATCTCTCTTGAGATTGTTAGAACTTTTTCCAAGAGACCTGCTCTAATACCAAATGTTAGTTTAGGCAAAAACACCCAAGAAGGGGTTGAATTGGGTATTTTGAAAATTTTAATCCTAATTTAAAATATTAACAGAAGGTAAATATGAATAATTGCAATAAGAATAGAGATAAGAAAGATATCATGAAGATGACATTGAGCAATTTATACGGGTTCAGACTCAACTCTTGTCCTATATCCAATCCTCAAAGACCTTCTGAGATTGTGTACTATCTCCAAGATTATAACGGGCTCTTAGTGCCTTCAGTACAACAATTTAGCAATTGACTCCTTTAATTGCTCCCCTTTACTCTGCTGTAAGGTTGTGATTATAACTTAAGAGAAATAATCTCTTAAGCTAACAGTGGAAAGAAATATTACACATCTCTCTCGAAGAGTATATATGGTATCACACTGAAGCTCAATAACAATGAGATTTTACAGAGAATAAAGGTGAACTGAGAATGTAATAAATTTAAAGGTTGTTGTATCAGTCAGTTATTGGTTCTTCATTTAATGCCAAGTCTTTTGAATAGCATTTACTCCAGTTATGACCGTTAGACTCAAGTTTGTAATCGTTGAGGTGAAAGCATAGTTGGTCGCTGATGGGTAGGTACGCATTTAATGCATTGCTGGAAGTAGAAGGTTTTCATTGCGTAGCCTTCATTATTTTGAATCAGTAATCTTTTCTGAATATATTCAAACAAAATATCCATTAGTCATTAAAGCATTGATTGAGTATATAAACATGTTAATAAATGACTTGCTTCCAAGATTAATATTGAATTCATAATTAAATTATGATAGCTTTTCAAAAAGAAATAATGTTGTATTAATTGATTAATTGGTGAATATGTATGAGATGAAGAACAGAGCATCATATTGAACTCCTTTGTCAAACATAAAACAATCACGTTCAAGAAGGAAAGTTTCTCAAATGATTTATCACTAAGATTAATAAAAAACATAGACACATCATCTCTTTAAATCAATCATTTCAATTTTAGAACGAGTTTGTATCTTAAAACAGAGGCATATTAAGTTTTACTAGTTTCTATAATTAATTGATTAAGTAACCGATTAATATTAATTAATAAATTAATTAATCGATTAATAACAATATATTTGTTCTAAGAAAAATATATTTTTGATAAATTAATCGATTAAACAATCGATTAATTGACTTATTAATGTTCTTCATAAAGCAATCTCTTGATATTAATTGATTATCTAATCAATTAATTGTTACTCATTAATCAATTAATGGACAACTTTTCATAACACATAATGTTGTCTTTTTATTAATCGAACAACCAATCGATTAATTACCATTAATCGATTATCATTGATTATTTGGCTTAGCTTCTTGTTAAAGACTATTTTTAGTATTTTTAGCATCATTAAAAAGAAAAAAAATTTCTATTTTATGGTTGTCATCATCAAAACATATGTTTTAACACACAATGCGTAGTGGTTGTGGCTAACTGCTAGAAAACTATTTTTATCGCCTAAGTTTCTAGCGGTTTATCCAACCACTAGATATTGTTATTCTAATGGTTATAATCGCTAAAAATACTATAAGTATAACTACTACAAAATACCTATTTTTTTGTAGTGTAAGGGGGAGTAAAATATTGTACTAAGGCATCAAGAGCTTGGTTGAATCTTGAAAGAATATAGTAGATTTCTTAGAGGTATTATGAGGTTGGATGTAGGTCAAGTAGCCAAACTGAACTAGTATAAATCTGTGTCATTTCTTCTCTCACACTTTAACAATGATATCCAGATTTCCTTCTCTGCTTACATTTTAATAACTTTTTTGTTATATTTTGAAAATCAATTTTTTTATCAGCCAATTCACCTTCTTATTGGGTGAAGTCATGTCCAACAATGACTAGAACGGATTAGGCAATGACAAGAGATGTTTCGAGAATGCCTACAACAAATGATAATTTAGTAATTAGTAGAATTGGTTAAGTAATGACGATATTTACTTGGGGAATTCCTATAATGAATGATTATAAGGTAATGACTAGAATAGATTAGAAAATGACGATATGTATAGGAAATGGCTATAATGTATTAGACAACGCATAGATTAGTTAATGAATACAAACTCGATGCAGATAACTATACTTTGTTAGTTATTTACTATATGTATGTAGTTAATAACAACATTTTTGTGAAGTTAGCTGAAGACTATTAATTGGTTGTTTTGCAAGAGAAGGAAGATGGTTTTAGGGAAGGGCCAACATCATAATTGGTTATGTTTCGGTTCTGTTATGTGCTTGAGCCAAAGACAATAAAATTCTATGTCCTTGATTCCTTGAGGCTAAATATTGACAGGAAGAAGACGAGTAAGAAGAAAGATGCCATGAAAGATCCAATGATACTAGTGTCCAACCAATGTTTGTTTCAGTAGTTACTTCAGTGGGCAAAGTTTAACTTGTGATTACAATTGGATATTGGTTTCGGTATAAAAATAATTGTCATGTTTGTGCACATAAAGTAGTTGTACGATTTTTATTTCGTAAACTTCATGAGGTATTAATAACAACTCTTTAATGGGTTTTAACCATTTCGAATTGACCACTTACTACACTTGAGTGGAAATTAAGTAGTTTGGATTTTAACCATTTCCTAAACTTCAACAGGTATATATTAACAACTCTTTAATTGATTATAATCAATTCGGATTAGCCATTTACACTTGAAAAGAAATGTAATCCTGTTGTTTGGATTTTTCCAAAGTTCATTATCTCTTTTTTCTTATTCGCATTCATTTTAATCATTTGATTCTAATTTCAAAAATCCCAATTTTAGTTCCTACATTTTAATGGGATTGTCAATATTCAGAGTATTACTTTGTCATTATTTTATGGGTGAAAAGATATTTACGCCCTTAGTTCAATTTAACAAATATGAGAGTTGTTAATTCCCTTATGTTAATCGCCTAATTTTTGTTGTAAATCTACTTATTTCACTTGTTAGTGTAAAATTGGACATTTGTATATATGGGAGTTGTTAATTTCTCTATCACTAGTGTAAAAAATGCTTTCTAAATCGGTTGAAAATTGTATTCTATATCGGACAATGACCGGTGTAGATACAGACCGTTTAGAAAGTGTACACTTTTTAAATCAGGCGATTCACCGGTATAGAAAGAGTAGAATTTAGACTGGTCCCTTTTAAAATCAGGAGTAGAATTTGCTAATGTCTACACTAGTTGAATTGATCCCTTTTGAATGGCTACTATAGATTAATGAATTGTTTACACCAGTTGTGTTTGCACTCGGTGTAGATTAATGAATTTTTATACGGTTGTGTTTATACCCGGTGTAGATTAATTAATTTTCTACACCTCACTATAAAGACAACCGGTGTAGATGTTGTCATATTTACATATATTATTTCTACTCCTGCCGGTATTCTTTTTGTCTAGTTTAAATGTATTTTGAAAAAATGATCCCTTCAATGTTTCATTAACCCCATCCCTTGAAGCTTCATGAATAAACTACCCAAATATACAAACTCAAAGAGACAGCAGCAGAGACAAAGTTCAAAATGGTAGAGACATATCTTCAATTGCTCATTACATTATTCATTTAATAAAATTCAATAAAAAAATACAATCATGTGAACAAAAAATAAAAAAAATGTATTCTGGTAATGACAAATACTATTGAGAAGGAATTATTTGAATAAAAAAACTCAGCCTAAATATTGTACAGATCCTCAATATCTTGTTTAGGAAATAGGTCAAATTGATCAAACATTTGCAACCTCAAATTAAAATAAAAGAAATTAAAGAATTATTAAGATATATTAAATTGACTAAAAATATATTAAATTATTAAAAATACAATTTAACTCCTTAGTTAGGTCAGTCCTATTTAACAAGATGATATTGATCATGAGTCTAACCATGTAGAAGCTGCACAAGTTACTTTCTTTGGGCTACCTTCGACTCTGTAATATAAACATGAATAAAATTGTGTCATCAGTAAAAAATTGCGTGGAGCATAAGACTTAACACTTTTATTATCTTCAGTGTGATCCATTCAGAGTCCCTTACCAAGTTGGCTTTCTTAAGACCCCTTGCAATTGTAAACGTCCTCATAGCCCTATGACTAAAGTTATGAACTTAGTAACCGTTGTATTACAAAGACCATATTTAATTTATTACACACACCATTGGTTTGTAAGGAAGAAAACTCACATGTTCATAATCTTCTTGGCATTAACTAATGGCTTGTAGTGGAGGGAGCATAAGAAGAAAATTTTACAAGTATGCTTACATAATATGATCAATTGCCAATGATTTCTGTAGAAAATAATTAAATAATAATGATTATTAGCATTAAGCAAATACAAATCTAGTATGAAAAAAACTAAAATATTATTATTCTTACTCCCCCATATATGGTGCGAAGAAACAATCAATATCAGTTTCGCTAAACCTCCTTGCAATGTACTGAAGTCTTGAAATTGGGAGATCCCTTTTGAATAAATCTGAAATGGGCATACGAATTCGAACCAACCTTGTTTGCCCTTGGAAACCAACTCAGCTTGCATGTATCTACAATTAATGAAAACACGATGTTAGTTAATGCAAACACTCAGCTTGCATAAATTTTGTTATTACATATATTTATATTTAAATTACACTTACATTAAAAATACTTGGATGCACCTGGAGGTTAGTTCATTCCTAGGAGTGATAACAGATTTTACATCTGCATGGTCAATAAAGACAGGTTCCCCCGTGTCACCCACAACTGAATCCATAGCAACGTATCTACATGGAACATTTCGTCATATGCCAATTGGATCCCACGTTGCATGGCACTCAAATTGGGAGGTAGGAGAAGTTCGTTTGGGGATGACGCGATGTGATCCAAAATAAGATGCTTTAGCCATAGTATGAAAGTCCCCTTTGCCTGACTCACAGTCTTCACCTCATCAGTCGAAATTGAGATAAAAGCATATTCAAATATCATGTCTTCAACTGCCACCCTTAACTGATCTAGTCCTGAATTTGGATGTGATAGACAGTTTTCCCTAAGATATGGATGGAACCATGTGCCACTAACCTTTTGATAGGATCCTCCACATATAGATCACAAGGTTCAGCAACCTCTGACACTGGCTCAGCCATGCAACAGCTCTCTTTAGTGCTAGGATGGGCTACATATAAGAGCATTTGGGTAGCACTTGGCTCCTATTGCCTTGATGTCAACATGGACAACATTTCTTCCTTGATCTTTGCCAACCCCTCTTGTAATCGTGCTTGAATTAAAGCTTCCGTCTATACCCTAGCCTCTACCAAGTCTCTACCTTAGCCTCTGCCCTCATGGTGGATAACAATGATTCCAGCTCTGCCCTTGGGACATATGGGGAATGTCATGGAGATGCTCCAAAAAACTCTCTTATACTGAAACCTCCTCTAACTCCCCTGACACGACCCCTATGCTCTTGCTTGCCTATAGCAACAGTCAAGATGTCATTCCTACCATCTAATTTGAAGAGCCATGGGCTTCTTATTTTTTAAGATCAACCTATAACTTAAAAAGAGCAAACATAAGAAATAATATAATTAGTCTACTAAAATAAAATAATACAAGTAGTACTTACAATTTTTACCGCAATCATGTGAGCGTGATCGCTTGTAAATGATTTGCTCATTTTTTGGTGAGCGTACAACCATTTATCTTCATGACATATTGGAGATAGGGTAGCAAGGGTAACACTAGGATTAGACTCAGTGGCCTCTTCCAGCCTCTTCCTCTTAGCCCCCAACAAGTCTCTTTCAGCTTTCGCTTAACCCCCTCGAGACATTGTGTGGAGGCAATCATTCATAAGAGTGTGTTAAATGGCTTTTGCTCTTTTTTCCTACAGGACTTGAAGTAATTAATCCTCAATACATGCAAAAGGAAGAAACATGGGAAATACAAGATTCTTTTTTCACAACATATCAACTCACCATAGCTTCTGTAGTAATCTGAAGCCTAACAAATTCTTTCCAAGTAGCTTCGTCAACGAATTGATACTTGCTGCATGGAGAAGGATGAAGTTGACCATCTTTGTCCTGGCCATGAACATACTGATGAGCTAGTTGTGTCTTGAATGCCCTCTAACGCTCAGCGCAATAAGACAACGTCTTCTTCTTCAAGACGTCATTGTTGGAAATATTGTAAGTAAGCTATAATAATTTCCATTGAAAGTAGAGTTATTAACAAATAGTTGTGTTTTTCGGTATTGCATACAATATATAATAGGCAGTTCTTATACCCAGATATAATCACAAATTTTGATTCTTCAAGCGATTATCAACAGCATCCCAAGTCTGTATGGCGATGTTAATCTTGTTGTGTGCTAGGAGGCTGACATGACTCATGTACTTTGTCCTATGTTCACCAATTGGGTTCCAACGTGTATCAAACTCAATCGGTAGTAATTTTCCTTCCATATTATCTTTCGAAATATCTTTCAATCGTGTCATACTTCAGCCCCTCCTTTGCTTAGAGTCGCTTAGAGCATCGCTAGCCTTATTCTGATTACCACTACCCCCCATATTTCTATATACTCCATAACAAAAATAAATATGGTAAATAGAGAAGAACAACTGACCACAATGAAACAAGTGCAAGCATTTATCGATGGAAAGAAATGCAAGCATTTATAGCAGAAAACTACAGAACCTAGATTAAACAAACACGTAAAAGGCGAAGCATGTACATGAGAAAATAAGTATGCAGAACACGTACACGGCAAAGTACAATAAGAGCGAGAACAGAGAAGAAGAACTAACCATAGCGTAGCAAGACGAAAACCATAGAGCACGTCGACTAGTGTAATGATAGACGACGTAAAAAATAAGACTGCATACAACTTAAGAAATGAGAAAGGAAGAGACGCGCCAAGGGACGAGCTTCAATAAAGTATTTTTCATAAGACTTTTTATACCGGTTAACATTTAAATTCGGTGTAAAAATCATATTTTGAATATGAAACGACTAATATTTTAAAATTCAAAATAATTTCTACACCGAATAACATGTACAATCGATGTAAAAAAATGTTCATATCACTTTTTACGCTGGATAACATGTACAACCAATTTAAATATTGGAGTTATTTTTTCAAAATAACGCTTTATTAACCTATCACTTGTAAGTTATAACAAAATAATATATGCAATCAGAACAATATACTTGTGTGATTATTACATCAAAACAATATATACAATCACATACAAATCAATCAGAATCCACTTCTTCTTCATTCAATTTTGGTAAACCTACTGAAAATGAAGGGGTCTCATAAATTGAATCATCATCGTCAATAACCCTTTTTCCTTGGAGAGCGACATACCATCTTTTATTTGCCAGATCAGTGATATAAAACACTTGTTTTACTTGGTCTGCCATAATGAAAGGCTTATTCCCAAAACTTATACTATTCAAATCAACCAGTATAAATCCTAACCGATCGACCATAACACCGATGTTTACATTAGCCCATTTGCATTTGAATATGGGAACTGTGAATTTGGTGTAGTCCAACTCCCAAATCTCCTCAACAACGCCATAATAAGGGATGACTGCTAATTTAGGATTGTTGTCCTTTGAACTAGAAAAGTGTATAGCTTCAGCCACTAAAATGTAAATCCCAAATCTCTTGAACTATATATATTTTACACCGATTCAATATAAATCTGGTGTAAATATTTGATCTTATTTACAAAAATGACACCTTTCATTTGTTCTAAAAGCTTCTCCGCAAAGTCTGAAGAGGTTAAAGAAAAGAAGTTGGAAAGTATAGATAAGAAACTGAAAAGTCAGAATATGACGCAGTTAATCTACACCTATTGATATTAGTATCCGGCGTAATAATTATATTTTATATTGGTGACGTGTTAATCCGGTGTAACCATTTTATCTTATTTACAAAAATATCACCTATCATTTTTTTTAAATTGTCTCCGTAAGGACGGTTTAAAAATGGAGTTTTCTTACTGAGACAATTTTAAAAAAATGATAGGTGGATTCTGATTAATTTGTATATGATTTGTGAGACATTTATATTGTTTATGGGAGTTGTTAATTTTCTTATATTTATTATTAATCGCCTAATTTTTGTTACAAATCTCCTTATTTTAATTGTTAATGTAGATATGCACAATTGCATTGAACTAAGGGCACAAATATCTTTTCATACATTAAATTTAATTTCATTTTAGTTCTTAGGGGTGCAGTGAAATTCAAGAATTATTTGAGGGAATATGATATTAATTTTTTACAGTGATCCTTAGATGAATTTTTCCCATTGAAATTTGCTTCATTAATAAATCATTATTTCACTTGACATTTTATATTTTTTGTTGGTATAAAAAATTTTAAAAAGGAGTTAGATTTATTCACAATTTAAGAGTAAAACGAATTTTTTTTTTAAATAATATTAATATCGAATATGTGAGCTGACATTTTATATTATGAAACATCTATCACATCACTCCAAAAAAATAACATACTATTAAATGGGCCATTTCTCGGTTGCCCAACAAAAAAAATTAATTTCCATTTCTTTTCAAACCCATGACAGCGTAGAATCATGTGAGAATGAAACCACATTTCTACGTGAAAAGCTGGACTTTGCTTCAACTTTATATTATTTCAATTTTATCCAAAACATATTTATTATTATTTATTAACAAATTGCAATTTACCATTTTTTTACCCCTCTTTATCTCTTGCGGAGCATTCTCGAGTCATTCACATTGAGATATATACATGACGAAATAAATTCATGAAAGGGATTTTATCTTACGTAACATTTTAATTCCAAGTTTTTTTTAACAAAAATGTAAATACCATATCAAGTTTGAATGGGCTTAGCATACATCAAATAGAATAAGAACTTAATAAATACATCAAAATTTTGAAAAATAAATAAATCAACATACATCAAATAGAATAAGAACTTAATAAATACATCAAAATTTTGAAAAATAAATAAATCAACATGGTTGAAACTGGAGACGACTTGAAATATGTATGTGTATGGGTAATATAATATGACATAATATACGATAATATGTTCCCCAATTACCTATGTGAGTTTAACGAGTGAAGAGATGAGACATATTATTACTTAGAATATGTTCAATTTATAGGAAGTATTAAATATATTGGGATTCAATTCACAGCGTTTAAAGAAGTATCTTAACTCTTATATGTATAGGTTTATACCTTAGGGTAATTGACAGTTCGCCCTACCCGATATTAGTATAATATAGGAGGAAATAAAATTTCGTCTAACTATTGAATTTTAGGTGAGCCTAACTTTTTTTAAAAAATATATATATATATAAAAAATATGTTCCCCAACGACGTGAAACCACCGTTAATTGGTTGCAAAAAGTCATGACGTGACGATCTTTTCTCAAATAATAGCCAACAAGTTGGAAGTTAGAACTTAGAACCACCTGCGGCGCCCACAAAGCTTTAATGTTGAATCAACTACCTGGTGGAAATATAAATTATAAAAAATTAAATAAATTTCTCTTAAAACAAATAATTATTTCATATTTTAATGAGTTTTATTTAAATTGAAGATGAAGATATTCTGTTAAAAAACTCAAATCACTTTAAAGTGTAAGATTTTTTAAGTGACCTGTATTAATTTTGAAAATAAATGAGAAATTTATATAATTTAATAATTTAAAATATATATATATAATTTGCTAAAAAATAATCTATTTACATAAATATACACCTTCCACGAAAAATAATTGCATTTTGCCTATGATTGTATATGTAAGTTAAACGGGTTCAAAAGTTGTGAGATTTTAATATATAGTTGTGTAATATAATGTGATTGCTTTATCTTATTATTATTATTGTTGTTGTTGTTATTGTTGTTTATGGATGCACAAATAATTTTCGTTGTAGTGTAGTATTTTTATTGTTGACTAAATCTAATGATTGTGGTTAGTTGTCATACTATGTTTATCATATATTAAGTTAAAGAACAAATTAATATATACTTTATTTATAATTAATTGTCGACATGATAACAAGTGGGAAAAATAAACTGTGGATGATAAAATTTAAAACAAATAATAATTAAGAGTGTAGTCAAAGGTCAATTTGGCGTTACAACCTGTAGAGTGTACAGTCAGGAATGCCAGCTACATGACCATAGCTTTTGAAATTATTATTTTTTATTATTTTCAGAGAAAACTAATGAGACGAATTAATTTAAACTTACGAATGCTGGTTGACCATGCACAATATAAGTATTAAATTTTTTACTATTTTATTTAAATTTTATTTTCATGATATATACAACGAATTATAATATTTTTAATGGTTGTTGAAATCAACCCAACTACATTAGAGGATATTGTAGTTTAAACTTTAAAAATCTATATTTATTGGGCTATTTGGTATGAAAAATTTAGAGTGGATGAAAAAATTTTGTCAGTTCAATTTAAAAAAATTAAAAAAGTGGAAGTGTAAAATTTTAGTGAAGAGAATATGTATGATAAAAAAAAGTAAAAAAAATAATTACGAATTCTTAACCCCATTCTCATTTTTTTAAAAGGATTAAGGGGTATTTTTTTTATATGCATGAGCAAAAGCTCCTTTCAGATTTTTTATATGCTTCTCACAGACTGTACTGGGCTTTCATAATTTAAATTGGTTCATAATCAACTTGAAAACCTAAAATAATATGTATCGTTTTCCTTGGATGAAATAAATTTGACTATTTATTAGAAAAAAGATCTATATTTTAATCTTGATAAAAGGTGATGTAATAGTAAAATTGAAATTTAATTAAAACATATTTTAAAATAAGATTAAGTGACATGCAATATTTTAAAATATTTTTACAATAACACTTATTATTATAAACTAATTTATGATTCATCTGACACTCTATAATATTTTTTAATCACATTCAGTATACTAAATTATATTTTTAATAATTTGTTATGGATTAAACACCTTAAATATTTTTTAACAGCATTAAGTATCATACATTTAGTATGTTTATTGCTATTGAAAAAAATATTTTAAGTGTAAAATTGGACTAAACATATTTTAAGATATTGGGTATTATAAAAAAATTATTTTAGAATGTTGAATAACTCACAAATTAATTTAGGATATTAAATATTAATAAAAAATATTTTATAGATTGCCATGTATCTTCACCCTTGAAAATATTCCTGCACCCATGCATATCTTCATGGAACCGTCAAATTTAGTCATGAAACTTCAAATTATATTATTTTTTTTATATTTAAATATTTTTTAGATAAGTATGGATTGTCAAAAATTTAAAGGAGCTAAGTCATCTTGTTAAGTAGTTTTTTTATGTTAAAATAGAGTTAAATCATCATTTAATTATTTTAAATACTTAAATTATGTTATTGTTGTGTAATTTTACTCTCAAAGTATTTAAGATAGTATAATATCATCTATATTAACAGAATTATTAATTATTCTCTCTCCTTTACCTCTTTATTTCATCTTAGAATATCCACTTTTTTCCCTTCAACTCTTCATCCTTTTATTAGATTCCAGTTAATAATATAAAAGGAGGAAAAATGATAATTTTTGTTTCATAATTTTGAACAATATGAAAAGAATATCACAAATTATTTTATTTGTTGGCTAGAAATATGTAAGAAAAAAAAAAGAAAGTTTAAACAAAATAAAAAGAATGCCACAAATTATTTTATTTATCCATAGATATTGAAGAACCTAAGAAAGTAAATAAAAAAATATATTATAAATTTTAAGGCACTGTACACACCTGATAAATATTTTAGGATAGTAGTTATACTATAAATTATTTTAGTATACTAGGTGTATTTAAAAAAATATTTAAGAGCACTGGGTATATTTGAGAAAATATTTTATAACACTGGGTGCACTATAAATTATTTTAGAATAATAGATATATTTAAAAAAATATTTTAAAATATTAGTTATGCTATAAATTATTTTAAAATATTATGTATATTTAAAAAAATATTTTAAAATATTAGATACCCTTTAACCCAAAATAAATAAAATTGTGTCCAATGTTGGGTTGGGAGCGTAATGCACCGTAAGCGAACGGAAACACCAGTGATAGACAAAAAACATTTTTTTAAAATTGATTATTACAAAAGAAAGTATAATACAAGCTCCCTCTCTCATTTTAATTATAAAAGTTACTTAATTTTTTAAAAAATATAAAAAAATAAATAAATTAATTAATTATAATTAAATCTAATTTATTAAAATAAATTTATATTATATACACTTAAATTTATAAAAAAAAAAAATAGATGTTGGGTTTGGATCGTAAGGGCATTTGGTAATAGAAAAAATTATTTTTTTAAATTAATTATTACAAAAGAAAGTATAATACTCCCTCCCTCTCTTATTTTAATTATAAAAGTTATTTAATTTTTTAAAAAATATAAAAAATTAAATAAATAAATAAATTATAATTAAATCTAATCTATTAAAATAAATTTATATTATATACACTTAAAGTCTATTAAAATTAATTAATTTATTTTCATATTAGATATAATTAATTTTTATAATTAAGATTAGAGACTGTAATATTCTTTGAATTCAACATAGTAATTTAATATTGCACGCGAAATGAATTCAAATAACCAAATCCGTTGATATACACAATAATATCACTGGAGTAAGAGAGAGTAGTTGGAATGAGCTAAGTAAACTCTTTATTCTGTTTTGTGTTTTTATGGTTTTAGAATAATTTTATAAAATTGTTTTTCAGAACAAGTTTTGGGAAAAAAAATATTTTTTTAAAAAAATATATTTGAATGATTCTTCTAAAAAATTATATTTAAAAACAAAAAATATAAAAATTTGTGTGAAATAAATATTCAACAACAATCTGAATATTAAAAAGTTTAGCGATAAAATGTTATCGCAAAATATATCTCACTAATTTATTAGTGATCTAATATTTTTGTCGCTGCAAATTTCTGGGATAACCTATTGCATCTGTGAGGATTAGCAATGAAATTTTCCATTGCTAATCTACGATAGAATTTTAGGAGGAAAAGAATAAAGAGAAGGGAATTAAGAGGCATAAGCTAAAAGGCAATGAAAGCTTCTTTGAAAAAAAAAATAAGTAAGTTTGAAGTGAAAAATGTCTTGAAGGAATAGAAAGAGCACATTTGGAAGAATCAGAATAACATAAATGTACCTAAAAGAAGACGAAGAAGAAGGAAGGAAGGAAGGATCATAAAGAAAAAGGTATATTATTATTATCATCCACATTTCATATTTCTCTTACTTTTCATTGGTCCCCGTTAGTTTCTTTCTGCTTTATTCATTCTTGGCAACTTTAACTGCTTGTGCTTGTTTATGTCTTCTCATTTATAAGATGCTTCTCAAATGACTTTCTTCTTTTACTCTTGATTCTTATTCCTACTCTCAACCAATACCTATAATCTCTAACGACGACATACTAGGGTCTAGGTATTGCAATTATCTGTCTTGTTTAATTTGGTTTGAATTGAATAAAATAATGTGTCATTTGATGTGCTGAAGAGGAGCCAGTTGTTATTGTTAGTACAAAGAAAGCAATCACTTGCTTATTTAGTTAGTCTCTATATTTTTAATAAATTTTTATTTTTATTTTTATATTTAACGATATAAATTTAGATTAAATTTGTATGAAAATATTGGAATTAAAATTAAAATTGGATTAAACTATAAAAATTAATAATAATATTAATCTGTTTTTTAATTTAAACCTTGCTTTCTAAGAAATTATTTATATGTAAATGATTTGATTTCTCTTAAACAAATAAAAAATTTTAAAATTGTATATATATAATATATGGAAAACATGATGTTAAAAAGCTAAGATCCGATAAAAAATCGAATATTACGAAATAGTACAAGATAATGGATAACTATATCTAGTAAAAAAAAAATTGAAACATCGATAGCAAATGAGAAATACGCACTATACATCCTACAACTTCCAGGTATAAAATAAAGCGTGTACATTAATGAATATCTTCCATCTCACAAATGTTTTATTTTATGTCTAAAATTATAAATGTTTACTATTTTTTCAAATTAATCTGTTACTTCTTATCTTTACTCATTTAATTTTTTTAATTTTATTGTTGTTTTTTTCTTTAAAATTCATTTTCTAAAATCTTTTATTTATATATTTTATATTTTTCTCAAAATAGTTGGTGTATAATTAAAAATATATTAAATCAATCATGCCTTGACAAATAAACCATGACTTGTGAGGACCTTGACTATCAATTAAAAAATATTTACATTCTTTAAAAATATTTTAGTCATTTAAAATTTTATTTGATGAACATTAGAAAATAATGATTAGATTGACAATTTTATTTCAAAACCATGTTATTGTCATAAAAGTTTCTCTATCGCACATATATGATTATGTTGTCATTATCATAAATAAAAAGTAAGTTTGAGGATATCATCGTACATAATATTTAATAGCTTAATAATCATAATAAAGCAAGTGAATGCAAATTATAATATCTAGTTGTAAAGACCCAGAATATTTTGATAAGATCGCGTAATGTTAAATGCGATAATTTATCTATATTGAGTGAAATTGATACTTGAGAGTATACAATGGAAAATATGGCTTTGTAAAACTAAGAAAAAATTTCCCAACTCATATAGAGAATTTAAATAATCATTATACATAACTTTGACTTAATATTGATGGAGATAACGATTAATTATCAGACTATTTGATACTTTGATCTGGGGAATCAAATACAGAATCACATAATTATAAATGAGTAATGAATTAATGATCAATGAAAAATTGAGACTTGTAGATCTAGATAAAATAATAATATTAATGTATCCTTATGCAATAAATTTAAATTAAATAATTAAATGATAAAGACTTGATAAATTATATTGTATTAAAGTAATTATGTTAACCTTATAATATTAAATAAAAATTAATCTTTTAATTTTTCAACTATTAACTTATTTATAACTCACTCTATCAACTTTAGCTTGTCACAACTCAATCCATAAACTTTTAATTGGCCTAAAACTCAGTCCGTAATAAATTAAAATTTTAAGATATTTGAAATACATACCAAATGATGAATTTTCTTCCACTAAAATCAATATTTATAATTTATTTATTTTTTCTCGGGACTAATTTTTCCAATCAAAATTTTCCACGTGTTTTTTTATTAACGGTTTAACAGAATTTTTGAAATTTTTATTATTAAGAAAGTTCACATATTTAATTGAAGGATTGGATTTAATTGAAGTAAGCAAATAGACCTAAATTTTCTCACTAATTTATCAATCATAACGGAAAGTTAACTCTAATGACTAAATGAATTTTAATCTAATTCAATTCACCTACTAAACTTTATCTTATAAAACAATTCAATTCAATATCCAGGAAAAACTACAAATCGAGCAACAATATTCCGTATTCGGAATGATGACGATGACGGCCATACCCTATTGGTGAACATAGAAAAATCAAATCTGATCATTTCATTTACTACATTTCTCTCTTACTCTCTCTTATCCTTGTTATAAAAGGTTATTAAGTATTATATACAAATTAAAAAATATTAGTTACATCATTATTTATATCTTAAATTGATAAGATTTATCCACTTTATCCTTTATTAAATAATGTGACCAACAAGTAATTAAATTATTTTTCTAATATATTTTTATTATCTTATCTCCTTTCTCTTCTCTCTTTTTCTTTTCTACATTTATAATTTTTTTCTCCTCTATTTATTTTTAGTTTTGATAGTTGCACTTAAGAGGGAGTAAATTAAATAATATTTAAAAATTTAAAACTTCTTGAAAATTAAATAAATAAGTTAAGAATGATATCACTGAGAGTAACTAAAGGAAGAAGTTGACATAGCTAATTTATTATAATTCTACCTAACCTCTTATCCTACGTCTAATCCTCATATTCTTTATGAGATTTTCACTATTTCTTTTGAGATTAGCCAAACTCTTAACGCCTCAGTACATCAACTATGAGAATCCCTCTTACTCCTCCTTACAACCCGTAAGGATATAATCTATCCAAGAGTCACATACTCTTGAGTAACTTATTAAAGATGATTGAGAAATTACATACTCTCTTAATAGAGTATTTATGATAAATACTAAAATACAGGAATTTGCTTATGAGAAAAAGTACCATGTTCATGCTAAGTGAAATATAATATAATAGAGTATGAACACTGAACATAGAGAATACAAATGAATGAGAATAAGTGCTCCCATCGTATGTTGTTACACTTCTTAACTCTGACATTTAATTCGTCTCCTATTTATAGCTTCAGTTTGTGGGTTATCCGTTATATACATGAAGGTTTTAATTAAAACGAGACAAAGTCATTAGCCATTAACAACAGTAGGTAGTACTTCTGACAATTTTGCTTTTAGCCACAACTTTGCATTTTCGAATTCTTTGTAACACAAACCAACTAGGAAGATGCTGTGAGAGTAATAAATAATGATTAAAAATAAATAAAAATTATTACTCTTAGTCCAAATTGATATATCAAAATCTAGTCTAAAAATCTTTTAAATTTCTACAGGTATTTATGGAAGAGTTCATCGTTAATATAACTTATAGAAGAGGACTTTGATAAGACTTAATAATTTTCTTCAATTAATAGTTTCTTATCTTATCGATAAATAACCTATTCAAATAGCTTTTCAATAAGTACTTTATGCTGAATTGGTCTTATATTTATTTTACTGTATCTGATTTATCGAAACATTATTCAAAGAATAAACTTATCAATAAATCCTTTGAAAAATAATATGTACACAATATTTTAATTCTAAAACGTCAATAAGTCTGTCATGTGAATTTTTTTTATTTATCAAAGTATTATTCAATAAATGCTCTTATCAAATAATATTTTGATAAATTAAGTCTTAGAAATCTTAAACTCTAAACATACTTGATATCTATTGAATAACTTATCGATAAGCTAATAAGTTATTTAAAACAGAGTTTAAACTTGATTTATCCATTAACACTTCAATAAATTAAATTCAAAAATTATTTTCATAAAACTTTCTATTTCAAGTCTTTATCGAGTAATACTCTATTTGATAAATACTTTCATATAACACACTTAGTCACTTTTTAATTTATTGATAGACAGCATTATCAAATAAGTCTTTGAGAAATTAAGTTTTAAAATCAAAGACTCATAATGATTATGTTATTCATTTATTGAAGGTTTTATCGATAAACAACTTTATTGAATAAGATTTTGATAGATGTTCTTCAAAAAATAGATTTTTTTCACAAATTTTTTTCTTTTTTATTGAAGAACTTATTGATCAAACCTATTATTGATAAGCATATCGATAAATATTCTTTATCAGTTAAATTATTTTTTAAAATATTTTCTCAATTATCATTATCAAAAAATTTTAGTCTAACATTTATAAACGAAGTTTTTAAAACAAGAGGATAAAATAAAAAAAAATCATTAATAACTATGTTGACTTCTTATATTTAGGACTAACATATCCTTCTAGAAGTTCCCTTATAATAAAGACCAGAGAGAGTATTTGATTATTGTTGAGAGAATATCAATAGAAATAATTTATAAAAAGTTAATAAATAGACTAAGATTAATTTTCTAATTAAAATATGTATTGAGGATAATAGGAGTAATTAAGTAAATAGTATAAAAAAAGGATGGGAGGAGTATAACACTGTTCAAGGAAAAAAATTCTGAATGCCATAAATTGCGAGTTCATTTCATATCTCCCTAGATCGGCATGAATTATTTTAAAGAAATTAAAGTTATTAATTTTCCATCATAATGTAATTGTGTACTCTCTTTTTAAGCTTAAAGACCTTTTAAAAAATGTATCTACAGTAATATGTAAATAAATGTTTTCAAAAATCATAATAAAATCACTCAAATTTAAAGAAAAATAAGAATAAAATACATTGATTACTATATCTCTTATTATGTTGAATTCCTAATTTATTAAGTTTTGTATGTGTGTTTAAAATATTTTTTCCAACCTATATATTTAAACTTTAAAATAATTACTAGATAAGTAAGTTGACATGATTTAAAATATTTAAAGTATGAATAACTGTTTTAAATTCGTGTAGATTAAAATTGTTTTTTAATAATCTGAATGATTTTCAAAACCTATAAAAATCTATATTTTAAAAGGAGATATTTTGATCCAAAATATATAATTTAAAGATCAGTTAATGATTTGGATAGATGAAAATGGAATATTAAAAATAGATGAGAAATCTATCTTATGTAACTTTAATTTTAATTTTACCTTTTAGAGGAGGTTTATATAGGTTTTAAATAGATCATGGATGTTTATGTAATTATGATAAAATAGAGAGGATGACAATGCAGTTTTCTCTGTTTTTAATATACAAATAACAAAATATATAAATTAATTATACTTTTTGTCATTATTGAATAGTACATAATTATTGTTTCATGGACATATTAATATCCATGTGAACCTTAGACGAAATGAAATGCATTACTTTCTTTTGTTTTAAGGACTACTATTGATTTCCCCACTTGAACTGCTCATAGATTCTTTTAAATCCGCAGTTGCCTAATTACAATCAAAAGTCAATTGTACCAAAAAAAAACAAGTCAATGTCAACTTCACACAAAATCCAGGATTTGTTCATCCTTTGTCAGTCAAATGATTTTTGACTCAAAAGAATTATGTTTACCACTTCAAAATCACATTTTAAACACAATCTCTCAAAAGAATTATGTTTACAACATGATTCCAAATTTGTTATATAAATGTAAGATGAAGATGAAGAAATAACACTTTTCCTGACCTTTCTTTGTACAAATCATCAATGAAAAAATTACTCTTCTAATTCTTAATATATGATATATTTAACTAATTTAATTATATTAAAAAATTAATTAAGTTAGTTAATATGTCATATATTTTTTAAAAATACTCTAATCATTTTTCTTAACTCTCTATTTTTTTATTTGATTATTATTGAGGGGTATCAATAAGAGTAATTTAAAAAAATTAATAAATATAAGAAATATGTCTTATATTTAATATCAAAATTAAATCACTAATTATATCATATATTAAAAATGAAAGAAATATATATTATCAAAATAGGTTGATCCTTTTGTTTTTGCACCCAATTCACTGGAGTTTTGCTCCACTATATCTGAATCTGACTCGCTTTGTGCACCTACCTATGGTGGATGAATCTCCCAATGAGAATTTTCTACATATGTCAAAGCTCAAACTCGAGACATTGCTTAAATAATATTAAATTATTTACCACTCAAATTAATCTCTATTAATTAAAAAAAATAGGTTGATCCTGGTTGTAAGTACCTTGTCCACTTAATCAGCAGGTATAGAGTTCGATCCATATGGAAAAACTCTCCCAGCAACACATTAGCCCCTTAAGTGTGGAGTGTGGGCCTTAATTAAGTAGAGTTAGATTTATTAGTTATTCAGGTAGTTAATAATATATTCAAGAAAAAGTGTAAATATGGTGAATCCATCTATTGGAATAAAAAAACTACATATTTTTATATGTTGAGAGGGGGCAACAAAAAAAAATATTATATATTATTTTATGGTACGAATTTATTTTTGTGAATATAAGAATTAAATCTAAATTATTAACAGAAAAAAATTGTATTTTCAAATTAGAACGTAGCGTGATATGGTTATGAGTATGAAATTTGAATCATTTTGACAACATAAATTATAAAGAGAAAAATAAAATAATGATAGGGTTTGGATCCATTCAACTACTCAATTACTAAAAGAGAAAATATACGCATGAAGTTACAACATTAACTCGTATGTTATCGTAACATAAAGTAGCATGATGACACATACTATATTTTGAATTGTGCTAATAATGTGAATTATAAAAAAGAGATTAATTGAGGATAGATTTGAATCTCTTTTAGAGAGATAGATATGAAAATTTACCTCATTTGTCAACAAGAATATACCATGACATAACATGCTGACTAAAAAAATTAAAATCAGATCATTTCAATAAGAATAAGATTTTTTTTGGTATAAAAATTTTAAAAAATGGGGTTAGGCTCATCTACCATCTAAGAATATGGCAAATTTTTTCTTCTTCCTAGGTGATACCAATATCAGGTAAAACGAATTTCTATTACCCTCAAGTATAAACCTAAGCACTTATGAGCTAAGATACCTCCCCAAGTGCTGCGACTGTAATTATAATAAAGCGATACTCTCCAAGGATCCAATATGCTCCAACTAGTCATATATCTCATCTTTTTACCAGTTAAACTTGCAGTCGATGGATAATAAGAATAAGATTTTCTTTTTTGATAAAAATAAGAAGGAAAAAAGACAAAAAAAAGCCCATTTAAATTTTAAAAAGATAAATTGAGCTTTTGAATATTCAAAAGGAAAGATTGGGCAGGAAGCCCAATCTGTCATTTGCAAATTTATGTGCAAAGACCATATTACCCTTCACTTTCTCAATATTTTGACAATATGATTTACAACTTGGCCAATAGTATTTACAACTCTGACAATGATATTTGTAATTTTGGCAATGGTATTTGTAAATCGTATTGTTAAAGAAGCTACAGTATCAGCTACAGTGTTTCTCCCAATTGCCAAAATTAGATTTCTCCCAATTGCAAATACCATTATCAGAGTTGTAAATATCATTAGTAAAGTTATAAATCGTATTGTCAAATAAGCTACAATGTCAGCTATAGTGTTTCTCCTAATTGCAAATATCATTGTCAGAGTTATAAATACCATTGGTCAAGTTATAAATCATATTGTCAAATAAGCTACAATGTTTATCCCAATTGCTAAAATTGGATTTCTCACAGTTGCAAATATCATTGTCAGAGTTGTAAATACCATTAGCAAAGTTGTAAATCGTATTGTCAAAGAAGTTACAGTGTCAGCTACAGTGTTTCTCCCAATTGCCAAAATTTGATTTCTCACAGTTATAAATAACATTGTCAAAGTTATAAATATCATTGGTCAAATTGTAAATCGTATTGTCAAATAAGTTACAGTATCAGCTACAGTGTTTCTCCCAATTGCCAAAATTAGATTTCTCATAATTGCAAATACTATTGTCAGAGTTGTAAATACCATTGGCCAAGTTGTAAATCGTATTGTCAAATAAGCTATAGTGTTTATCTCAATTGCTAAAATTGGATTTCTCATAGTTGCAAATATTATTGTCAGAGTTGTAAGTACCATTGGCAAAGTTATAAATCATATTGTCAAATAAGCTACAGTGTCAGTTATAGTATTTCTCCCAATTGCCAAAATTTGATTTCTCATAGTTGTAAATACCATTGTCAGAGTTGTAAATATCATTGGCCAAGTTGTAAATCGTATTGTCAAAATATTGGGAAAGTGAAGGGTAATATGATCTTTGTACATAAATTTACAAATGACAGATTGGGCCTCCTGTCCAATCTGTCCTTTTGAATATTTAGAAGTCTAATTTATCCTTTTAAAATTTAAATGGGTTTTTTTTGTCTTTCTCCCAAATAAAAATAAGATTTAAATTCCCTTAATTAAAGAAAAAGATTATACATAAAGTAGCAACCCATTTATTAGTCTGGGTCCAATGTAACATGTTATCTCTATTTTCAATCTCTTTATATCGAGCAAATTAAGACAATCCAATCCAAATATCAACTAGGATACATCATGTGAAACAAATTAATTTCATTTCCCATACTTAGAAAGCATAACGCGTCCCTTTGATGGGCCTCTCTAATATCATCTACCGTATGTTCACATTATCCAACTGGTTTTCTTACCCTCTTAGCTTTTTGCTGTAAAGGCCTTTAGAGCCACGTAATTGTATCATCATCGTATCATCCCAATCCCATTTCACCCGAACCTTTTTAAATTTATTCCTTTTGTTTCAATTCTCCTACGTACCACCTTCTTCATTCAATCCAACATTATCTAAATCTCCCCCCCCCCCCCCAAAATAGCATTTCCCTATTTTCCTGAATTAATAATAATAAATAAATTCACGCATTTTCTGACTCAGCATTATCCATTCTTTCCCAAGCATCGATCTGACCCGTCTCTGACGTGTATTCAAAATCCGATCGTTTGTTCATATTCTCTGTATTGTCCCACACCGACCAGTTAGTATCAACGGAAACAATTCAAATTTTGCCTTTGAGCCCTACCCATCGAGGCTCAACGTCCGATTATGATGTTTTATATACGTGTATACCCATCCAGTGGTGGCCAGCTAAGCACCCTATTAAACAAAGGATTTACAATTTCTAGTTATAGGCTTGCATTTTTGGTAGGACGTTGTTTACAGTTCACTCTTTTTTTTATAGCTTCCAATGCACATACTCGAGAAAGTATCTTCTGAAAATCCTTATCTTTAATAATATATTAGGAATAGGAATAATATTTATCATGCAATTATCTTATTTTTGACAGCTAACGTGGTGTTTTTTTCAAGGGCAAATTATATTCAAAGGCTCTCATATTTAGTAAAAATTACATTGCAAGTTTCAAAAACTACAACTCATGCCCCAAATCCAAACGTTACCGATTTTTATAAAATCCAAGAGATTACGGAATGCAGGATGAAATTATCTTATTTTGATTATAATCTTTTAAATATAATCAAAACTACGTTAATATCAATATATTATATATGAATAAAGTAGATAATCAGTGTTGTGCGACTAAAAATTTTAGTTAATTTTAAAGCTATAGTTAATTATTTTTAAAGATAATAATGACTATTTATAGGTTTTAAAATATAAAATTATAAATTTAAATAATTTTGATAATTTTTTTAAAATATTTTATTAACTTCCTAGATTTTAGTAATAAATTTAAATTTTAAAGTAATTATCCTTTTGTGGGTCCTTTAGTCAATTCTAATTAGGATAGGGTATCTAAAAGTATTTTTTGCTTCTTTAAATCCAGCTACGACTAGGAAGCTCAATGTCAAGGGTCTCGTCTATATAAGACCCAGCCATTGCCGTTGAAGAACATCATATGGTCTTTTGATTCTGTTTTCTGTGTCTTTCTGATTGTTCTTTTGAGAAAAAAGTGAGAGAGAATGCCGGCCGTCGGAGGAATCGGAGTAGGTGGTGGGAGAGAGTATCCCGGCAACCTCACCGTTTTCGTGACGATAACATGTATAGTTGCAGCCATGGGTGGCCTTATCTTCGGCTACGATATTGGGATTTCCGGTATGATCACGAGAAACGTACTTTCCCAGTGGTTCTTGTTCTTTTTCCCAAGAAAATCCACAGAATAGATCTGACTTTCTGTGCTTTTCTTTGTTTTTTACTCAGGTGGTGTGACGTCAATGGATCCGTTCTTGAAGAAGTTCTTCCCGTCGACTTACCGGAAAAAGCACCGGGATCAGACGAGCAACGAGTACTGTCAGTACGACAGTCAGGTACTGACGATGTTCACGTCGTCGCTGTACCTGGCGGCGCTTCTGTCGTCGTTATTCGCGGCCTTCGTGACGCGTAAGTTTGGCCGGAAATTGTCCATGCTCTTCGGAGGTGTTCTGTTCTTCGCCGGAGCTCTGATCAATGGCCTCGCACAAGGCGTTTGGATGTTGATTGTTGGTCGGATCTTGCTCGGATTCGGTATCGGATTCGCCAATCAGGTATGTCTATCTCCAATTTTCTGGAATTTGAATAACCTTGGGACTAACAAATTCTCAATTTCTGATCCCGTCGTCATAAACCTTTTCTAGGATAACACAAAGGGCATATGTCTCTGATATTCTCTGTGCAAATACTAGAGAACAAAAATTGCTTTGTCTTTCTCCGTAAGACACGAAATCACACGAGTTGATTCTATCTTCTTGTCTGGTTTCGTATTTTCCAACTTTTTCCCAGATCTGCTTACCCACACTACCTTCTTTTTCTAATTTATTTTCTGGGAAAATATGGTTTTATTTTTTTTATAGCTGAAGTTCAAACATCAGAGCGTTACTATTCTGAAGAGAACTTTTTTCACCTAAAATTATGAGTTACTGTTGAGTCGGCTTCTTTTTGCCCTGTTTGGTTGCCGAGAAAATGGAACGCTTACTCACCGGAATTTTCTCTTACCCTATTTTTTTAGCAGGAATGATTTAGGGGGAAAGGGTAGGGTAGGGGAGGGGAGAGATTTGGGTCTTGGATACGTAAATTGTTTAGAAAGATTTTTTTTTTTAATTTTATCTCTCTTATCTAAAGATTTATCTCCCTTCTAAAATTAAAAATTAAAAAAATAATAATAATATTTTTATTTTATATCTATAATTTTTTTAATATCTTAATATTATATATATTATATTTTATTAAAATATTCTATAAAATAATATAAAATAAATTTATTTATATAAAAATATATTTTTTTAAATTAAATAAGATAATATAAAAATTATTCTCTTTTTTTAATATTAATTTAAATAAAATAATAATAAAATTTCTTCTATCTTTTATTTTTTCTTTTTATAATTTTTTTTTTTGAGTTGAGCTAAACACACTCTTTTCCCTTTGCCCATGGCAGGATTTGAGATCGAAAGCCGAAATTGGGACAAACAAACATGGGATAGCCTCTTTATTATTATTATTTCATTTTCTCACTGTTTAAAGAAGACAAATCATCGGGCCATTTTTTCTTTGCATAATTGCACGTGACATCATCGCGATTTCCTCTTTTCTATACTTTATTATCCACCGGTTCGAATTGAAGTTTTTAAGTTGTCACAATAAAAAAAAAGAAAGAAAAAGTAAACGTTGAGTCAAATTAATTAAATGCAACTTGTAACGGTCCTTACGAAATTTCCACGCGTATGAATTTAGTGATTAATTTATTATTATTTTGCCTTTTTGCTCATTTGGGTCTTCTTCCTTTTTCAGTCTGTGCCACTCTACCTTTCAGAGATGGCTCCATACAAATACAGAGGAGCTCTGAACATAGGCTTTCAACTATCAATCACTATCGGAATTCTGGTAGCCAACGTGCTGAACTACTTCTTCGCGAAGATCAAAGGTGGCTGGGGATGGCGGCTGAGCTTAGGCGGAGCAATGGTGCCGGCGCTGATCATCACCGTCGGATCGCTTCTTCTTCCCGACACACCCAACTCCATGATCGAACGAGGCGATAACGACGGAGCGAGGAAGCAGCTCCAGAAAGTCCGAGGGATCGACGAGGTCGACGAGGAGTTCAACGACCTCGTGGCGGCGAGTGAGGCGTCAAAGCAAGTGGAGCATCCATGGAGGAATCTGTTGCAGAAGAAGTATCGGCCACATCTCACCATGGCCATACTGATTCCCTTCTTCCAGCAATTCACTGGAATCAATGTGATCATGTTCTATGCGCCTGTGTTGTTTAATTCAATTGGGTTTAAAGATGATGCGGCTCTCATGTCTGCTGTAATCACTGGTCTGGTTAATGTTGTTGCTACTCTGGTCTCCATCTATGGAGTCGATAGGTGGGGAAGAAGAAAGCTCTTCCTTGAAGGCGGCGCCCAAATGATTGTATGCCAGGTAACTATTTCTCTTACTTCTCCTTCTAACTCTCATTCATTAGAGTCAGAACACATTTAATGACTTTTTGAATCAGTTCCCATTGTTTTGTGCCAATGTGTTCTTTTCGTGTTAATATCTTTTAAAAAACTAATCATTTATTTTCTATAATTTTAATTCATTTATAATTTTGATTAGTTTAAAATTTAGTTTTTAATTTTTCACTCAATACCAACTCAGTCTTGAATATTAAATTCCTTAATTACTTACATTTTAAAAATAAAATTATACTACTTTTAAGTCATAATTATAATTATAAGAGTCATTATTTTTTTAAATAGATGAATAAAATTAAATAAATTTTTTAATTATAACTAATATAAAAATTACGTAATTAATTTAAGTATATAAAATTATATATTATATGAATTTATATTAAAGAATTATATTTAATTATAATTAAATAATTTATTTGAATTATTTAATCTATTTAAATAAAATCAATTAGCTTTATAAAATTGGAGGTAGCAAGAAATAAAGTTATTTTTAAAAGACTAAAATTTTAAATCTATAAGAGTTTAATATTAACTTTTAACTATGTCAAAAAGACTATAAAATAAAAATTTAAGGACTAAATTATTATATTTTAAAAAGTTATTAGGTATCAAATGATGAATTTTCCTCTAAAGTAAAGTAAAAATGTAAGCGGCAAATTGTTCTCCATGTAAAATTTCCCTTGTTATGTTAGGGAGTATAAGGCACTTTTGATTATTGAACTAGGAAACCTTCCCTGCTAGTTGTTGTTTGTGTTTTATTCAACTCATTAAAAGATTCCCTTTGTTTTCTTTTTTTGACTAAAACCAAACATATAAGAAATAGCCGAGTTCAATTCAAACCCATATATACTTTGTAGGGTAGAAAATCGGTTCCTACTATGATTTGTACTAATAATGTTTTTGACACAGGCTGTTGTTGCTGCTTGCATTGGAGCCAAGTTTGGGATTGATGGGAACCCAGGGGAATTACCGAAGTGGTACGCAGTAGTGGTTGTTTTGTTCATCTGCATCTATGTGGCAGGCTTTGCGTGGTCATGGGGCCCACTAGGATGGTTGGTGCCAAGTGAGATATTCCCGTTGGAGATCCGATCAGCAGCTCAGAGCGTGAACGTCTCGGTGAATATGCTCTTCACCTTCTTCGTTGCACAAGTCTTCTTGACGATGCTGTGTCATATGAAGTTCGGACTCTTCATCTTCTTCGGCTTCTTCGTACTTATTATGTCCATCTTCATCTTTTACTTCCTCCCTGAGACCAAAGGCATTCCCATTGAAGAAATGGGCAAAGTTTGGAAGACGCATTGGTTCTGGGCAAAGTATGTGGCAACGGATGAAGATTATGGCAATGGGGTTCAAATGGGAGGTCAAGCTATCAAGAATGTGTAATTAGTTTGGGTTTTTAATTGGGTCTGGGATTTCTCTAAGGTTGTTCTTTTTTGTTTCTCTATTTTTATTTTGGTTTCATGGTTTAAATATAATGATCAGTTCTTGCAGGAAATATATATATTTCTGGGAATATAATTTCAATACTTAACACAACCGAGTGTTTGTTCGGTATCTGACATGAAAATGTTATATAATATGCAATTAGTGCATTATGCTTATCTAACATATATAGGCCAAAATGTATTTCTAGTTCCCTTTATAATTTATATATCTTATAAAGTTTTAGTCCCATGACCCTAACAATGTTAAGGGTCAAATAATTATTTTTTTACACTCATTATTAATTTATAAAATCAGATTTAACATATTAGCTTTTAAGCATATTTTGTTAACATTTAAAATTTAATGAATGTTAATCTTTTGTTAATAGCATTATAATTGAAAGACTACAAAATATTTTATGAAATTAAGAGATAAAAATAAAATAATATAAAGTTATAAGATTAAACGTGCGATTTTGTCTTGTATATAAATTATTTTCCAGATCACTCTTGATAACAAACATTTTAAAAAATACTTAAATTGGTATATAAACAAATTTAAAATTTTAGAATATTGAAATACTATTAAGAAAAACCAATAATTTTTATCAGATAAGCATTTTTAATCATTAAATAGTTTTTAATTTTACACTATTAATTCATTTTTCTCATTATTTATAATTTCGCGATGTTATACAAATTCATTAAGGGTATTAGTGTCATTCCAAATGTTTATTTCAGGAATACCTATCATTTCATCTCACTTGTGATGTAAAATGCTTCTCTAATAACCTGTCAAAAAAACACATGGCAATCAATATTTGAGAAATAAGTTTTTTTTTATTTCAAATTCTATAGGCAAAAATGTATCAAAATGCTTATTTAACAACTGTGCATATGGGCCCCGCCAATCAAAATGAGGTTGTCGGTCGCTTTTAGCGTGTGTTTGGGAAAGCGTTGGGGAATAGATTTTGGGACAAAACCTCGGTTTGAAAAAATTTCATATAAACATTAATTTTTGTCCAGAATTGATTTTGGGCCAAAACCTCAGTTTGTAAAATTTTTTGCCAAACAGCCATTTTCCTCCAAAATTGATTTTGGGCAAAACCTCGGTTTGAAACCATGGTTTTGAAGAAGCTATTTTTCAATAGATTTTGAAACTGGAAAAGAGCTTATAGATTATCTAATTACTATTTTACCCCTACTTTTTTCTTATACTCTCTCTCCTCTCTCTCTCCTCTCTCTCCTCTCTCTCCTCTCTCCCCTCTCCCCTCTCTCCTCTCTCCTCTCTCCTCTCTCTCTATCCTCTCTCTCCTCTCGCTCTCCTCTCTCCTCTCTCTCCTCTCTCTCTATCCTCTCTCTCCTCTCTCCTCTCTCTCTCTCCTCTCTCTCCTCTCGCTCTCCTCTCTCTCCTCTCGCTCTCCTCTCTCCTCTCTCTCCTCTCTCTCTCCTCTCTCATACTTTAATCAAATCATACCCTTTTTAGTAATTTATTAATATAAAAAGTGATTCTACTATTAATCATCCAAACATCTCTATTTGCAAAATCTATTCTTCTCATAATCTATTCTTCCCAAAATCTATTCTCCATAATCTATTCTTCCTAAAATCTATTCTTTCCAGAATCTATTCTCCCAGAATCTATTCCCCAGAATCTATTCTCCAAAAGCTAATCCAAACACACCCTTAAGCTTTTATTTAATAATCCTTTAGTCATTAATTTAAAATAAAACAAAATAATTATTTTATTTTTTCATTTATTATAAGTATTATAGTGGTTTGATGAGCTTTTCTTTTCATTTTCATATCCCTAAATATACAATCACATTTTCATGAAATATCAATCAGTTTATTCATGTAAGATTTTGTACCATAACTAGTTATAATATTCCAAACGTACCGTTGTTTCTATTTATATTCTCATTCTCACAAATTCTTCTTCTTCTTATTTTAATTTCCCCTTTTTTAATCAGCCAAATAGGCCTATCTCAATAATAGATTAGTTGAGTTACCCTGCATCTATATTTTTAGAGTATTTTTCATACCATTGAAGCTTTCTAAATTATTATTAAAAGGAAATATCATTTTAATTAATTTTTTATTATTCGATTAATTAATTTTTTAGCTAAACATTAGATTAATTAAAAAAGTGTAGACTTTTCTTAAAATAACTTTTTTATCTTTCATAAAATATTATTTTTCATCTTCAGTTTAAAAATAATTTAAATTAATTGAATGATAGAGTTACTTTCTAATATTAAATAAAGAAAATCAATTACCATGGGAAGAAATATTCAATGATCACAAATATTTTATGCGCTTTTGAGAAATTATTCAAAATATTAGGAAAATAAAAACTAAACAAATCTCTGCATTTAAAAGAACTTCCCTTTCATTCCAAACAATCAAATCCAAAATTTGATCAATACCCTACACGTGACAAAGAATAACTTTTGCGAAGGAATTCAAAACATTTCTTTTATTCTTTCTTATAAGGTACTTTTTAAATTTTTTGTGTTTCTATTTATAAGATGTTCACAAAATATAGGCAGTAATTAAAATACTCCTAATTTTTTTCAATTAATTAAGAAAAATAGTGAGAGATAGAAGATCATTTAATTAACAAAAAGGTATTTTCTGAAAATATAAGGTAATAATTTAAACAAAAAATTAACTAATCTTATTGATTTGTTATATAAGTTTTATGAAAAAGAAAAGAATGAGTATAAAAAAAATCCTTTCACTTCAAAGATTTTTTTGGGCTCATTTTCTTTTATCATATTTAAAAGAATGTTTTTGGTGCATATCATATGTAAAACACAATCAAATCAAGAGATTTGAAAGAATTATATGTGACAATAAGAGAAGACATTATTCGACTTCATGCATTCACGAGAAAGCAAGATTTTCCATCTCTAATACATTAAATTCATGGCAGACAAAAGTACAATGATGAATATTTCTTCATTCACTTTTAAGAAATACATTCAAAACATATCTTAAATAGAAAATCACCATAAAAATATTAAATGAATTCTAAAATTTTAAAAAAGTTATATAAATATATAAAAGTACATATTGATAAAAACATAAATGCTCTTGAGTTGTGGATATT
This sequence comes from Leucaena leucocephala, assembly GCA_037074615.1. NCBI lineage: Eukaryota > Viridiplantae > Streptophyta > Magnoliopsida > Fabales > Fabaceae > Leucaena > Leucaena leucocephala. The sequence goes on from CM073550.1 coordinate 9,017,908, forward strand.
AACTATTAAGAAAATTAATAATATGTATAATAATTTTAATTATTTTAATAATAAGATTGACTACTCAAAGTTAATAGTTCAAATAATTAGATTATGTTATGGGGCATTAACTATTTTAGTAACAAAATTAACAATATATATAATAATTTTAACTATTTTGTTAATAAGATTGACTATTTCATTTGGCAATTTAGTGGTACATGGGCATTGACTATATTAATAATAAAATTAACAACACATATAATAATTTTAATTACTTTATGTTCTAGGATATTTTATCTTTTTTTGAAAATATTGAAATATTAAATTGATACTTGTGACTAATATATCTTTTTATATATTCGTATGCTTTTTTTAAAATTTTAGAATTCAAATGATATTTTTCTAGAATTTTCTTTATTAAATAAAACAATTTGTTGCATGTAAAATATTTTTTGTCCGTATCATTTAAAACATTTTTTATAATAAAAAAATTTAGGTAAAAATTGTTAAAAGATAAAAAGTTTATATGAGTTAGATTCTAAAATTTACCATAGTCAAGATATATCTCTAAACTAAAAGAGCCATTTTAGAAATACTTATAAATTGCCTATAATTTATTTTTTTCACATTAACAGTAGAATTTAGATTTATGATCTTATAGATTATAAGTTAATTTTTTACTAATTAGATTAATTATTTTAGCTATATCATTTAAAATATTATCAAATCCAAAATTTGAATGACCTATATGTAAACAAGAAAAAAATATTGTAATTTGAATGTTTATTTGGGGCAAAATAGGAAATTTATTAAGCTAGTAGTAGGTAAGGATGATATGCTAGAGGACAAGAAGTGTTTCTTTTTCAAGTCATAAAGATAGGAACGAAGATATTTGTGTGGGTAGGTAGGTGTATGAAACCTTTTTTGTCACATTTCTTTTCCAAAGCTCTTTGAAAAGAGCTTTGGAAAATTTGTTAGTTGCGGTTGTCAACAACATATACATGAACTCTTTTTATGCCTTCAATTTTGGGATTAGACTTCCTGATTAATTGTATGATGTTGAATCATCTTATTTTGTTGATAACAAAACTACTAGAAAATTTGTTTCGTAGGATTATAAGGTAATATCATTACAAAGCATCAAGTTAGAAGATTACAAGACATCAGTCTTGAAGTTTTAGCATTTTACTTTTATTAAATCCTAGAATTACTACAATAACAAACATTTTTCACAACTCTAATTCACAGTAACTATAAAAAAGTCCTAAAAACAGGAGGTGTCATTTTCATACATAAGTTCATTTTAAAATGTTTTTTTCATGGCGATTTTATAAAAATTATTGTTAAAAGTATTTAAGGAGACTAAAACTGCTATTAGAAGTTTCCTAAAAATTTAAAAACTCTGACCCGATTTCAATTTCACTTTCATTTGTTTATAGTCATTTGTAGTCTCGTTTCTCTGCCTAACTATAACAGACTTGGCTGTAGGTCCTTTCCCTACATTTCCCCTTTTTTTAGTGCATACCTCCCTCATTAACGTCGTTCTCCGTTGTCGTTCTTGGTGACTATTTTTGGCACTACATTAGTTCTCTGCCCCACTAACAAGGTCCACATATTGGACGATACTCTAGGCTAGTTTCTACTGTGACCAACAAATCTGATCAAAGTGAAGAAGGGGTCACATTGAAGCCGAAACCAAAGAAGGTGCTATAGATGCCAAAACTAAAGAGGGAAAAAATAGACAAGCTTCAACCTCTTCATCAAAACATATCCTCGAGATGTGACAATATGGCAACTCTTCATACTGTAGCAGATGATATGGAGGAGGAAGCACTTAATTTCACAATTCCACCAAAGATTTTGAGTACAAATGAGCCTTATAAATTTACCTTGGACAAGAATATCATAGTGCAATTTCTAAATTTCCATATACTAGATTAAACTAAATTTCCATATACTAGATTAAACTACTATCCAGTTAGCCATATTGTAAGTTACAAATTTATTTTACTACTTCATGCGTTATCATTCGTGCACTGTCTCCTTTCTCTTTTGAACAACAACTACTTTTATCGCAAATGCTTGGATGAAGCAAAATAAGACATATATGCCTTCATGTGTCCACAAAATGTTCAAGAGACAATTAATGATAGAAGCTAGAGGATGATGTACATGATCGATGTCATGACCCAAATTAAGATGATGATATATTTTGCACCTTATATTAAATGATAAGTATACTCTTATATTTGACACACACATATACATATTATAATAAAATCACATATAAGATTGTTGATATTTTATAGTATGTATTGGACTTTGCTTGTCATTAGCCCTCAAGACAATGTGATTTACTAGTTCTATTCAATGTTTAGACAGCCAGATCCTGAGATTGTATCCATCGTCAACACATGAGTTTTTATTTATAGATTTATTAAGTATAAAATTTAGCATGTTATATGATATCTTTTTTTCCAATTGACGATAGGGATGTGCAAGGCGTCAAATTTTTCAGAGCCAATATACATTGAACTAATCCTACATGGATTTTCCTACACTAAATTGTTTTCAACTAATTAAGTTTATTTATAAATTTATTAGGTATATAGTTTCTAATATGCTATATATTTTTCTATTTTATTAGTATTGTCGTCAACCTAACGTGTTGAATGTGGATACCATGTGATTCGCTACATTCACGAAATCATTAAGATATGGCTCACGAATAACTTACATGAGGTATGAAGATGACACAATTAATATTTACTGATTCTTCAATTTATTCACATATTTAATACTTACCTATTACTTCTTATTTGTAGTTGTTCGATAATAACATGAAATATGAATATAACCTAATCGACTTAGTGAGGGATGATTTTGCAATAACAATACTTCTACATATGTCTTAAAAATGAAATACTTGTCAAATTTTTTATAAATATTTAGTCAATAGGTTTTTAACTTGTTTAGGATTAATCATTCAACCATTTTCTTCTTGTATATATAATCTACAAGACCTATTTTGTTCATTGAAATTTACCAATTTAGATTATTTTATTACTATTTGGATTTTTGCCTTGCTGACTTCATACTTTGCTTCCTAAAAATTGATCTGTCTTGATTATACTAAATGTAGAATGGTATAAACTAAAAAATTAATAATAAAAAAAATATACCCCTCCATGGTGGTTAGATTGAGAACCGCCGTGGAAAGCTAATATTTAACGGTGGTTGTTTGTGTAACCGCTTCGAAGGTATCACTTTTCATGAAATTTTTAGGCAAAGACAACAGTGAAAGGTATACTTTTAACAGTGGTTACAAAACACCATTAAAATGTTGACTTACAATGATAGTAAAATTCACGCTGCTTACAAAAATACTGTGAAAGACCACTTTTAACTATCGTTAAAGTCTTTTTTTCTAGTGAATCTCTTATATAATAAGAGAGTTTTGGTTTTTGCATAAAACTAGTAATTTAAAATGGCTTTTTTTTTTAAAAAAAATGAAGCTAACAATTTTTAGTTTTATAATAATTTGAAAGCAATCAGAATGATTTTTCATTCTTTATTATTATTCAACACTTTAATATTCTATCTAATGCATTAACCATATGTTGAACTCTTTATTTTCACTCCATGAATGTGTTCATCAACTTAATGTGTTCAAAAATATATACATGAATTCTTTTATGTCTTTAAGTTTGGGATTAGACTTTCTAAAAAATTGTATGCCAAATCTCTATTTATTAAGAATCTTTTATTCGTGTGTTATTTATAAAGCAAATTAGTAATCAAATTCAATAATACTATTAAATATCAAATCATTTCCAAAGAACAACTTAATTATTATACAATTATGGCTGATTTGTTCAACTTCTCCTCTCCATGTCTATTTTCTTTTTTTTGGTTTATGGACTAATGTATCATTCAAACTTTTAATAATGACAAATAATAAAACCACCTCAATTAGGTAGTTTAGATTTAATATTCATAAAAGTATTGTTAAAATATTAAAATTTCAAAAAGTAAATAATATATAAATTGGGTTTGTTAAATTTGATCCAAATAATCTAAGACTGAAAGAGAAGGGAAAGTTGAAATAATTTTGTCATGATTTCTTTCTTAAAGAACTCATGTTTTTTCAATTAATTTTAAGATCAAAACGTAAAGCATTTTAAATTATTTAACATATTCACCATTTCTTTCAAATAATGTATAAGGAGCCCTTTTAGTGTTAAACTAAACATCAACGTGTTCAAATGAAAGTTTCTTACAAAATTGTTGTATAAAAGAATTTTCTTTGATAGTCGCTTATTCCATGAAACTTACTTAGACGGGGTTACGTTGTTAGAAAATGTAGTTTAATTAATGAATAAGTTAATTAGGTTTTGTGTTAATAATAATTTGTTATGCTTCTGCTCATTAATTGTGAGAAATTTGTGAAACGAGAATAACATCTTAATTTAAAAGAGAATTTTGAGAAATAATAGAGTAAGGGTATTTATTTAATGAAAGGGACTACTAAATTGAAAAGAATGAACTATTTCAAAGACTAAAGCATAAAATTAACGGGTTAAAATATTATATAAGCCTATTTATATTTAAATGTTTAAGGTATCAATCATTATAATCATTATATCAATATGCGACTATATCATAAAAATACCTGCAGGCCAATGGACCAATTGACGCTAGTTCATGTGAGAAAGACTTGATGGGACAATATATGAGTAATTAACAATTCATTCAAATCTTGCTTAAAAGATACATATAAACATTAAATAGTATGATATCTTATTTTAAAAAAAAATGAAATAAATAGAAAAATAGAGGAATATGGATCTATGATTTTTTTTTCAAGACAAATATTGATATTTAATATTACAATATTTTATTTAAAAAAACCAGAAGCATCTATAAGATAAATATGAAATACAACTGGATTGAACACTTAATTTATTTTTAATCAACCATCTCTACATAAAATAATCAGCAACGTAAATTACCGAATCTCTTATGCTTAGATAGTTGTACAGGAACCTCTAAATAATAAGGATAACAGTTGTAAGTTATATTTTGAAATAAATGAGTGATATATAACAGTTGTAAGACAACGGTATCTATTATTTTATTCCATTTTTAAGTAGTTTTATCTCGTACTGGCTTCTTGAATTTACGAGCCAATTTTTGTCTTATTATTCCCAGCCATACCTGTATTTTATTGCCACATATCCATATGGTCTTATCCTCAAATACATAAAAAATATATAAACTTATTTTTCAGTTAATAGCTTTTTAAAATTATTATTTAACTATATTTTTAAAATTTTATTATACCTAATTTAATTAAAAAATTAAATTAACTTAACTTAATATTTTTATTTCTTTTATTTGCAAACTATAATCAATAACTTAATCAGTAATTTCATTTTAATTTTTAAAAATCAAATTTAAAAATTTTAAATTTATATTGATTATAAATAATTAATAATTATAATATATTTTTCTTACTTGTCGTGCAGCTTAGGAGAAAAAACTCTAATTTTAGCTAAAATATAAAATATATATTTGATTTTCTAAATTTGATTTTAATTCTTTAAGATTAATAGAAAATATTATCTCAACAAATTTAAATAGTGATTCTAAAATTAAATACTAACAAAATATATTTAAAGTTTTACACTTTAATATAATCTTTTTATATTTTGAAATATGAGTTAGTGATATTAAAATTGTAGGTTAGATGATGTGTTCATTAGATTTTATTCTAAATATTTTCAATTTACAAATTTTAAATTCAAATTTAATATGTTAGCATTTATTAGTGTTACTATTTCAATTTGTTTAGTTATCATTTTTCGTTAATAAGACTAACAATATTAATATTAAATGATTAAAAATATACTTTATAAATTTATGAAACTAAACTGAAACTTGATATAAAATGATGATTCATACAATTTATACTCATAATTTGTTCATTAGAATACACAAAAAGTTTTACAATAAAATTTATTTATTATCAAAACAAAAAGAAAAAATTATTATGCTCATAATCATTAATTTCCTCACATATATAATTTATAATTGTTGGACTTAGGTCCGTATCCACCTTTGATGGGCTAGACTATTTAATTTAGGATAATGAGTCAAATAATATAACTAACAATATATTGAGATTATCTAGGATTACTTAATTAGGATATTTCCTAATTAAATAAATATAAATTAAATAGAGAATTTAATTTATATAAACTCGCTCGAAACTTTGAGAATTCTCCTGCCATCTACTCTCTTCATTATAGCGTAGTCTCTTTCTTGGATTACGTCCCATAATCCATACTTAGAACAAACTTAGTTAAAATATTTAGAAAACTCTAAAGATATTTAGAACAAACTTAAAGAGTATAATTTATAATGATATCACCGAATGAAAAAGTTGGTAAAGAAAGATTGCACAAGTTGATTTATACTAGTTTGATCCAATTCACTTAGACTACGTCCAGTTCCTAGAGTTCCTCTAAGTGTTCCACTATACATTAAGATTCAGTGGGCTCTTAGTACCTCAATATGTAATATCCTTATTTTTATATGTCTTAGGGACCAAAAGATAATATCTAGAACCACTTTTAAGGTTATTGAAGTCAAATTACTTAATCTGAAATTTTACTTTTACCGAGTATTTTTCACTATGTAAATTCTAGAGAAATGACTTGACTTCAAAGGATCATAACTAATTTTAGAAAAATCAAAATGAAGTGGTTCAAATTGCTATACAAAGCTAACTCAATGATCTTTCAGGAAAAAATAACTCGTTGACCGCACCTTGACCAAGTCAACGAAGGTCAACGTTCCAAAATTACTGTTCATCCAGCATTTTTTCCTGATTCTAGCATTTCTAGTCCCAACTTTGAAAAATCATATCTTTATGTGTAGACATCAAAATAAGACGTTTTATATATCAAATCGAAGCTTGACATGTCTAATATTTAATAGAAAAATATTATACAATTATTCAATTATTTACTATTTATAATTATAGTTCAAATGTCACTATCTCACCACGAGTTACTGTTCATAGTAACAATTTCCAGCAATTATACATACATGAATCATATATCAATTATGATAAATAATTAGCGTCTCTTCATACATCTTTATCTTCTCCATCTTGAGAAGACCTACTGTAATTGGATCAATTTAAATAGTGATTTCTGGGGATTGCTTGTGAAAGTGTTAACATTGCGTAATGCGCATACTTCCATGTAATATATGAAATACAATTGGCCAAAGTAATCATAGCAACAGAGCTTCATATATAAGCATATATGCAACACCATTCAATAAATCCATAGCACCATCAAGCATAACATTCAATACATACAAGTTTAGGATAAGTTTACTACCTGACATGTAGCCTTTCCTCTAGCTCTTATCCTTTGCTCTAAGGTTCCTTCTTTTCATAGGTCAGAGCCTATACATAGCATAATAATATCTTTATTATTACTCTATTAATATAGCTCTACCTTTCTTTCCATCCATGGCTTTAACCTTATCAAGAGATATATTTCTCTACTATAACTTTTAACTTCATAAGAACAATCCTCTAATTTATTAGAGCAGGGACTAGAATAACTTACTTACTTTGTTCCTAAGCTCTGCCAAGTCCCTAAGCTCCTTGGACTGCTCCTAGCTACACAAGAACTCCTTCCTTTCTTTCTCTTCCTTTCTTGCTTTCTCTCTTTCTCTCTTCTTTCTCTTGTTTCTTGCTCTTGGCCGTGGAGTAGAATGGAAAGGGGAGTGCCTATTTATAGGTGAAAGGAGGTGGAATGGATGGTCCAGATTGAATCGTGATAAATGACTCAGATTGCTTAGCTTCCTTTGCTTGTACCATCACGGTGACATCATCATCTTAGATGACTCATCAAAGTGACATCATCCATGGGACACCTCACATGCTAGGTGGTGCAATGGTGGGGCCCTTGGGATACCTCACCAGTTGACTCAGCATTTTCAGAGAATTCCAGAGTCTTTTCCTGGAATGAACAGCTGAGATTGTGCCACGTGTCCTTTAACTTTTTCTCCTTTTCCTAGAATCATGCCATGTGTCCTTAGCTTTTCTTCTTTTCCTAGAATCATGCCATGTTGCACCTTGTGGGTCCCATGAGGACACTTTTCATGCCACCTCATGGTCTAAAGCTTTATCTGATCACTTTTCCCAGTTCTATCTTTAACCGGGTAACTTTACTTTATGAAAAAGTACTAAAATATTATTTTAATGTCACTTAAACCCCCACAATCATTGGGTCACGTTTTTGGACCCTTGGAATGTCATCTTGGGTTTCTAACCAAGCCCAAGCACTCTAGTGGCTCGATTCCCAAGAAATACCATTAGTAAATTATCAAGATGCCCTTAATTCCTCTTTAATACTTATAGGGGCACTATTATCTTTTTATACTTTTTCAGAGTATCTCCTGACCCTGGTCAACTATCCATATACCCTTTCTTGACTGTTTATCCTTAGTCAAATGACCAAAATGCCCTTCATCTGATTCTGACTCAATGCACAACACAGTGTCATACCTTCAGTGGCATTTTCGTAATTTTATATTTTTCTGGTCTTTATTAGGCCTAGCCCTCATACTTATTTGAAAACATCATTGGCCTTGTAAGGTGCTATTTTGGGCCCTCTATATGATCCACTACCTTAATGGGCTCAATTCCTGAGAAATTCCCCTAAAACCTATTATCGGGTATTTTAATCCACTGTAAATTCTATAATAAATTCTACAGAACTCCTTTTTGGGCTCTGTCAGTTTTAGAAATTCTTATATTAATTATAGGAATTTACCGCCATATTTCATCTAATTCTGAGGTCCTGAGAATACTGTATTAATTTTTTTCTTTAAAAATTAATATAAATATTTTGGGACCTCGTATCAAAATTCTGTTACATCAAACTGATCAAAATAATTTTCTTTATTTACTGAGACTTCTGCTCAACAGGGCTTGGTAGCATCCATTTTTTAGGCAAATTCTGGGCTTCTAGGCCTAAAAATTGGGATATGACACAATACATTCTCGTGAGAAATCCCCTCTCACTCCTCTTACAACCTATAAGGTCACACTCCAGTGAGAATTCATCTCACTCCACCTTACAACCCGTAAGGTTATAATCCACTTAAGAATCTACTTGAGTAATTTAAAAAAAATTGATACAAATAAAACTTTCTCAATAGAGTAGATAAGTTAAACACTTAAACTCATATAAGTTTCTCTCTTATAAGAATATATATGCTCTGAGCCAAAAGAAGAGAAGTAGAGTATAATAGAGACAATCCCTAAATATAATCAAAATATATATTGAGCAGTTGTTGTATTGTCATATGTCTCTCCCAACTTCTTCTTTCTTATTTTGGCTTCTTCTTTATAGTTCATTCTTCATAAATCTATTGAAGTAGCTATTGTTGAATATAACGTTATTGCTGATGTGTGCATTTGACTCTTTAGTTGATCTCTTGTTAATCTTGATTCAACCTGTAAATAATCTTGAAACATGCTTTATTGAAGATATATAATCAGTGTAAGTATATAGCAAGTGTTTCCAAATGATTTATAATCAAAGATTAAAATATGATAAAGTAATTTAAAACTGTTTTCAAAAAATGGCTTGTCTTATCGAAGAGGTTATTGAAAACATCTTCAATAAATTGCTGAAGAATTATATTTAAAACATTTAAAATCTTATTGAGCAATTCTTCTATAAACAACATTATAAAAAAGGACTTCGATAAATCTTCGATAAATTATAAATAGATAGTTTATGATTTATTGAATAGTTCTTTGATAAATGTCATTATCGATAAACTCTTTAAAAAAAATATTATTTCAAAACATATGCTTTTAGACTTATCGATATATTTCACAATATATTATTTATCGAAGAGTTCTTCAATAAATGAATTCTTTGAATAACTTATTGATAAATACTGAAGAACATTATTTTCTTTATCCTTTAATCCTTTCAAAAGAACACATGGAAACAAACAATCTCAAGACCTTTTACTAACTCAGATCAAGATTATCACTTATCACAAATTAAAATAGAGATCAAAGCATGAACAAGCCATTAGCATATAATCACTGGAGAGATAGCTATAGAATTCATGAAGATCATTCATTTAATCAAATTCAAGTAATTCATAAGCTCAACATTATCATTCTCATACTATTAATCATATATCTATTAAAGCTTGTCGTAAGGATCTTATCGAAGATCTCTTTGATAAATAACTTGATTGATAGTTTATTGATAAGAGCATAATAAATCACACTTTAAAACATTCATGAATAATATTTTCTCTATAAATTCAAGACTAAGTAAACCATAGATACTTCAAATAGATAAATTAACATTATAAGCACTGAATCATCATAAAATATTTCAATCAATCAATTCACTATAAAAAATGATAAACATAATTAGGATTGTAGTGATTTGAATTTGAAACAACTTTATCTTATCTTTCTTTCATTTGATATTATAACTTTGTGACTCAAGATTCCAAAGATCAATTTGAAGCAAGATATCACTTGGATTAGATCACTATAAAGATTAGAGAAAAGAAACCTCAGTGATGTGGACTATTTTAAAATATTTTTAATGATAATATTTTAAACCTGTAAACCTTTCTACTTTATGATCATAAGGTTTTATGAAACATGATATCAAAAACAAAGTGGTAGAATATATGAAAAGTTATTTGTTAGTACTTTTGAAAAACTCAGAAACATTTTCTTATTTTTTGAAGAGATATTCGATAAATTCTCTTATCGAATAGTCTTTCGATAAATGAGACTTTAAAAGTAGAATAATTTATTTGAAAATCAGAGATAATTGATGGAAGATCTTATCGATAAATACTTTATTTGATTAATTCTTTGATATAACCCTTTTATAAAATCTTTTTGCTAATTGAGTATTTACAAAACTTATCAAAGGCTTATTTGATAAATCTATTTATCGAATAGAGCTTTGAACAATTTCAGTTTTAAGACCAAGGACTCACAGTTTTTAGAAATTGAATTTGATTGATTTATCGAAGTTTTTATCGATAAGAAACCTTATCGAATATGCCATCGATAAATGCCTTTCAGAAAACATATTTTCCCATAGAAGTTCTTTCTCATTTATCGAATGACTATCTTATCGATATTGGATCTAACAGGTTAAGTCTTTGTTAAGAAACCTACTCTAATACCAAATGTTAGAACAGTAAACTCAATTGAATTAGTTAGTTAGAGTTAAGAGGGATATCACTAAGCTTAAAAGCAATGGAGAATATAAATGCACATGAGTTTATACTGTTCAGCCTAACCACTTGGCCTACATTCAATTCCTAGAGAGCTCCTCTGAGTTCCCATTATAATCCAAGATTCACTGGGTTCTTGGTGCCTCAGTACATCAATAAAAGATTATCTCTCTCACTCCCTCTTACTTCCTATAATGTTACAATCTACTAACTCAAGAGACCTTACTCTTGAGTATATTAGATTAAAGAATAAAAGCTTTATAACTTTCTCTGAAGTAGAATGATAATGATAAGCATTGAAGATCAAATTTTCTAAGTCTCTCTCTCAAAGATCAAATGCTCTGCTTAAAATAAGAGAAACATAGTAGAACAATGTAGAAATGAATACAGTAATCAATTCTCAATAAATGTTGTTCATTGTTTATTCATTTGTTTGTTTCTCTTTGCATTTATTATGGTTTTTTTATAGTTGAGTTTTGAAAATCAGTTAGTCAAGTAGCTGTTGGACTCATTGAAGTAGCAGTTGAAGAACAGAGTCGTTGCTACTGACGGTTGAAGTATTTAATGCATCTCATACAAATTTGCTTTTTGATGATTTTCTTCATTTGATCTTATTTATGCCTGTAATTGAACTCAAAATGTATAGAATAAATGATATAATAAGCGTTTAAGCAAATATCAATTAATCTCTAACGTTTTAGATTGAAATATCAAAGTCTGGTTTGAAAATTATTTTGAAGAGCAGATAGATTTATTAAAGTGTTTATAAAAAAATACTATTATCGAAAAGTGCTTCATAAATATTCAATGTGTATTCAAACAAATTGACTCTTATTAATACTTCAAAAACCAACGTTATCAAAATGTTCTTTCGAAAAATAGGCTTTTAGTTACAGAGGCTTGGTTTAAGCCTATCAAAATACTTATCGAGAATAAGTCTTTTCAAAACATTTATTACACTGACCAGAAGAGGTAACTTATCAAAGTATTCTTCAGTAAGCAGGCTTATTGAATAACTATTTGATAAACACTTGATATTTCAGAACATTGGTCTAGCTTTAAAATTTTCTTTAATTCTTCTAATTTTATCACAAATACTAAGTAATATATTTCAAATCAAGATTTTATAAGATCATTGTTCAAATAATTATTATTGATTCCAAAAATTGCTTAACTGGGTTTAGAAACTGGTTTAAAAGCTAAAACTTCTTTGTTTATTGAAATGTTTATCGATAAACTACCTTATTAATTAATGCTTCGATAAATGATATTTAAAAATTGGTTTTATAAACAGACTTTGTTCTTATTTATTGAATGTCTTATCGATAAATACCCTTATGAATAAATGCTTCAATAAATGTCTTTCATAAACAAATTTCATAAACTGAAGCTAGCCCTCTCAAATATCACGCAAATGAACAAAACAATCTAAATGTAATCAACTATGCACATTTTCCTATCATGTGTATCCCCGAATATGCAGAAATTCATTAAAAAGTATAAGAAACAATAGGAAAATATGCTTAATTGACATGAATTTCATAGGTCAACACCTGTCAGATTTTAAAATTCCCTAAATTGATGATCTATGCATTGTCGCTTACCAGTAAACTGTGGCGAGGTTTGGTACAAGATCAAGGGATTGGAAAAGTGCAAACTATTATCCTATTACACCATAATAGGAAGTGAGGTGGACCCCTAACTCCAAAGAATAATAAAAATGTTGAATTTTGTAGAAATTTAAATAAGTAAAATTTATTAAAATTAATAACTAAACATCCCAAACCTTCGACTGTATTGAATCGATCGATAAATTATTGAAACCCCTTTCACAAGCGATGTGATAAGGACATGATTATATGAGATACAAGGTAATCTTTGTTAGTCCGGCAGTTTCACCCAATATGGGTTGAATTGGATGATATTTCAAAATTTAAAATTTTAAATGAAATAAAAATATTAAGTATAGAATGATTTAACCGAAGGAAGTAGATAGAAGATAATTACACAGTTTATACTGGTTTAACCCAACCACTTAGCCTACATCCAGTTCTTTGAATTGCTTTGAGTATTTCACTAATCTTATAAGATTCTCTAGGTTCTTGGTGTCTCAGTACATCAATCGAGAGTATCTTTCTCACTCTCCCCTACTTCTCGTAAGGTTAAAATCCCACTCAAGTGTCTACTCTTGAGTATCTAATATAATAAATGAAAATATATATATTTCCAAAGAAAGAAATAAAGAGAAAAAAGAGAGAAAGAGAAAGAGAGAAGGAAAGAAAGAAAGAGAAAGAAATGAAGGAAAAATAAGGAGTTATGCCGGAGCTAGGAGCAATCTAAGGAGTTTAGGGACTTAGCAACCTTAAGAATAAGGTAAGTAAGTTATTATAGTCCCTGCTCTAATAAATTAGAGGATTGTTCTTATAAAGTTAATAGTTAGAATAAAGAAATATCTCTCTTGATAAGGTTAGCTGTGGATAGAAAGAAAGTTAGGGGATTGTCAGATTAAGGGTATTACCTCAAGTTAAGCTTGAGATAAGTAGAGCTATACTGGATAGGATAATAATGAAGATATTATTATGTTATGTATAGGCTTTGACCTATAAAAATAAGGAACCTTAGAGACAAGGCTAAGAGCTAGAGGAAAAGGCTACACGCTAGGCAATAAACTTATCATAAACTTGTATGTATTGAATGTTATGCTTGATTGTGCTATGGCTTTGTTGAATTGTGTTGCATATGTGCTTATATTTGAAGCTCTATTTCTATGATTACTTTGGACAATTGTATTTTATATGTAACATGGAAGCATGCACGTTACCAATGTTAACACTTTCAAAAGTAAGCACTAGTATTTACATTAATGCATGCATTGTTTAGTACCATTTGCTACTGAGATTTTCCCAGAAATCTCATCCCCTTCCATGTAATCCTAATCCCACAGGTTTGTTAATGATGAAAGAGGATTGAAGAATCATGGAGAGAAGCTAGGGATTGGATAGTACAAATGTTATGTAAAGTTGGGACCAAAATGCTGGAATCAGGGGAAAAATGCTGGATAAACAGTAAAATTAGAGCGTTGACCGATGTTGACCTGGTCAACGAATAGTGAACAAGTTATTTTTTCCTAAAAGAGAATTAAGTTAGCTTTGTGTAGCAATTTGAACCACTTTATTTTAATTTTTCTAAAATTAGTTATGATTTTTTGAAGTCAAGTAGCTCCTCTAGAATTTACATAGTGAACAGTACTCGGTAATGTAAAATTTCAGATTTAGCTAATGGACTTCCAAGGTCTTGTAAGTGGTTATAGATGCTACTAAATAATCTATAAGATGTAAGAAAATAAGGATGTTTCAATATGTGCTGCCTTGTGTTTAGGATAAAAGGGTTTAGAAATGAATTCCTCTATCATATTCAATAACATAGATGCGTAAGTAATTTTCAACTCAGAGCTAAGACAAGTTCTAGGGAAGATAAACCAATTGAATAACTACTCAATATAGAAATTTAGGCCGATAATCCTTCCAACTAAGGCTTTCATCTAAATGTCTCATAAGCTAAAATCTCAGACAATATTTATCATTCACTAGGCATTAACACACTTATCACAATTGAAAACCCTCTTGAAAGACGGATTAAAAGTTCCAAAGTAATCACTCATAATCATGTAATAATCCCAATTTTAACAGTAAAAACTTGAGTGTTTCCAATTTAGTTTCTATTTTCAAGAATTCAAGTATGACAATGGTTTCTATAAACTGTTTCATGCAAAAGGTTAAAAATAAGAGGGCAATAAATGATTTATAAAACTTTAGTAGCTCAAAAGGAATCCTTCTATACAGTAATGCACAAAGCAAAGAGAAGGTAATTGTACATTTCCATACTCAGGTCGTGACTAAAAGTAGTGAAGGTCGTGACCAAATTTCATAGTGAGCGTTTGCCCTAAACTTACAACAGATAGTCGCGACCAGGAATGATTAAACCGTAACAACAATACATAGAAAGATATTGTCATGACCTAATTGCACTCCTGTCGCGATTGATTTTCACAAAGAGCATATTAAGTCCAAAGGTCCATGTCAGGTTATAGCCATGCAACACATAGGTCATGACTAAAAATCACAAAGACTACTACTTGATGGTTTTTAAAGCCCAAAATATCTTTTACACTGAAACCTTATTTAGCTAACAATAAAACAGTTTAAAGTGGGGATCCCATTCTCATCAATTCATCACACCTTAAGATCAAAAACCAGAAACTTTATGATAAAAGATTGGATTAATCAAAGAATTTCACATTAATTAGCATAGAACACAAGAACATCTCCCCCACACCTAAACTTGACAGTGTCCTCATTGTCACCATAATTATAGACACCACATCACTATATAAGGTCAATTTAAATCCAGCTTCAGCACAGTAGTCCAACAAATCACTCAATGCAAATTCATAGTGAAGCTCGCAGTCACATTCAAATCATACGTCGCAATACAAAGAAGATAAAGATGACAAGATGGGTAAACTATAGCATGAAATTGAGTGTGAACCAGCTTAGAGAACTAAGAGTAAGTAAACAACACATAAGCAATAAAGGGCTATTATTCAAAAATAGAAATAAACTAAAATTAAACACTATACTATTGAATCATCAAGCAGAAAAAAATTAACTCCTACTTCTACTAGTTCATCCCTTTCCAATCATCAAACCAACATGTCAAAATATAGCACATTAAGAAAACTTGTAAAAAGTAAGAGATAGGAAAGGGACAACCTGGCCGCAAGGCAGTGGTGGGAACTCATAGAATTTTGAGAGATGACTGTTTGATTGAAAAATCTTCCCCATTGCTTTATCTCTCCACCTTAGCATACCAAAATCGTGCACTTTGATTACATTACGAAGTCCATCCAAGCTTGTCGTGAATTTTCCTTGTTTAAACTTACCCAGCTGTAGCTGGTATATATTAGCAATAAACTTCAGTGGTATTCCCTTTATATCCTTTGTATATTCCACTTCCTCAACGGTGGCATTCCCTTTATATCCTTTGTATATTTCACTTCCTCAAGTACTTAACCTAGTTGAGGTTGGTATACCACTGCAACACACTTAGGACGTTATATCCCCAATTTTCTTATATGATATATATGTACAATTTATATATAATAGACATGAGATTCTTGGAAGATTGAGGAAGGAAAGAGAGAGATTATTAACTAAGGAAAGTTCAGGGACCTAAATGAAAACTATAAAAGTTTGGAGGCCAAAATTGAAAGTAGAAACAAAAGGAGGGACCTAAATGTAATTAACCAAAAGTATAGGGACCTAAATGCCATTAGCCAAAAGTTTAGGGACCTAAATGTAATTATGAGAAAGTTGAACTGAAAAATGCTAAAAAATGCTTGAAATCATATTAGTCCCAAATTTTACTAGTAGATAGACAAAATTATTCTAATTAGTTTAACACAACAAAGAATTTTGATTTGAGGTCCCGATTAATTGATATAAATTTATGAAGTCAGTAAGAATTATTATAGTATTTTTTAGATCTCAGAATCAGATGAAACCTTACAATAAATTCCTATATTTAATATAAGAATTTATAAAATTAACAGAGTCAGAAAATGAATCCTATAGAATGCTTACGGGATTTTATAGTGGAATAAAATACCCGATAAATAGGGTCAAAAGAGATTTCTTGGGATTTATGCCATAAAGGTAATGGACCAACACTAAGGCTCAAATGGAATCCCAATAGGCCCAATAAGGTGGTTAGACAATTAAGTGGGCCAGAGTCTAGAGCAACCTAGGAAAAGTGTGAAATTACGAAAATGCCCATAGATGGCCAGATTGTGCCAATGATAGATGGAGGGCATTTTGGTTATTTTGGATAGGCCAAAAATGTCTAATATAGTATAAATATGATTGGTGAGAGCCAGTATATGCCCTGGTGTAGTATAAAGAGGTGTGAAATGACAATTATGTCCTTAAGGTTAATATAATGCAAGAAAGAGCAACAAGGGTATTTTGGTTATTTTCCAAGGGATGGTTGGTAGATAAATACTCAGTCTAACAATGTCAATGGTAGGATAAACCTAGACACTGGTTTCCATGATAGAATACATATTTTGAAATATTATAAAAATTAGGAACATAAAACAATATAGTTTTTGTGAAACTACTCCGATCGGTACCGGACTGGACTAGAATATTTTCTATCAGTATATTTACCTTTTTCTAGCCAAACATGGCCCTAAATGATGTCATGCATGGCATCAAGTTAAGGCTTCTAGGGCAAGCTTGGTCCAAGGTTTAATATGGACCATTAGATTAAATAGTAACTAAACTAATCTTGGCCATTCATTTACACCCAAGATTTTCTATAAATACCCCGCAAACCGGATTGGATTTGGCATGCAT
Organism: Leucaena leucocephala; assembly: GCA_037074615.1. Taxonomy (NCBI): domain Eukaryota; kingdom Viridiplantae; phylum Streptophyta; class Magnoliopsida; order Fabales; family Fabaceae; genus Leucaena; species Leucaena leucocephala. Next base: position 9,035,625 of record CM073550.1, read on the forward strand.
GGTACCTTAGGGAACCTCTGGCCAAACTTCATTTGAAGCAAGAAAGAAGCACACAACTTGGAGTAACAAGCAAGGTAACTAGCTCCCTTGTTCTTGGACTTTAATCTAGCAAGTTAGCTCTTGGTTTTAAAGGGTTTTTATGACTTACTTTCCTTGTGGGTGCTTCTAGAAGTGCTGTCCAGATGTGATAAGGATATGAGTTTTATGTTATGGATAGTTTATACAAGCTTAAACAAACTAGAATCAAGTGAATATGTAGTTAGGGTTTTGTGTTCTTGTCTGCTACTGTACGAAAACACTGTTCATATGTTAGAATTTCATTATTTTGATGCTTCTAATGAGTTTAAAATGGAAAAGTAGGGATAAAGTAGAAGAACAAGTATTTGAAGCATTGGAATCAAAATGAGAATTTTTGGAAAATCAAGGGTTCACTTTGGTTCTGTATAGCTACTTGTGATATGTTTTGATTTTGGAAATTCTGGTTTCATATTTGGATTCTACATGAAAAATTATGTGGAAATGAACCATGATAATTTATTTTAGAAAGATGGAAGTATGGAACATAAAGTAGAAAAAGAATGGAAGTTAGTGAAAACCTAATCTTGGAATTGTTTTCAAGTTGGGTTATAACTTGATGTTACTTTGTAATGGCTAGGTTTTGATATTTGTGAGGGAAGGAAATCATCTCAAGAAGACTTTTTTAAGGATAGCTCAAGCAGTAGCAAGAATGCCTAACTATAGTTTCTTGTTTACTTGATTGTATGCTTGCTTGTTAGTTATGATGTTTGGTTGAGCTTGAGATTATGCCATCATGTTGATAATGAAGTATGAATGATTACAAATCCTTGCAACTTATGTCATGACAATATGCATGTTAGAGTTTTCTTATGTACTATTATGAAGTAGCTTCCATCTCATGATAACATGTTAAGCATCCAATTAATCATGCATGATATTATAGTTTGTATGACTTGCTATTGAGATTTTCATGAAATCTCATTCCTCCCATATGCATAACCTTATCATAGGTGCTAGAACTTCTTAAGGAAAGAGGGTAAACATAGATGGTTGAACTTGTATTATAATTTGTATTGGTTACTTGACACTATGGAAGGTTATGAGGGAATGCATAGTGTATGATCATGTAGTTGTATTATGAAGACGTGGCTTTGTGATGATGTTTATGACACCTTAACCAACGAGTTTGAACTTGAAATTTGGTATGATAATATTTAAGATACATAGATTTAACTTAACACCAAGAACGTTTCAATTGGTTAAGTATTCAATTTATTATGATTTTTCTAAGTTGGAGTTAAAATCTAGAATTGAGATAAAGTGAGCAACAGGAGCCAGTAACGTTCTGATGTTAATTTCATATGGTAAATGAATAAGTTTTCCTATGAAATTTTATGAGCTTAAATAACACATCTAGAGATTTAAATCCATATGTAACACGGTTTATTTGGACAAGTAACGAAAGATAAATGAATTTTTGAAGTTAAGGCAAAGAAACTGAAACTTCCAGATTTACCAAATGAACAATATTTTTCAACGAATAAACTTATTTCATTAGGGAAATGAAACCTCAGTTTTATATTTTTTCTTCAACTTTAAATGAAATATATTTCATTATAAATTGGAACCACCCTATTTCAATTTTTTATATTTAATTATGAATTTTCAAAGTTAGGTACATGTTATGGATTATCAAATGAACAGTAACCATGAATAGTACTCGAGAAGCAATCTTGTGAAAATGCATTTTTCTAAGGCAAAAGGCTATGTAATTGGTTCAAATGACTTCCAACTAAGTATAATTGAGGTTAAAAATAAGGATATGACATAGGATCACTCTCCTCTGATTTGTTCAGATTCTCCATCTTGCTTTCAATCTCCTTAGGTGCTGCACCAAGCTTAAGTTGGTCTACAACTGCAACATAGTTAAGATCAGTCTCTTGCATTCCTGCATCATTATTTGAGATAAAATCATTTTAGAGTCTTAAAGTATGACTGGTAATTGGTGAATATGATTAAGGATAAGTAGAGTCAGAACATATTGGCCCTTTAACCAAAATAACAGACTGTGGCCCTTTAACTCCTCGTTATGACTCAAACTGACAGTGAGTGTCTCTAGAATGTTTGGTCACAATGTGATAGTCCTTTAGTCGCGACTTAGGATCACAGAGAGACTATCCCTCAATATCCTGATATTTAGTCGTGACTGCATCATCCTCATGTTACAACTTATCATCTCAGGAGTTATTGGTCATGACCAAACAATTATCCTATCATAACTATGTTACACAACGAGTCTCTTCCTCATCAAGTTCATATCTAGTCACAACGTGGAGGTCTTTACGTTACGGCTTGTGGTCACATAAGCTCAAACCCTCTTTATTTGTTCTATTTTCAGCTTCCACAATGTCTTGTATTCTTGTAAAATGACTCACAAATTGCTTTCCAAAAACATTATCATTGGCAATTGATGAAATCGTATCAAAGTTAGATGTGAATGAGAAATCTTTGGAAATTGAAAGCATGCTATTCACATCAAAACAATGAAAACATGATGTATTACCTTCAAAAGATTAAGAAAAAGAATAAATAGAGGAGATAGATTCAAAATAGTTATCATAAGTACTCAAAGATGAATTTGAATCCTCATGCTCCTGAAATGCTTCATGGAAATTTTGGGAATTATGCTAAGATCATACTCATCATGCAACTCAATTCATGCTTATCCCTAGTTTCTTTAACAACATAATCAATGGCATTAAACTTAACAAAAGCATAATTATCAAAAGGATATTTTATTGCTTCGTTCATATTGAAAGTCATTACATGTCTTCCAACTTCTATTGTAATGGAACCATGCTTCATGCTAATAATTGTCTTGAAAGTTTGAAGGAAAGGTTTGCCTAGCATCAAAGTGCTCTAATTCACTAGTTCACTGGACATATCAAAAACATAAAAATCAACTTGGAACACTAAATCCTTCACCTGCACTAGAATATCCTCAAGAACTCCCTTATTAGCTAATTAGATCACTACAATTGTGTCTCTAAGATTGTTAATACCTAAGGTTAAGTATACCGACCATGGCATTACATTAATGGCAGTCCCTAGATCTAATAACTCTCCCTTAATATGAACTTTGCCTATAGTGCATGGAATTGTGTAAGATCCTAGTCTTGTCACTTAACTAGTAATTTAGCCTTAAAAGGTGATGACACATTAGCACTCACCTGAATTCTCTCAAGAGGCTTAAACTTTTTCTTATCAGCACACAACTCTTTTAAAAATTTAGCATATTTAGGATTTCTCTTGAGGAATTCAACCATAGGAATGCTTATTTCTAACTTATTAAAGAGATTGAAAGCATATTTTATAAATTCAGAATTAATCTTTTTCTTTCCAGCAAAATAAGCTTTTAGAAAAGGGAGATCCTTCATACTTACCTCTGTACCTATATGCATAGAGGCTCCTTACTTTCTCGACTCTGCCTTCTTATCAGTTTGCTTTCCCTTATACGCTGGACTTGAAATTGTCACTCCCTTTTCTTGTTTCTCTTATGTTTCCTCTTGGGTTGCCTTCTTGATTATAAGCTGTTGTTCTTTATTACTCTATGATTTCCCAATCTTCATCTTTGATATTGCTGAATTTTTAACTTCAGAATCTTCCATAGCCTTCCTTGTTGTTTTATCTTCCTTAAATCAAACTTCTCTCCCACTTCTGAGTGATATGTCATTCAGACCCTTCAGATTAATGACAGTATTCATAGGTATGCTGCCACTGCTCTTCGTTTAGATATCACTCACTTTATTGGCAACTTGAGTTAAATGACTTGTAATATATGTATTCTTGGAACTTAACTCCTCAAATTTCCTATGCACATCAGCATCATCCTTCTGCATACTTTAAAGGATTAAAGCTATGGAGGTGAATTGACTATCATTCTCTTTGAGCTTATGGTCTATATTGGTTATTCTACGTCAATGTTTGTTATATATGTAGCCATACTCTTCAACAATTGAGAAGTCTCATCTGGTCTTGGTACTGTTAAAGCATTTGGATGAGCAGGAACCATAGACCTTGCATTATTATAGTAATTGCTTGAGGAAGCACTACCTTCTTGAAATTGGTTAGGTCTATTTTCCCTACTCCCCCATCTAAAATTTGGATGGTCTCGCCAACTAGGGTTGTATGTGTTAGAGTATGGGTCTCTTTTCTAGTATTAATTGTCTCTCCCTTAGTATATTGCTGATACCTCTTCATACTGTCTGTCCTATGTACTTGTGGCATGCATCATTGAATCGCATGACTCACATCCTATAACTAGTGCTTTGAGGTCCCTATTGCATGAACTTGCTTTATGGAATATAGCTCCCTTTCAATTAAGTTCATCATTTTTTCCATTCAGTTTCCTAAAGTTGCTTTTTCTGCCAAAATCTCTTTTGAATTACCCGAAGATGATGAGGTCATTCTCCTTGTATCCTCAGTTTGATGATCTTTATTAGTTATTTTCTAGAATAATTTTCAACTTACTTGTGGAGTCTTATCTCGCAAAGATCTATTTGCTGTTGCATTCAAGGACACCTGATTGTGAGGGAGTAAACCATCAAAGAAAATATCTACTAGATCAGCCTTTGTCATGTTGTGGTATGGACATCGAGCCAACAAATTCATAAATATTGTCCAATATTCATGAAATGACCCTCCATCCTGTTGTAGAATGTTTGTAATTTCCTTCCTCATTCGAGTTGTCTTAGAGGCTGGGAAGAACTATTCTAAATATGTTGACTGGAAACAAGCTGAGGAAAAAGTAGAGTCAAGCAAGCAAGGAGCCTCTATGCCTATAGGCAATAAGGTAAGTATAAAAGGCCTCCTTTTTCCTAAAGCTTACTTTGCTAAAAAAAAGAAATTTGATTCTGAATTTGCAAAAGACCTCTATATGGCGGTTGAATTTCTTAAGAGGAATCTAAGTATATGATAAGACACATTTTGTATATGATTTATGTGATATTTTTTTAAGAGTTTTATAACAACTTTACCATTCATTTTATGCCTTAAATTATTCTTTTGTGGTAATACATGATTGTGCGTAGCAATGTGCTAATTAAAGGGTAAAATGGTAAATTAACTATTCCAAACTACATATATTTTGTTATTTATTGATTTGAACTTTTACAGTGAGCTTTTATGTTTGATTGTAAGTATTTTGGAATAGAGCAAGGACCAAGTAAGAAATCACAAGTTAATAAAAGTGAAATCATGTTCCTGCACCTTTTAGCCCTGACTAAAGAGCCCGCCGGTCGCGACCTTGATTCTTCTAGAAGTCTCTCTATGTTTACAGGTCATGACCAAAACATGGATCTGGTCATGACTAAATTACAAAATCGCTAAAACTGCACTTTTTGAATTAGGTCATGCAGGAATAAAAGGACAGGAGGATGTCATCAAGGGGAGGCTGGTTTTTGACCTGATTAGGATAAGAAGCAGTACTAGAGCACTCTCTGATCACCTTCTCCATATCTTCTATTGTTCTACACCTCTCCATATCTATACACTATCAATCTATCATCTTCTCATAGTTTCTTCATGGCATCACATTTGGACAACGATTGCAGTACAACAGGAGTCATGAGAGGCTAAATATTTAGTCTATTGGTGATGGATCTAATATCTTGAACTTATGGACTAAAACAAGGAGTTTCTACTATTTTAATTTGCATTTTCTCATGTTCTGATTGCTGCTAGATCTAGGTTTTTCATTTTATGAGTAAGTTTTGAATATGAATTAATCATTCTCAGATTAGATTTGTAACTGAATTTTGATGATTTGAACGTTTACTTTTTAATAGAATATTTCAGTTTCAATTTTAAGAGAGTTGGGTTACTATCAGCGATCATTGTTAATTAATTCAATTACTTGAAATATAGGGTTTTTGATCGATGACCATTCGAGGGCGTTTTCATCATCTAATTCAACTTACACGTCAAGGGGTTTCTGATAGTTCGCTAATAGTTTTTAAACCAGCTTTGATCAAAGGGGTTTAAGGAAAATTAGAGTTCTGGACTTAATCGATCGATTAAGGTTTTCTTTGAGACTTAGTGATTTCAAAACTCAATTTTAATATGAGAGCAAGGATATATATGTTTTCATCATCAAGAGTCTTTCATAACATATTTCTTAAACAAATCAACTTGTTTTCATCCTAATCAAAAATTCAAAAACATTGACTTTGACATCCTACTTTTATTGTATCAATCACTAAAACCCCAAAAACCATTTTATCTCTGCTAAAGTTTTTTATTGATTTTGACATCCAATCTGGTAGGTTTCCAAATAAAAGGCTCCTTGAGAAGAACGATAGGGTTATGACTTATAGTATATTATATTGGGTGCAATTAATTTTATTTTGATAGATTAGACCACGACAATTTGCCTTCATCAATGGCGCCATTTTCGGGGACACCAAATGGCTTTAAGGTCACGACACAAAACTCTAGAGATGATCAGTTGCGACACAAAGATGAAGATGTCATGACTAAATATCAATTTGCTGAGGGACAGCCTTTCTGTGACCCCAAGTCATGACTAAAAGATGAACAGGTCATGGTAAGAATTTCTAGAGACACACCCTGTCAACTGAAGTAGTGCCGAGAAGCTGAAAGGTCATGACCAGAAATGCTAGATACAACTACAAAACTCCAAACTCTTTCAGTTCCACGCTCCACTATTTTGGTTAAAGGGCCAATACATTCTAACTCTTCTTAACCTCATTCTCATTTCAAAATTACATCTCATACGTTAAATGATTTTATCTCAAATAATAAAGCAAGAATGAGAGAGTTTGATCTCAACTATGTTGTAGCTGTGGACCAACGTAAGCTGGGTGCAACTCTTAAAGAGACTACAATAAAGATGGAATATCCTAATGAATCTTATATGAGCAACCTCCAAGGATCTACAAAAGTCATGCAGCAGTCAAGTACTTGTTCCATAAACCTCAATCTAAGCCAAGACTTCTACAGTGGATGCTACTGCTTCAAGAGTTTGATATAGAAGTGAGGGATCAAGCTAAAAATGTGAACCATATTATAGATCATCTAAGTAGGTTACCAACAGAGACAAGGCCCAAAAGCTCAAAAGTGAATCTAAATACTTTATTTGGGACAAACTATTTCTGTGAAAGTTGTGCTCAGATCAAGTATTAAGACGATGTGTCCCATACCAAGATCACAAATGAGTTTTGAAAGCTTGCCATTCATGGGTTTGTGGTGGTCATTTTTGGGGGAAAATGTAACACCTTATTTTTTTATGTCTTAGGAACCATTCGGTAGCATTTAGAACCACTTACAAGTTCGTTGAAGTTTAATTACAAAATCTGGAATTTCACTCTTTATGAGTACTATTCATATGGTAATTCCAGATTAAGCGATGAACTTCAAAAAATCATAACTAATTCTAGCAAAATTGAAATAGAGTGGTTCAAAAATCTACACAAATCTAACATCTTAAAATTTAAGGGAAAAATACTTCCTTGGACCGATTGATCAGTTAACTAAGTCAACTTTGATGTCAAATTTACTGTTCATTTGGTCAAATTTCTGGAAAATAGTTCCTGGTCCCAAACTTTAAAAATTTTGTTCTCTTTGTATAGATGTCAGAATAAGGAATTCTTGTTGTCAAAATGAAGCTTGACATGTTAACTAAATACCTCTTAAATATCATACATTTATTTGATCATTTGCTATTTTTATGAACAACTACAACTGTACTGCCTCTAAGAATACATTACATGAGTTATAACATAAAATTACACTTAAACATGTCATCTATCTTCTAACTCCTCTTCTTACATCTTCATATTCTTCCATCTTTAATGAACCTGTTGGTGTGGGGGTGACATGTAGGGGTGAGATTTTGAGAGAAATCTCAGTAGTAAACAGAAACCATACAATGTATACAATTATATGCTTGATGTTACTATGTGTGCACTTAATAATCATGCTTGCATAATGATTACATGATTACATGCTTCCATGTATCTTAATTATAACATATAGCTATAGCATAAAAAGAAATAGAGCATTACTTAATCATACATGCTTCACATCATCAAGGTAAGTAAATATCACATAAAGCATCCAAACAACATAAGCATACAAGTAGGTAAGTTCACTACCTCATACTCCTTGTTTTCCTCATCCTTTTCCTTTACCTCTTGCTTACTACTTTTCCTTGAGATGTGACCGCCCTCTTTGAGCTCACAAACCAAATCCTAACATTGTATTACCATTAACTCATTACAATCTAACTTCCTTGAACATTAAACTTTATCTACTAAAGTAACTTTCTAAAATCTTTATTAATTAGATTGGTCTTTGAATCAATTGAAGTCTTGACTTTACCCTACACAATTTGGCCTTCTAAATCCATTTATGGACTCTAAATGGCAAAATTCCAGCAACTTTAACCTGTTCTGGATAGTACCAAAAAGCTTCTCTTTTCCTTTCAAAAATTCTTATTTTGATTCCAATATTTCCAATACTTGTTTATTGATTTTCCTCCACGCAATTTTTCATTTTAAAACCATTGGAAGTATTAAAATCATGAAATTCCAACTACTGTTCATGCATGTGAACAGTAATAGAGAACACTTAAACATTATACTTCGAATTCCAATGCTTCCAAGGTTCCAAACCTATCCAATCCTACCCAAAATCATCTTTTAAATTCAATGGAAGCATTAAATCATTGAAATTCCATCTTCTCCTATCCAGAACAACCTTGGATGAAAGGCCTCAAGAAAGAGCAAAGTCAAGAATATCAACTAAATTCAATACCCAATCATCAAACTAGCTTATCTAAGTGTCTTCTACTTGATTCTATCTTGCTTTTCTTCTTTCTTTATTTCTGTCCAGATTCAGACAGCAAACATACTTTAGGTTTAATGGAATTTTCAACCACTAAAACCTAGATTTTACCCTTCCAAAACACATCTAAATAAACTAGGAAGGATGACATACCTTATGCCTTGACTACCGTGATCTCTAAGTGCCTTGAATTGCCTTTATCTTGGTTGAGTTTTTAAATGACAAGAGTTTCTCCAAGGGAACCAAGGGGCCACGGTTTTGCAATGAAATGGAGGGGTATTTATAGCCAAACCTTTGGTATCTTGGGACAAGAATATCCCTCCTTCAACTAATTATTACAACTCCTTAATCTTGAGTTTGATTGGTTACTTTTTGGATTAATTAACCTTAATCACCATTAGGTTAATTCTTATATTATTTTATTTTAGCACATGTCCACACTATTCTTCCTTATTCTTGCTTCCATGTGGCGTATTGCACATGGTTTATGGGTCCCACCGTGTGCAACCCTTGGCTTCCTCTTAAAGCTCCTTAATTTTCTTTTAATTTTTCTATTTAAAAATTCATAAAATATCTAAAATTGACTTAAGCTTCAAGACTTGATCTTGGGCTTATTGGGCTTGTCTAGGATGCCATATTGGGCCTCTTTTATGTCCAACAACTAATTGGCACAAATCCTAAGGTACTTTCCTTATACCGATATTCTTAAATGACCATAATTTTTTAAATAAATGTTAGACACATCTTTTAATTGTTATAACATTTTTAGAAATTTATTATAATATACAATGAATTTTCTATAAAGTCTCATAATTTTTTGAGACCCAACAGTCCTGATAAAAATTTATACATCTTCTTCAAATCCTTTATCGGTGTCTAATTTCACCGTAAATTTTATAATTAATTCTACATGACTCATTTTTGATCTCTATCATTTTATAAATTATTATATTATTTATAAGAATTTACTACCAAGTTTCATCTGATTATGAGGTCCATAGGATACTGTAATAATTTTTCTAACTTTAAAAATTAATATTAATTTATCGGGACCTCAAATCAAAATTATGAATTGTGTTAAAATAATCAGAATAACTTTCTTTATTTTATGGTAAAATTTGGGACTAAAATGTTTCTAGCCAATTTTTAGTCTTTTTCTGGCTCAACTTTTCATAATTACCATTTTGCCCTTGAACTTTTGGAAATTGCACTTTAGGCCCTCAACTTTTCATAATTATACTTAATGGCCCAAAGCTTAGTCTACTTCCATTTTACACCATTGAACTTTTAGAATTTTCACTTGAGTCCATTTCTTTTCTAAAATGTCCATTATGTCATTGGAAACTTTTATTAATTGTAATTTAATCCTTAGACTTTCACTAAATTACAATTTAGTCCCCTTTTCTCTTTTTTTTGGCTAAAAACTTATCTTAATCATTATCTTTTCTTTTGATTACCATTCCAATCCCTTCATAATCTCTTTCCTCTATCAGCTTATACAGATAGGAAAAATTTAGGATGTTACAGAAAAGGACTACATGTAGGGTTCTTGAATCTTATTTTTATTGGTGTTCCCTTTTCAAAGATGCTTTTGACTTTTGTAGAGTATGTGATAGGTGCCAAAGATTTGGGAGATTAGTAAAAGGCATGAGATGCCGTAACAACCTATTATGTTTTGTGAGGTTTTTGATATATGGGGAATAGATTTCATGGGACCTTTTCCACTTTCAGCAGGATTTTGTTACATTTTATTGGCTGTAGACTATTTATCTAGGTGGGTAGAGGCCATTCCTATAAGACTAGATGATGCCCAAACGGTCTCCAAGTTTCTATGGTCTCACATATTTAGTGGATTTGAAGTACCTAAAGCGTTAATCAGTGATCAAGGCACCCATTTTTGCAATAAGTTAATCAATCGCTTATTGCTAAAATATGGTGTCACTAATAAAGTCTAACCCCATACTACCCTCAAACTAATGGTCTAACATAGGCTTCTAATAGGGAAATTAAGCATATTCTAGAGAGGATTGTTAAGCCATCCATAAGGATTAGAATTTAAGACTTGACGATGCCTTGTGAGCATACATAATAGCTTTTAAAACTCCTCTAGGAATATCCCCTCATAGGATAGTTTTTGAGAAGGCTTGTCACATGCCTGTGGAAATAGAGCATAAGACATTTTGGGTAGTGAATGCCTGCAATGAGGACCTTGCAGAAGCTGGTTCAGAGAGGTTTTTGCAGATTCAAGAGCTAGAAGAGATTAGATTAGATGTCTACAGCAGCTCTTAAATTTATAAATAGAAAATAAAGTTATTCCACGATGCTTATATTCTGAGAAAGAGTTTTAAGGAGGGTGACAGAGTATTAAGGTACATGCTAGGTTCAAGTTCAAACGTGGAAAATTCAAAACTAGCTGTGATGGACCTTATACAGTTGTTAAAGTCCACGAATTCAGGATGATTGAATTGAAAGAGGAAGCAACAGGCAAAATCTTCCAGGCTAATGGTCACCATTTGAAACTTTATGAGGAATCTGCTTTACCGCCTTGAGGCCAGGTTATCCCTTTCCTATCTTATACCTTTACAAGTTTTCCCTTATGTGATATGTTGATTATGGTTTGAGGATAGGAAAGGGATGTTTCAGTAGGATAGTTTTCATTTTCTATTTATTTCTATTTATTCTAGGTGTCTTTATGTTTTGAACAACAACACGTTACTGTCCATGTGTCGCTTACTCATTGATTGTTCTCTGTGGAACTTACACACTCACATACATGATCTTAGATTACCCATCCTATCGTCTCTGCCTTACTAGTATTGCTTTGCAAGACTTGAATGTGATTGTGTGCTGAACTGTTAATTTGCATTGAGTGATTAGGCTACCTGCTATTTCGAAGCTATATTTGATTGACTTTACAAAGTGATTGTGATCTTTTCTACTTTAGTTCTATTGATAGTGAGGACACTGTCAAGTTTAAGTAGGGGGGATGATCTTTTTTATTTTGATTATGTAAAAACTCATCTATTAACCCAATCTTTAACCACAAATTTTTGGTTTTTGATCTTAATGTGTGTGATGAATTGCTGAAAATTGGACCCCCACTTTAAACTAAGTTTTTTTGGAAAATCTTGGAAATTGAATTTGAAACACCTAAGTTTTTATTGTTAGATTTGGATTGTCACATGGTTTTAAGTGATTACTTTGAAACTTTTAAATAATCATTTAGAGGGTTTTCAGTTGTGATGAGTGTTTTAATGCCTAGTGAATGATGAACATTGTTTGAGACTTTAGCTTATGAGCAATCTAGATCAAAACCTTTTTTAGAAGGATTCTCGACCTTAAATTCTATATTGAGTGATTATTCAATTAGTTTATATCCTCTAGAACTTGTCTTAGCTTTGAGTTTAGAATTACTTGCGCATTTATGAATTGAACATGATAGACACATTCTTTCTAAACCCTTTTATCCCAAACACAAGCCCACTATATATTACATCCTTAGTCACCCCCTTTTGTGCCCATCACTTTTTCTTTTCATCATTCTTATAGAAAGTATATGTGCATAAACATCATTTTGAAATAATTTTTTTTCATGACAAAAATTCATTATTGTTGTGTTATTGTGCTACAGCTTCCATGAATGAGGTGCCAAATAAAAAAGGGAAATGAAGCATTTTGCACTGAAAAAAAGTGAGTGCAAGAAAAAGGTGCAAGAAAAAGAAAGCGAAAAGAAAAGAGAAGAGAAGAAAAGAGGGCACCATTATCAATTCTTATTTACCACAGCTACATCCCTAGAGACATTAATTCATGACTACACATTCATTGTTGAATGCATATGATACTTTCTATTCTTCATATTCCATTCCATGTGGCCCATCTTCTTCATTTCAACCCTAAAAGACCTCTTGATTCTTTGCATAAGTGCTATATAGTTGCTAAGATTTAGAGCCATTACAAGCATATAGGAGGATATTTTCCAATTTGAATCTAAATGAAAGAACCCTAACAATGAGAGAAAATAGAGAGCTAAACACTTACACCCTTTGAGAGGATATATTGCACTCATACAGTTAAAGTTAATTTCACTTAGTAGTTGATTACTTGGTACTGCTTACATTATCACCTTTGTATTCCCAAAAGATGACAAATTATTTGTTTTCAAGGTACACTTTGGATTATGTTGTTATCTTGAATTTAATAGTGTTGTTCTAGGAATGATTTATTTCTTTGTCCAAGAGTACAAAGGTTCAAGTGTGGGGGAATTGATAAGACACATTTTGTATATGGTTTCTGTGTCATTTTAAAGAGTTTTATAAGACCTTTACATTCATTTTAAGCCTTAAATTGTACTTTTATGGTAATATATGATTGTACATGGCAATGTGCTAATTAAAGGGTAAGATGGTAAATTAACTCTTCCAAACTGCATATATTCTGTTATTTATTGATTTGCACTTTTACAGTAAGCTTTTATATTGGATTATAGGTATTTTGGAAAAGAGTACGACTAGGAAAGAAATCATAAGTCAATAAAACTGAAATCATGCTCTTGTGCCTTTTAGTCGCGATCAAAGAGTCTGCCGGTCGCGATCTTGATTCTTCTAGAAGTCTCTTTGTGTTTAGAGGTCACGACCAAAACATGGATCTAGTCATGACTAAAATACAAAATTGATGAAACTGCCCATTTTGAATTAGGTAACGCAGGAATAAAGGAGAGGAGGGCTGTCGTTAAAGGGAGGTTGATTTTTGATCAGATTAGGCTAAGAAGTAGCACTTGAGCACTCTTTGATAACCTTTTCCATATCTTCCATCGTTCTACACCTCTCCACAGACTTCTCCATATCTCTACACTATCAATCTACTATCTTCTTATCGTTTCTTCATGGCATCACATCTAGACAGCATTACAATACAGTATAAGTCATGAGAGGCTAAATCTTTAGTCTCTTGGTGATGGATCTGATATCTTAAGCTCATGGACTAAAACAGGGAGTTTCCACTGTTCTAATTTGCATTTTCTCATGTTATGATTGCTGCTAGATCTTGGGTTTTCATTTTATGAGCAAGTTTTGAATATCGATTGATCGTTATCATATTAGACTTTGTAATTGAATTTGGATGATTTGAACATTTGCTTTTTAATAAAATATTTCCAATTCAATTTTAAGAGAGTTGGGTTATTATTAGCGATTGTTGTTAATTAATTCAGTTGCTTGAAATCTAGGGTTTTCGATTGATGACCATTCAAGGGCATTTTCATCATCTAATTCAACTTACAGTTCGCTAATAGTTCTTAAACTAGCTTTGATCAAAGGGGTTTAAGGAAAATTAGGGTTGTGGACTTAATCGATCGATTGAGGTTTTCTTTGAGATTTAGTGATTTCAAAACTCTAATCTTAACGTGATAGTAAGGATAGCTATGTTTTCATCATCAAGAGTCTTTCATAACATATTTATCAAACAGACCAACTCATTTTCATCCTAATAAAAAATTCAAAAATATTTACTTTTCTGTACCCTGCTTTTATTGCATCAATCACTAAAGCCCCAAAAACTATTTTATCCCTACTCAGGTTTTTTATTAATTTTGACATCCAATCTGATAGGTTTCCAAATAAAAGGCTCATTGAGAAGAACGATAGGGTTGTGCCTTATACTACATTATATTGGGTGCAATTAACTTTATTTTGATAGAGTGGACCATGATAATCCGCCCTCATCAATATGCTAAATTTTTTTAAAGAATTGTGTGCTGATAAAAAAATTTTTAGGCCTATTGAGAGAATTTAAGTGAGTACCATTGTGTCATCTCTATTTAAAGCTAAATTGATAGTTAAGTACTAAGACCCAGGATCCTATACCATACCTTGTACAATAGGGAAAGTCCATGTTAAGGGAGTATTGCTAGATCTAGGGGTTGCCATCAATGTAATGACTTGGTCGATATACTTAGCTTTAGATATAACAATCTCAGAGACACGAGTATAATATTCTAGTTAGCAGATAGATCAATTAGATACCCAAAAGGAATTCTTGAAGATATTATGGTACAAGTCAAGGATTTAGTGTTCCCTGCAGATTTTATGTCCTAGACATGTATAGTGAGCTAGTTAATGATATCACTTTAATCCTAAGTAGACATTTTCTCCAAACTTCTAAGATAATTATTAGTATGAAGCATAGTTCCATTATAATGGAAGTTGGAGAACATGTAGTCACCTTTAATATGAATGAAGCCATTAAATACCCTTTTGACAATTCTGCTTTGTTGGGTTGAATACTATTGATTATGCTATTGAAGAAACTAGAGATAAAAATTAATTGAGTTTGCATGATGGGTATGATTTTTTGTTGCATAATTTCCATAATTCCCATGAAACATCTTATAATCATGTTGAGTCAAATTCATCTTTTAGTGCCTAGGATGAATACTTTTTATCTCTCTCTTGTGTTTATTCTTTCTCTTGTGCTTATTGAAGTGATACATCATGTTTTAATTATTTGGACATTAATAACATGCTCTTTATTTCCAAAGATTTCTCATTTTCATTAAATTTTGATTATATTTCATTATTTGTGAGTGACATTACTTTTGGCAAGGATTTGTTGAGTAGTTTTACAAATTTATAAGATTAATATGTGCTAAAAATGGAACAAATTCTCAAGGGTTGAGCTTTGGTGATCCCAAGTCATGACCATATGAACCTCAAGTCGCGATTGAAGATTAATTTCCTGAGGATGAGTTTTGGTGTTGATAAGTTGTGACCAGGAGATTATGAGGTCATAACTAAAGAGTGGAATAAATAGGGAGAAGACTCTGTGTACTCCCATCGTGACCACAAGATAAACTCATCGTGATTACAAGCTCCAGAAGTGCTTTCTGTGATTTCTCGTAGCTATGAAAGTTTGAGGATGTGACAATTAGGTCATGACTAGAAATTCTAGATGCAACAAATAAGCTTAAATCTCTATCAGTTTAATCTCCTAATTCTAATTTTAATCACTCGTGCTCTAAAATTACACCTCATACCTTACGGTTTTTGAATGACTTGATCTCTAATAATGATGTAGGTATAAAGAAGGCAAAAATCAAGTACGTTGTAACTGTAGACCAACCTCAACTTGATGTAACACTTGAGGAAACTAAAGATAATGTAGAAAATTTGAATGATTTAGACAAATGTAGCCTCCATGAATCTATAAATGGGAGTTTCTCTAACTTTATTAATTCCACTCATCTGGTTCCTTCTATTGTTCAACCCCATGAATTAGAATTGAAAGACCTACCCTCTAATCTTAAGTATGCTTACCTTGAACCAAATTCAAAAGTACCTATTATTATTTCTAGTTCTTTAATTGCTAGTGAAGAATCTAAGTTAAACCTGCTTAGTAAAAATAGAGAAGCTCTAGGTTGGCAATTAGCTTACATAAAAGGAATAGATGCTACTGTTTACACTCATAGGATTTTATTGATTGAGGATTCTAAGCCTATTAAGCAACCCTAAAAGAGATTGAACCTATTGATTTCTGATGTTGTTAGGAAATATATTAGTAAATTTTTGAAGGAAGATATCATATATACTATTTCTGATAGCGAATGGGTATTTTCAGTTCAGTAGTTCCTAAAAAGAGTGGAATCATAGTGGTTAAAAATGAGAATAATGAATTGATACCAATTAGAGTGCAAAATTCATGGAGGGTCTATATAGATTATAGGAAGTTGAATAACTATACTAGGAAGGACTATTTTCCCTACCTTTTATTGACCAAATGCTAGAGAGATGAGAGGGGAAAAGTCACTACTGGCCCTACCTTTTATACTGTTTCCAAGGGACCAAGAAAAGACCACATTTACATGTCCCTTTGGCACATATGCCTATAAGAGAATGCTATTTGGTTTGTGTAATACTCTTGGCACATTTCAGTTTTGTATGCTTTCTATATTTATTGATTTTATTGAAAAATGTATCGACATGTTTATGGATAATTTTACCATGTATGGTAGTTCCTTTGACAAATTTTTAAAGAGTCTTGATAAAGTCATTGTTAGATGCATTGAGAATAAACTTGTTTTAAATGTTAAAAAGGGCCATTTTATGGTTAACCATGGGATAGCGCTTGGACATCTCATATCCAGCAAACAAATTGAGGTGGATAAATTAATAGTTGAAGTAATCTCCTCATTGTCCTACCACAGAACTTTAAAAGGATTATGATCTTTTTAAGGCACGTTGGATTCTATAGACGATTTATTAAAAGATTTTAGCAAAATTGCTTTGCCACTCTGCCGGCTTCTTCAAAAAGATATTGATTTTGTTTTTTTGATGTTGTAAAGAGGCTGTTGAAAATTAAAGAGTAGGTTAATTTCCTCACATATTCTAACTACACCATAATGAAATCTTCCTTTTGAATTATCATGTGATACTTCTAATTTTGCTGTAGGAGCTATGCTAGGTTAGAAGGAAGGTAACTTATCTAGGGTAATTGCTTATGCCTCAAAATATTTGATGTTACCCAAATTAACTACACCATTACTAAAAAAGAATTATTTGAAATTGTAGTGGCTTTGGATAAGTTTAGAGCTTATCTTATTAATTCCAAAGTCATTGTTTACACATATCATTCGACAGTCAAGTACTTATTCGATAAACCTCAATCTAAACTATGACTTTTATGATGGATGTTACTGCTTCAAGAGTTTGACATAGAAGTGAAAGATCGTGCTAGAAACTTGAACCATGTTATAGAGCATCTGAGTATAGTACATTAGAGACAAGGGGAGTACTTAGTTCTAATTTTATTTGTGATACTTTCCATGATCAATCTTTATATGTGGTATTTATTTTTGAGCCTTGGTATGCACACTTAATAAATTTTCTTGAAACTGGCCTAATCTCATCTCATCTATCTAAATTTTAGGTGCAAAAGTTTAAGAGTAAATTTAAGTTCTATCTTTAGGATGGCCCCTATTTATAGAAAGCATGCTTAGATCAAGTTTTAAGAAAATGTGTCCCTGATAAAGACCAAACCCAAGTTTTATAGGCTTTCAATTCTTGGGTTTATGGGGGTTACTTCAGGGGTAAGAGAACTGCATGTAGAGTTCTCGAGTCTAGATTCTATTGGACTACTTTATTTAAAGATTATTTTGAGTTTTATAAGGCGTGTGTTAAGTGCCAGAGATTCAGGGGAATTAGCAAAGGTCATGAGATGCCACAACAACCGATTTTGTTTTGTGAGATTGTTTATGTTTGGGGAATATATTTTATGGGACTCTTTCTGGCCACCCTCAACTAGTTTTCGCTATATCTTATTAGTTGTAGATTATTTGTCTATGTGGGTAGAGGCTATTTTAACGAGATTGGATGATGCCCAGATGGTCTCCAAATTTTTAAGGTTTCATATCTTTAGTAGATTTGGAGTATTGAAGGCACTGATTAGTGATTAAGACACCTATTTTTATAATAAGTTGATAAATAACTTATTGGAAAAATATAATGTGAATTATAAGGTCTCAACCCCATATCACCCTCAAACCAATAGTCTAACTGAGGTTTCTAATAGGGAAATTAAGCACATCCTGGAAAAGATAGTTAAACTATCCAGTAAGGATTGAAACCTTAGATTAGTGATGCTTTATGGGCCTATAGAATTGCTTTCAAAACACCTATAGGTATGTCCCCATTTAGAAAAATTTTTGGGAAAGCTTGTCACATGCCTGTAGAATTAGAACAAAATATTTTGGGCAGTGAAAACTTGTAATGAGGACCTTACAGAATTCGATTCATAAAGGTTATTTCAGATTCAAGAGTTGGAGGAAATTAGATTGGATACTTATAGCAGATATGAGATATATATACTGAAAACAAAACTGATTCATGACGTTAACATATTGAGGCAGAGGTTTAAGGAAGGCGATAAAGTGTTGAGATACCAAGCTCGATTCAAATTTAAATATGGTAAATTCAAAATAAGCTGAGATAGTCCCTACACTATCATTAAAGTGTAAGATGTTTGGATGATAGAGCTAAAAGAAGAGGCAACATGTAAAATCTTCTAAGCAAATGGCTACCTCTTAATACTCTTTAAGGAGTCTACTCAGCCTTCATAAGGCCAGGTCATCCTTTTCCTTTCTCTCTTACTTTTCATATGCTTTCATAGACTCTGATAGCATGATTAATATGATGGTTTGATAAGTTTGAAAGGGATGATTTAGTATGACTCATAATTACTTTTATTTGAATAAAATTCCTCTGTTTACTTATTTTTCCTTATATGTTGTTGTCTTACCACCCACACAAACTCAATTGCAATATTAGAGCTTACCTATCCTTTCAACTTAGCTCTTCTTGAATTGTGTCCTATGTTTGGAATATGATTGGGTCTTCATTGTGAAGTTTGCATTGAGTTGTGTGTTGACTTGATGAGGGGTAATATTTGGGTTGAGTGGGAAGGTTTACTCAAGGTGGTTTTCCTTACAAAAGATTTAGAGTAAATTGATAATAATTGTTTTGTTGATAGAAAGCCACTGTGCATTTTGGTTTAGACCAATGACTCATTTTGTTGCTACTAAAGTTGCTCAATCAAGGAAATTAGCTCTCCATATTTTCTAGTTGTGACCTGAATAAATATTGGCCGCAACTATAATTCATTCTTAGCAACTTAACTTTCTGTGTATAGGAGTCACGACCTGTACTTTTATTGGTCGTGACCTGAGTGTCATATCATCTAAGCTATACATTTTGGTATCAGACCTTTTAAACCTACATAGGCCCACCATACCCCACAACCCAAAGTTGTTCCACTCATCTTCTATTTTAGTTTCACCTTGCATGACATGTCCTATTACCTAACCTTTCTTCTTTTTCTCTTTGCCTCATCGTTCTCTTTGCTCTTACTTGTCAACATCTTCATCAGTTCTCTCTCGCCATGCTCTCTAGGGTTACTTCTTTCATTTACATCCTATCATCCACTTCTCTTTTACAGAAAAAATATGTATTTTCACTATTATCAAAGTTCAGAGCATGACCTACTCATTGGCTGTAATTTTAAAGGTAGTTCTCTATTTCCATTTTGGTTCTTCTTTGGTTTTCTATCTCTTTTTAGTAGTTTCTAGGTTTGAGTTAGGTTTGTTATTAGAGGGTGTTTTGGGGAATTGTAAAAGGTTAGTTTAGTAAGGGGTTTACAACTGTTATAGGTTAATATTTGTTTGGATTAAACTTTGGCAATTTTGTTTCAATTGGTGGACATCGACTGATATCTGAGTTGATTTGAAAGTTTTTGTCTTCTGGTGGCGACCAGAGAGTTGTATAGTCATGATGAAAAGTTAAAGAAATTGCTAGCCGTAACTAGTAGCTCATTTGATGTAACTACATAACTCAGAATTGTATTTTTAAGATGATTTTAAAAAGGAAGTTACCCGAGGTCCAATCTATCCAAGTGAAAGGAATTTTTCAAGGGTAGAGGATATTTTTGTATTTATTGGTTGTTCATTTGCATATACTTGATTAGATGGCTCGTACAAAGAATCCATAAGTTAACAAGAGGTCCCGATCAATAGTGCCTATAAAGCTCAAAGGAAACAAGTTGAAGCCATGATCAATAAAAGAGGATTTACACAAGAAAAAGGAATTTTTGGAAATTGATCAAGTGGATTTCTACAAATTAGCTATAGACCAAGGGTTCAAAGAATTGATAAAAAGGAGATCTATAGCTAACGTCACGTTAGTTAGAGAATTTTATATAACTTCTGCCATGGAGGAGTCATTAGGGCTTTAGTGTAGAAATTGAGAATTTTTCATTGATGGTTGACATTAAGGGATTTTACAAATTGCCAACCCTATATGAGTAATGATTCTATTACTTGAAGTTTCATTTGGATGAAGTCTCATGGAATGTAATTATAGCTGTTTTGAGAGAAAAAGGAGTTGAATAGACTATAAGGGGTCAAAGGAAGAGGTACATGCAGAGAAAATTTTTGAACAATGAAGCACGAATTTGTCTTAATTTCATGACTTATAATGTGATGCCTCAGGCCCATATTTCTGATATACATGAGGAGAGAGCCCTCCTGCTTTACCATTTGACTACCAAACAACCTTTGATATTTCTCATGTTATTTATATATCCATTAGCCATTGTATTTCATCTGCTATAACCCTTCTCTCTTTCCTCACCTAATAACAGACCTATTTATGGTTCACAAGGTCTCTTTCCTCAAAATTGACCTTTTCCTTGACCCTTGTTTTACCAAGTGATACAGTGTTTCAAAACCCAAGAAGAAGGCTAGGGAGATAAGGAGTGAAAAAAGGGGAAAGAGAGTAGTAGACGCTAACTCGAAAGAAGATTAGATTCCTGAGAAAGCAGCCAAGGGTGACTTTGATCTCCATGAGCAAGTTATAGCTATTCTGATCAACTTGTAGAGGTTACTGCACAGCTACAGGAGTAGAGAGCTATCATTATGAATCAATAATTTAAAAGGCGATAATTCATGGATCCCTTGATCCTTCAGATAGCTCAATCCCTTTACATAGCTTTACCCCAGGATTTGAAGAGGCTTTCTTTTAGAGTAATATTCCTGCCTCTACTTTCTTTCAAGAGGAGACACATCAGGTGCAAGAGCTGCAGATGCTGGAGATACTGGGGTTATAGCTGGATTAAATGCAAAAGGAGATTGTGCTAATGTAGCGAATGAGTAGAGAAATAATTAGACCTAACACTTTTCTTTTTCTTTCATTTGTTTTGTTAGTTTTGTTTTTGAAGTGTTGTACTAAAAACTCTTAAGAAAATTAAAATAAACTTTAAAGAGTTGAGTTAAAAAAAATATCACCAAAATAAGATGGAGAAATATTGCACTAAGACGATTTATACTGGTTCAGTCTAATCCTCTTATCCTAAGTTTAGTCCCCATAGGTCTTCTAAATGTTATACTATTTCCAAGATTCCATGAGCTCTTGGTGCCTCAGTTTATCAATGTGACAATTCCCCTTCACTTCCCCTTACAACCTTAAGGCTATACACCAGTGTGAATCCCTTTCACTCCTCCTTACAACCATAAGATAATATCCACCTTAAGAGACTCTCTCTCTTAAGCAATATAAAGAATGATTGATACAAAGATATCTCTCTCTTTCAGTAGAGGTATTTTGATAAACACTTAAGCTCACATTGTCTAAATTTCTCTCTTTCAAGAATATGATATGCTCTTAATCAAAGAAGAGAAACACATATATAATCATTGATTGAATGTTGTCAAAGTGCATATTGAGTATCTCCTATTTTTCCTTACGTCTTCTGACCTTCTTCAACTTTCTTATTTTGACTTCTTCTTTTATACTTGGTTCTTCATAATTCTATTGATGTAGCTATTGAGATAGCCGTTTATGAATATAGCTATTATTTGCTGATATATGCACATTACATTTGGCTCTTTAATTGATCTTGTTGTTTAATCTTGTTTCAGCCTAAAAATGATCTTGAAACATGCTTTAGAGAAGATATATAATTAGTGTAAGCATATAGAAATCGTTTCCAAATGATTTAGAAATAAAGATCAAAATCTATCAAAGTTTGGCTTAAAACAATGTTTACTAAATAACTTGAATTATCAAAGTACTTATCGAAGAGTACCCTTATCGAAAATGTCTTCGATAAATTACTAAAAATTACATTTGAAATAGTTAAAATCTTATCAAGCAATACTTCGATAATCAGCCTTATTGAAAAGGAATTCGATAAATCTTCAATAGATTATACAAAAGCAGTTCATGATTTATCGAATAGTTCTTTAATAAATGTACTTATGGAAAAGCTCTTTGATAAATATTCTTTCAGAACATATGCTTTCATATTTATCAATATACTTCACAATATATTATTTATCGAGGTGTTCTTTGATAAATAGATTCTTTGACTAACTTATCAATAAATGCTAAAAAATATTCTTTTAAACCTTTTCAAACAGACTTTCAAACAATCTTTGATCTTTCAGAACATTTTAACATAATTGGAAACACATATTCAAAAGATCATTTATCAATTTAGATAAAAAAATCATGAGATCATCTTTTAGTACATAAGACAAATCACAAGATCATAGGTTGAGTAAAAGCAAATATTTAGTGTAAAAAATCATGAGCTTATAATCTTTCAGTAAATATCATCAAGTTATGAATATATAAAGATCATTCATTTATTCAAATCAAAATAATTCATAAGCTTATCAAAGTCATTCATACGACTATCAATCAGATATTTCAATGTAGTTCTATTTAACCTTATCAAAAGAATCTTATTGAAGATCTCTTCAATAAATGGTCTGATTGAATAGTCATTGATAAGAGTATAATGAATTAGACTTTGAATCTTTCACGAATAATCTTTTCTTCATAAATTCAAGACATATCAATCTATAGATGATTCAAACATATCAATCAACATTATAAGCAATGAATTATCTTTTAACATTATTTTAAACAATCAAATCGTCATAAAACATTAATCAATATCAAGACTCTAGTGATTTGAATCAACTTGTCTTTTCTTTCTTCCATTTCATCTTATAAATTTGTAACTTAAGTATTCATTGATCAATTTTAGAAGAAAGCAGTTTAATCAAATTACTGTTAAGATCATTTATCAAAATAGAAACCTCAGTGATCTGGATAAGATTAAAACATCTTAATGTTCTATTTCAAAACTACAAAATTTTTCTTCCTATGATCATAAATATAAAACAATATAGCATCTTTGTTAAAGCAAGTTGTGTAAAAATCATTTAGTTTAATGCTTTTATAAACTTAGAATTTTTCTCCAATTTATCAAAGAGTTATTCGATAAATTCCCTTATCAAATAGTTCTTCGATAAAAGCTTTTATAAAATTCTTTTTGTAAGTGGGCCTTATAAAATTTATTGAAGGCTTCTTGGATAAAACTTCCTATTGAATAGAGCTTCGAATAATTCCAATTTCAAAAATAAAGACTCAATTTTCATAAGCTAAGTTTAGATTAATTTATAGAAGTCTTTTCTTGAATAGGTCTTCAATAAATGCTTTTTATAAATTATATTTTCCTTTAAAAGTTTTTTTTCATTTATCGAATAACTTATTGAATAACTCCTTTATGGATAAATACTCTTTATCAGTTAAGTTTTATTTTAAAATTTTTTCTTAATTAATTTTCATCATCAAAACATTGGGGTCTAACATCAATGTCACCTCAGCGAGACATATGAGATCTACATGAGACATCAGGTCGAATCATGTGTATATGTGATTCATGAAGCTTGTAGCCAGACAAGAACTCTTCACTTATGAGATGTCATGAGATATGTGTTAGAAGAAGTTTTGGTTCAAAGGTTGAGCGCATTTGAAAACTAAAGTTTGTATGATGTCATTAAAAACAAAAATGACATACAAAGATTGGACATTAGAGCACGCAATTCAAATGCATGTGCTCATAAAACTACAACGAGGGACATGGATGGAAGATTCATGTTCCATCACGGTGTGAGTGCCAGGAAGCAAAATTAAACCTTCCATATTGCCCCTTATGACTTAGGTGGCATCACGAGAACTTGACCTGTGATAGCCACTCTAGCTTGGTTCCAATTAGTCATGAGTGATCTGGCCTAGCGAGGTTAATGCTGGGAAAATGATCGAGTCAAGAATGACTGACACTTAGTCAAGAGGGAGAATTACTTTGAAATACACAACTGTGTTGGTGTTTATGACATATCCCTTACAAGTTGTTTGAATGACTAGTAAGTGTGGATACCAAGGCTATTTGAGTAATTAGGATACCAAAACTTGTACTATTCAAATCAACCAATATAAATCCTAACTGATCCACCATAACACTGTTGTTTACATTAGTCCACTTGCATTTGAATATGAGAACTATGAATTTGGTGTAGTCTAACTCCCAAATCTCTTCAACGACGCCATAATAAGGGGTACTGCTAATTTAGAATTACTGTCTTTTGAATTAGAGAACTACATAGCTTTAGCTACTAACATAAAACTACTATTATGCACGCTCCTTTTATCATCTAGGGACTTTGTATAAAAGGAATACCCATTGATATCAAATAAATTTCAATATATCATGTTAAATTTAGGACCATATACCAACCATCTAACTGAATCATATACATAATCATCATTTTCAACCTTCTATTTGAACCAATATGAAAAAGATTTATTGTGTTCTCTAATTAACTTTTGCTCTAGCATTCTATTATTTTGTTTCTAGACAAGCTCTTCATGAACAACTATGTAGTCTTGAACTTCATCAATGTTATACAAGATGTGTAAGTGTATTTGCTGCAATTCATTACGATCAAGGTCTAAAGCATCTTCTCTAATATAACAAATCATGTCCTCTACTCGATCATCAGTATCCATGTCATCATCAAAGGTCTATTCCAACTATTCATATGCACAGAACCTTTTCACATTTTAACCATGCCATACCCATACTGTGTAACTCTTGTAAAACCCCTCACAAATTAGATGAGTGTATATATATATGGAGGACTTTGTTTCCTCTCATTCAAACAACCCACACAAGCACAATAAAACCTTCCATTGTCATCATCACCGTTTTGTTTACTAAAATCCAAAAACTCTTTCACCCCTCAGCATACTCAATACTTGTTCGCTTAGCATTTATCCAACCACAGTCCATATTGTTGGAAGACTAAAAAATCAAGAAAACCTAGCTTATAGCTAATTATGAGAGAGAATATACCACACACAAGTAGAAGAACTCACCAAATAAAACAAGTAAATGACAACAATGAATCTAGCACAAATAACGGCAAAAGGTACTACCAGTAGTGCATAAATCTTCAGTTCTTGAGACAAGGAGTTCAAAATAATACTCACTGACTGTGAAGGGTCGAGAAGACTTAAATGCATGAACAAGTAAAAATGACATATGGGAGGCGCAAAGGGGTTTTCGATTAAATTAAAGTGTATTTCGTAAGTAAATCTACACCGGATAAAATGCAAGACTGGTGTAGAGATAACTTTTTTCTAACCTGGACATTATATTATACACCGGTTACTTTTACACCGGTGTAAAATATTATAAATTAAACAACTTTACATCGGATGAAGTAGAAGACCGGTGTAGAAATAACTTGTTCTAAACCTGTCATTATATTCTACACCTGACATTGACATGTCCGGTTTCAATTTGTTGTATTTTTTTGAAAAATAAAATAACATGTCATCATAATAAGAAACTTCATTCATTCAGCTTTACTAATAACTTTACATCAAAAGTATGAAATTTCCAAAACATCTATCAAAATATATAATATATTCTCTCTTTTTGTCATTAAATATAAAAAGGTTGTAGGCTTTCATTCCTCAGCAGACTCAGAGGTTTGGGATTCATTAGAGTTGGTAGGATCAACAGGATGATACAAGCTATCATATTGTTGATGGTGGCAAAATTCTGAGCAAAAAGCTCTGAAAGTGTCTTTCAATCTAGTACTTTCTGAGATAGTTCTTCCACTGATTCTTCCAGGACATTGAACTGAATGATGAGTTCCTTAAGGCACTCTATCAGAGTGACAACAAGGGGAGGAGGAGAAGGAACTACAGGGTGAGGGTCAGGATATTTGTCTTCAAAATTGTCTCTGTTTCTTTTGTGCAGCGGAGAAGGAGGTGTCACTAAGGAATAAGCCCTTGGAGTGTTCAGAGAGAAGAAAATAAAATAAAATAGAGATAAAGTGATGAGATGAAAAGTATTGATCATAAAAATGGTATATATATGTTTAAGGAGACATAATTTCATAAAAGAATATCGAAGACTGCAATTGGCCTTCTATCATAATGAGTACAAATATTGGGAACCGAATAAGTGAAATGAACGACCTGAGCAGGTAATGAGAAAAGAAGTAGGAAATCATAGACAATAAACTGTAGAGTCAGAATAGAAAGTATATTTAATACCAGGTATATATCTTTTACACCAGTTCAATTTAAAGCTAGTGTAAATATTTTATCTTATTTACAAAAATGCCACCAGTCATTTGTTCTAAAGCTTCTCCACGAGGTCTGAAGAAGTTATAAAGAAAAGAAGTGGGAAAGCATAGACAAAAACTGATGAGTCAGAATATGATGCAGCTAATCTACCCCTATTGATATTAGTATATGGCGTAGTATTATAGTTTACACTGGTTACGTGTATATCCGGTGTAACTATTTCATCTTATTTACAAAAATACCACCGATCATTATTTTTAAATCATCTCTATAAGGACCAGTTTAAAAATGGGGCTTTAAAACGTATATTTTGTACCAGTGTTAGTCAAACCATGTCTAGATTGTTCATATCAAAAAATGCCCCAAAAATTTGCAATAGTTCATCTATAAATAGAAATATCTCCCAAACTTAAAATTCAACTATAAATCAAGTTTCAACAAACATTTCTAAGTTACACGTAGCAAGAAGTTGAAGTTTCAAGCAAGATTTACTCTAAATTTCAAAATCCCTCTTGAGCAAGCAATCAAAATCTAAACATTTTCACTTATTAAATTTATTTTAGAACCATAAACAAGCTTAATTAAATTCCACAAGTATCACCTAAGCTCCCAAATTTTGGATTCAACCTAACTCCAAAAACAATCAGTTGAAACTTGAAGAAATAAGAATTATAATGAAGATTGAAGCTTATTATGAGGTTTGTGGGTGTTTGGAGGCTCCAAAATTGGCTCAAAAATTCACGTCTTATTTATCTTTTGAAGTGATCATGCACCATAGTGAAAATTTCATCATTGAAGCATTTGGTGTCGTATTCCATTCTGGTTTGCGTACTTTAGACATAAACAACCTAGATGCAGCTCCTAGAGGTTCCATAGAACCAAAGTGTGTAAATAAGTATTTGGGTCATTTATTTGTGCTTCCTAATTTAATTGATATCTAAAATATTTGGTATTACAAAGGTTTGATTTGAATTGTCGGTATTTTAGAGATTAATTGAAGTTTGAGAGCATATTTTAACAATTACCGAAGAAGGACTAAGTTGTAAACACAGAAAAGGACATGGGGCAATTATGCAGTTTTCTAGAAACTTTGCAAATTTGTCAAGGCGAACTTGCATTGACTTACCAAAGAGTTTGTAAGTTCACAGGAGTGAACATGCTGTTTTCTATAGAACGTGATTTTGGTGCATTTTGGGTGTAAAAATGGATCTTATAGCCATTTTTTGCTCAAAACTTGAGTGCCCATCTATTCTATGATCTAAAATTGAATCCTAGCCACAATATTCACCATCATTCTCCATTCTCCGTTCTAAACACTCCATTCTCAGTCTCAACTAAATCCTATAGGGCCCTCTCTTCACTTTCATCACTTTTTCCACCTTCTCTTCCCATGTTCGTGGGTGCTACTGCAACTAGGTTGTCTTCATGATTGCATGAGTGGCTGAGGCTCCCTTCTTGCTCTCTTGAGATGGGTTAAAGTGGTTGGAGGCATTGGTTCTACATTAGGGGAGTTAGCTCTAGTTCCATTAATTTATTCTTAATTTTCTTTTTGTGTATTTTGATTACATTAGTTAGATGTTCAATTTATATATGTTGTTGAGATTGATAATTCACTATTGTTGATTTAGATATTGTATTGTTGGATTGGATTTTGTATTGAGGACTTTGGATATATTTATATGTGTCTCATTTGAGTTTTGTCACATTGGGTTGTTGAAAATTTTGTGTTTGTTGATTCTTAGGTTGAACTTGAATTGAGATGCAATTTATGAGCTTTCCATTGCCTTGGTTCCACTAATGTTGAGTGCATAGCAATTTATTGTTAGGAGTATTCCATTAATTGAGCTTTTTCTAAAAAGTACCTTTGCATTAGTCCATTAGTTGTAATTGAGACTAGTTCTATGGTTTAAGTAAAGTACATGGAATTGTATTCAAGAGTTGGTTTGTCAATGTTGAGTATCCTTGGAATGACAAGTAGTGAATCCATTGGCTATAACTAGCTTGAGTGCAATTTTATGTGCCTAGGTTGCTTTTGATAAGAAAGGTGTTTTCTTGGAACAAACCACAAGAGCAATCTTAATTACAATATAAAACCGCTAATGAATGAACCATTGTTTTCCACTTTCTGCCTTTTTTTAATAGAGTCCATCATCATTCGTAACATCTTTTATTTTCATTCCATTTACCATTTTATTCCAAAAGTTCAAAAAGAAGTATTTTTGTTGTTTTACCTTTGTTTTATCAAAACCCACATTATTTACCCCTTGTTCATATGCATTTGTCACTTAATCTAGCTCGAGAATAATTAAATAAAGGCTTAGTCTAGCTCGAGCATAATTAAATAAATGCTTAGTCTAGCTCGAGCATAATTAAATAAATGCCCTTTAATTGAGACTATCCCATGTTGTAGTTACTACATTTCTTGGTTATAAATTGTTGCGTCAAAACCCTCAAGGTATACTAAACGATTCGATCGATGGCCATCCAATTTTTAAATTTACTAGATAAGCATGCTTAATAAATCATCAACTTTCGTAAATAAGCCTTAATCATGTGGGGTGTTAAATTACACCAATGTTTGTATGTGATAATTTTCTTTTCTAATCATATGCAAATTCTATAGAGGATATTTATTTTTATATTAACAGTTCAAATTAAACTGAGAAATTTATATTTCATTTCATTTAATTTTTCTCAATTTAATCTTTTCCATTTTTAAAAATTAAATTTTAACTAAAAATTTTCACTACTGCCTTAAAAATAATAATTTAAATATAAAATTTAAAAGTAATAGAAGTTGACTAATCAAAATGAATCCAAATAATTGAAATTTCATCCAAAAATAATATCCAAATTCCTATAATACTCTAGTAAAATTCATTTTCCATCATATTTTTGGGAGAAATACCGTAACCTTAGTGTGGTACATAACAACATGTATGAAGACATTTTTGTTCCTCAAATTTATTTATTTATTTTATTTTTAATTAAAGTAGAATAAATAAACTGTAAAGTTTAAATATAAGTTTATACTAAGAAAGATATGATTATAATGCATAAAAACATAAATTAAGAAATGCAAATAAAAAAATTTCATTTTAAGTAATTAAAAAAATTTCAGGATCCAAGATTTTTCTGTAGGTTAGGTCTATTTTACTCTTTCTGTTAATTTCGTTTATGTATGTTTACATAAAGAAGAAGAAGAAGAAAAGTGGAACACATTGTGCCCCCAAATGATAACAATGATTACTTTGTTATAAAATTCAAGGCCACTTTTGCTCCAAAACTCAACACAACATGAAGATGGCCAACTAACTTGAGTGCCAGAGAGAATCTCAGCTTTGTTACTTGCTTTTTCAGCTCCTCATTTTTATTATTTATTAAATAAATCAATTGATTCCGCAATAATTGCAACCGATCTCACATGATTGAAGTTATGTGGCATACAGAACAAATTAGATAAGATTAAAATAAAATGAAAAATAGTTGATACTTTTAAAATATACATTATATCATGTAAACAGTACTAATACATAGGATATCTTACATTTATATCTTGTATAAATTAATTTTTCATAATTTGTAATTTATCATGAATATATTGAATTAGTTTATAAAATTTTAAGCAATATACTGACTATATTATTGTAATTTATGAATTTTACTGAATTATTTATGAATAAAATGATTTTGTTAAGAAATATATTTTTTTACAAAAATTAAATCATGTTTATCTGTCCATATATATACTGCTCCCTCTTGTACTTATTATAAGGTACCAACTAATATGTGATTTTGATCATTTTTATAAGACCCTTGTATAGTTTTAATGAGAATTAATTTTTTTCTTATATGCCCATATTTAATAAGTATAGTGGGAGAGAATATGATGATTGAGTTTAGTATAATTAATAGGAATAATATTAGAAATTATTTAAATTTTAAAATAAATTTAATTTATGTGTAAATTAGTAGCTGGTGCTTTATACTCCATCTGTCTCTTATTATAAGATTATTTTAACCAAATTACATTTAAAAAAATTATTAAAATGAGTTAAATGTACTAAATATGTATGAAATGTATTATATTTTTTCAAACATATTTTATTTATAGGTGGGTAGGTAGGGTGAGAAAAAAATATAAGAAAAAATGTATGGGAAAAAGATAATGAGAGAGTATATTAGTTAAAGATAAAATAAGTAAAAATCTATTTAATATAAAGATAAACACAAAGAGAATCTTATGAGAATGGACATGCTATTTTAACAAAATAGATTTTTATAAAGGAGATGGGGAGAGTAATAAGGACCAGTGGGAGTAGTTTCTATAAAGTGGGACAATCATTTTAATCACGACCTTCCGCAAAAGCTATGGAGAGTAGCATAAGTTTCAGCACTTTCCATTTAATTTGGACGCCTTTTTCACCTCAACTATCACTTTGAAGTGAACACTTTTATTTATTTTACTTTGGATAAGATAGAATTTAAGACCTAGAATTCATTTTTCTTTTCTTTCTTTTTTTATGCAAAGAATTCACTTTTCTTAATAGATCAATCGGTGTCATACTAGTCTCAATTTGTTTTTTTCCCTATGGAAACAATCATATGGGGTGTGATTTAGAAAAAACTCCTAAAAAATACCTTATGAAGTTTTAAATATTAATTTTTAAAATTCTAAATTCATACTTATAATTAAATAAAGATTTTAAAATTTGGATACTTTTACAATTTTACCCTTTGGAAAGTTTAATATTTTTATAATAAAATTGAATACACTTTATTAGATATTTACCACAAAAATAATACAAACTCACAACAATATTTTTTAGATCTCAAACATGCTATAATAAATTAATCATTCTAGGAGATTTACTAATTTATAATTTACATTGTATTAATATTTTTTGGCCTAACATTATATAATTCTGGAAATGGGTGGCCAAAAAAAATATAATGTTGGAATTGAGTTACATCGTTTATAATTTAGTAAAGTAATAACATATTATCTTTAATATAAGATATATTTAACTAATTTAATTAGGTCAAAAAAATTAGTCAAACTAGTTCATATGTTATATTTTTTTAAAATACCATAATCATCTTTCTCCCCTCCCCTATTTTCTTGATTATTGTTGAAAAAGCGTCAATAAGAATAATTTAAAAAAAATAATAAATAGAAGATATAAGTATTATATTTAGGAGTAAAATCAACTATAAATTAAATTCTATATTAAGAACCAAAGTACATATTGATATATTGTTATTAATATATAAAAATAGATTTAAAATACTCTTTATAATAATTCTAAATATAATAACTAGATAACTAATTTATAAATATTAAAAAATTAGTTAAATTAATTATTTATAAAAAATATATATTACTTTTTTTAAAATATCATTTTAAAAGGCCATAGGACTAAAGCATATCATTATACTAATTCTTAGATTTAATATGGAGGTGGGTATAATGCAATGGGTAATATTATTTTACTTACTATGTACATGCTCCAATATTTCAACCAATAAGTACTAATATACTAAAAAATAAAAATAAAAATTATATAATCGTGTGACTTATGTTGAAGTGAACTGGGAGAGCATGAAGTAGTGAAGCACAAAAACGTGTATTCTGTAATTTTGTGGGATCCGCAGAAGAAAAGTTATTGACGACGGGGAGTTGACTTAGGAAGAAACCGGAAAATATTGATTAAAAGCATCTATTTAACAAATTTATTATGCAAAAGAGACTGAAATCATTTCAAGGACTAATGTCCTTAATTTTTTTTTATAGTAAGACAAGATGATATATTCATAATAAAAAAAGTACATCATGTAGTACAATAAATAGGAGGCCGTGGAAATTGAAACATGGGAAAACAATTTTATAAGGATGTTCATGTCCTTCCAAATAACATCATTAGTGGTAACCAGCAAACAAGATCCTTTAGGGTGAATAAATATAAAGAGGAAATGATGAAATTGTCCTAAATGAAAACATGTAGGAAATTTCAGAATATGATCACAATTTTTCTTTAAAAACATATAACTTTTCATAAAAAAGAAACAATTTTCTGGAAAACATAGAACTCTTTTATAAAAGACATTTTTTCCTGGAAGCGTGAAATATTTAGGAAATGAAAACCATTTTTTCCTAAATGATATGTTGTTGTTAGTATTTAAATATTGTAAATGAAAAAAAATGTTACAAGAGGTAATGTTTTTGAATGAAAAGAGTTACGTAGATAAAAAGAGATTACAAGGCTAATCTAAGGTTACAAGACTATTATCATCCTCCACCTTCCTGTTGAATCACATTGTTTTGATGATACCAAAACCAATGGAGATATTTGTTTGTAGGATTACACTATAAGCTAATGATTTTATTGGGTAAATGTTAAGATCTTGTTAGAAAAGACATAACACTTTGTTTTTATCCTAAGTGTGTTAGTGACTTTGTAAAACAGTCACGGGAGCTTTTTTTTTTTTTTTTTAAAATAGTCACTTAAATGAGTTTTTAAAACTGGAAGTTAGTGCCTTTAACCCTTTCTTAGTCTGTCCCACACTTGGATAAATGATGAGGATTGTGTTAAACCCTCAATAGATAATGTAAAACTTTATCGATTAAATATTTTAAGAATATGTATCAATAAAAAAATTGCGCTAATGATATATTGTTGCTAAGTAACGCATTGTAACACTTGAGTATATTGATAAGTAAGTCTGAGTCATTATACCGTCACCAAAGTATAGTGTTAGCATCTCATGACTCCTGTTGTACTGCAATTACTATCTAGATTTGATGCCATGAAGAAACGATGAGAAGACGGTAGATTGATGGTATAGAGATATGGAGAAGTCTGTGGAGAGGTGTAGAAAGATAGAAGATGTCGAGAAGGTGATCAGAGAGTACTCGAGTACTGCTTCTTAGTTTAATCAGGTCAAAAACTAGCCTTCCTCTCCTTTTATTTCTACATAACGTAATTTAAAATACGTAGTTTTAGCGATTTCACATTTTAGTCGCGACTAGATCTATGTTTTGGTTGTGACCTATAAACACAGAGAGACTTCTAAAAGAATCAAGGTTGGACCAAGGAACTCTTTGGTCGCAACTAAAAGGTACAGGAGCGTGATTTCACTTTTATTTACTTGTGATTTCTTTCCTGGTTCTTGCTCTCTTCCAACATACCTGCAATCCAACATAAAAGCTCACTATAAAAGTCCAAATTAGTAAATAACAAAATATATACAGTTTGGAAGAGTTAATTTACCATTTTACCCTTGAATTAGCATATTGGCATGAACAATCATGTATTACCATAAAAGTATAATTTAAGGCATAAAATGAATGGTAAAGTTGTTATAAAACTCTTAAAAATGTCATTGAAACCATATACAAAATGTCTTATCAGGTTGCCATAGACAAACAACAATTATGGTGGTTGCCACAAACGAGCGTCAATGACTACCACAAACGATTGTCACCATGGATGATTGCAATCATCGTTGACTGCCACCTCGACAACTGCTACTAACATCGACCACCATAGACAATTGACACTATTATCAATCACCCCCACCATCAACCCCCACAGACAACTGCCATTGCCAAAACTGACGGTGATGGCAGAAGCCACCAAAAACCTTTGCCATAGACAACCACCACTAACAACCTCCACTATTGATTAATATTTAAGTTGACAGTAACAATTATTTTTTGTTCATCTATATCGTCTCTCAATCTTTCGACTCTTCATTCGTTGTCACTACACCCTCCACTTTCTCTCTCACATTCTTTTGATTCTCAAAGTAGTTTTAAAAATTTATGGTTTGCTAATACAAGTTTTTAGAATAATTATCCAAACAAATATTTTTATTCTTTTGGTTTCCAAAATTTGTTTTTAAAAATAGTTTTATAAAACTGTTTTGAAAAAAAGGAGAGAAAATAGAAATAAATAGGCGCTAAAGCTCTTCAACGGCTCCTTCATTTGCTGTATACTTTCCAACAATTTCCTCAAGTTCTCCATAATGTATTATTACAAGTATTGTAAGGCTTTTTGAGGTAGAAGTTGCTGGAAACAAAGTTTGCACATAGTCGCAATCAATGAGCTCCACTTATCAAGATTTTTAAAGCTCAAAATGCCTCCAGGATTATTATTTCTCTACACATGCTTCATATTTGGCAAAACATCTAAAGTCATTCTTCTCAATTTGGAGGGTTTTACATTCACATGTCTCTACTACAACTTCGACCTTTCAATTCTTTCAAGTTATATAAGTGACAAAACCAAATGAGTTGGAATTACGGTTGACCTCTCCACCCCCAAGATTTCCAAGCTTCCAAAGTTATTTTCTGGCAGGGCAACTTTCCCATGCTATATATCAAATTTGCTGACGTAGCACAATCGAGAAGTGATAAATAGGGAAGCTGGAAAAGAAAAGTAATAAAAAAAAGGTGAAAGAAAAATAAATTAATGATCTATTGATGTAATAATTTTCTTAAACACATAATTGATTGTGGCATAAGAGTCAAGCACATCCAATACATTCTCGTAAACACGTAAACTTAGCATACTCCTCTCCCATTATTGCAAGACAATTGAGATGTGAAACATTTTTTTATTTATGAAATTATTACATAACAATAAATAATTTGTATAATTAATTTTCATCTAGGGACGTATATTTCATTTTATACTACACAAAAACTTTTTCATTTTATTTCCCTTTTCCATTATATTCTAATGCCCAAACTAAGCCAGAATGAAATCAATTAGTCCCATTGAACAAATCAAGTATAATAAACCCATCTTTATATGCATAAATAATAAAACACAATTTCACGAACACAAGAGCTAATTCTCGCTCTATACCAACATAAGACAGCATTTTTCCATAATTTTCAAGACAAGAATGATAAAAGACTTCAATGTATTTTAAGTGAAGTTTCAAGTTTCCTGATAAAAAATTTCAAATCAAAAGAGTCCATCCTATATTTTAGGTGACGTGATTTCACTTCTATGTAATCACTGCGTCTATTTTATTAAACAATTGTCAAAATAAATTAGCAAGGCATCCGTTGATGTTTTCACTTTTATACAATTGATAATCATTATAAAAAATATGATCAATGTCACATCTCAATTTTTAGGCCTAGAAGCTTAATATGTAATCTGAAGAAGGTATGCTACCAAGCCCCGTTGAGCAAAAGTCCCATAAGTATACATATGATGTTCAGGGACTAAACTATAAGTAAGTGAAAGTTTAGGGACTAAATTGTAAATAGTAAAAGTCCCTAGGGGCATAATAGTCATTTTAAAGAAAGAGAGGGACTAAACTGAAAAGTCTAAAAGTCCCAAGGCCAGAAATGAAAGTAGATACAAGTTGTGGGCCATTAAGTATAATTATGGAAAGTTGAGGGACTAAAGTGTAATTTTTAAAAATTTTCAAGGGTAAAATTGTAATTATAGAAAGTTCAGTCATAAAAGGCTTAAAATTGCCCGGAAGCATTTTAGTCCCAAAACTCATAAGTAAATAGAGGAAATTATGCTGGTTAATCTAGCATGATATAGAAAATTTATTAGAGCTCCAGACAGCAGATATCTATAAGATTTTATGGACTTTAGATATGAGTGAGGGAATTAGAGGAGAGTGTGCCCTACAGTGTCAGATGTCATGGATCTGACAGAACCCCAGAAGGAGTTCTATATAAAAAGTTATCCCCATATTAGTAAATTTTGATGGGAGTTTGATAACACCCATGATCCGATAATAGAACTTATCAATATGTAAGCCTGGATAGAATGAGATCATATGACCTCATATATAAGCCCATGATGATGCCAAGGAGGGCCCAAAACCCAGGATACCAGTTCATCAGTAAAAGGGGCCAGTGTCTAGAAAAAGTACGAAATTATGAAAATACCCTTGAGTGACCAGACTGTACTAGAGATGGGTGGAGGGTATTTTGGTCATCTAGGACAGGCTAAAAATGTGGGATATAGTATAAATATTATTAGTTAGAGCCAGTATAGGCCCTGAGATAGTATAAAGAGGGGTGAAAAGACAATTTTACCTTTAGGGTCAATATAGTGCAAGAAAGGACACCAAGGGTGTTTTGGTAATTTGCTAAGGGATGTTTCTTAGGAATTGAGCCACCAGAGTGCTTGGGCTTGATTAAAGACCCAATATGAAATTCCCATATGTCCAAAAACATGGCCCAAGAGTTATGTGGGTCCAAGTGATATTAAAATATTAATTTAGTACTTTTTCAATAAAGTAAAGTTACCCAGTTAAAGATAAAACTGGGGAAAGTGATCAAATAAGGCTTTAGACTCATCCAGAACCATGAGGTGGCATGAAAGGTGTCCTCATGGGATCCACAAGGCGCCACATGTCATGAGCCTAGAAAAAGAAGAAAAAAGCTAAAGACACGTGGCATAATCTCAGTCGTTCATTCCAGGAAAAGAATCTGGAATTCTCTGGAAATACTGAGTCAGCTGGTGAGGTGTCCCAAGGGCCCCACCATTGTGCCACCTAGCATGTGGGTGTCCCATGGATGATGTCACTTTGATGATTCATTGAGGATGATGATGTCATCGTGATGATATAGACAAAGCTTCTTGAGGAAGCTAAGCGATCTGAGCCATTCATCGCGATTTAATCTGGACCATCCATTCTACCTCCACTCAACTATAAATAGACCACCCCTCCCTCCATTCCATTCACAGCCAGCAAAGGCAAAACAAGGGAAAGAAGAGAGAAAGAGAGAAAGAGAGAAAGAAAGAAAGGAAGAGAAAGAAAGGAGGAGTTTTGGTAGAGCTAGGAGCAATCCAAGGAGCTTAGGGACTTAGTAAGCATAGGAGTAAGGTAAGTAAATTATTCTAGTCCCTGCTCTAATAAATTATAGGATTGTTCTTATAAAGTTAATAGTTATAATAGAGAAATATCTCTCTTGATAAGGTTAGCCGTTGATATAAAGAAAGTTAGGGGTTTGTCAGATAAAGGGTATTGCCTCAAGATAAGCATGAGTTAGGGAGAGCCATACTGGATAGAATAATAATGAAGATATTATTATGCTATGTATAGGCTCTGACCTATAAAAAGAAGGAACCTTAGAGACAAGGCTAAGAACTAGAGGAAAAGGCTACATGTTAGGCAGTAAACTTATCCTAAACTTGTATGAATTGAATGTTATGCTTGATTGTGCTATGGCTTTGTTGAATTGTGTTGCATATGTGCTTATGTATAAAGCTCTCTTTCTATGATTACTTTGGCCAATTGTATTTCATATATTACACAAAAGCATGCACATTATGTCATATCCAAATTTTTCTCTATCCGTATAGTACTGATAGTGGAAAAAGGTTTGGAAAGGATTATGATGAAGATCAGAAGAAATAATAAAGGTTAAATGAGTCCTGAAGAAAGAGAAGGACTAAAACAAAAAATAGAAAATGTTGAAGGCAAAAAGTGAAGGTAGAAATAAAATTTGGGCCCCTCAAGTGTAATTTTCAAAAGTTAAGGGGCTAAAATGCAAATAGCCAAAAGTTCAGGGGCCTAAGTGCAATTATGCAAAAGTTCAGGGACCAAAATGTAAATATGAGAAAGTTGAGCTGAAACAGGCCAAAAGTACCCAGAATCAGATTAGACCCAAATTTTATCAGTAGATAGACAAAATTATTCTGATCAGTTTAACGCAACACATAATTTTGATTTGAGATCCCGATTAATTGATATAAATTCCTGAAGTTAGAAGAATTATTATAGTATTTTTCAGACATCAAAATTAGATGAAACTTTATAGGAAATTTCTATATTTAATGTAAGAATTTATGAAATTGACAGAGTTAGAAAAGGAATCTTGTAGAAGTCTTACGGGATTTTACGGTGAAATAAAATACCTGATAAATAGAATCGGGTGAGGTTTATTGGGATTTGTGTCATAAAGGGCATAAAGGCAATGAGCCCAAACCAAGGCCCAAATGGTGCCATATTAGGCCCAATGTGATGACTGGACAGTTAAGTGGGTCAAAGTCTAGAGCAGTCGAAGAAAAGTGCGAAATTATAGAAATACCCCTTGATGCCCATATTGTACCGGTGAGGGGTAAAGGACCTTCTGGACAGGCTAAAAGTGTGTAAGATGGTATAAAGATGATTAATTAGAGCTAGTAAATACTGTGATGATGTTTGAAAAGATGATAATGCCATTTGGGGAATTAAAGTAAAATGGGACACCGATAAAGGGTTAAAGGAAATGTAGAGAACTTTTATTAGGACTTCTGGGTCTCAAACAATTATGAGACTTTATAGGGAATTCATTTTATATTAGAATGAATTTCTAAAAATGTTAGAACAATTAAAAGAGGTGTCTAGCATTTATTTTAAAATCAGGATATTTTAAGAATATCAGCATAAGGAAAGTACCTTGGGATTTGTGCCAATTAGCTATTGGACCCAATGAAGGCCTATGGCAGCCCAAAATTTTGTCCTAGGGCAACCCAATAAGTCCCAAGAGTTTTTTTGGAGCCTAAGTCCAATAATGAATAATTTATGAATTTTTTAAAAGAAAAAAAGGGATAAAGGGAAAATTATGGTTTGCACATGGTGGGACCTACACACACACACACTTGGCATCCAAGACAAGGGGGAGGAGAAGATTTTTGTCATGTGGGTTTATCTCAAGTTGGCTTGGAAAGGAAGCTTGATGTAAGAACAAATATGAGCCATTAGATCAAATAGTGTACAAAGTGATATTGGCCATTCATTTTCCATGGATTTTTTCTATAAATACCCCCTCAATTCTGCAACAAACCGTGGCTTCATGGAACCTTGGGAAGACTGTTGCAAAATGAAAACTCAAGCCAAGACAAGGAAGATTCAAGGTTCCAAAGTTCAAGCAAGCTAGAGGTTAAAGGTAAGCAATCTCTCCTAACTTATTTTCCTTTGATTTGGGAACTTGAACTTAGAGTTTTCATGGGGAAAAATTGAGTTTTCTCTAAGGGGAGGTGGTGCCCAAAGACCTTAGAGACAAGGCAAAGAACTAGAGGAATAGGCTACATGTTAGGTAGTAAACTTATCCTAAACTTGTATGAATTGAATGTTATGCTTGATTGTGCTATGGCTTTGTTGAATTGTGTTGCATATGTGCTTATGTATAAAGCTCTCTTTCTATGATTACTTTGGCCAATTGTATTTCATATGTTACATGGAAGCATGCACATTATGTCATATCCAAATTTTTCTCTATCCGTATAGTACTGATAGTGGAAAAAGGTTTGGAAAGGATTATGATGAAGATCAGAAGAAATAATAAAGGTTAAATGAGTCCTGAAGAAAGAGAAGGACTAAAACAAAAAATAGAAAATGTTGAAGGCAAAAAGTGAAGGTAGAAATAAAATTTGGGCCCCTCAAGTGTAATTTTCAAAAGTTAAGGGGCTAAAATGCAAATAGCCAAAAGTTCAGGGGCCTAAGTGCAATTATGCAAAAGTTCAGGGACCCAAATGTAAATATGAGAAAGTTGAGCTGAAACAGGCCAAAAGTACCCAGAATCAGATTAGACCCAAATTTTATCAGTAGATAGACAAAATTATTCTGATCAGTTTAACGCAACACATAATTTTGATTTGAGATCCCGATTAATTGATATAAATTCCTGAAGTTAGAAGAATTATTATAGTATTTTTCAGACATCAAAATTAGATGAAACTTTATAGGAAATTTCTATATTTAATGTAAGAATTTATGAAATTGACAGAGTTAGAAAAGGAATCTTGTAGAAGTCTTACGGGATTTTACGGTGAAATAAAATACCTGATAAATAGAATCGGGTGAGGTTTATTGGGATTTGTGTCATAAAGGGCATAAAGGCAATGAGCCCAAACCAAGGCCCAAATGGTGCCATATTAGGTCCAATGTGATGACTGGACAGTTAAGTGGGTCAAAGTCTAGAGCAGTCGAAGAAAAGTGCGAAATTATAGAAATACCCCTTGATGCCCATATTGTACCGGTGAGGGGTAAAGGACCTTCTGGACAGGCTAAAAGTGTGTAAGATGGTATAAAGATGATTAATTAGAGCTAGTAAATACTGTGATGATGTTTGAAAAGATGATAATGCCCTTTGGGGAATTAAAGTAAAATGGGACACCGATAAAGGGTTAAAGGAAATGTAGAGAACTTTTATTAGGACTTCTGGGTCTCAAACAATTATGAGACTTTATAGGGAATTCATTTTATATTAGAATGAATTTCTAAAAATGTTAGAACAATTAAAAGAGGTGTCTAGCATTTATTTTAAAATCAGGATATTTTAAGAATATCAGCATAAGGAAAGTACCTTGGGATTTGTGCCAATTAGCTATTGGACCCAATGAAGGCCTATGGCAGCCCAAAATTTTGTCCTAGGGCAACCCAATAAGTCCCAAGAGTTTTTTTGGAGCCTAAGTCCAATAATGAATAATTTATGAATTTTTTAAAAGAAAAAAAGGGATAAAGGGAAAATTATGGTT
Source organism: Leucaena leucocephala (assembly GCA_037074615.1). Classification (NCBI taxonomy): domain Eukaryota; kingdom Viridiplantae; phylum Streptophyta; class Magnoliopsida; order Fabales; family Fabaceae; genus Leucaena; species Leucaena leucocephala. The sequence goes on from CM073550.1 coordinate 9,077,008, forward strand.
TGCACATGGTGGGACCTACACACACACACACTTGGCATCCAAGACAAGGGGGAGGAGAAGATTTTTATCATGTGGGTTTATCTCAAGTTGGCTTGGAAAGGAAGCTTGATGTAAGAACAAATATGAGCCATTAGATCAAATAGTGTACAAAGTGATATTGGCCATTCATTTTCCATGGATTTTTTCTATAAATACCCCCTCAATTCTGCAGCAAACCGTGGCTTCATGGAACCTTGGGAAGACTGTTGCAAAATGAAAACTCAAGCCAAGACAAAGAAGATTCAAGGTTCCAAAGTTCAAGCAAGTTAGAGATTAAAGGTAAGCAATCTGTCCTAACTTATTTTCCTTTGATTTGGGAGCTTGAACTTAGGGTTTTCATGGGGAAAAGTTGAGTTTTCTCTAAGGGTAGGTGGTGCCCAAAGACCTTAGATGAAAGGGGAAAGAAGAAACTAAAGTTAGAAGCATATGATTGAAGCTTCAACAAGCTAGTTAAGTGATTGGTTGTTGAATCAAGTTGATATTCTTGACTTTGCCAAGAGTAAATCTGTTCAGTATGCACTGTTCATGAGGGAAAGAAATGGAATTTCAATGATTTAATGGTTCCATTGAATTTATATTATGATTTTGTGTAGGGTTGGAAAGGTTTTGAACCTTGGAAACATTAAAATCTCAAGGTTGTAGTCTTTGAGATTCCTTACAGTTACTGTTCACTCACATGAATAGTGATTGGAATTTCATGATTTTGATGGTTCCAATGGTTTTAAAATGAAAAGTTGTGTGGGGTAAAGTGGAAAAACAAGTATGGGAAGCATTAGAATCAAAATGAGAATTTTTGAAAGAATTGTATGCTTATGTTCAGTTCGGTACAGCAGGCCATAAAGGAGCTGGAATTTTATGATTCTAAGCACATAAATAGATTCAAAAGATGAAATTGTGTAGGTTAAAGTTAAGACATCAATTGGTTCAAGAGCCAAGTGGATTAGTGAAGATTAGAGAAGGTTATGACAATAAAGAGTGTAACAAAGTTAGTCTTGAACATGGTTGGAGTTCATGAGCCCTAATGATTTATGTGATGAATATGAATGTGTTTAGGACCATGAAACATCCAAGAACATGTTGGGAAGTGATTGACATAAAGACTTCATGGTTGGGAAGCTAGGGAGCAAGTGCAAAAGATCAAGAGGAAAGCTTAAGTGCAAGGTAGTAAACTTACTTCTTTATGTGCTTGATGTGGTATGCTTATGTGTTCACATGTACATGATGTTTGAGTGATGTTGTGACATGATAAATGATGTTGAATATATTGTGAATCATATGTTTTCCATGGCCATGCACTTTTTGCAAAAGTATATAGCATGATAGCATGTCACTAATCAAAGAAAGTTTAATGAACTTACATATCATGCATTAGCATCCATCTTACATATTTAAGTGGTAATGTTTGCTACTGAGATTCTCTAGAATCTCACTCTCCCATAACCAACCAATTTAGGTAAAGCATGATGGATAATATATGCATGGAGAAGAGCTAAAGTATGGAAGAAGAAAAGTGAAGTATTTAAGATGTTAGCATATGCTATGCACTTTCCATGTATGTCAAAGCCATGTAAAGTATCTATTTATGTGATGAGATTGTATGAAACAATTATTTTATAACCCCATGATGTATATGAATTCATAAAAGGCAAAAGAGATTATTTATGTATGCTAGAATAACTATTGAAAGTGAAAGAAAGGAATCTAAAGGGGTAAAACGTAGGTCCTAAAGCAATTTTGTTGTGGCTTCAGTTTGACCTAGCAAATGAAGGAATTAGTTCACGAAATTTTATTAGCATGTAGCACACATCCATAGATTTAAATAAATAGGTAGAAAGTGTCATTTGGATGTGTATAACAAGAGAAATGAATTTCCAAAGTAAGGGACCAGAATCTGTTTCCAGAGTTTTTGACCAAATGAATAGTAAAATTTAACGAATAAACTGTATTAATTGGCTTGTCATTTGGTCTAGAAATTATTTTTCCCTTAAATATTAAGATGTTATATTCATTTATATTTTTGAACCACTTCATTTTGAGTTTTCTAGAATTAATTATGATTTTTTGAAGTTTGTTGCATAATCTGGAATACCATATGAACAGTAACCCGAGAAAGAGTAAAATTTCAGATTTGGCTAATGGACTTCCAAGGTCTTGTAAGTGGTTCTAAATGCTACTGAATGGTCCCTAAGATGCATGAAAGTAAGGATGTTATACATTACGCAATGTTAACACTTTCACAAGCAAGCACAAATATTCACATTAATGCATGCATTGTTTAGTACTGTTTGCTACTCAGATTTCCCCAGAAATCTCACTCCTTCCATATCAATCCAATTACAGTAGGTCTTCTCAAGATGTAGGGTATAAAGATGCATGAAGAGATGTTATTTATCTTGATTGATATATGATTCATGTATGTATAATTGCTGGAAATTGTCACTGTGAATAGTAACTCGTAGTGAGGCAGTGACATTTGAGTTGTAATTATAAATAGTAAATGATTGAATAAATATATGATATTTTCCAGTAAATAATAGGCATGCCAATCTTCAATTTGATGTATAGAACGTCTCATTTGTATGTCTACACATGGAGATATGATTTTTCAAAGTTAGGACCAGAAATGCTGAAATCAGTGGAAAATTCTAGATGAACAGTAAAATTAGAATGTTGACCAATGTCTACTTAGTCAAGGCAGGGTCAATGAGTTTTTTTTTTTGAAAGAGCATTAAGTTAGCTTTGTGTAGCAATTTGAATCACTTCATTTCAATTTTTCTAGATTTAGTTATGATTTTTTGAAGTCAAGTCACTCCTCTAGAACTTACACAGTGAACAATACTTGGTAGAGTAAAATTCAAGATTGTGTAATTTAACTTCAATAACCTTAAAAGTGGTTCCAGATGCTACTGTTTGATCCCTAAGATGTAAGAAAATAAGGATGTTACAATCAACATTTTAAATGATGATGAAATATAGTGATTAATCCTTATGGATAACATGTTTATTGCGAGATTTTTATTAACTTCGTTAAATCTACTTCCTTAAATGATTCATCATTATCATATAAAAGTAAAGGATACGTGGTTATCAATCAAGTTACTAGCTAGAGTAGTAATAATAGAAGAACTTGAAGGTTAAGGAGAAGTGGTGGATAAGGAAGTTAGGAAGAAGATAACACAAGGTAGTTAGAGAGAAGCGCAAAAGAAAAAGAATAAAATAATTAAAAACTATATAATAAATTAACATCAACAAGATAAAAAAATATGAGGTTGTTTCCCGAGGAAAAACTACAAAAAAATAATGTGGATGAGAATGCTAAGCAGAAATGAAGAAAAAAATAAAGAGGAGAAAGATTATTTATACAATTGCAACCATCGAAATATTTATAAAAAGGACAAAACTTACCTCCAGTCCTAGAATAATGGGCAAGTGTCGCCTGATGCAACGAGAAAGAACATGCCCAAGAGTGGCCCTCTTTAAAGAGAATGATCCTTTCCTTTTCTTTTGTTTTTTTTTGAGATAAAGGCAACTCCACTACGCAGTCATTGTGGACCAAATGATGACAATGAAAATGATAAAATTTGGTGAAATGGTACTCATACGAGCCAGTTTCCCATGACTATCAAATTGAAAAGTGTAACCATTCCATTTCGGTACTCATTAAAATTAAAGATCATATAGCTATAATATGTTAAGAAGAATCATCCACAAGCAAGAGATATTGATAGCTATTTCTAGGATGGATTAGCTACCACCGTTGAACATGATTTTATAGATGAACAAAGGATACTCATTGTCAGCAAGACCTATTGCTTCCAATTTGGGATCTCCAGCATTGACAATTCTGCCAACAACCTACAAATTCAACATCTGCCACCTGGATTTATTAAACACCTCATCCATTAACGCCGCTTCACTTTTTTATCCCCTTAACAAGTCCCTTCAAAAACCATTGGGTCTCCTCCCCAACTCCATTCACAAACAGCAATCATGAATAGACAACAGCGGTAAGGAGAAGCGGTGGCATTGGTCAAGGAGTTGCAACAATGATCACAAAAAGAAGGCAGCAATCTATGCTAGGGATTCTTGATGGCAAAGAGGAGTGGCAATCATGAAGAGAGGAGAGGTTGCACGATCTGGGCTAGGGATTCTTGTTGACTAGCAGAGAATTATCCATTTTGATAGTTACAATCCTAAGAAAGACATCTTGATTCCAATAAAGAGAAATAGTATCAGTTGACAATACAAGCTACCATTTGAAGATATCTCTCGTTCAATACCTATAAAAAATATATAGCAAGATTGAGAAGTTCTTTTTTATAGAAATTAAAATAATCAACACATGTAATTATTATTATTACTACTAATGACGTTTGATACAACACTATGGACAAGTCATACTACCAGAAATAGTTAACATATTTATAGAAAAGGAAATGCATGACATAATACAAAATAGAAATAAAGGCAGCTAACATAGATTATGTTAAAAATATATGCAATAATGAGTTAGTTAGGTAAAGACAGAAAAGTTATAACATCCCATGAAGAAAAAGAAATTAGATACAAAATGGTTACTACAATAGTTAGGTAGACCTTGACTCAACATATACTGAATATATCAAATAATTTTAGGAGGCCAAAGAAATTCAAAGAGTGGCAGATAGTCAATGTCATTCTAATTGAAATATTCAATGTCTGTGAAATAATTCTTTGATATTGAAGAAATAGAGGAATGCATATGAAGTGAAGAAATGAATGAGGGTGTAGAGTGATAGGTCTGAGAGGGGAGCTTATGGCGAGAGTGAGAGACGAGCGTGAAATTAAATTTTGAAATAGGTGGATGCTCTTCTCTGAGACACCGACTATCAAGACCCTACAAATTAAATGAACTGCTCAATTCCCTCGTTTCTTAATGGAAAGATAAATTTATTGGGAAAATGACATTTGGGTCCTATATAAGCAATTAAATAACAAAAAAGTCCTAATAAATACCATAATTAATTTTAAATCCTATGGGATCTCAGATAATTTTTTTCCAATTATCAAAAGACATAACTGCCCTTGTGAAATAAAAAAAATAGTAGAGAGTAAATGGGACTTGGCATGCTTTGCTATGGAAAGAAGAGGAGAAAGCGTGTCAAAGAAGACAACATACGATCATCATTGTGGCTAGACGTTGAGGAAGAATTGTTGTATATATCATCTTTTCTGACTATGATATAAGAAGGTGAAATCCGTTACTATCAAACCCAGTGAAGTGGCTACCTCGTCATTGTCTTGCTACATATGATAGTGTATGGCTGAAGTGAGGTATAAAAGGTGGCCCATGTAAATATGGACATTGTGTTCGTAGCATGAATTTTTGATTATTTGAGTTGTGGGTTAACTGTATTTATTTAGGGTTTTAAAAGTGATATTCAGTCTGTAGGAATTTGAGGTGTGTTTACTTGAGTGTAATAAGAAAATATGAACATTAGACAGGTTCCTGTAAAGTGTTAATGACAAATCATGATATGATATGGAAGGACAAGATGTGTTGTTATTATATTACGCGATAGTTGTTAATATTGGTGCCTGAGTTGTTAATATTATATGTCTGGAATAGGTTGTCATTACTAAAGTGTGAGCTATAAAAGGTGACCCACATAAATATAGACATTGTGTTTGTAACTTGACTTTTTCATCATTTAAGCTATAGGTTAACTGTGTTTATTTAGTGTTTTAAAGGTTATATTCATATTGCAGGAATTTGATATTTGTTTACTTGAACGTAGTAAGAAAATATAAACATTAGAAAGGTTCCTCTGAAGTGTGAATGACAGATCATGATTTGATATGCGAGGGCATGAAGAGTTGTTATTATAGTATGCAATAGTTATTAATATAAGTGTTTAAGTTGTTAATATTATATGTCTGTTGCATGTTGTCATTATTGATGGCGAGTTAATCTACAAAGCATCTATTATGTTATGTTCATATGGGGGACAATTTGGAAATGATGTTGAAGGTCATACATATGTTGAGGGCCAAGTAAGCACAATATCCATAAAGGAAGGCACAACATATGATAAGTTCAAAACATTAATAGCATCACTTGTTAGGAAAAGAAGTGATGAAATTGTGATAAAATTCACTGTTAGGTTTGATCTACACATATTTGTTGATATGTTTAATGATGAAGAAATTGAGCAGTTAATAATATTCAATGGAAAAAGTGGTCATGTGTACGTATGAGAGCAAGCAAATAATGAGTACACACAACTTGGTATAGATGATCTAATAGAACACCAAGATGTGTAAGTAATATGTTGTGCTGATTTCAAAATATTGTCCTCTATAATTTGCAATATAAGTTATCATATCAATTGTAGGCAGTTATTATTCCTGATACAGTAAGTTGTTATTTGCTGCAGGTTTGATTAATTGTTTGGAAGTGGGAATGTATGCTTTATGTCTCCACCTGCTTTAGGAAATGAGAATGACGTGTTGCTATTAGTGTCTTGTGCTGTGGAAATGATTCCAACAGCTACACCTGAAATGAATTATACAAATTGGAAGATTTGATTGTTGGAGAAGGTTAAACATTTCCAAATGCAGGGGTTCTTCGAAAAAAGCTATACAAGTACAGCATCGTGCACAAGTTTTTGTACAAATTTATCTAGAATAATAAACAAAAGATCATTGTGAAGTGCAAGGTCGATGGATGCTCTTAGTACATGGGTGCATATTATATGGGTGAATGTCAAGATTCATAATTCTTAAGTATAACAAGATTCACAAGTCAACACATGCATAATGCACAAGAAAATCTAGTTGTGTCTCACAATCGAAAGTCAAATTTAACATTGTCTCTCATGATTGATACTTTGACGAGTAATATCAATATTGCAAAAGAAATAAACAAGGACTTGTACAGAGATTATGGTGTACGATTGAACTATAGGCAAGCGTACAGGGGTAGAGAATAAGCCTTAAGGGAAATACATCGTACTGCAGAGGATTCTTACAAGATTATTCTTTAGATATGTGAGAGGCTTATAGAAACTGATCCAAGAACTGTTGCTAGATGGGAAGGCTCAGAGTCCAAAAGATTTGAGAGGGTATTCATTGCATATGGATGCTCAATTTAAGGTTTTTTTTTTGCAAGGGTGTAGAGCCATGCTATATATCGATGGATGTCATCTTAGTGGTCCATACAAGGGAACGATGCTTACAACCAATGCATATAATAAATTATTTCCATTGGCAGATGCTATTGTCAATGGCTAGATGAATGATGAGTGGACTTGATTTCTCCAAAATTTTAAAGAGATCATAGGATCCTTGGAGATCACAATTGTGTTAGACTGGAACAATGCAATCATAACTGCTGTTCAGTGTATTTTTCCCATACTAGTCATGCTTATTGCTACTGGCACGTAAAAGAAAACTATAGTGATACTTTCCTCAAAATCACAAGAGGTAGGGGATGAGCATTAGGGTTCCAAAAGGAGGATGTGCTTAACCTGCTTGATGCAATTGCATATGCAAGGATTGAGGGAGATTTTAATGTCACAATGGGGAAGCTACAAGCCTTTTTCCACAGCTGGTGCAATAAGTTGAGACCCAAGAGGACATGGAATAATGGGCTATGAGCAAGTTCCCATTCAAACGATGGGACAATATTACCACTAATCTCACGGAGTCATTCAATACATGGATTTTACAAGAGCGGAGGTACAATGTGTATGTTTTAATACTTGAGCATCAAGAGAAGTTGGCCAAAATATTGGTCAATTGAAATACTTAGAAGCAAAATGTCAATGGTCAATTGAAAAAATGGTGTAGGCCTAAATATTGAGGAAAAATTGATATAGTAAGATATGCTTGCTACAAATATGCATGCCCAATATTGGGGGGATGACGTAGTCTAGGTTGAGACTTTGGGCCCCCATGGAATAATTAAAATTACTGTTGATCTGCAAGCACATAAATGCATATGCTTAAGTTGACATATGAATGGACTACATTGTGTCCATGCATGTGCTATAATAAAGCTAATGCATGGATGTAACATCCTCATTTTCATATGTCTTAAGGACCAAATGATAGCATCTGGAACCACTTTTAAGGCTATTGAAGTCAAATTACTCAATTTGGAATTTTACTCTTAGCGAGTACTGTTCACTGTGTAAATTCTAGAGGAGTGATCTAACTTCAAAAAATCATAACTAATTCTAGAAAAATTGAAATGAAGTGGTTCAAATTGATACACAAAGCTAACTTAATGCTCTTTTAGAAAAAAATAACTCGTTGACCATGCCTTGACTCAGTCAACATCAATCAATGTCCGAAGTTTACTATTTATCCAGCGTTTTTCCCTAATTCCAGCATTTTGGTCCCAACATTTTAACTATCCAATCCCCAGCTTCTCTTCATACTTCTTCAATCCTTTTCTAACATACCGTGGGATTGGGATTATATGGAAGGGGATGAGATTTATGGGGAAATCTCAAGAGCAAACAGTACTAAACAATGCATGCATTAATGTAAATACTTGTGCTTGCTTGTGAAAGTGTTAACATTGCATAATGTGCGTACTTCCATGTAACATATGAAATACAATTGGCCAAAGTAATCATAGTAACAGAGCTTCATACATAAGCACATGTACAACACAATTCAACAAAGCCATAACACATCAAGCATAACATTCAATATATACAAGTTTAGGATCAATTCACTACTTGGCATGTAGCCTTTTCTTCTAGCTTTTAGCCTTGCCTCTAAGGGCCCTTCTTTCCATAAGTCAAAGCCTATACATAGCATAATAATATCTTTATGATTATCCAGTATAGCTCTACTTAACTCATGCTTAACTTAGGGTAATATCCTTAATCTGACATTCCCCTAACTTTCTTTCTATCTATAGCTAACCTTATCAATAGAGATATTTCTCTATTATAACTATTAAGAGCAATCCTCTACTTTATTACAGTAGGGACTAGAATAACTTTCTTACCTCATTCCTAAGCTCTGCCCAGTCCCTAAGCTCCTTAGACTGCTCCTGGTTCCACCAGAACTCCTCCTTTCTTTCTTTTCTTTCCTTTCTTTCTCTCTTTCTCTTTTCTCTCTTATTTCTCCTCTTTATGCCATGCTTGGCCGTGGATTTCCTTGAAGGAGGAAGCGTCTATTTATAGGTGAGTGGAGGTGGAATGAATGGCTTAGATCGAATAGTGATGAATGGCTCAGATCGCTTAGCTTCCTCAAGAAGCTTCTCTTGCATCATCACGATGACATCACCCTCCTCGATGACTCACCATTATGACTGTAAGGAATTGGAAGACATGCAATGAAAATTAACTTAAAAATTTTTCCATTCCTTGCCAGGATCTACCATATGTGTTTAACTCAAGTGGGAAGAAGCATTACCCTCAGTGTTCCTCAGTGACTTCCACAGTTTCTGGTCACGACGTTCACAGCTTCTCTCGGCGGCTCGTACTCCCTTTCCTATTGCAAGAAGTTGACGACTCAGGTTGGCTTCCTCTACTGGTATCCACACAAATAGCGTTCAACCACGAATGACGTGCTAGCGTCTCCTGTCCCTCCAGGGCTTTTTTAAGAATTAGTCCTCTCTATCTCTATTTAGGCAGTTTCTTATCTGTAAACCTTTTGCAAAATCCCTTTCGGCCTTTCTGTGTTCTATATGTTTTAAAATGTAGCTCCTAAAATCAGATATATAGGATGCTATGCTTTTTTTTCTACCGAATTGGATTTTAGAGTTAATCTTATATTAATTCTAAAATTAATACAGTATCTTATATTGTATAATTTGATAAGAAACTAATTAAATAAATAATATTTATATTAAATCCATCCCACAGATTTAATTCACCTATTTATTTAACTTAAAATAAAGATAAGACTAAACTATATTTGATTTATTCTCATAAATCAAATTTAAGATATCATATCAATTTGAATTTCAAATTCAAACATGATAGATATTTAATTTATCCTTATAAATTAGATCTTATAAATATCTCTTATATGAGATATCTTATCAATTTGAATTTTAAATTCAAACGTGATAGAGATTTAATTTATCCTTATAAATTAAATCTTATAAATATCTCTTATATGAGCTATCTTATCAATTTGAATTTCAAATTCAAATGTGATAGAGATTTAATTTATCCTTATAAATTAAATCTTATAAATATCTCTTATATGAGATATCCTATCAATTTGAATTTCAAATTTAAACGTGATAGAGATTTAATTTATCCTTATAAATTAAATCTCATTTATCTCTTATATAATATATATATACAAATTTATATATATACGAATATAAATATAAATAAATATATACATCCACACTGGATCATTCATTGAATCTGGACATGTCTTAGATTCAATGAATCTGGACATCATAGCTCGTGTTAGGCTATTTTGTGTGTGACCTTGTAGGCCCATATGAAGTTGGTAGTGGGCCATTTGCTATACTGTCCCACAAGTCATAAGCAGTCTCTAGCAAGACATAACGACTACCCAAATCATATGAGGATCGTTAAACGATGTAACCTTTTATACAACCATATCATGTCGCTTATGTCACGCGATATTTTGGTCATGGATAGGGCATGGATAATGTCATCCTCCTATTCCTGACAGTTACTTTCTCAATCCCTGAGTAGTCTGACTATATAAATGGAACTACCTTTCCATTACAATATGGCCATACATTTCTCAGACTCACTCATTGAGGGGCCCAGTAATATCTCTCTACGAATGTGAGGGACAAATTCTATCTTGACCATTCACATTCCTCCGCATGAAAAACCACTAAGCCCAAACACAGTCTTTATGATCACTCGGTCAAAAGTGACTTTTGACTAGGTCAAAGCTGAGCATTTGTCATGTAGGAATCCATGATGATCTCAAGTCAAAGGGCATAGTAACATGGTTTGTATATGAGAGAAGCTTATGACGTAACCCATACAGTTCTCTCATAGCGGGTCGGTCCAACACCATGTACTCTTACATGTGCCTATGACTTTGATTTATATCTATATACATCTTCAGAGTCATACTGGTCTTATTTCATCTCTACTCCCGTATAGATGACTGACCAGGGATATTTAGGATAAGATCATGAATTATCCAAGGATGGTCATCACAGTAAACATGCAAATAATATGATAACACAATTAATAAATTCATAAATTAATAATCTTCATAAGACAATAATTGGCCTATAGGGCACAATTTCCAACAATGACATCATCCAAGGACACCTCAGGGGACACCTTAGGGGGTATGTGGCACAATTGGTGGGGCCCTTGGGATACCCCACCAGCTAACTCAGCCTCTCCAGAGAATTCCAGAGCCTTTTCCTGAAATGAATGGCTGAGATTGTGCCACGTGTCCTCTTTACTTTTTCTCCTTTTTCTAATCTCATGAAATGTGTCTTTAACTTATCTTCTTTTCCTGTAATAATGCCATGTGGCACCTTGTGGGTCCCATGAGGACACCTTTCATGCCACTTTATGGTCTAAAGTCATATCTGATTTCCCAGTTTTATCCTTAACCGGTTAACCTTACTTTATGAAAAAGTACTAAAATATTATTTTAATGCCTCTCAACCTCCCATAACTACTAGGCCTACGTTTTTGGGCCTTTAAATGTCATCTTGGATTTCTAACCAAGCCCAAGCACTCTGGTGGCTTAGTTCCCAAGAAACACTTCTTACTTCTTCTTTATGCCTACTGGGACTTTCACTATTTTTCCTGAATTTTTACTTTCTTGCACTTTAGTCCCTAAATATCATTTGTATGCTTCTGGGACTCCTGTATAATAGGGCCTAGTAGCCTTCCTTTTTTAGGCTATATACTGGCTTCCAGGCCTAAAAATTGGGATATGACAAGAGGTACTTATCACTTCTAACTTCATCTTCTCCTTATACATTCACCATGACTGCTGCTATTGAAGTCTTGATAGCAATGGCAGGCTAGATTTGTTGTTCTCTCTTAGAGATGATACTAAACCAGAACCTTTGAGCTGAATAGGAAGTTTATTGTATCTTTAATTCAGATTTAATTGTATCGAGTTGATATAGTTAATTATGTAATTACTAATACAATTAGAGTTATTAGATGATTAATGATTAGAGAACCGAGTTGGATATCCTACTTCTACATAATTGATTGCTTTAATTGATTCTCATCTTTGGACTGAGATAGACATGGCTATAATTAATTAGAGTAATTTTATAACAGACTTTAGTTGTATCTGTTTAATTCATCTTTTTCTATCTCAAGTTGAATGATTATTATTTCTCTATTCAATGTATGTGAGTTGTAGCTTTAATTGAGAATTTAGCTGGCGAGTTGTTAGCTAATATATTCTAATTCAACTAATTAGCTCCAAATATTCTATGTATAATGAAGGTGAGGTAGTTTTCAAGGGAACACACTTGTCATTGATTCATTTCATTACCATAAACACCTAAATTCATAAACAGTAGCATAGGATTTACATTTAGAATTAGTTCAAATATCTCATATCATAAATCCTCTGATTAACTTGTTAACTTGTGGCTCATTAGATTAATTAGGAACTCTAGCATCAATTTAGGCTCCTTGTGAATGGACCTAGGTTAGGTTCACTTTACTATAGGTTAGCTTAGTTTGTTTGATAATTAAAATGACAGTTATCACCATGTGATTTCTATTATAGCACATATGTGATCCCCACTTGCTTCCGTTCCAGCTTCTTAATTCTGGCACATGTTTAATCTGTTCACCAGCATATTCTTAAATATCCTTGTGTCCAGCTGTCAATTATAATCATTTCTATTTCATTCTCATAATAGCAAGTTATCTTGGTAATTAATGAGCATTTTCCTAACATGGAAAATTAAAATAAACATATTATTTATCCAATTAATCAATAAAATCACATCGATTAATTCCCTATTGTTCCAATTTAATTTTATTAATTAATTTCTCATCATATTAGAAATGGGAATAAAATCAATAATAAAACTCTATTTCAACACACTAAAAATACTACAAATATGAGTTTATCATATGGTTACCTTGGGAGAAAGAGTTTTACAAATACTGTAGCTTCAACTAGTTTAAGAAAATAGTAGGAGAAATGGTGAAAAATTCCTAGGCAACACTTGAAGGCATGGAGAAGTCAGTGCTTTTATGGGGCAAGCATGGATATAATTAGTGTGAATGACGTGTTTGTGTGCTGCAATCCATTACCCTTCACATTGGGGTATTCCTTTTTAGCCCATTCATATTGAGTAGGAAATAATAGTCATATGTGAAAGAGCAGTCATTTGCTTTTGGCATGACTCATAATATTTATAGTAACACTAACCTGCAAGTCATGAAATTAAGTAATTAGGTCATTTACTACTCTTCTAATAGTATTTACAACTTCATGCATGATTTTCACAACTTCAGTTAAGACATTTAATACTCTATAGAAAAAATTAAGTGCAATTAGTTGAGTCATTTATTATTCCTCTAATGGGATATATAACCTTAGAAATGATCGTAACAACATCAACTAAAACATTTAATACTCTGAAAAAAGTTACATGCAATGAGTTGGGTTATTTACTACTCCTTTAATAGGATTTTCAACTTCAGTAATAATTTTGACAACTTAAGCTAAGAAATTTATAACTATATAATAAGTAATTGGTATTACTTTCTGGTTTGCAACTCCTATGCAATAAAATTTACAATTTTAGTAATAGTTTTGATAATTTGATCTAAGATATTTACTAATCCGTATAAAAACTTATAACCTTTATTATATCAATGAATTTCATGTTATGGCTATCTTGTAAAGTGTTTAATGATGATCGTTAGAGGCGTAAGATTATGATGAATGCTTTATTGCAGGTTAGTAGGCAATATGACATGTAATATTGGGTCGACATCTTCAAACGGGTGAAGAATTCGTATATACTATTTCACAATGACTTTATTGGTATAGGTAGGAAGTTTAAGAATGTGAGCGAACAGGCTAAGGAGGCAACAAAGGCCTAGAATGACTTATCTACGAATGAACAGAATAAGTATAGAGAAAAGTTGAACAAATTACAGCCTGATGAGAAAAGGGAGAAAAAGGGGAGGGAGAAAGAAGTTGCCTTCAATACTCGTTGTTTACCCTGGCAATTGAAGGCACTTATAGAGTTTGTAAATAAAGATGAAGACTTAGTAACTAAGGTGAAAAAGTTAAGGTTCCACAAGTTACTACATGTTGGAACAATAAGACTCCCGCGTAACTTGTTAGTCTCCTTTATTCAGTCATATGATCCTCCAACTCATAAATTTAGAATTAGGGGGAAGACAAAAAGAATTAGGGCAAAAGATGTTCAAGAGTTGCTTGGTGTACCCTGCAATGAGGAGGACATAAGAGTCGATATTATTGATGAAGATGAGATGTTCAAGATGCTAAAGATTTAGTATAGTAAAGTGTCTTATAACAAAATATCCGATTATATCAAATATGGTCAGCATATAGATAAGTTTGATTTGTTGTTTATGATATATGTGATTAGGACATTTTTGGCTCCTACTGCAAGTGAGAAGGAGAAGGAGAAAGAGAAGGATGCATAGTGGGAGATAGAGAAGAAGGTGGTCAGAAGGAAGAAGGAGGAGAAGGTAGCACCAATCATGTGTATATGAGTGATGATGATGATAATTCTCCTATCTCTGTGTCTATAGATTCTGAAGGCCAAGTAATGAATGAGGAAGAAGTGTTGAGGGAAGTATAACTTAGGACATCAAAATGCCAAAAGAAACCTGTAGCTTTAGTACTGTCTCTATGGGTGCTATCAAAGCCTGTTGAGAGGAAAAAAAGACCGATAGATGCCAAAGATGCGTTTTTCATAATGATAAGTCGCATGTGTTCATGTGACGAGGGTCAAGAGTAAATTTAGGCATGATAAGTTATATTTGTGTGCTTTAATGATTTGCTATCCACGTGTTGCTAATAACAAAATGTATAGGGTTTTGCTTAACATACTTAGTAAAAATATCAGTCCCGATCAGCTATACACACTTGGAAGGATTCAAAGAATAAGATATTAAATATTGATCAATGGCATTTGCACTGTTGTTAGGAGTAAGATGAGCTTCTTGCTACTTCATACAAGTTATATAAGTGGTATGTAAGATGTTAATGGCTGATATGAAGATGGAAGGACAAGTGAGGTGACACATTTTCGATGCGGACTTCAAGGTGAGCTTCTTGACATGTGAGTTTTTAGTGTGTATATGCTGAACTGCTAACCTTCAATGCATTTTATAGGCAATCATGTCATCTAACCCCATTATTTGGAATGTTCATTCAAAGAAGAAGCAATTACTGGCTAAACACGTAGGTTACAACTTAGGCGA
This sequence comes from Leucaena leucocephala, assembly GCA_037074615.1. Classification (NCBI taxonomy): domain Eukaryota; kingdom Viridiplantae; phylum Streptophyta; class Magnoliopsida; order Fabales; family Fabaceae; genus Leucaena; species Leucaena leucocephala. The sequence continues at coordinate 9,092,460 of CM073550.1, forward strand.
CTATGATTTGATTCTTGGACTTACTCTTCTTAGAGCTCACTGGTTCTGTCTAGTGTTAAAGCTAAGGACAATGAATTTCTGCATGTTGGATGCATTGGGTGAAAATGTTTACAGTAAAAAGAGAAAGAAGACAAGTGCAAAAGGAAACGAGATGACTTTTATAATCAAAGCATTCGTAATGACTATAATTCCTAACCTATGCATTTATGATATAATTGAGTTAGTTAAACCTAATCTCCTTGGGAAGGGAAAGAAGCGAAAGGGTGATATTATTTGGACCCAAGTTCCTGTACAAAATAATTTGAGTCATTGAATCAGTTGGTATTAAGGTCTGTACGTGATCAACTGCTTTAAGTTGTTTACATTGTTCATATCGTTGTTTATGAAGGCGAGAATATGGGGTTCATGTACTAATTTGGTTGACTAAATGGGATCCCAATGTTGCACTTGCTTATAATGATGAACACAATGCAAAATTTAGACAAAACCTATTATAGTGGCTAGTTAATCACAAACTCAACTTAAGGTGAGAATTTGCGTTAAGCCTACTTCCACAAAGCAAAAGTGCCACGACGACCAAATGATGTTTAAATTGTTCTAATGTTTAACTTTTGTAATATTTCATTTTTGGATAGTTCAACCATTGACTAACTAGTGTTGAAACTTATGCATACACATTTCCCTATATGACATTTGTAGTGTTGAACTTTGTAATGAGTATGACTGAATATTGTAATGACTATGTACATATTTTCCCTCACATATCGCTAAATGTTATTTGCAACTCCTATAATATGCTTTCCAACTTTGCCAATAGTATTTGTAAGTTTGACAATATGATTTATAACTTTGCCAATGGTATTTGCAACTTTGCTAATAGTGTTTGTAACTCCCATAATAGTATTTGCAACTTTGTCAATGGCGTTTGTAACTTTGCCAATGGTTTTCACAACTCCCATAATAGTATTTGTAATTTTGACAATAGTATTTGTAACTTTAACAATGGTGTTTACAACTCCCATGATGGTGTTTGCAACTTTGTCAATGGTATTTGTAACTACCATAATGGTATTTGCAACTTTGACAATAGTATTTGTAACTTCCATAATGATGTGTGCATCTTTGCCAAAGGTATTTGCAATTTTGCCAATGGTATTTGTAACTCCCAAAATGGTATTGACAACTTTGATAATGGTATTTGCAACTCCTATAATGATGTTTGCAACTTTGACAATAGTTTTTGCAACTCCTATAATGGTATTTGCAACTTTGCCAATGATATTTGTGACTCCCATAATGGTATTTGCAACTTTGACAATGGTATTTGTGACTCCTGTAATGGTATATACAACTTTGACAATGGTGTTTGTAACTTTGACAATGGTATTTACAACTATCATAATAATGTTTATAACTTTGCCAATGGTGTTTACAACTTTGCCAATGGTATTTATAACTCCCATAATGGTATTTGTAACTTTACCAATGGTATTTGCAACTTTGCCAATATTTTTCGCGACTCTCATAATGGTGTTTGCAACTTTACCAATGGTATTTGCAACTCCTATAATAGTATTTACAACTTTGGCAATGGTATTTACGACTTTGAAAATAGGATTTGCAACTCCCACAATGAAATTTGCAACTATGTTCATGGGATTTACAATTCAATTTGATTTGCAACTCTTACTATGGTATTTACAACTTTCATAATGGGATTTGCAGGTCACACAATGGGATTTGCAACTTGTAGCCATAATGTGCTGCATAATTTTATTGATGATATTGACCACATAACTTAAACTACTTACAAAAAATATCCTACCCATTAACGCTATCCATCATATTTCATGCACTAGACATTTTCTTCTTATACCTAAAATATTATGTACAAAAAGCATAAATTGAATACTAAAAAATAATCCATCATGTACTGACAGCCAACTTCATATTGGATTTAGATTTTTGTATGTTCTTCTAGTGTAGCCAGCTTGGTGGCATGTGTTGCAGTGATATATCTTCTTGTTTTGAAATTGAGATTCTCTCCTTTTAGTTATAGGCCTTCTTGGTGGTATACTTGTAAGAGATGGTGTTAGACATGTTTGGTCATTTGTACGTTACTATCATATCCTAAATTTTCATTATCTGTATAATACTGATATTAGAAAAAGGTTTGGAAATGATTATGATGATGATCATAAGGGATAATAAAGGTTAAATGAGTTTTGAAAAAAGAGAGGGACCTAAACACAAAGTGGAAAAGATTAAAGGCCAAAAGTTAAAGTAGAAACAAAAGTTGGGCTAAAAGTGGTAATTTCTAAAAGTTAAGGGACTTAAATGTAATTAAGCAAAAAGTTTAACGGCAAAATTGTAATTATAGAATGTTCAGCCGAAGAGGCTTGAACTCCTGATAGTATTTTAGTCCCATATTTCATCAATAAAGAGAGGAAGTTACACTAGTTAATTTGGCATGATATAGAAATTTTATTAAGGTTACAGACAACAGATATTTATCTGATAGTCTAAAAGTTATCTAAAATTTCATCAGATTTCATGGACTTTAGATATAAGTAAGAGAGTTATAGAAAAGTGTGACCTACAGTGTTAGATGTCATGGATCTGACAAAATCTCGGAAGAAGTTATGTATAAAAAGTTATCCTTATATTAGTGAATTTTGACGGCAGTTTGAAAACACCCGTGATCATATAATGGAACTTATCAGTATGTAAGCCTAGATAGAATGAAATCAAATGACCTCATATATAGTCCCATGATGACGCCAAGGAGGGCCCAAAACTTAGGGTACCAGTTTATCAGTAGAAGGGGCCAGTGTCCAAGAAAAAAATGTCAAATTATAAAAATGCCCCTATGTAGCCATATTCCACCAGAGATGGATGTAGAGAATTTTGGTCATATGGGACAGGGTAAAATGTGGCACATGGTATAAATATGATTAGTTGAGCCAGTATATACCCTGAGGCAGTACAAAGAGGGGTGAAATGATAATTATGCCCTCAGGGTTAATATAGTGCAAAAAAGGACACTAAGGGTATTTTGGTCATTTTCCAAGGGATGGATGGCATATAAATATTCAGTATAACCATGTCAATGGTATGAGAAGCCTAGACATTGATTTCCAAGATATAATATATATACTGGAATATTATAAAAATTAGGAACAGAAAACAGTCCGGTTGTTGTGAAACTGCTCCGATCGGTATCTGATTGGACTAAAATTTTTCCATAGACTTCCTTACATGAGAATTTCACCACATACCCCCACGAGGTGTCCCATGAGTTGTCCCTTATGATGTCATAATTATTCTTTTTGGAAAACATTAAATCCAAGATTAAATGTGGGCATTTAGATCAAATAGTGCACAAAGTAATATTGGCCATTGATTTTCCATGAATTTTTCTATAATTACCCCCTAAAATCTGTTTCAAAACCATGGCCTCATGAACCTTGGGGAAACTCTTTCAAAATGGAAACTCAAGCTAAGAAAAAAAAGATTCAAGGTACCAAAGTTCAATCAAGTTAGAGATTAAAGATAAGCAATATTTCCTAGCTTCTTTTCCTTTGATTTGGGAGCTTGAACTTAGGGTTTTTGATGGGGGGAAAGTTGAATTTTCTTTAAGGTGTTGTGCTGCCCAAAAACCTTAGATGAAAGGGGGAATAAGAAATTAAAGTTAGAAGTATATGATTGAAGCTTAAACAAGCTAGTTAAGTGATTGGTTGTTGAATCAAATTGATATTCTTGACTTTGCCATGGATGAACCTATTCAGTATGCACTGTTCATGATGGAAGGAAATGGAATTTCAATGATTTAATGCTTCCATTGAATTTATATGATGATTTTGTGTAGGATTGGAAAGGTTTTGAACCTTAGAAGCATTGAAATTCTAAGATTGTAGATTTTGAAATTCTTCACTATTACTGTTCAATCACATGAAAAATGATTGGAATTTCATGATTTTGATGCTTCTAATGGTTTTAAAATGACAAATTGTGTGGGGTAAAGTGGAGAAACAAGTATGAAAAACATTAGAATCAAAACAAGAATTTTTGAGGGAATTGTGTACATGTTTCAGTTTTGTACATCAGGCCATGAAGGAGCTGGAATTTCATGATTTTAATCTCATAAATGGATTCAAAAGATGAAATTGTGTAGGTTAAAGTCAAGACATCAATTGGTTCAAGAGTCAAGTTGATTAGTAAATATTAGAGAAAGTATGATAATAAAGAGTGTAACAAGGTTAGTCTTGAACATGGTTAGAGTTCATGAGTCCTAATGAATTATGTGATAAATATGAATGTGTTTAGGACCTTGAAACATCCAATAAGTTGTTGGGATGTGATTGACATTAAGGCTTCATGGTTGGAAAGCTAGGGAGCAAGTGCAAAAGATCAAGAGAAAAGCATAAGTGCAAGGTAGTGAACTTACCTCTTTATGTGCTTGATGTGATATGCTTATGTGTTGACATGTAAATGATATTTGAATGATGTTGTAACATGATAAATGATTTTGAATGTATTTTGAATGACATGTTTTCCATGGCCATGCACTTTATGTAAAAGTATATAGTATGATGGCATGTTACTAATCAAAGAAAGTTTAATCAAATTATATATCATGCATTAGCATCTGTCTTGCATATTTAAGTGGTAATATTTGCTACTGAGATTCCCTAGAATCTCACTCTCCCATAACCAACCAATTTAGGTCAAACATGATGTAAAAGGTATACACGGAGAAGAGCTAAAGAATGGAAGAAAGGAATGGAAGTAATTGAGATCTTATTATATGCTATGAATTATCTATATAAGTAAATGCCATGTAAGGTGTTCATTTATGTGATGAAACTATTTGTAATAATTATGGCATATGTACATGACATATATGAATATTGAGAAGCTTATTTGATGGCTTATACATGTTGGAATAATTATTGGAAGTGAAAGAAAAGAAACTAAAATGGTAAAAACGTAGGTCCTAAAGCAGTTTTGTTGTGCCTTCAGTTTGACCTAGCAAATGAAGGAATTATTTCATAAAATTTTATGAGCATGTAGCACACATCCATAAATTTAAATACATAGGTATAATGCTTCATTTGGATGTGTATAACAAGAGAAATGAATTTCTAAAGTAAGGGACCAGAATCTGTGTTTAGAAATTTTGACCAAATAAACAGTAAACTTTGATGAATAAACTATATTAATTGGTTAATCATTTGGTCTGGAAATTATTTTTCCCTTAAATTTAAAGATGTTAGATTCATGTATATTTTTGAACCACTTCATTTCAATTTTTCTAGAATTAATTATGATATTTTGAAGTTCATTACGTAATCTAGAATACCATGTGAACAGTAACCCGAGAAAGAGAAAATTTCCATATTTAGCTAATGGACTTCCAAAGACTTGTAAGTGGTTCTAAATGCTACTGAATGGTCCTTAAGACGTATGAAAGTAAGGATGTTATAGTTACAGTCGATAGTCATTAGGATTTGCCACTCCTGCTAGTAGGTATTAATTCACCGTTCTCATTCTTGACTACTGTCAATCCGCTCTTCTTAGGCACTACATGCACAGGAGATACCCATTCACTATCTGAAATAGCATATATGATTCCTGCCTTTAACAATTTACTAATATCCTTTCTAACCACATCAGAGATCAATGGGTTTAATCTTCTTTGGGTTTGTTTAATTAGCTGTAGTCTTCACTCAGCAGAATCCTATGGGTGCAAACAATGGCATCTATCCCCTTTATATTAGCTAATTTCCAACCCAAGGCCTCTTTATTCTTTCTAAGCACATTTAATGGCCTAGACTCTTCACTAACAGTTAAATAACTGGAAATTATGATCGACAATTTTGAGTTTGGCTCAAGGTAAGCATACTTTTGGTTAGAAGGTAAATCTTTTAACTCTAATTCTGGGGGTTAGACAATGGAAGGAACCAAATGGGGGGAATCATTTAAATTAGAAATAATCCTTTTGTAGATTCTTGGAGGTTGCGCATATATGATTTAGCAGACATTCCATGTTGATTGTAGTCTCTTTAGCAGTTGAACCCAGCTTACATTGGTCTAAGATACAAAATAGTTGAGATCATACTCTCTCATTCCTACATCATTATTTGAGATCAAATCATTTAAGGTATGAGATGCAATTTTGGTATGAGAATGAAGGTGAGAAGAGTTAGAATATATTGACCCTTTACCAAAACAGTGGAGTGTGAAACTGAAGGAGTTTGGAGTTCCTTGGTTACATTTGGCATTTTTGGTCCTGACCTTTCAGCTTCTAATCGCGACTCCAGTTGATAGGGTGTGCCTCTGGAACTTTTCATCGTGATGTGTTCATCTTTTAGTCATGACTTGGGGTCATAGAAAGGCTCCCCATCAGCAGTTTGATGTTTTGTCACAACATCTTCATCTTCGTGTCGTAAATGATAGTTTCTGGAGTTTTGTGTCATGACCTTAAAGCCATTGGGTCATGACTCATCTTCATAGTGGATCTCAGATTGATGTTGTGACGTGGAGGTCATTTTGTCATGACTGTGGGTCAAAGAAACTTGACCCTTCTTCAATTGTTACACTTCCAACTTCCAGAATATCTTGGGATCCTGCAAGATCACTCAACAAACCTTTTGCGAACACATTATCTCTATCATTATCATGCAAACACAATTCACGTTCATCCCTAGTCTCTTCAATAGGATAATCAATGTTATTCAAAGTAGTAAAAGCAAAATTATCATAAGGAAATTTCATTGCTTCATTCATGTTCAAGGTTACCACATGCTCTCCAACTTCTATTGTAATGGAACTATGCTTCATACTAATGATAGTCTTAGAAGTTTCGAGGAAAGGTCAGCCTAGGATCAAAGTACTGTCATTTACTAACTTATTGGACATGTCCAAAACATAAAAATCAGTTGGGAACACTAAGTCCTTGACCTATACTAGAATATCCTCAAGGATTCCCTTAAGATACCTAATTGAACTATTAGCTAACTGGAGCACTAGGCTTGTGTCTCTAAGATTATTGATACTTAAAGCTTGATATAACGACCAAGGCATTACATTAATGGCTGCCCCTAGATATAGTAACGCTTCCTTAATAGGAACATTTCCTATTGTGCATGGGATTGTGTAAATCCTGGGTTTTGGTACTTAACAGGTAGTTAGCCTTAAAGAGTGATGACACATTAGCACTCACCTGGATTCTCTTAAGAGGTCTAAACTTGTTTTTATCAACATACAATTCTTTCAAAAAATTTGCATATTAGGGTTTCTCTTGAGGAACACAACTAAAGGGACATTTATTTCTAACATGTTGAATAGGGTATAAGCATCTTTTGCAAAATCAGGGTTAATCTTTTTCTTTATAGCAAACTAAGAGTTAGGAAAAGGGAGATCTTTTATACTTACCTTCTTACCTTTGTTCATAGAGGCTCCTTGCTTGCTTGACTCTAGCTTCTCCTCAGGTTGCTTTCCTTTGTAGGCTAGACTTAGTACTGTTGTTGCTTCTTCTTACAGCTCTTGTATCTCCACTTAGGCTTGTGAGTTCTCCTATTGGGTTGGCTTCTTCATTACAAGCTGCTCTTGTTTAGCACATTCATATTTCCCAATTTGTACTTATGGCAAAGATGAGTTCTCAAATTTAGCATCTTTCACATCCTACTCCGGTGTATCAGTTTCCTTAAAATGTACCTTTCTGCCACTTCTGAGTGATATAGCATTCAGACCCCTCTAGTTAATGACGGTGTTCAAAGGTATGCTGCCACTACTCTTTCCTTGAATGTCACTTACTGTATTGGAGACTTGAGTTAAGTGACTTGTGATATCTGCATTCTTGGAACTTAACTCCTTAAGTTTCCTGTGCATATCAGCATTATCCTTCTGCATACTTTGAAGGATTGAAGCTGGGGAGGTGAATTGACCGTCATTCTCTTTGAGCTTGTTATCTATGTTAGTCATTCTACAGTCCATGTTGTTCATATGCGCAGCCATACTCTTCAAAAACTGAGAAGTCTCATCTAGCCTTAATGGTAATAAGGTATTAGAGTGAGTTAGAACTGTAGACCTTGCATTATTTTGGTAATTGCTTGAGGAAGCACCACCTCCTTGCAATTGATTTGGCCTAACACCCTCCCACCTAAAGTTTAGGTGGTCTCTCCAACTAGGGTTGTATGTCTTAGAGTATTGGTCTCTCTTTTGGTATTGATTGTCTCTCCCTTAATTTATTATTTCCAATTCTTCATACTGTCTATCACATGTACTGGTATCATGTATCATTGAATCGCATGATTCACATCCTGTAACCAAGGCTTGTGAGGTACCTACTACATAAACTTATTTTGTGGAATGTAGCTCCCTTTCAATCAGATTTATCCTCTTTTCCATTCTGTTTCCTAGGGTTGCTATTTCTGCTAAGATCTCTTTGGAATTACCCAAAGATGATATGGGCATTTTCCTTGGGTCCCTTGTCTAATAGTCTTCATTGGCCATTTTCTAGAATAACTCCCAACTTGTTTATGGAGTTTTATCTCTCAAGGATCTATTTGCTATAGCATTTAAGGAAACCTGATTATGAGGGAGTAGACCATCAAAGAAAATATCTACTAAATTAGCCTTGGTCATGTTGTGGTGAGGGCATCGAGCTAACAGGTTAAGAAACCTTGTCCAATACTCATATAAAGATTCTCCATCCTATTGCAAAATATTAATGATCTCCTTATTCATTCGAGTGGTCTTTAAAGCTAGGAAAAACTATTCAAGATAGGTTGATTTCAGCTGATCCAATGTAAGAGTGGAGAAATGAGTTGGCAAATTGTATAGCCACTCCTTAGCCTTCCCTTCCAAGGTAAAATGGGAACACTTCCTTAAGATATCATCCAGTGTAGTCATTGGAGGCTTCATTGAAGAACAGATCATATACTTGGTTTGTAAATTTCTACGTGGACATTCTCCTACAAAACCATGAAATTTAGGTAAGGTTGCAATCAAAGCTCTTTTAATCTCAAAATTGGCTTCTTCAGTATAGAAACCATAAGGATCATAATTCACATGCGAATGATTAATTTCCCTCACACTTCTATTATCTTATGCATTCATTGGTATTTCATTTTCTCTATTCCCATTATGCCCATTATGATTGATATCATCCATATTCAGTTCAGTTTTAGACTCTAGAATACTAAAGGAGGAACTAGATTTTGCTTCTTCTCTAAATTCCCTAAATTCTCTCTTTAGTTTCCTAAGTCTTCTCTCAAGTTTAGGTTCAAAAGGCACTAATGGTTTAGCTCTTTTACGTATGCAATGTAGAAAAGATAGAGAATAATCAATGCAATCAGTCAGAGTCAGTAACGGAAGTTGCACAACATAAAATTTTTAGTTGGTCACAACTAAAGTGTGTTTTTGTCGCAACCCAATATCACAGAGAGCAGTAGTCGTGACTGAAGATTTTAAATGTAATGACTGGTTTTCATAGAGTAATCAAATTTCATAGGGAAGCAATCAGGTCACAACACAAATAGTTATGGGTCGTGACTTAAAGTCACATAGAGTAATTGTTGCGATATAGGTGAGTTGGGTCGCGACTCACTGTCATAGAGATTGATTATGTTAAAACTCATAAAAGTGCATAATGCAATACGCAATTTAAAAACTATTAAAAAACTAAAATGCAAAAAAAATAATAAGAAAAATGACTCAGGTAGCTAATGAAAAATGACTCAGGAACCAATTACTCGGCTCCCCAGTAACGGAACCATTGTTGTAGTCTTATCCATCAAAATAAAGTTAATTGCACCCAATATAATATAGTATAAGGCACAACCCTATCATTCTTCTCGAGGAGCCTTTTATTTGAAAATCTAGCAGATTGGATGTCAAAATCAATGGAAAAGTAGGGTGTAGATAAGTAAATCTTATTGTATTTTTGATTAAGATGAAAATGAGTTGATTTGTTTGAGAAATATGGTATGAAAGACTCTTGATGATGAAAACGTATCTATCCTTGCACTCACATTAAAGTTGGAGTTTTAAAATCACTAAGTCTCAAAGAAAGCCTCAATCGCTCGATTAAGTCCAAAACCCTAATTTTCCTTAAACTCCTTCTATCAAAGCTAGTTTAAGAACTATTAGTGAACTATCATAAACCACTAAGTGTATAAGTTGAATTTAGATGATGAAAATGCCCTCGAATGGTCGTCGATCAAAAACCCTAGATTTCAAGCAATTAAATTAGTTAATAATGATCACTAGTAATAACCCAACTTTCTTAAAATAAAAACTGAAATATTCTATTAAAAAGTGAATGTTCACATCATCCGAATTCAATTACAAAGTCTAATATGAGAATGATCAATCGATATTCAAAACTTGCTCATAAGATGAAAATCCTAGATCTAGCAGCAATTATAACAGGAGAAGATGCAAATTATAATAGTAGAAACTCCCCATTTTAGTCTATAAGCTCAAGATATCAAATCCATTACTAAGAGACTAAAGGTTTAGCCTCTCATCACTCCTGCTATATTGCAATCGCTGTCCAAATGAGATACTATAAAGAAACAATGAGAATATGGTATAGTGATGGTGTAGAGATATGAAAAATATGCTGAGAGTTATGGAACAATGGAATATATGGAGAAGGTGATCAGAGAGCACTAGAATACTGCTTCTTAGCCTAATCAAGTCAAAAACCAACCTCTGCGTTAACGGCATCCTTCTTCTACATTTATTTCTACGTGACCTAATTCAAAATGCTTAGTTTTAGTAGTTTCACATTTTAATCGCGACCATATCCATATTTTGGTCGCGACATCTTTATCTTAGTGTCACGACTGATCGTCTCTGGATTAACAATGATCGTTGATAATAACCCAACTCTCTTAAAATAAAAACTGAAATATTCTATTAAAAAGTGAACGTTCACATCATCCGAAGTCAATTATAAAGTCTAATATGAGAATGATCAATCGATATTCAAAACTTGCTCATAACATAAAAATCCTAGATCTAGCAGCAATAATAACATGAGAATATGCAAATTAGAACAGTAGAAACACCCTATTTTAGTCCATGAGCTCAAGATATCAGATCTATCACTAAGAGACTAAAGATTTAGCCTCTTATGACTCCTATTATACTACAATCGCTGTCCAGATGTGATTCCATGAAGAAACAATGAGAAGACGGTAGATTGATGGTGTAGAGATATGGACAAGACTGTGAAGAGGTGTCACATTCTACTTTTTTTCTATCTATATAATATTGATAGTGGGTAGATGTTTGGAAATGATTGTGATGATGAATAGAAAGGAAAAATAATGATTAGACAAAGGTATAAAGATAAGGGACTAAATGAAAAGTTTAAAAGTTCTTTGGTGTAAAAATGAATGTAGAAATAAAAATTGGGCCGTTAAGTGTGATTATGAAAAGTTGATGGCATAAAGTGTAATTTTCAATAGTTCAAGGGTTAAATGGTAATTATGAGAAAGTAGAGCTGGAAAAGGCTCCAAAATGCCCAAAATTAGATTAGTCCTAAATTTTTCTAATAAATAGAGAAAATTATTTCGATCAGTTTGACGCAACACATAATTTTGATGTGAGGTCCCAAAAAATTTATATTAATTTATTAAGAAAGGGAAATTAATATAGTATCCTCTGGAACTTAGAATCAAATGAAATTTGGTAAAAAAAATCCTATAATTAATATAAGAATTTATGAAACTAACAGAGCTCAAAAAGGAGTGATGTAGAATTTATTATAGAATTTACAGTATATTAAAATACCCTATAAATATGTTTTGGAGAAATTTCTAGGGAGTTTAGTCCATGAAGGTAGTAGACCATGTAAAGGGCCCAAAATGTCATCTTATAGGCTAGTAATATTTTTAGATAAGTATGTGGGCCAGGGCTAATAAAGACCAGGAAAAATGTAAAATTACAAAAAATGCCACTGTGTTATGTCATTCAGTAAAAGTCAGACGAAAGGGCATTTTGGTCATTTGACTAAGGTTAGATGGTAAAGGAGAATTCCCAAAATAGTTGACCAAGGTCAGGGAATACTCTGATGAGGTGTGAAAAGACGATAATGCCTTTAAAATGTTAAAGTAAATAGGAAAGGAGGAAGTGTAAGTAAATATTTGACACAAATCTTCTTGTTTTATTCTTATGGTAATCAGCTATATGTTATTTATTTTGATGGTAACCTTGGGAGAAAAAGGTTTATAAATACTGTAGCTTGTACTAGTTCAAGAAAGTAGCAGAAGAAATAGCAAAAATTCCTAAGCAATGGTTGAAGGCATAGAGAAGTCAGTTCATTTATAGGGAAAGCATGGATATGGTTAGTGTGAATGAATACGTGTTTGTGTGTTGTAGTCTGTTGGGGCATTTTGCATTGTGGCACTCCTTTTTAGCCCATTTAGATTGAGCACAAGAATGAGAACGATGAATTGATACTTACTAGAGTGCAACATTCATGGAGGGTTTGTATTGATTATCGGAAGTTGAATGATTCTACTAGGAAAGATCATTTTTGCTTTACTTTTGATTGATCAAATACTTGAAAGATTAGAAGGGAAAAGCCATTATTGTTTCCTAGATAGATATTCAGGATATTTCCAGATTCCAATAGACCAGAGGGACTAGGAAAAGACCACATTTATATGTCCTTTTGGTACATATGCATATAAAACAATGCCATTTGACTTGTGTAATGCTCTGGGCATATTTTAGCATTGTCTACTTTATATATTTGCTTATTTCATTTAAGAATACATGGGTGTGTTCATGGACAATTTTACTATATATGGAAATTCTTTTAATGAGTGTATAGACAGCCTTGATAGCATCCTTACTAGATGTCTTGAGAAAAACTTAGTTTTGAACTTTGAAAAGTGTCATTTCATGGTTGATCATGTAATAGTACTTGGGCATCTTATATCTACCAAGGGGATTGAGGTGGATAAAGCAAAAATTGAAGGTATTTCCTCGTTGCCCTACCCCACAACTATAAAAGAATTTCGATCTTTTTTGGGGCACGTTGGATTTTATAGAAGATTCATCAAAGACTTTAGTAAAATTGCTTTGCCACTCTCAAAACTTCTTCAAAAGGACACTGAATTTATTTTTTCTGCTGATTGCAAAGAGGCTTTTGAAAAAATGAAAGATAGGTTAGTTTCTCCAGCTATCCTAACTTCACCAAATTGGGATCTTCCTTTTGAACTATCATGTGATGCTTCCAAGTACTCTGTGGGAGTTATGATAGAACAAAAGGAAGGTAATTTATCTAGGGTGATTGCCTTTGCATCAAAAACACTTGACACTGCTCAAATTAATTACACTACTACTGAGAAAGAATTGTTTGCCATTGTAATGGCTTTGGATAAATTCAGAGCATATCTCATTAACTTTAGAGTTGTTGTTTACACAGATCATGCAGCAATCAAGTACTTATTCTATAAACCTCAATCTAAGCCAAGACTTCTATGGTGGATGTTACTTCTTCAAGAGATCAATATAGAAATAAGGGATCAAGCTAGAAATGTGAACCACATTACAGATCATCTAAGCAGGTTACCAACAGAGACAAGGGGAGTACTTAGTTCCAATCTTATTTGTGATTCTTTCCCTGATCAATCCCTTTATTTATTGCTATTGTAGAACCTTGGTATACTCATTTAGTTAATTTCATTGAGATTGGCCTAATCCCATATCATTTGTCTAAGTTTTAGACCTAAAAGCTCAAGAGTGAATATGTGCTACTTAATGTTTGTTTCTGTGCTATTTGAGATGACATTCTTCGATTAATACAATCTTTCATCACAAAAGTTTTTGCTTTTTATCTTAATGTGTGATGAATTGTTAAAAATTGGATCCCCACTTTAAACTTTACTGATAACTAGAAAGGTTTTAGCATGAAAAAAACATTTTAGGACTTTGACAATTATCACTCGGTAGTCTCTGTGAAAACTAGTTGTGACATATGTCATGCGATTGTCGTATTCTGATCCATCAAAATAAAGTTTATTGCACCCAATATAATATAGTATAAGGCACAACCCTATCGTTCTTCTTAAGGAGTCTTTTATGTAGAAACCTAGTAGATTGGATGTTAAAATCAATGAAAAACCTGAACAGGGATAAAATGGTTTCTGGGTTTTAGTGATTGATGCAATAAAAGTAGGGTGCAAAAAAGTAAATATTTTTGGATTTTTTTGTTTACGATAAAAATGAGTTAGTTGAGTTAAGAAATATGCTATGCAAGACTATTGATGATGAAAATGTATCTATCCTTGCTCTCATGTTTAAGCAATTGAGTCCAGAACCTCAAAGAAAACCTCAATCGATCGATTGAGTCCAGAACCCTAATTTTCCTTAAACCCCTTTAATCAAAGTTGGTCTAAGAACTATTGGTGAACTATCATAAACCACTTAGCTTGTAAATTGAGTTTAGATTATGAAAATGCCCTCAAATAGTCATTGATCCAAAATGCTAGATTTCAAGCCATGAATTAATTAACAACGATCGCTGGTAATAATTGACTCTGTTAAAATCAAAACTGAAATATTCTATTAAAAGCAAATGTTCAAATCATTCTAATTCAATTACAAACTCTAATATGAGAATGATCAATCGATATTCAAAACTTGCTCATAAGATGAAAACCCTAGATCTAGCAGTAATCATAACATGAGAAGATACAAATTAGAACAGTAGAAACTCCCTGTTTGAGTCCATGAGCTCAAGATATCTGTTTTATCACCAAGAGGCTAAAGATTTAGCCTCTCATGACTATATGTTTTGGTCGCGACCTGTAAACACAGAGAGAATTCCACAAGAATCAAGGTCACGATCGGAGGACTCTTTGGTCGCGACTAAAAGATACAGGAGCGTGGTTTCACTTTCATTGGCTTGTGATTTCTTTCCTGGTCCTTTCTCTCTTCCAAAATACCTGCAATCCAGAATAAAAGCTCATTATAAAAGTCTAAATCTATAAATAACAGAATATATGCAGTTTGAAAGAGTTAATTTACCATTTTAACCTTTTATTAGCACATTGCCATGCACAATCATATATTACCACAAAAGTACAATTTAAGGCCTAAAATAATGGTAAAGTTGTTATAAAACTCTTAAAAATGTCATAGAAACTATATACAAATGTGTCTTATCAATAATACATTATTTATTAAAGAAATAAGCCCGATCTATCAATAGTTCAAATTTATGTTGAATATTATTATCTTCGGTGCTACTAATGAGGATCTTTGTCAACAATTTGTCAAGTTAATGCAAGGAGAATTTGAAATATCTATGATGGGAGAATTGAAATTTTTTCTTGGACTTTAAATCAAACAATGGAAGAATGACATTTTCATCTCACAAAAAAAGTACCTAAAGGAGCTCTTGAAAAAGTTTGAATTGGATCAAGGCAAGAGTGATTTAACACCAATGAGTACAAGTAAAATGCTAGATAAGGATCAGAAGGGAAAATATTTGAACATTAAAAGATAGCATGAAATGCTTAGATATATTCTATACCTCACTGCATGTAAACTAGGTATACAATTCAACATGGGGATGTGTACAAGATATTAAGCTACTCCAAAGGAATCACATGTTTAAGCTGTAAAGAGAATATTCAGATATCTCGTCAAAACTATTGATTTTGAGATATGGATTCCCAAAGGAGGAGTATCATACTTGATAGCATACTCGGCCTATGACCATAAAGGATTGATAAGACACAAATTGTGTATGGTTTCTATGATATTTTTAGAGTCTTATTACAACTTTACTATTCATTTTATACCTGTATTTGTGTTTTTATGGTAATACATGATTATGCTTGGCAATATGATAATTAAAGGGTAAAATGGTAATTTAACTCTTCCAAACTGCATAAATATTGTTCTCCACTGATTTGGACTTTTATAGTGAGCTTTGGTTTTGAATCACAGGTATTTTATAGGAGAACTAAGGACTAACATGAGCAGAAAAGAAATTACAAGACAAAGAAAATCAGATCACACCCCTATGCTTTTTAGTCGTGACCAAAGTGTCCAAAGGTCGTGACCTAATTTCTTTTGGTAAGTTTCTCTGTGTTTACAAGTCGCGACCAAAATATGAATCTGGTCATGATTAAAAGAGACAATCGTTGAAGCTGCGCATTTTGGATTATGTCATACGATAATAAAAGGAAGAGGAAGATGCAGATGTAAGGGGCTGGTTTCTGGACCTAATTGGGTCAAGAAGCAGTACTCAAATCTTCTCTGCATCTTCTCCATAACCGATACACTTATCTTTTATTTTTTTACACCTTTCCATATAATCTCACATCTCTACATCATAATCCATCACCTCTTTCTACTTTCTTCATGGCATCATATCTGGACAGTAATTACATCACAGTAGGAGTCATGAGAGGCTAAATCTTTAGTCTCTTGGAGATGGATCGCATTTCTTGAGCTCATGGACTACAGTGCACATGGGGAGTTTTCTATTTTAATCTCACATTTCTTATGTTTTTCGAATTCCTAGATCTAGGGTTTTGATTTTATGAGTAAGGATTGGATATCAATTGATTATTATGAGATTAAGTTTTGTAACTGAATTTGGATGATTTGGATGTTGGTTTAATATAAATATCTCAGTTTCAATTTCTGGATAATTAGATTTTTATCAATGATCATTGCTAAAACATCCTTACTTTCATACGTCTTAGGGACCATTCGTAGCATTTAGAACTACTTACAAGACCTTGGAAGTCCATTAGCTAAACCTGGAATTTTACTCTTCTCGAGTTACTATTCATATGGTATTCCAGATTCTGCGACAAACTTCAGAAAATCATAATTAATTCTAAAAAAATTGAAAGAAAGTGGTTAAAAATATACGTGAAGATAACATCTTGAAATTTAAGGAAAAATAATCTCCAGACCAAATACTTAGTCAATTAATACAGTTTAATCATCAAAGATTATTGTTTATTTGGTAAAAAATTCTGAAAACAGATTATGGTCCCTTAATTTGAAAAATTTGTTCTCTTAGTACAGACATCAAAATAAGGTGTTCTTGGTTTCAAAACAAAGCTTTACATGTTAAATAAATATTTGTGAAATTTCATACATTTATCTCATCATTTACTATTTTTCATTACATCATGACCATCACAACTTATATTGGTCATATAACAACATTTCATATAACAATTCTTCACATAACATTTATACTATCAAATCCCTAGCTTCTCTTCATGCTTCTTCATCCTCTTTCATCATTAATAAACCTGCTGAGATTGGGATTACATGGAAGGGGTGAGATTTATGGGGAAATCTTAGTAGCAAATAGTACTAAATAATGCATATATTAATGTAAATACTTGTACTTACTTGTGAAAGTGTTAATATTGTGGAATGTTCTTGCTTCCCTATTTCATATGAAATACAATTGGCCAAAGTAATGATAGAAACAAAGGTTCAATCATAAACACATATGCAACACAATTCAACTAAGCCATAGCACAACCAAGCATAACATTCAATACATACAAGTTTAGGATAAGTTTACTACCTCATATACTTAACTTTCTTTCACTTTAACTTTGCTTTGCCTCTTTATTATTACTTCTTCTTGATGTGTGGCTTCCTCTTTGGAGTCCACAATCAAATCCTAATATCACATAATCATCCATCCATTACAATATAACTTTCTCTTGAACATTGAGTTCATTTAACTACATTAACTTTCCTTAATCTTAACTAATGGATTTGGCCTTTAAATCAATTGATGTTTTGATTTTACCCTACAAAATTTTATCTTTTGAATCTATTTATAAGCTTAGAATCATGAAATTCCAGCTCCCATACACTGTTCTGGACATATTTGAAAAACATGCATAATTCTTCAAAAAATTCTCATTTTGATTCCAATACTTCTCATACTTGTTTCTCTACTTTATCCCACACAACTTTTCATTTTAAAACCATTGGAATCATTAAAATCATGAAATCTTAATCACTGTTCATACAAACGGACAGTAATAGTGAAGAACTTCAAAATCTACAACTTAGAATTCTAATGCTTCTAAGGTCCACAACCTATCCAATCCTACACAAAATCATCATATAAATTCAATGGAAGCATTAGATTATTGAAATTATATCTTCTTCTATCATTAATAGTGCAAAACGAAATGGTTCAACCATGGCAAAGTCAAAAGTATCAACTTGATTCAACAACCAATCACCTAACTAGCTTGTTTAAGCTTCAATCACATAATTCTAACTTTAATTCTTCTTTCTCCTTTCATCTAAGGTTTTTGGACAGAAAAACACCTTAGAGAAAACTCAACTTTCCTCCATGAAAACCCTAAGTTCAAGCTCCCAAATCAAAGGAAAATAAGCTAGGATATATTGCTTACCTTTAATCTCTAGCTTGCTTGAACTTTTGTACCTTGAATCTTCTTTGTCTTGGCTTGAGTTTTCATTTTGCAAGAGGTTCCCTAAGGGTTCTCATGCCATGGTTTTGAGTAGAAATAGTGGGGGTATTTATAGAAAAAGCTCATGGGAAATCAATGGCCAATATCACTGTGCATTATTTGATCTAATGGCTTATAATTGCTCTTACATTAAACCACCAAGCCAACTTGAGATAAGATCACATGACAAAAATCTTCTCCTCCCCCTTGTCTTGGATGCCATGTGTGAGGGTTTATGGGTTCTACCATGTGTAAACCCTAATTCTCACTTTATTCCATTTTATTTTCTTTTTCAAAAATTCATAAATCATTCACTATTGGACTTGGGCTCCAAGACAACTTTTGGGACTTATTGGGCTTCCCTAGGATGAAATATTAGACTGCCCTAGGCCTTCCTTGGGTCCAATAGCTAATTGGCACAATTTCCAAGGTACTTTTCTTATACCGATATCCTTAAAATATCCTGATTTTGAAATAAATGCTAGACACCTCTTTTAGTGGTTTTAACATTTTTAGAAATTCATTCTAATATAAAATAAATCCCATGCAAAGCCTAATAGTTTTCTAAGACCCATAAATCCTAATCAAAATTCCCTATATTTCTTCAAGACCCTTTATTGGTGTCCGATTTCACTTTAATTTCTCAAAGGGCATTATCATCTTTTTACACCTCATCAAAATATTCCCTGATCTTGATCAACTATTTTGGGAACTCTCTTTGACTGTCTAACCTTAGTCAAATGACCAAAATACCCCTATTTTATCTCTGGCTCATTGACACAACACAGTGGCATACTCAGTGGCATTTCATAATTTTATATTTTTCCAGTCTTTATTAGCCTTGGCCCACATACTTATCTAAAAATATTACTGGGCCTATAAGATGCCATTTTGGGTCCCGAGAGATTCCCCAAAACATAGTTATCGGGTGTTTGAATACACTGTAAATTTTATAATAAATTTTACATAACTCCTTTTTGAGTTATGTCAGTTTCATAAATTCTTATATTAATTATAGGAATTTACTGCCAAATTTTATTTGATTATGAGGTCCAGAGGATAATGTATTAATTTCCCTTTCTTCAAAAATTGATATAAATTTTTCAGGACCTCACATCAAAATTCGATATTTTGTCAAACTGATCAGAATAATTTTCTCTATTTACTGGAAAAATTTGAGACTAATTTAACTCTGGGTATTTTTGGCTCAACTTTGAATAATTACCATTTTGCCCTTGAACTTTTGAAAATTACACTTTAGGCCCTTAACTTTTTATTATTACACTTAATTGCCCAAAGCTTTTGTCTACTTTCATTTTCCATGATAGAACCTTTAAGTTTTTCATTTTAGTCCCTCTCTTTCTTCAAGACTCGTCTAACTTTTCTCATTCCTTCTTATCATCGTCACAATCTTTTCTAAACCTCTTTCCTTAATCAGTATTATACAGATAGGAAAAAAAATAGGATATGATAGTTGCTAACTAATTTGATTGCTTGAAATCTATGGTCATCAATTGATGATCATTTGAGGGCATCTACATCATCTTATTTAAATTGCATGCTAAGTGACTTTTAATAGTTCATTAAGAGTTTTTAAACTAGCTTTGATCAAATGAGTTTAAGGAATGTTACTGTTATGGACTTAATCGATCGATTGAGGTTTCTTTTAAGACTTAGTGATTTTAAAACCCTATATTATATTAAGAGTAAGGATAGATAGTTTTCCATCATCAAGAGTCTGTCTCAACACATTCCTTTCAAAATCTACTCATTTTCCAACTTAATAAAAAATATAAAAATATTTACTTTACTACACCCTTATTTTATTGCTTCAAAGATCAATCAAACCTAAAAACCAAATTTTACTTTTACTCAGGTTTTTAATGGTTTTGTCACCAGTTTGCTAGGGTTCTAATAAAAAGGTTCCTCAAAAAGAAGGATAAGCTTGTACCTTATACTACATTAATAGGGCGCAATTAATTTTATTTTGATGTATAGGATGACGATAGCCTATGCGAATCAATGCCATCATTGCTGGGGAGCCAAGTAATTGGTTTGTTAGCAATTGGTTGTCAATTTCATTATTTACCTAAGTCAGTTTTTTTTAATTTTAGTTTATTTTTTATCATATCCTAATTTTTCCCTATCTGTATAATACTGATAGTGAAAAGAGGTTTGGAAAGGATTATGACAAAAATCATAAGAAATGATAAAGGTTAAATGAGTCTTTAAGAAAGAAACAGACCTAAACAAAAATTAGAAAAGTTTAAAGGCCAAAAGTTAAAGTAGAAACAAAAGTTGAGCCCAAACCAAGGCCTAAATGGTGCCATAGTAAGCCCAATATGATGACTAGACAGTTAAGTGGGTCAGATCCAGAGCAGTCCAGGAAAAGTATGAAATTACAAAAATGCCCCTGGATGCCCATACTATACCAGTAAAGGATGGATGTCATTATGGTCATTCTATATAGGCCAAAAATGTGGAACATAGTATAAATATGATTAGTTAGAGCTAGTATATACCCTGAGGCAGTTTAAAGAGGGGTGAAATGACAATTATACCCTTAGGGCTAGTACAGTGCAAGAAAGGACACCAAGGGTATTTTGGTCATTTTCCAAAGGATGGATGATAGATAAATATTCAGTATATCATTGTCAATGGTATGAGAAGCCTAGACATTGATTTCAAGGACATAATACATATCCTGGTATATTATAAAAAATTAGGAACAGAAAATAGTCCGGTTGTTGTGAAACTGCTCTGATCGGTACCAAATTGGACTGGAATTTTTCCAGAAGCTTCCCCCAAATGGAATTTCGCCACAAACCCCCATGAGGTGTCCCTTGAGTTGTCCCACATGATGTCATAATTATTCTTTTATGAAAAAGGGAAATCCAAGATTAAATGTGGGTCATTACATCAAGTAGTGTACAAACTAATCTTGGCCATTGATTTCCACCAAGATTTTTCTATAAATACCCCCTCATTTCTGCATCAAAACTGTGGCTTGTCAACCCTTGGGGAAACTCTTGTAAAATGAAAACTCAAGCAAAGATAAAGAAGATTCAAGGTTTCAAAGTTCAAGCAAGCTAGAGATTAAAGGTAAGCAATCTATCCTAACTTATTTCCTTTAATTTGGGAGTTTGAACTTAAAGTTGTCATGGGGGAAAATTTGAGTTTTCTCTAAGTTTTTGTGCTGCCCAAAAACCTTAGATGAAAGGGGAAAGAAGAAATTAAAGTTAGAAACATATGATTGAAGCTTAAACAAGCTAGTTAAGTGATTGGTTGTTGAATCAAGTTGATATTCTTGACTTTGCGATGGTGTACCCTGTTAGGTCTGCACTATTCATGAGGGAAAGAAATGTAATTTCAATGATTTAATGCTTCTATTGAATTTATATGATGATTTTGTGTAGGATTGAAAATGTTTTGAACCTTGGAAACATTAAAAACTCGAGGTTGTAGTTTTTGAAATTCTTCATAGTACTATTCATTCACATGAAAAGTGATTGGAATTTCATGATTTTCATGCTTCCAATGATTTTAAAATGAAAAGTTATGTGGGGTAAAGTGGAGAAATAGGTATGGGAAGCATTAGAATCAAAATAAGAATTTTTGAAAAAATTGTATGCATAATTTCAGTTTTGTACAACAGGCCATCAAGGAGCTGGAGTTTCATGATTCTAAGCTCATAGATAGATTCAAAACATGAAATTGTGGAGGGTAAAGTCAAGATATCAATTGGTTCAAGAGCCAAGTGGATTAGTGAATATTAGAGAAAGTTATGATAATAAAGAGTGTAACAAGGTTAGTCTTGAATTGGTTGGAGTTCATGAGTCCTAATGAATTATACAATGAATATGAATGTGTTTATGACCTTGAAACATCCAAGAAGATGTTTGGAAGTGATTGACATAAAGGGTTCATATTTGGAAAGCTAGGGAGCAAGTGCAAAAGATCAAGAGAAAAGCTTAAGTGCAAGGTAGTGGACTTATCTCTTTATGTGCTTGATGTGGTATGCTTTTGTGTTGACATGTATATGATATTTGAATGATTTTGTGACATGATAAATGATGTTGAATGTATTGTGAATAACATGTTTTCTATAGCCATGCACTTTATGTAAGAGTATATAGCATGATGGCATGTCACTAATCAAAGAAAGTTTAATGAAATTACATATCATACATTAGCATCCATCTTGCATATTTAGGTGGCAATGTTTTCTACTGAGATTCCCTAGAATATAACTCTCCCATAACCAACCAATTTAGGTCAAGCATGATGGAAAGGGTATGCATGGAGAAGAGCTAAAGAATGGAAGAAAGGAAGAGAAGTATTGAGAGTTTACCATATACTATAAATTACCCATGTATGTAAATGCCATGTAATGTGTCTATTTATGTGATGAAACTATTTAAAATACTTATGGAATATTTACATGATGCATATGAATATTAAGAAGTTTATTTGATAGCTTATGCATACTGAAACAATTATTGAAAGTAAAAGTATAGAAAATGAAATGGTAAAAACGTATGTCCTGAAGCAGTTTTGTTGTGGCTTCAGTTTGACCTAGTAAATGAAGGAATTATTTCATGAAATTTTATGAGCATGTGGCACACATCTAGATCTTTAAGTGAATAGGTAGAACTTTTCATTTGGATGTGTATATCAAGAGAAATGAATTTCCAAATTAAGGGACCAGAATCTGTTTTCAGAGTTATTGACCAGATGAACAGTAAACTTCAACAAATAAACTGTATTAATTGGCTAATCATTTGGTCTGGAAATTATTTTTCCCTTAAATTTAAAGATGTTATATTCATGTATCTTTTTGAACCACTTAATTTCAATTTTTCTAGAATTAATTATGATGTTTTGAAGTTTATTATATAATCTGGAATACCATATGAACAGTAACCCGAGAAAGAGTAAAATTTCAAATTTGGCTAATGGACTTCCAAGGTCTTGTAAGTGGTTCCAAATGCTACTGAATGGTCCCTAAGACATATAAAAGTAAGGATGTTATATTTTGGTATCACAGTAAAGGATTCTGTCTTAAGAAATGCTTTGAATAGATTATTTATGGACTAATATGAGATTATTCCCAGACCCTAACCCTAAACAGTAAGTATTTTGTTAAGGTAGGGTATGTTTTGGGATAGTTAGCATGGTTTGATTAAGCAAATAGTACAGGAGTAGATATGGGGTTTTATGAGGTTAAGACAGAGGCCTTAGTTAATAAGGCAGTTGATAAGAGAGACTCCTGGCTAATTGTGAAATGTACATCTAGACTTTGATCATCCCTCATACAATGAAGAGAGTTCAGATGAGAGTATAGGGGATCAGTCAGGGAAGTCTACAGTAGAATGTCCTATAGATATTTCTGTAGACTCAAACCTGCAGTCTGGAGGTCATGTAGAGATTCAGGCTGAAGCTTAATGTGCACCAGTTGATGTGGAGTCTAGTGACTCTATATGGTACGAGTTTGTTAGAGTGCCCTTTAACCCTGATATGAACTTGATCCCTCTGATGAGAGGATAAATTATGACTGAGGAAGCTGAGTACTGGTATTAAATTATAGGTAGACTAGATATTATTCCACCTCCACTAGAGTTTGAGGATAGAGTTATTACAAGCAATAGATCACAGTCCCCTAATTCATACATCCAGTCAAAGTTAAAGATAGTTCCTGTCCAATCTTAAAGTCCAGGAATATGTGACTTTATAGAGAAAGATCAGTTGGATGTTCCTGGTCCTAGTTAACCCCAGCCTTCTTCGTTAAAGACAAATAGTGTTGACCATATTGGTCTGAAGAAAGCTGTGGAGAGTGAATTACTCAGTCTAGGTCAAAGGATGGACAAAAAGTAGAGATTAAGAACAGTTGTTATCTGCAGTTCCCCAATGCCATAGCAGGGATGATGAACAGATATACAGCAGAGGGCATTAACCAAGATACTCTAGAGGACTGGCATGAGATATAGTAAGTCATGTATTGCCAGCTACATGGCATATAGAGTTAAGTGAGTATTTGGCAAATGATCTGCCAACCAATATACAAGGGGTAATGTATGTACAAATATTATGGTGATATAAAAGGTGATGGCTAGAAGTACTAGACAAGTTATGTTGTGATGATTTAAGCCACAGGTCACGACAAATATTTACAAAAACTTTTAGTTGTGATAAGTAAAGACCAATGATCACGATAGGAATTTTTGGAGCTGTAGGCCGTTACAGAATATGACCTGTGGTCATGACAAAAGAATACAAAGCTGTTAAGTTGTGACAAGTAAGTTGAGATAGTCATGACTAAAGGTTACAGAGAATATAAGACGCGGCTAGCAAGTATTCAGGTGGTGACTAAAATGCACAGAGACCTGATGACAAGAATGAAGATGCTGACCTCACTGAAGGTTACTAGTTAGAGGTTTAGCATAGAGTATAGGCAAGCTAAACAGTATGATGCACTGAGATACAGAATATCAATTTAAGAAGAGCTTCAGAAGTAGATCCTTCGTATGATCATCATGAGTTGATCTACAGTACGAAAGACTTTATGCAGCTAGTCTTTATGGAAAAGAATAATGAGAAGTTAGAATGAGACTTACCTAAGAATGATCTAATTTATGGCTTAAGGCTAGAGACGTGATGGCTAATAGATAGAAAGTTAATTTTCCCAAAGCAGAGGGATTCCATCACAAAGAGATAGTAACCTGAAGCTCTGCCCTAGAGAACAAAAATAGTAATGTTAGATGATGAATGAGATCCAAGTGACTTAAATTAGTCAGAATCCAAAGACATACCAGAAAGGAATCATAGTCCAGTTAAAAATAGACTGAGACTAATAGAGAGAAAGAGGTAAAAGATAGTAGAGAGATACAGAAGTTTAAAAGAAATGTTCCTCTCGGTTAGAGAGAGAAGTGAGCATGAGGCTAAGGGTTACAGTAAAGGAAAGAGAAACCCTTTGATGAATGATTAGCCGAGTTTATCTACCTAAACTTTGAGGCTTACTAAGAGATATTTTCTCGCTTGTTAGTAATCTAGAAAGATAAGGGAAAACTTAAAAGTATAAATGGCATAAAGCATAAGCCCTTCCTCAGTTAGCTAAAAGGAAATAGCTGACTCAGTTATAGATTACCGTTAGATTACAGTGAGGCCAAGGACATATAAGTCCTTCAGGTTAGAGACAGAATTTTTACAGGCAATGAAAAATGTTATGATAAGAATAGATATGGCCTAGTAAGGTAGCCACAGATTCAAAGATAAAGTGACTCCCATATTCCTTATGTAAGAAAGAATAAAGAAGGGTTGAGTCTATACCCTAATAAGAGGGTAATGTAGCAGCCTAAGTGAAACAAGTAAATGATTTAGGATCTTGAATAAATGATCAGGACCTAGTGATTAAGGGTGATAAAGGGACATAATGATTTAAAGTCTACCTTGTTAGTTGTTTAGTTGCAGTATACATATAAGGAATGGTGGAGTAAACTATGTAATAGTAATATGGCTTATGTTGCCACAGGTTATGATAAGAAGTTGCATCTCCTTATAGTTGTCATATGGTGACACGCATGTTAGAGAATGCTTAAATGATTGCATCTCCTTGCATATTATGCATGTTGAGTATGCTATGATAAATGAAAACTCCTCTTACACAGTACATACTAGGTAGAGTATACCAGATAAGAAAGTTAGGTTGCTTCTATGCCCTACGACATGCAATTAGATAATTTAACTTGGTGATGATAAATCAATAGAAAAGTGATGGACAAAATAGTTAGTTAATTCCTAAAGAATGGGATTAATGATAGTTAATGGGATAGAGAATGAGATTAAAGATGATGATTATGATACTGAGGACATATCCCTTCAGTAGGGATAAGATATATGAAAGGAAATGAGAAGCAGTTATGAAAGATGATGCGGCTCTAAGAAAGAGTAGTTTCTAAGTAATATAAGTTAATATCTTTGTAATAGAGCTAGATTGCTCTTGCGATAGAATAAGATTGTTGAAATAAAGCCACAAGATGGGACAATATAACTTAGATAGAGTAAGGTCCCTTTAATGAGATGAATAGATAATGATTGATATGTGCATGGTAGAGCCTGTGTAGCTCTCTGGAGTAATTAATATAGTAAAGTTATAAAAGATGAGAATGATATGAGAAATTCCTGAGTGATAGGGAAATGAGTAAAGTCCTAATAGATAATATTGGCTTATGTGACCATTTTTAGGGAATTATCTGTTGAGTTAACAGCTATATAGAGGTGACTAACCTTGTAACTTTGTACATTAGTTTAGGTCTTATAGAGATGAGAATATAGTACAACAGAATCGCAGTAGATTCTATAGGATTGTAGTAGATCCTAGTATGGCTCATAGGGTCGCAGTTAGATCTTGAAATGGCTTACGGTTGATCACAGTAGATCCCAAGGGTCACAGTAGACCAAGCCTAGAGCAAGAAAGTGATGAGCCACAAGTACAGTATTTCTTTAGAAGGACGAATACCAAGGAAAAGTTAAGGTATAGAAGCTTCACAAGTTGGTTAACTCATAACATAGAGAATACCCATGATGCTAGTTTCAGATAACCTTATTACTATCAGGGACTGAACTCAAAATCTCCTTACACGTAACAGGAAATAAGTGATCAAAGTTAAAGTTATTAGTCCTGAATCCCAAGGATTTATAAGAATATTTCATAAGATATGAGAAAGGGTCAAATGAGAATAAAGAGATCCTTACGATAAGATTACAACGAATAAGAATGAATGGTAAATAGATCCTCCATATGAGAATAAAGAGATTAGAAGGGCAGATAGACCTAAGAGAGATAGTATAAAATGGACCTAAGATAGTAAAGTACCAGGGTTGGAGCTTGTTAGCACCAGTGCTTTAGATTTTTATCTACATATTTCAGTTAAGCGTGCTCAGGTAAGGGTAGTCCAATGATGGTTGACCCCCTGGGAAGTGATAGGAAAAGTGTAAATGCCATAGAGATTTGGCATATGTGCACAGAGCTATGTAAGATGATATACTAGGAGATAGCCAGATTTGGCCATATATGCCATGTTATGGCATGAAAGATATGTAATGAGATATGTTATGAAAAGTATGTAATAAGATACATTATGAGAGATATGTATTGAGAAGTACAATATGAAGTGGCTTTATAGCTAGCCCTATAAACGGATCGAGAGGCTTCCTTTTTGAAAGGGATAAGATATTTGAATGTTAAGCTACATGTGAAAGAGCAAATGAGAGCTTTCACTCCTTGCATAAAATGCTAGGCATTATGTTATGCTATGTTATGTTATGTTTGTAAAATATGCTAAAGCTCCGAATGTTAGAGCAGTGGAAGCTCTATGTTATAGAGCTATGCAAGCTCCAAGTGTTAGAGCTGTGCATATTAAGAAAAGAAATGCTTGAGCTCTGATGTTAGAGCTTTGCATTCATGCGCAGGTATGTAGTCCTGCTGTCATATCCTACTTTTAACCACAATTATACTTGATTAGAAGTGATTGGAACCAATTACATGATCATTTGCTTTGAAAACATCCATTTCCAAAAGATTTGCTCTCGGGTACTGTTCACTTTTACTGTTCATTTGGTAATTCCAGAACATGTACCCTACTTTGAAAATTCATAATTAATTATAGAAAAATCGAAGTAACATGGTTCCAATTTGTAATGAAAGCTCTTTCACATATATTTGAGTGAAAAATATGAAACTGAGGTTTTCTTGTCCCAATGAAATCAGTTTAATCGTTGAAAATCACTGTTCATTTGGTAAAATCTGGAAGTTCCAGTTTCTTTGATTAACTTCAAAAATTCATTTCTCTTTGGTTACTTATCCAAATGAACTGTGTTACCTATGGATTTGAAGCTTTAGACGTTATATTTAACCTCATAAAATTTCATAGAAAAACACGTTCATTTGGTATATGAAATCTTTGTGTAACCGTCACTGCCTCTCAGCACTCGTTTTACTCAATTCCAGATCTTACTTCCAAATTTGGAAAATCATAACAATTCAGATACTTATCCAAAGGAGGCGTTCTTGGTGTTCATTTAAAGCTCTGTGTCTTAAATTTAATCATCCCAAGTTTCAGATTAAAACTCGTTGATTTAGATGCCAAAAACATTGTCAAATCACCACGGCCTCAAAACAGGACTAGAGAAACATACACCATGCATACTAGCATATCATCCCATAGTGTCATGTAAGTCATGTAGCTTGTTATACAAACTTATTCATCAACATTTACTCTCCTCCCTTGAAAAGATCCAGCACCTAAAATATAGTTATGCATGTGGAAGGAATGAGATTTCATGGAAATCCCAATAGCAAGTTACACAAACTATAATATCATGCATGGATAATTGTATGCTTAACATGTTGTCATGAGATGGGAGCTACTTCATAATGGTACATAAGCAAAATCTAACATGCATATTGTCATGACATAACTTGCAAGGAGTTGCAATCATTCATACTTCATCATAACATGATGACATAAGCTCAAGCTCAACCAAACACCATAATCAACAAGCAAGCAAAACAATTAAACAAACATGAGTTATAGTTAGGTATCCTTGCTACCTCTTAGCTATCTTGGTCAAGACCTTCTTGAAGTGCTTTCCTTCCTTCACAAATGTCAAAACCTAGCCATTACAACATAATATCAAGTTACAACTCAACTTGAAACCAAATGCAAGACTAGGTTTTCACTAGCTCCCTTTCTTTCTCTAATTTATGTTTCCTACTTCCACCTTTCCAAAATAAATTCTCATGGTTCATTCCCACATAATTTTTCATGTAGAATCCAAATATGAAATCAGAATTTCCAAAATCAAAACATACCAATTTCTACAGTGCCAAACCGAAATGCATGCTCTTGTTTTCCAAAAATTCTCATTTTGATTCCAATGCTTCCAATACTTGTTCTCCTACTTTATCCCCACACAACTTTCCATTTTAAACTCATTGGAAGCATCAAAATTATGAAATTCCATCATATGAACAGTATCACGTACAGTACCAGCAAGAACACAAAACCCTAAATCCAAACATACTTGAATTCACAAGCTTATACTACTTGATTCTAGCTTGTTTAAGCTTGTCTAAACTATCCATAACATAAAACTCATATTTTAACCACATATGAACAGCACTTCCAGCAGAAACCATAAGGGAAATATAGCATGAAAACCCCTTAAAACCATGAGCTAACTTGCTAGAACAAAGCTCAAGATCAAGGGAGATGATTACCTTGCTTGTTACTTCACTTTGGTTGCTTCTTTCTTGGTTGAATGGAAATTTTGCAAGAGTTTCCCTATGGTTCACCATGCATGCCGAAGTGTTCTGAATAGGGGGGTATTTATAGAGAAATTTGGGTTGAAATGGATGGCCAAGATTGATTTGGTTACTATTTGATCTAAAGGCTCACATTTAATCTTGGATTTTACTTTTTCTAAAAAGAATAATTATTACATCATGTGGGACAGCTCATAGGACACCTAAGAGGGTTAGGTGGTGTGCTGCCCATGTCAAGAAGGTTCTGGAAAAATTCCATTCCAATCCGGTACCGATCGGAGCCGTTTCACAACAATTGGACTGTTTTCTGTTTTGAATTTTTTTTTATAATATACCAGGATATGTATTATGTCTTGGAAATCAATATATAGGCTTCTCATATCATTGAAAATGATATATTGAATACTTATCTGCCATCCATTCCTTGAAAAATAACCAAAATACTCTTAGTGTCCTTTCCTGCGCTGTACTAACCCTAAGAGCAAAATCGTCATTTCACACCTCTTTACACTACCTCAGGGCATATATTGACTCTATATAATCATATTTATACTATGTCCCACGTTTTTGGCCTATCCATAATGACCAAAATGACCTTCATTCATCACTGGTACAGTATAGGCATCTAGGGGTATTTTCGTAATTTTACACTTTTCCTGGACTGTTCTGGCCTGTGGCCCATATAACTGTCCAGTCACCTTAATGGGCTCACGATGGTGTCATTTGGGCCTTATTATGGGCTTATTGCCTATATTGCCTTTATGGCCCAATTCACCGTACAACTCTCCCGATCATATTTATCGGGTATTTTATTTCACTGTAAAATCCCGTATGCCTTCTACAGGATTCCTTTTCTGATTCTGTCAATTTTATAAATTCATATATTAAAATATGAATTTTCTATAAAGTCTCATCTAATTATGAGATCTCAAAAATACTATAATAATTCCTTCTGACTTCACGAATTTATATCAATTAATCGGGACCTCAAATCAAAATTCTGTGTTGCGTTAAACTGACCGGAATATTTTTGTCTATCTACTGGTAAAATTTGCGTCTGATCTGATTTCGGGCATTTTTGGCTTGTTTTGGCTCAACTTTTCCATATTTACATTTAGGTCCCTTAACTTTTGAATAATTGCACTTTAGTCCCTGAACTTTTCATTAATTGCATTTAGGTCCCTCCTTTTTCTTCTACTTTCACTTTTCACCTTCAAACTTTTAAATTTTCATCTTGGTCCCTATTCTTTCCTTAGTTATTAATCCTTCCCTTTCCTTTCACAATTTGATACAGTTTATTCCAAGAATCTTATATCCATTGCAGATAAACTGTACAGGTACATCAGGTCAAAAAATTGGGGATATGACATTTCTCTCCCCCTTAAAATAAATTTCGTCCTCGAAATTTATATTACATATACATTAAGGAAATAGTTCAGGGTATATCTCTCTCATCCTTTCCTCTGCTTCCCAGGTAGCTTCATTCTCTGTTAATCCCTTCCAAACCACCTTAACTAGAGGGATCTGCTTATTTCACAACTGCTTGACCTTTCTATCTACTATCTGTACTGGTCTAACTTCATAAGTCAGGTCATCTCGCAGTGCAATATCATCCTGCTCAATCACATGTGATGGATCTGAAACATACTTTTTTAATTGGGAAATATGGAACACATCATGAATTTTGCTGAGATGTGGAGGAAGAGCTAATTTGTAAGCCACTGATCCTACTCTTGAGAGGATCTGAAATGGCCCAATATATCTAGGATGCAGCTTCTTCACTTTGATTGATCGTCCAGCTCCTGTCGTTGGAGTCAACTTAAGGAATACATGCTCTCCTTCTTCAAACTCCAACGGCTTCCTTCTAACATCAGCATAACTCTTCTGTCTGCTTTGAGCTGTTAATAGCCTTTTTCTGATCTTATCAATCTGTACTACTGTCTAGTCTACTAGATCAGGACCAAACATCCTCCTTTCGCTCAACTCCACCCAGCACAAGGGAGATCTACACTTCTGTCCATAAAGTGCTTCAAACGAAGCCATCTGTATGCTAGCCTGATAACTGTTGTTATAGGAAAACTCTATCAATGGTAGATGGGCATCCCAACTCCCTTTGAAATCTAAAACACAAGCTCTTAGCATATCCTCAAGCGTCTGGATTGTTCTCTCGGACTGACCATCTGTTTGAGGATGGTAAGCTGTACTAAATCTGAGAGTAGTGTCCATTTCTTTATGTAGAGCTCACCAAAAGTTTGAGGTAAACCGAGGATCTCTGTCAGAAATGATACTACTGGGAATACCATGTAGTCTAATAATCTCTTTTACATAGAGTTTTGCCAGCTTCTCTAGAGAATCCTTTTTATTGATTGCCAGGAAATGAGCTGACTTCGTTAATCGGTCAATTACCACCCATATAGCATCATGCTTAGTAGGAGTCATGGGCAGTCCTTCAACAAAATCTATGGCAATGCTGTCCCATTTCCACTCGGGTATCTCTAGTGGTTGTAATTTCCCTACTGGTTTCTGATGCTCAACTTTCACCTTTTGACATGTAAAACATTTAGACACATAATTTACAACATCTTTCTTTAATCCAGGCCACCAAAATAAACTCTTCACATCATGATACATTTTGGTCATACCTGGATGTACTGTATACTTGCTTTTATGTGCCTCCTCTAGTATATTTTCTCTCAATCCCATTGCATTGGGAATATATGGTCATCCCCTAAATCGTAGTAATCCATCTTGGGACACATCAAAGTTTTTAGTTTCCCCTCTTTCCAGCTTACCTTTGAAAATTTCTGCTAGCCTATCCTGCTCCTGAGCCTCTTTTATCTCATCCTCAATAAAAGCTTTAATCTGCGTTCCTCCATAAGAACTTTCTGATGTCTGCATTTGATACAGAGGACTCCAATCTCGAACATCTTCTATTAGTTCTAGCTCTTTGATCATGAGACTAACAACCTGCACCACCTTTCTGCTCAAGGCATCGGCCACTACATTAGCTTTTCCTGGATAGTATTTGATCTGGAAATCATAATCCTTTAGAAATTCCATCCATCTCCGTTGCCTCATGTTTAATTCTTTCTGATCTTGCAAATACTTCAGGCTTTTATGATCACAGTACAGTTCTATAGTAGCTCCATACAAGTAGTGCCTCCATATCTTGAGAGCATAAACTACCGCTGCAAGCTCCAGATCATGCGTGGGATAATTCTCTTCATGTGGCTTTAACTGTCGAGAAGCATAGGCTACCACTCGTCCTTGCTGCATCAACACATATCCTAACCCCTGCTTGCTAGCATCAGTGTAGACTATATAAGTCTGAGTTGGGTCTAGGATAATCAGCACAGGAGTCATGGTTAATCTCTGCTTTAGTTCATGAAAACTGGCCTCACACTTCTCATCCCACTTGAATTGCTGATTCTTTCTGTTCAGTTGGTTAACGGTAGAGAAATTCGAGAAAAGTTCTTAATAAATCTTCTATAATACCCTGCTAAGCCCAGAAAACTTCTGATCTCCGTCACTGTCCTTGGCAGTTCCCAGCTTAGCACTACTTCAACTTTGCTAGGATCTACAGCTACCCCTTCATGGGATATGACATGACCGAGAAATTTGACTTCTTGCAGCCAAAACTCATATTTACTAAGCTTAGCATAAAGTCGTTTCTCTTTAAGAGTACTAAGAACAATCCTCAAATGCTCTTCATGCTCTGCAGTCGATTTGGAGTACACTAAGATATCATCAATGAAGACTACCATAAACTGATCTAGATAAGGCTTGAAGATTCTGTTCATGTAATCCATGAAAATTGCAGGTGCATTCGTCAGACCAAAGGGCATCACTAGAAATTCAAAATGACCATATCGAGTCCTGAATGCAGTCTTTGAAATATCATCTGCTTTGATTCTGAGTTGGTGATAACCTGATCTCAGATCAATCTTAGAGAATAAGCTTGCTCCAACCAACTGGTCTAGCAAATCATCAATTCGGGGAAGAGGGTACTTATTCTTAACAGTAATCTTATTCAACTCCCGATAGTCAATGCACAATCTGAGACTGCCATCTTTTTTTTTGACGAATAACACTGGAGCACCCCATGGAGAAACACTGGGTTGGATGAAACCCTTCTCTAATAGCTCCTCTATCTGCTTCTTAAGTTCAATCATCTCATTGGGAGCCATACGATATGGGGCTTTAGATACTGGTCCAGCTCCAGGTACGATGTCAATTGCAAATTCCACTTCTTGTTCTGGAGGTAATCCCTGAATCTCCTTTGGAAAGACTTCAGGAAATTCTTTGACCACTGGAATTGCTTTAATTCCTTCTTCCACTTCTGCTTGAACAGAAAAGAAGACCATATATCCCTGATATCCTTTTCGTAAACATCTATCCGCTTGAGCCTCCGTCAGGAAATTCAGTTTCACTTCTGGATTCACATTTGGGGCTTGTGGACAAAGAACTAGAGTTTTGTTCTTACAATCCAGCATTACATTATTGGCAGACAACCAATTCAATCTAATTATGACATCAATTTCATGGAATGGCATGCATATTAGGTCAAGAGTAGTGCAACAACATTCATATCGAATGACACTATTTAGGCAGACATCTGATATAACTACTTTAGCATTTGTAGGGGTTGTGACACGTATGGCATAATGCAGCTTGCTAATTGTAAGGCCCAAACATTTAGCACATTCATAAGAAACAAATGAATGACTTGCACCCGAATCAAACATAGCAATCACAGCATGATTATTGAGATAGATGATAAATTGGATAATCTCGGGTGATCTCTGTGCCTCTTCCCTTGCCATTGCAAACACTCGCCCTTGAGTGCGTGGCCTTTGATCATTAACTGCTTGGGGACAATTTTTGGAAAAATGTCCAGGCTGGCCACATGTGTAACAGACGTTCTGCCCCATCAAGCATGGTCTGTATCCATGGTTCTTCCCGCATTTGTTGCATACTCTAGACCTCTGGTCTCTATTATTTGGGTTGCCCCTGTAATTCCCTCTGTTAGGCTTTCGGTTCTGCTACCACTACCTTTTCCTCTTCTTGTTATAGCCACTATCACTGGCTGCATTTCTATTCTGGTTAGGTCTCTCAGGAGCAGCAGTCTCTCTGTTTACTGGTCTCATCAGCATCCGGTGATTCAGACTATTCTCAATAATTCTGCAGGCCTCTACTGCTTTATTGAACTGATGGTATTGTTGAGGGGTCATCTTATCTTTTAGAGTAATATTCAATCCCCTGATCATCCTCTCCGTCATCCACCGCTCATCGTCCACCTGTCGTAGATAAGTGGAATACTGGGAAAGACGGATGAATGTTGCTAAGTATTCGTCAAAGGATTATTTTTCTCCTTGTCTTAGCACAAGGAATTCTGCTTCTCGTTCATCTCGTACAGACTGGGGAAAATACTTCTCATAAAACTGTTCAAGGAACACTTCCCATATGATAGGAACGTGTCTAGCCTATAATACTAACTCTGTGTTCTTCCACCATCTGTTCGTATCCCTTTCTAGCTGGTAGATTGCCATCTGTGCTTTACTCTCAGACGGACAACCTAGTACCTTAAAGATCTTCTGTAATCTGCTGATCCAATCCTCCACTTTCTGTACATCAAACGTTCCCTCAAATGTCGGAGGACTATGCTTACAGAACTTAGTCATCCATTGTTGAATACCAGTAGGATCTACTGTTTGTCCTGTCTGTCTTGGTAGTTCTGTTATCTGTTGAACCATCTCTGGTTCTGTATTAGCTGTACCTGCAGACTCTGGGTATCTGAGGTTCTCCACTGCTTCAGCTACAGCTGCTGCTATAGCAGCATCCCTTTCCTGCTCACTCCTTGCTTGAGCAGCTTTTACTTCCTCTATCAGCTTCTGCTGCTGCTCCATCCGTTCTAGAATCAGCTGATTAATATCTCCAGCGTTTTGGGATTCACCCAAAGCACTAGCTCTTCTGGTTCTTACCATTTTGTTTTACTATCGTAATAGGAAATAGGAAAGGAATATTATAATTAACATACTTTATATTTCATTCAAAACATAGCATACAACAGGTTTAACATCATTACATAAACTCTTCATAACAGACACACATACATGTATTATGACATTACTAGTCAAAAGTATATAGATTACAACAACATTCATACATACAGCTATTACACTATGTTTTCTCATAATGAATCCTAATAAATTCCCCTACCATGTAGATCCAATTATGGATATCCTCAAAGGGTTCCTCTTCAAAGTACTGATCTAACCCTTCTCTCCATGTTGATGTAAGAGGCAAAATATCATCCATGATGTTAACCCAATCAGTAAGGGTAAGAGTATTTGGATCATATGCCTGATAGGCCTCCCTTACTCTTGCTATGAAATCTTTATAAACTCTATAGTCTTGATCCATATCTCTAATCAACATCCTTCCTATCCCATATAGCTGCTTTGTGAGTTCCACATCTCTCTTAAAATGTTCTTCATCCATATCCTTCCCAGGGATTAACTCAATTATCTAATGGTTACCCAGGTATAGCTGTACTACTATCTTCTTGGTTCCACTTGGACCTGGAATATCGGTAATTAACTTAGGGTCAATTATGCAAATCTTTACTTATGTTTCAATCTATAAATAATGTAATCAGAGCATTTCCTAAGCCAGAATCCTTTACTCTGATACCAAAATGTCATATCCTACTTTTAACCTCAATTATACTTGATTAGAAGTGATTGGAACCAATTACATGATCATTTGCTTTGAAAACATCCATTTCCAAAAGATTTGCTCTCGGGTACTGTTCACTTTTACTGTTCATTTGGTAATTCCAGAACATGTACCCTACTTTGAAAATTCATAATTAATTATAGAAAAATCGAAATAACATGGTTCCAATTTGTAATGAAAGCTCTTTCACATATATTTGAGTGAAAAATATGAAACTGAGGTTTTCTTGTCCCAATGAAATCAGTTTAATCGTTGAAAATCACTGTTCATTTGGTAAAATCTGGAAGTTCCAGTTTCTTTGATTAACTTCAAAAATTCATTTCTCTTTGGTTACTTATCCAAATGAACTGTGTTACCTATGGATTTGAAGCTTTAGACGTTATATTTAACCTCATAAAATTTCATAGAAAAACACGTTCATTTGGTATATGAAATCTTTGTGTAACCGTCACTGCCTCTCAGCACTCGTTTTACTCAATTCCAGATCTTACTTCCAAATTTGGAAAATCATAACAATTCAGATACTTATCCAAAGGAGGCGTTCTTGGTGTTCATTTAAAGCTCTGTGTCTTAAATTTAATCATCCCAAGTTTCAGATTAAAACTCGTTGATTTAGATGCCAAAAACATTGTCAAATCACCACGGCCTCAAAACAGGACTAGAGAAACATACACCATGCATACTAGCATATCATCCCATAGTGTCATGTAAGTCATGTAGCTTGTTATACAAACTTATTCATCAACATTTACTCTCCTCCCTTGAAAAGATCCAGCACCTAAAATATAGTTATGCATGTGGAAGGAATGAGATTTCATGGAAATCCCAATAGCAAGTTACACAAACTATAATATCATGCATGGATAATTGTATGCTTAACATGTTGTCATGAGATGGGAGCTACTTCATAATGGTACATAAGCAAAATCTAACATGCATATTGTCATGACATAACTTGCAAGGAGTTGCAATCATTCATACTTCATCATAACATGATGACATAAGCTCAAGCTCAACCAAACACCATAATCAACAAGCAAGCAAAACAATTAAACAAACATGAGTTATAGTTAGGTATCCTTGCTACCTCTTAGCTATCTTGGTCAAGACCTTCTTGAAGTGCTTTCCTTCCTTCACAAATGTCAAAACCTAGCCATTACAACATAATATCAAGTTACAACTCAACTTGAAACCAAATGCAAGACTAGGTTTTCACTAGCTCCCTTTCTTTCTCTAATTTATGTTTCCTACTTCCACCTTTCCAAAATAAATTCTCATAGTTCATTCCCACATAATTTTTCATGTAGAATCCAAATATGAAATCAGAATTTCCAAAATCAAAACATACCAATTGCTACAGTGCCAAACCGAAATGCATGCTCTTGTTTTCCAAAAATTCTCATTTTGATTCCAATGCTTCCAATACTTGTTCTCCTACTTTATCCCCACACAACTTTCCATTTTAAACTCATTGGAAGCATCAAAATTATGAAATTCCATCATATGAACAGTATCACGTACAGTTCCAGCAAGAACACAAAACCCTAAATCCAAACATACTTGAATTCACAAGCTTATACTACTTGATTCTAGCTTGTTTAAGCTTGTCTAAACTATCCATAACATAAAACTCATATTTTAACCACATATGAACAGCACTTCCAGCAGAAACCATAAGGGAAATATAGCATGAAAACCCCTTAAAACCATGAGCTAACTTGCTAGAACAAAGCTCAAGATCAAGGGAGATGATTACCTTGCTTGTTACTTCACTTTGGTTGCTTCTTTCTTGGTTGAATGGAAATTTTGCAAGAGTTTCCCTATGGTTCACCATGCATGCCGAAGTGTTCTGAATAGGGGGTATTTATAGAGAAATTTGGGTTGAAATGGATGGCCAAGATTGATTTAGTTACTATTTGATCTAAAGGCTCACATTTAATCTTGGATTTTACTTTTTCTAAAAAGAATAATTATTACATCATGTGGGACAGCTCATGGGACACCTAAGAGGGTTAGGTGGCGTGCTGCCCATGTCAAGAAGGTTCTGGAAAAATTTCAGTCCAATCTGGTACCGATCGGAGCCGTTTCACAATAACCGGACTGTTTTCTGTTTTGATTTTTTTTATAATATACCAGGATATGTATTATGTCTTAGAAATCAATATATAGGCTTCTCATATCATTGAAAATGATATATTGAATATTTATCTGCCATCCATTCCTTGAAAAATAACCAAAATACTCTTAGTGTCCTTTCCTGCGCTGTACTAACCCTAAGAGCAAAATCGTCATTTCACACCTCTTTACACTACCTCAGGGCATATATTGACTCTATATAATCATATTTATACTATGTCCCACGTTTTTGGCCTATCCATAATGACCAAAATGACCTTCATTCATTACTGGTACAGTATAGGCATCTAGGGGCATTTTCGTAATTTTACACTTTTCCTGGACTGTTCTGGCCTGTGGCCCATATAACTGTCCAGTCACCTTAATGGGCTCACGATGGTGTCATTTGGGCCTTATTATGGGCTTATTGCCTATATTGCCTTTATGGCCAAATTCACTGTACAACTCTCCCGATCATATTTATCTGGTATTTTATTTCACTGTAAAATCCCGTATGCCTTCTACAGGATTCCTTTTCTGATTCTGTCAATTTTATAAATTCATATATTAAATATATGAATTTTCTATAAAGTCTCATCTAATTATGAGATCTCAAAAATACTATAATAATTCCTTCTGACTTCACGAATTTATATCAATTAATCGGGACCTCAAATCAAAATTCTGTGTTACGTTAAGCTGACCGGAATATTTTTGTCTATCTACTGGTAAAATTTGGGTCTGATCTGATTCTGGGCATTTTTGGCCTGTTTTGGCTCAACTTTTCCATATTTACATTTAGGTCCCTTAACTTTTGAATAATTACACTTTAGTCCCTGAACTTTTCATTAATTGCATTTAGGTCCCTCCCTCCTTTTTCTTCTACTTTCACTTTTCACCTTCAAACTTTTAAATTTTCATCTTGGTCCCTATTATTTCCTTAGTTATTAATCCTTCCCTTTCCTTTCACAATCTGATACAGTTTATTCCAAGAATCTTATATCCATTGCAGATAAACTGTACAGGTACATCAGGTCAAAAAATTGGGGATATGACACCTGCAATATGTTGGCCAGGTATTATGCATGTTAGAGTATGTTCTCCTATATGCTCCTATTTAGTAGTAGATCAATGGAAGAAAGAATGATGACATAAGTCCTCTCTTTGTATTATGATGAGTTATTAAAGACGATGAGAAGTATGATGAGGTGAAAATGAGAGAAAAACTTTGTGGATATTCAGAGAATTCCACTAGATATTCAGATGAGAAAGAAGTGATTGCAATAAGAAATATGAGGAATTATTGATAGAAACTCCAGAATATATTAATATATAAGAGAATTTGATATAAAAGAAATGGACACTACTCACAAATCTAGATTGGTGAGAAGTCCAAATGCAAATAGATGTATAGCAAGTAATAGAATAAGCTGGAGTTTAACTCTGATTGAGTTGATTTATGACAGAAGAATGATCACAATAAA
This sequence comes from Leucaena leucocephala, assembly GCA_037074615.1. Lineage (NCBI taxonomy): Eukaryota > Viridiplantae > Streptophyta > Magnoliopsida > Fabales > Fabaceae > Leucaena > Leucaena leucocephala. Next base: position 9,132,620 of record CM073550.1, read on the forward strand.
GATATGAAGAATTATGGACATGAAAGGTACTTTTCTAAGATGTTAGTGTAAGGAATTGGAAGACACGCAGCGGAAATTAATTTAAAATTTTTCCATTCCTTGCCAGGATCTACCGTATGTGTTTAAGTCAAGTGGGAAGAAGTATTACCCTTAGTGTGCCTCAGCGACTTCCACAGCTTTCGGTCACGACGTTCACAGCTTCTCTCTGCGGCTCGTGCTCCCTTTCTGATCACAAGAAGTCGACGACTCAGGTCGGCTTCCTCTACTGGTATCCACACGAACAGCATTCTAACCACGAACGACGTGCCAGCGTCTCTTGTCCCTCTAGGGCTTTCTCAAGAGTTCGTCCTCTCCGTCTTTATTTCGGCAGTTTCTTATCTGCAAACCTTTTACAGAGTCCCCTTCGGCCTTTCTATGTTCTATTTGTTTCTCTGTGCAAAACGCAGCTCCTAAAATCAGATATATAGGATGCTATGCGTTTTTCTCTGTCAACCGAATTGGATTTTGGAGTTAATCTTATATTAATTCTAAAATTAATACAATATCATATATTGTATAATTTTATAAGAAACTAATTAAATAAATAATATCAAATCCGTCTCACAGATTTAATTACCCATTTATTTAATTTTAAATAAAGATGAGACTGAACTATTTTTGATTTATTCTCATAAATCAAATTTGAGATATCCTATCAATTTGAATTTCGAATTTCAAACGTGATAGAGATTTAATTTATCCTTATAAATTAAATCTTATAAATATCTCTTATATGAGATATCCTATCAATTTGAATTTCAAATTTCAAACATGATAGAGATTTAATTTATCCTTATAAATTAAATCTTATAAATATCTCTTATATGAGATATCCTATCAATTTGAATTTCGAATTTCAAACATGATAGAGATTTAATTTATCCTTATAAATTAAATCTCATATATACATATAATGTATATATATGAATTTATATATATATACGAATATAAATATAAATAAATATATATACATCTATCCTGGATCATTCATTGAATCTGGACATGTCTTAGATTCAATGAATCTGGACATCATAGCTCGTGTTGGGCTATTTTGTGTGCGACCCTGTAGGCCCATATGAAGTTGGCAGTGGGCCATTTGCTATACTAGCCCACAAGTCGCAAGCGGTCTCTAGCAAGACATAACGACTACCCAAATCATATGAGGATCGATAAATGATGTAACCTTTTATACAACCATATCATGTCCCTTCTGTCACGCGATATTTTGGTCATGGATGAGGCATGGATAATGTCATCCTCCTATTCCTGACCGTTACTTTCTCGATCCCTGAGTAGTCTGACTATAGAAATGGAACTACCTTTCCATTACAGTATGGCCATATATTTCTCAGACTCACTCATCGAGGGGCCCAGTAATATCTCTCTACGAATATGAGGGACAAATTCCATCTTGACCATTCACATTCCTCCGCATGAAAAACCACTAAGGCCGAACATAGTCTTTATGATCACTCGGTCAAAAGTGACTTTTGACTAGGTCAAAGCTGAGCGTTTTGTCATGTAGGAATCCATGATGATCTCAGGTCAAAGGGTGTATTGACATGGTTTGTATATGAGAGAAGCTTATGACGTTACCCATGCAGTTCTCTCATAGCGGGTCGGTCCAGCACCTTGTACTCTTACATGTGCTTATGACTTTGATTTATATCTCTATACATCTTCAAAGTCATATTGGTCTTATTTCATCTGTGCTCCCGCATAGATGATCGACCAGGGACATTTAGGATAATATCATGAATTATTCAAGGATGATCATCATAGTAAACATGCAAATAATATGATAACTCAATTAATAAATTCATAAATCAATAATGTTCATAAGACAATGATTGGCCCCTAGGGCACGATTTCCAACAGTTAGGATAGAAGATAAGAATTAAATGCCCCAATCCTTAGTCATAAAGAAGACAATGATACCTATCCAAGATTGTTGACTAAGGTGCTAAGTAAATTTTGAGGACAAAATATATTTTAAGGGGGTAGAAATGTCATATCCTAATTTTTCCCTATCTGTATAATACTGATAGTGGAAAGAGGTTTGGAAAGGATTATGTTGAAGATCAGAAGAAATGATAAAGGTTAAATGAGTCTTTAAGAAAGAAAGGGACCTAAACAAAAATTAGAAAAGTTTAAAGGGCCAAAAGTTAAAGTAGAAACAAAAGTTGAGCCCAAACTAAGGCCCGAATGGCGCTATAGTAAGCCCAATATGATGACTAGATAGTTAAGTGGGCCAGAGTCCATAGTAGTCCAGGAAAAGTTCTAAATTATGAAAATACCCCTAGATGCCCATACTATACCAGTGAAGGATGGAGGTCATTATGGTCATTCTGGATAGGCCAAAAATGTAGAACATATTATAAATATGATTAGTTAGAGCCAGTATATGCCCTGAAACAGTTTAAAGAGGGGTGAAATGACAATTATGCCCTTAGGGCTAGTACAGTGCAAGAAAGGACATCAAGGATATTTTGGTCATTTTCCAAAGGATGGATGATAGATAAATATTCAATATATCATTGTCAATGGTATGAGAAGCCTAGACATTGATGTCAAGGACATAATACATATCTTGGTATATTATAAAAAATTAGAAACAGAAAATAGCCCGGTTGTTGTGAAACTGCTCTGATAGGTACCAAATTAGACTGGAATTTTTCCAGAAGCTTCCCCCAAATGGAATTTTGCCACATACCCCCATGAGGTGTCCCTTGAGCTGTCCCACATGATGTCATAATTATTCTTTTATGAAAAAGGGAAATCCAAGATTAAATGTGGGCCATTAGATCAAGTAGTGTACAAACTAATATTGGCCATTGATTTCCACCAAGATTTTTCTATAAATACCCTGTCATTTCTGCATCAAAACTGTGGCTTGTCAACCCTTGGGGAAAGTCCTACAAAATGGGAACCTCACAAGCACTAGTTACAGGATGTAAATCATGTCGTTCAATGATGCATGCTACTAATACATGTGACAGACAGTATGAAGAAGTGGCAGCAATGTATCAAGGGAGAGACTATTAATACCAGAAGAGAGACCCATACTCTAAGACATATAACCCTGGTTGGAGAGACTACCCAAAGTTTAGGTGGAGAAGTAGGGAAAATAAGCCAAACCAATTCTAAGGAAGTGGTGCTTCCTCAAGCAACTACCAAAATAATGCAAGGTCTATAGTTTCAACTCACCCTAATGCCTTAGTGGCGTCAAGACTATATGAGACTTCTCAGTTGTTTAAGAGTATGGTTGTGCAGATGAACAACATGGATGATAGAATGACCAATATAGATAACAAGCTCAAAGAGAATGATGGCCAATTCACCTCCATAGCTTCAATCCTTCAAAGTATGCAAAAGAATAATGCTAATGTGCACAGGAAACTTGAGGAATTAAGTTCCAAGAATGTAGATATTAGAAGTCATTTAACTCAAGTCTCCAATACAGTGAGTGACATCCAAACAAAGAGTAGTGGCAGCTACCTTTGAATACTATCATTAATCTGAAGGTCTGAATGCCATATCACTCAAAAGTGGAAGAAAAGTGCATTTTAAGGAAGATGATACAGTACATGAGGATATGGTAGATCTTAAAGTTGAAAATTCATCAATGTCACATATGAAGATTGTTAAATCAAAAAGTATTGAAGAATAACATTTTATGCTCAAGAAGGCAACCCAAAAGCAAGAAGAGGAGGTGATAATGCCAAGTCAAACATACAAGGGAAAGCAAAATGAGGAGAAGGTAGAGTCAAATAAGCAAGGAGCCTCTATGCATATATGTAAGGAGGTAAGTATAAAAGATTTCCTCTTTCCTAAATCTTATTTTGATGGAAAGAAAAATATTGATTCTGAATTTGCAAAAGATGCTTTCAATCTCTTCAATAAGTTAGAAATAAATATTCCTATGGTTGAATTCCTCAAAAGAAACCCTAAATATGCTAAATTTTTGAAAGAATTGTGTGCTGATAAGAATAAGTTTAGGCCTGTTGAGAGAATTCAGGTGAGTGCTAATGTGTCATCATTTTTAAGACTGAATTACCAGTTAAGTGCTAAGACCCAGGATCCTACACAATCTCATGCACTATAGGACAGGTTCATGTCAAGGGGCGTTATTAGATCTAGGGCTGCAATTAATGTAATTCCTTGGTCTATATACATAGCTTTAGGTATTGACAAACTTAGAGACACAAGTGTAGTGCTACAATTAGCTGATAGATCAATTAGGTACCCTAAAGGAGTTTTGGAGGATATTCTAGTATAGGTGAAGGACTGAGTATTCCCAGTTGATTTTTATGTTCTGGACATGTCCAGTAAGCTATTGAATAAGAGAACTTTGATCTTAGGCAAACCTTTTCTGCAAACTTCCAAGACAAACATTAGTGTGAAGCATAGTTCCATTACAATAGAAGTTAGAGGACATGTGGTGACTTTCAATATGAATGAAGTAATGAAATATCCTTTTGATAATTCTGCTTGTACTGGTTTGAATGCTATTGATTATACTAAGTTTACATTATAGGTATAATTTTACGTTGCATAATTCCAATAAGTTCCATGAAGTATCTCATAAGCAAGTAGATTCGAATTCATCTTTGTGTTCTTATGATGATTATTTTGAGTCTCTTTTGTTTATTCTTTTCCCTGCTCTTATGAAGGCAATGCATCATATGTTAATTGTTTTGATGATTATAGCATGCTTTCACCTTCTGTAAATTTCTCATTGTCACCAAATCTCGATTCTATTTCATATATTGCCAGTGATAATGATTTTGGGAAAGAGTTTGTGAGTGATTTTACAGGGTCAAAAGATAATTTGGGAGCCACAAGCAGAACAAATGAAGCAGGGTCAGGCATATGTGATCCCAAGTTGTGACTCAAAGACCTCCAAGTCACAAATGAACATCAATTTGTTGAGGCAGGAACTCTCTGTGAAAATGAGTCATGGCCTGAGAATGATAATGTCATGACTAAAAACTCTCGAGATCGTGTGTCGCGACCTATGGATGAAAATGTCATAACCAAAAGATCAACAGAAGCTCTTTGTAAAGCAAAGTCACAACAAGATGTCAATATGGCCATGACACAAAACTGCTGAGACTTTCAGTCGTGATTGAAAGACCACGATGTCGTGACCATAAATTTAAGAGACACTCATTGTCAGTTTGAGTCGTGACTAGAAGTTGACTATGAACCTAATAGGTCGTGACCAGGAATGGCAAGCACAACCAGTGAATCTCATATTTCTTTAGTTCCACACTCCATTGCTTTGGTTAAAGGGCCGATATGTTCTAACTCTACTTCTCCTCACTAACATTCAACAATTACCTCTCATACTTTAAGATTCTTAAATGATTTGATCTCAAATAATGATGCAGGAATGAGAGAGTTTGATCTCAACTATGTCACAGCTATAGACCAACTTAAGCTGGGTGCAACTCCTAAAGATACTAGTATCAAGATGGAATGTCATAATAAGTCATATATGTGCAGCCTCCAAATATCCAAAAAAGGGAGTATTTCTAATTTAAATGATTTCCCCCATTTGATCCCTTCCATTGTCCAACCCCCATAATTAGAGTTAAAAGATTTACCTTCTAACCTAAAGTATGCTTACCTTGGGCCAAACTTAAAATTGCGAGTCATAATTTCCAGTTCTTTAACTATTAGTGAAGAGTCTAGGTTATTAAGTGTGCTTAGAAAGAATATAGAGGCCTTGGGTTGATAATTAGCTGATATAAAAGGGATAGATGCCACTGTTTGCACTCATAGGATTCTATTGAGTGAAGATTCCAAACCAATTAAATAATCCCAAAGAAGATTGAATCCATTGATCTCTGATGTGGTTAGAAAGGAGATTAGTAAATTGTTAAAGGCAGGAATCATATATGTTATTTCAGATAGTGATGGTTATCTCCTGTGCATGTGGTGCCTAAGAATAGCGGACTGACAGAAGTCAAGAATGAAAATGATAAATTGATACCTACTAGAGTACAAAATTCTTGGAGGGTTTATATTAATTATCGGGAATTGAATGATTCTACTAGGAAAGATCATTTTCCCTTACCTTTTATTGATCAAATGCTTGAGAGATTAGAAGGGAAAAGCCATTATTGTTTCCTAGATGGGTATTCAAGATATTTCCAGATTCTAATAGATCTGAGGGACCAGGAAAAGACCACATTTACATATCCCTTTGGTATATATATAGGGCCATGTCAAATAGGCAGGGTATCATACCTTCCCCAGTGCCCTACCCTGCCTGACACTTGGCCCGGCCCAACCCTGCCTAAATATATTTTGGGAAACTTTTTTTGGGCTGAGCTAGGAAATTTTTCTCTGGGCCTAGGCAGGCAAACTAGGCCATAAGCATTATGCACACCCCTAGTTACAAGTTTGAGTCTAATGACTACCAAATGAAATAAATATTATTTAAGGAATACTCGGCATTAATGAAATTGGAGGAACAACGACTAGATTTATTACACTCTTTAATTCTTCATTCATTATTCTGTAACCCAATATTCTTGTGCTTTAGTATTCAACATCATATATACTCTATGAGAGATATTGATAAAAGTTTCATTCATTCTTAGACTTAAGAGATTAGATATCTTAAGTTGGGATTATTACCTTACAAGAAGTAAGGAGGAGTGATTGAGAGGATCACTTGTTGTACTGAGGCACCAAGAGCCCATTCAAATCTTGGAGTATAGTTGAAAATCTCATAAGGCCTTTGAGGACTTGATATAGGACAAATGGACTTATCTGAACCAGGATAAACTATCTTGTGTTGATTCTTCTATCCTTCAATGATATTTTTCTAATATATATTCTCTTTACTCTATTATACTTTAGTTGTCTTTAAGATTTTTAAATTTATGTTAAAAATTTCAAAATACCCAATTCACCCTCTCTTGGGTGTTTCTGTCGAAACTAACATCAAGTATACTTATATACAACGGTTCTATAATTTAACTGTCAAATGTAAGAAAAATGATACTTGATAGTTGTTTATGTAGAATCATTAAGTAAGAGTTTTATATTTTTGAATTAAAATGTAAGTAGATTATTTAACAGTATTAATCTCAACCATAAGTTATTTTGCATGTATACGTGATAGGTTTAAAGCGTAACCATCTACTATAGGTTTACATGGACTCTATCTTAGATTACTTGTTAGTGCTTATCTATAGATATCAAGTATAGAGCATCATATATTTAAAATTCTATAATAGTGACATAGAAAATCTTTTGTTAGGGAAAGTAAAACCCAACAAAAAAATCGATACCCTTCACTCTGAATGGTTGAATCTACAATGTGCTTATGCTCTCTATCACACATCCCTTGAATAAGGAGCTATGGTATGTTGCATGCAGCAACTGGTAGCAGTACTATGCACTTGTTCAATTTCATCACTCAATCAACCATACTTTTAATTTTTTTCTAGTGTTCAATAATTTATGAATTTTTTTATTTAGTGTTCAATTACCAAGATGTTTAGATGGCTTTGATACCAAGAGGGGTGGATCTCCTTAAGAACTCTAAGACCCAGTCCAAGATGAACATGAAACCCCTGATCTTTATCTAAGGACTTATGGATGCCTCCTTTAGGCCTTATATTTGCCTTTAAAGATCCTGGTTTCCATGAACTCCCAGACTAAATTAAATTATTCAAGCAAAAGACTTTAGACTCTGGTAACATTAGTCTGATTCCTTTCTAATGCACGGGATCATCATCATAAGAGGTAGGTGTAGAGCATAATAGAATTTCTATAGATATGAATATAAACAACAGTAAAGAAAGATAGAGCTTTCAGAGAAGAGAGAGTTTAGAAAACACACATTCTTATTTCACAACTGATATTACAAGATAAGAACTTTATAGAACTCTCGATGATCCCCAATATCATACAGAGGCTCATTATATAAAGAGCTTGACTTACAAAACTGTAGACACATATCACATGTGCTGGACTCTATACATGATTAAAGTAAAAGTATCACGGGTATACAAGACTCCAAGCTACTTTAATACAGACAGACATGATTAAAGTAAAGTTACAACAGACTTTAATAAAGTTGACCATAAGTAGACAAACAACTTTTCTAAAAAGTAAATAGTAATACACCACGCATAATCTACTTTAATAAAGCAGCAGACATGAAAACAATATGTGGGAATCTGACATTTAGTTTATTTGTAGATAGGCTCGTGATCATCATTAGTATACATGTTAGAGTAGTCTGGATCAAAGCCAAAGTAAGGGTCTGGTGGATTTTCTAAGGCAGTTTCAAGATCTGTGTCAAGTGGTCCACCATATAGGTCTTCATCTTGTGTCAGTGAGATAGTTGCTTTAGAGTTCTTGAGGAGATCCAGCCCTCTTGGTATCAGAGCCATCCAAACATCTTGGTTATCTTAGTGAATCTAGTAGCAATAAAGTTAGAAAAGAGTGAGTAAGAGAGAGACACCTTACTATCATGAGTGATGTCATATCCCAAATTTTCTTACATGATGTAACTGTACAGTTTATATGAAATAGACATGAGATTCTTGGAATAAACTGTATCGGATTGAGGTAGGAAAGAAAGGGATTAATAACTAAGGAAATTTCAGGGACCTAAACGCAAATTAAAAAAGGTTGAAGGCAAAAAGTTAAAGTATAAAGAAAAGTGGGGCCAAAAGTGGTAATTATTGAAAGTTTGGGGACCTAAATATAAATATGCAAAAATTCAGAGACCTAAATGTAATTATGAGAAAGTTGAACTGAAAAAAACTCAAAAATGTCTGGAATCATATTAGATCCAAATTTTACCAGTAGATAGACAAAGTTATTCTAGTCAATTTAAGGAGTCAAAATTTTTATTTGAGGTCCTGATTAATTGATATAAATTCCTGAAGTCAGAAGAAATTATTACAGTATTTTTTAGACCTCATAATCAGATGAAACCTCATACTAAATTCCTATATTTAATATATAAATTTATAAAACTGACAGAGTCAGAAAAGGAGTCCTGTAGAATTCTTATGGGATTTTACGGTGGAATAAAATACCCTATAAATATGGTCAGAAGAGATGTCTTGGGATTTGTGCCATAAAGGTCTTGAGCCCATACCAAGGCCTAAATGGAACCAAAACAAGCCAATAAGGTGGCTGGATAGTTAAGTGGGCCAGAGTCTAGAGCAGTCTAGGAAAAGTGCAAAATTAAGAAAATGCCCTTGAATAACCAGCTTGTACCAATGATGGATGGAAGGCATTTTGGTCATTCTGGATAGGCTAGAAACGTCCCATATAGTATAAATATGATTAGTTAGAGCTAGTATATACCCTGAGGTAGTACAAATAGGGGTAAAATGACAACTATACCCTTAAGGTTAATATAGTTTAACAAAGGACACCAAGGGTATTTTGGTCATTTCTCAAGGGATGGATGTCACATCCTTAGCTTTAAACTCAATCATAATTTATTAGAAGTTATTGGAACCAATTACATGATCATTTGCTTTCAAAATATCCATTTTTAAAAGAATTGCTCTTAGGGGTATTGTTCACTTTTACTGCTTATTTGGTAATTCCATAATATATACCTGTAAGGAATTGGAAGACACGCAACGGAAATTAATTTAAAAATTTTTCCATTCCTTGCCAGGATCTACCGTATGTGTTTAAGTCAAGTGGGAAGAAGCATTACCCTCAGTGTTTCTCAGGGACTTCCACAGCTTCTCTCCGCGGCTGGTGATCTCTTTCGGATCGTAAGGAGACGTCCACAGCTTCTCTCCGCGGCTCGTGCTCTCTTTTTTATCGCAAGAAGTCGACTCCTCAGGTCGTCTTCCTCTACTGGTATCCACACGAATAGCGTTCCAACCACAAACGACGTGCTAGCGTCTCCTGTCCCTCCAAGGCTTTCTCAAGAGTTCGTCCTCTCCGTCTCTACTTCAACAGTTTCTTATCTGCAAACCTTTTGTAGATTCCGTTCGGCCCTTTTTGTGTTATGTGTTGTGTTCAAAACGCAGCTCCTAAAATCGGATATATAGGATGCTCTACGTTTTTCTCAACCGAATTGGATTTTGGAATTAATCTATATTAATTCCGAATACAATATCACATATTGTATAATTTGATAAGAAACTAATTAAATAAATAATGTGTGTATTAAATCCGTCCCACAGATTTAATTCACCTATTTATTTAATTTAAATAAAGATAAGATTGGACTGTATTTGATTTATTCTCATAAATCAAATTTGAGATATCCTATCAATTTGAATTTCAAATTCAAACGTGATAGAGATTTAATTTATCCTTATAAATTAAATCTTGTAAATATCTCTTATATGAGATATCCTATCAATTTGAATTTCAAATTCAAACGTGATAGAGATTTAATTTATCCTTATAAATTGAATCCTATATATCCCTTATATATAATATATATATACGAATTTATATATATACGAATATAAATATAAATAAATATATACATCAACCCTGGATCATTCATTGAATCTAGACACGTCTTAGATTCAATGAATCTGGACATCATAGCTCGTGTTGGGCTATTTTGTGTGCGACCCTGTAGGCCCATATAAAGTTGGCAGTGGGCCATTTGCTATACTGGCCCATAAGTCGCAAGCGGTCTCTAGCAAGACATAACGACTACCCAAATCATATGAGAATCGATAACCGATGTAACCTTTTATACAACCATATCATGTCCCTTCTGTCACGCGATATTTTGGTCATGGATGAGGCATGGATAATGTCATCCTCCTATTCCTGACGGTTACTTTCTCGATCCCTGAGTAGTCTGACTATAGAATTGGAACTACCATTCCATTGCAGTATGGCCATACATTTCTCAGACTCACTCATCGAGGGGCCCAGTAATATCTCTCTACGAATGTGAGGGACAAATTCCATCTTGACCATTCACATTCCTCCGCATGAAAAACCACTAAGCCCGAACATAGTTTTTATGATCACTCGGTCAAAAGTGACTTTTGACTAGGCCAAAGCTGAGCGTTTGTCATGTAGGAATCCATGATAATCTCAGGTTAAAGGGCATAGTGACATGGTTTGTATATGAGAGAAGATTATGACGTAACCCATGCAACTCTCTCATAGCGGGTCGGTCCAACACCTTGTACTCTTACATGTGCATATGACTTTGATTTATATCTCTATACATCTTCAAAGTCATACTGGTCTTATTTCATCTTTGCTCCCGCACAGATGACCGACCAGGGATATTTAGGATAAGATCATGAATTATCCAAGGATGGTCATCACAGTAAACATGCAAATAATATGATAACACAATTAATAAATTTATACATCAATAATGTTCATAAGACAATGATTGGCCCCTAGGGCACGTTTTCCAACAATACCCTACTTTGAAAATTCATAATTAATTGGATAAATATAAAAATAATGTGATTCCAATTTCTAATGGAATATATTTAATAGATATTTCAAGGAAAAATATGAAATTGAGGTATTCTTGTTCAAGCAAAATCAGTTTATTTGTTCAAAATCACTATTTATTTGGTAAAATCTAGAAGTTCCAGTTTCTTTGCATTAACTTCAAAAATTCATTTCTCTTTGGTTACTTATCCAAATGAACTGTGTTACCTATAGATTTGAATATATAGATGTCCTCTTTAAGATCATAAAATTTCATAGAAAAAGTATTTCATTTAATATATAAAATTATTGCGTTAACATTGCTGCCTCTCAACACTCATTTTATCTCAATTCTAGATCTTAATTCCAACTTCAAAAAATCATACCAAATCGAATTCTTAACCAATTAATGTGTTATTGGTGTCTATTTAAATATATGTATCTTAGCTATAATCATACCAAATTTTAGGTTAAAAATCATTGATTAAGGCATCGTCACACCATCACGGCCTTAAACTAAAAATATAGAGTCATACGTCATTCATCCATACATGTTATCATATGCTTCCATAAGGTCAAGTAAGCATTATAACTCATTATACAAATTACACTTTTTCCTTGTGAAGTTCTAGCACGTATAACATGGTTATGCATATGGAAGAAATGAGATTTTATGGAAATCCCAATAGCAAGTTACACAAACTATAATATCATGCATGATTAATTGGATGCTTAACATGTTATCATGAGATGGGGGATACTTCATAATGGTGCATAAGAAAACTCTAACATGCATATTGTCATGACATAACTTGCAAGGAGTTGCAATCATTCATACTTCATCATCAACCAAACACCATAATCAACAAGCAAGCAAACAATTAAACAAATATGAGTTATAGTTAGGTATTCTTGCTACCTCTTAGCTATCTTGGTCAAGATGTTCTTGGGATTATTTTCTTCCTTTACAAATTTCAAAACCTAGCCATTACAAAATAATATCAAGTTACAACTCAACTTAAAACCAAATCCAAGACTAGGTTTTCAATACCTTCCTTTCTTTCTCTCTTTTATGTTTCATACTTCCATCTTTCCAAAATAAAATATCATAGTTCATTTCCACATAATTTTTCGTGTAGAATCCAAATATGAAGTCATAATTTCAAAAATAAAAACATTCCAATTGCTATAGTACCAAACCGAAGCAAGCCCTCCTTTTCCAAAAAATCAAATTTTGATTCCAATGCTCCCAATGCTTGTTCTCCTACTTTATCACCACACAATTTTCCATTTTAAACTCATTGGAAGCATCAAGATCAAGAAATTCCATCATATGAACAGTGACACATTCAGTACTAGCAAGAACATAAAACCCTAAATCCAAACATACTTGAATTCCCAAGCTTATACCACTTGGTTCTAGCTTGTTTAAACTTATCTAAACTATCCATAACATAAAACTCATATTTTAACCATATATGAGCAGAAATTCCAGCAGCAACCATAAGGGAAATATAGCATAAAAACCCCCTTAAAACCATAAGTTAACTTGCTAGAACAAAGCTCAAGATCAAGGGAGATGATTACCTTGATTGTTGCTTCACTTTGTGTGCTTCTTTCTTGGTTGAATAGAAATTTTGCAAGAGTTTCCATATGGTTCACCATGCATACCAAAATGATCTAAATAGGGGGTATTTATAGATGAATTTGAGTTGAAATGGATGACCAAGATTGATTTGTACACTATTTGATCTAAGGGCTCATATTTAATCTTGAATTTAACTTTTTCCAAAAAGAATAATTATGACATCATAAGGGAGAGCTCAAGGGATAACTCATAGGGGTATATGGCTCCATTTTCATGTAAGGAAGCTTTTGGAAAAATTCTAGTCCAATCTGGTACCGATCGGAGCAGGTTCACAATAACCAGACTGTGTTCTGATCTTAATTTTTTTTATAATATACTAGGATATGTATTTTATCTTAGAAATCAATGCTAGGCTTATCATATCATTAAAAGTGTTATAATGAGTATTTATCTACCATCTATCTCTTGAGAAATGACCAAAATACCCTTAGTGTTATTTCTTGCACTATATTGACCACAAGGGCATAATTGTCATTTCACCCCTCTTTGTACTGCCTCAGGGCATATACTGGCTCAAATAATCTTATTTATATTCCATGTTTTTAGCTTGTCCCAATTGACTAAAATGCCCTCCATCCATCACTGGTACAATATGAGCATCTAGGGGTATTTTCATAATTTCACACTTTTCCCAGACACTAGCCCCTTTTACTGATGAACTGGTACCCTGGGTTTTGGGCACTCCTTGGCATCATCATAAGTCCATATATTAGGCCATCTGAGTTCATTCTATCCAGGCTTACTTACTGATAAGTTCTATTATCTGATAACGGGTGGCTTTAAACTCCTGTCAAAATTCACTGTTATAGGAATAATTTTTTGTACATGACTTCTTTTGGAGTTCTATCAGATTTATAACATCTGACACTATAGGGCACACTTTCCTATAATTCACCCACTTATATCTAATATCCATGGAATTTGATAAAAATTCAGATATCTTTTAGACTATTAGATAATTTTCTGCTGTCTGGAGCCCTAATAAAAAATCTGTATCATGCCAGATTAACCAATGTAACTTCCTCTATTTGCTGATAGAATGTAGGACTAAATAACTTCCAGGCATTTATAACCCTTTTCGGGCTGACCTTTCTATAATTACAATTTTGCCCTTGAACTTTTTACTTAATTACATTTAAGTCCTTTAACTTTTGGAAATTACTACTTTTGGCCTAACTTTTATTCATACTTTAACTTTTTGCCTCCAATCTTTTCTAATTTATGTTTTGGTCCCTAAAACTTCCTTAGTTCATAATCCCTTCCTTTCCTTTCTTAATCTGATACAATTTGTGCCAAGATTTTCATATCTATTTCACATAAACTATACAGTTACATCATGTAAGAAAATTGAGGATATGACAATGGATGATAGATAAATACTTAGTCTAACAATGTCAATGGTATGAGGAACCTATACACTGGTTTCCAAGACAGAATACATATCCTGGAATATTTTAAAAATTAGGAACAGAATAAATAGTCTGGTTTTTGTGAAACTGTTCCGATTGGTACTGGACTAGACTAGAATTTTTTCTATCACTATATTTAACTTTTTCCAGCCAACCATGCCCCTAGGATCAAATAGTAACTAAATCAATATTGGTCATCCATTTCCACCCAACTCATCTATAAATACCCCTCCATTTAGATTGGTTTAGGAATGCTTGGAGAACCATAGGGAACCTCTTGAAAAATTTCCATTCAACCAAGAAAGAAGCACACAACTTGAAGCAACAAGCAAAGTAATCATCTCCCTTGATCTTGAGCTTTATTCTAGCAAGCTAGCTCTTGATTTTCAGGGATTTTTGTGCCATATTTCCCTTGAGGTTGCTGCTGGAAGTGCTATCCATGTGTGGTTAGAATATGAGTTTTATGTTATGGATAGTTTAGATAAGCTTAAACAAGCTAGAATCAAGTGGTATAAGCTTAGAAATTCAAGTATGTTTGGATTTAGGGTTTTGTTTTCTTGGCTGTTACTGTGTGTGACACTATTAATATGTTGGAATTTCATGATTTTGATTCTTCCAATGAGTTCAAAATGGAAAATTGTGTGGGAATAAAGTAGGAGAACAAGTATTGGAAGCATTAGAATCAAAATGTGAATTTTAGAAAATAAGAGGGTTTGCTTCTGTTTGAATAGTAGCTTGTGACATGTTTTGATTTTGGAAATTCTAGTTTCATATTTTTATTCTACATGAAAAATTATGTAGAAATGAACCATGAGAATTTATTTTTGAAAGATGGAAGTATGAAACATAAAATAGAGAAAGAATGGAAGTTAGTGAAAACCTAGACTTGAATTTGCGTTCAAGTTGAGTTGTAACTTGATATTACTTTGTAATGGCTAGGGTTTGACATTTGTGAAGGAAGTAAATCACCTTAAGAAGACCTTGACAAGGATAGCTAAGAGGTAGCAAGAATACCTAACTATAGTTTCATATTTCCTTACTTGTTTGCTTGCTTGTTGATTATGGTGTTTGGTTGAGCTTGAGATTGTGTCATCATGTTGATGATGAAGTATGAATGATTGCAACTCCTTGCAAGTTATGTCATGACAATATGCATGTTAGAGTTTGCTTATGTACCATTATGAAGTAGCTCCCATCTCATGATAACATGTTAAGCATCCAATTAATCATGCATGATATTATAGTTTGTATGCCTTGCTATTGGGATTTCCATGAAATCTAATTCCTTCCATATGCATAACCATGTCATAGGTGCTGGAACTTCACAAGGAAAAAGAGTAAACATAGATGGTTGAACTTGTATGATCAATTATATGAGTTACATGTCACTATGAAAGGATATGCTGGATGTATGATGTATGATTTTGTAATTATGTTTTGTGGTCGTGATGGTGTGACAATGATTAGGATTTCATAATCAAGGCATCATCAACAAGTTATTTTTTCCTGAAAGAGCACTAATTTAGCTTAGTGTAGCAATTTTGAACCACTCTGTTTCAATTTTTCTAGAATTAGTTATGATTTTTTGAAGTTAGGTCACTCCTCTGGAATTTGCACAGTGAACAGTACTCGCTAAGTATAAAATTTCAAATTGAGTAATTTGACTTCAATAGCCTTAAAAGTGGTTCCAGATGCTACCGTTTGGTCGCTAAGATGTAAGAAAAGGAGGATATTTCATTTTGGTATCAAAGCAGAGGATTCTGGCTTAGAGCATAAGATTCTGGCACAGAACAAAAGGTTCAGGCTCAGTGATGCTCTGGTATAGTTAGAGATTTGAACTAAGTTCTCCCCTAGTAGAAAATATGGGGATGGTGTTCACTACTAAGAGACAATGACACCCAGATAGATAAGATAGTACCCCATACCTTATAACGGTACAGGGTAATCTTCAAGGAAGTAGTTAGTCTTAGTCAGCCGTTACCGCCAAGGTCTCATGTTTCTTAGCACGATATGGCTGGACTAAGTAGAGTAACGTCTGGGAAGCAGTTTCCTCTATGGATAGAGGTAGAAGCTGACCAGTCCTAGGTCAAGGGAAGCTGCCAAATGTTACAGTGGCAAGGATAATGAAGGTACCAACCTGGTTAAAGTTAATCACTAGAGGATTGGTATAAAGCATAATCAAGCCAGATAGTATAAAGTAAGGAGATATGAAAGATTAATTTAAGATAATATTTAGAAGTAGATCCTCTATGTGAGTAGATCTATATTATGAAAGAATTTGTTCAGCTAGTATTTTCTAAACAAAAGAATCAATAGTTAGAAATAAGATAATTAATAGATAGAAAGCTGATGTTCACAAGATAGAGGAACTATAGTCTAGTCCAGAGTAGACTGAGATTGATAGAAAAGAAGAGTTAAGAGATAGTTGAGAGTTGAATGACTAAGAAGTTAGCTCACGGATTGAATTTTGTGTTACAAAGAAAGAAGTTTATAATGTTTAAAGAGAGAAAGGTAGCCATAGTTTCAAAGATAAAGTGACTCCCCTGTTGCCTATGTAAGAAAGGATAATGAAGGGTTGAGTCTATATCCTAGTAAGAGGGTAATGTTAGCCTAACTTAAATGAGTAGTTATTTCAGATTCCTAAATGAATGTTTGGCATCCAGGGTATGATAGATGGTTGAGTAAATTTATGTGATGATGATATAGCTTATATTGCCATGAGTTATGATGGATAGCTACATCTCCTTGCAGTTGTTATGTGATGACACATATGTTAGAGTATGCTATGAATACTCCCCTCACGCAGTACATGCAGGGTAGAGTTTGTGATAAGATAAGAAAGTTGTGTTGCTCCCATACCATACGACATGCAATAAGAATATACCTAGGATGATAGACAGTCTCAGTAAGTGGGATAGTTCTTATGTTAAGGTTACATCAAGTACCAAGAAGGTGGTAGTTTTATAACTATATCAAAAGAAATGGTATATAGAAAGAGTAAAAGATAGCATTAAATAGATTGTTTTCATATCACTCTTAAGATAAGAGTTGGATATGAAACAGATGGCTCTCAAATAGAGCTAGATTCAGATGAGTTCAAATCACTCTTCAGGTAAGAGTTAGATCTGATAGAGATTGCTCGCAGTTAGAGCATAGTTTAAATGGGTCGCAGTTAGAGTATAGTTTAAATGGCTCGCAGTTAGAGCACAGATTTAAATGAGAAATTATGATGAGGCCATAGCAATAGAATACAATGGCAGGTGGTTAGACCATAACTGGTAAACCACAACAGTGTGAGAAAGATGAAAAGGAACTCCTGAGTAAGGGGAAATAAGTAAAGTCTGGGTAAATAATATGGGCTACTTAATGTATTTTAAAACTTTTATTAAGTTATCAACAAGTAGAAACAGTTAACCTTATAACTTAGTCTGTTGGATGAGATCTTTCAGAGATGATGATACAGTATAACAGAATCATAGAGGATTCTGGAGGGTCACAATTAGATCCTAGCATGGCTCAAGGGTCACAGTTAGATCCTAACAGCTTCAGAGTCACAATTAGATTTTGAAGAGGCTTACAGTTGATCGCAGTTAGATCCCGAGGTAGCAGTTAGACTTAGCCTAAGGAAAGTAAGGAGCCATGAAGAAATGAGAACAATATAGTATCTCTCTAGAAAGATGAGTACCAAAGACGAAGTTAAGGTAAGGAAGCTTCACGAGTTGATAAACTCATCTAGAAAACTTATAGCCTATATTATATACAGACTGAACTTAGTTTACCCTTATGAAGATGGAGTCCAAGTTCAAGTCTACGTACTGATATTCAAAAAGTTTTGTAGAAGTATGCCTGAGGAATAGAGAAGAGAACCCCATATGTTTTGAGAATAGAAAAGTATGAGTAGATAGTCCTTTAGATAAGGATAAAGAAATTAAAAGGCTAGCGAGACCTAGAAAAGAGGGTCTAAGATAAAGTAAAGATAGAACACAATTATATGAGAAAGGGTGTAAATGCCACAAAAGTTTGGCATAAATACATGAAGCTATGTAAGATAACCAGAAAAGTTCAGAAGAGCAAGAAAAGTCAAGAAAATGTTACAAAAAGAAAGGGACATTCTCCTCAAATAAAACTATTCATAAAGGAATGAATAGAGGTTTGACCCTAAAATTTTGAGGCCGAAATTTATTTTAAGGGGAGGAGAAATGTTATATCCCAATTTTTAGGCCTAGAAACCCAAAATGTAGCCTGAAAAAGGAAGGCTACTAGACCCTATTGTGCAGGAGTCCCAAAAGTGTACAAATGATATTTAGGGACTAAATTGCAAGAAAGTACAAATTTAGGGAAAATAGTGAAAGTCCCTATGGGCATAAAGAAGAAGTAATAGGTGTTTCTTAGGAACCAAGCCACCAGAGTGCTTAGGTTTGGTTAGAAACCCAAGATAGTAATCTAAGAGCCCAAAAACGTAGGCCCAAGGATTATGGAGTTTAAAAGGCATTAAAATAATATTTTAGTGCTTTTCCATAAAGTAATATTACCTGGTTAAGGATAGAACTGGGAAAAGTGATCAGATATGACTTTAGACCATGAGGTGGCATGAAAGGTGTCCTCATGGGACCCACAAGGTGCCACATGGCATGATTATAGGAAAAGAAGAAAAGTTAAGGACACATGTCATGAGATTAGAAAAAGGAGAAAAAGTAAAGAGGACACGTGGCACAATCTCGGCCGTTTATTCCAAGAAAAGGCTATGGAATTCTCTGGAGAGGCTGAGTCAGCTGGTGAGGTGTACCAAGGGCTCACCAATTATGCCACATACCCCCTGAGGTGTCCTTGGATGATGCCATATTAGTGAGTCATTGAGGAGGGTGATATCATCGTGATGATGCAGGCGAAACTTCTTGAGGAAGCTAAGAAATTTGGGTCATTCATCACGATTCAATCTAAGCTATTCATTCCACTTATACTCACCTATAAATAGACCCTTCCCCCTCACTTTATTACCATGGCCAAGCAAGGCAAGATAAGAGAAAGAAGAGAGAAAGAGAGAAAGGACAAGAAAGAAAGGAGGAGTTCTGGTGGAGCCAGGAGTAGTCTAAGGAGCTGAGGGACTGGGCAAAACTTAGGAATAAGATAAGTAAGTTATCTAGTCTAAGGAGCTGAGGGACTGGGCAAAGATTAGGAATGAGGTAAGTAAGTTATCTAGTCCCTGCTCTAATAAAATAGAGGTAGCTAAAGGTAGAAAGAAAGTTAGGGGAATGTCAGATTAAGGATATCACCCCTTGTTAAGCATGAGTTAAGTAGAGCTATACTGGATAATAATAAAGATATTATTATGCTATGTATAGGCTCTGACTTGTGAGAAGAAAGGACCTTAGAGGCAAGGCTAAGAGGTGGAAGGAAAGGCTTCACGCCAGGTAGTAAACTTACCTACTTGTATGCTTATACTGCTTGGATGTTTTATGTGATGTTTTCTTACCTTAATGATGTTACACATGTATGATTAAGTAATGCTCTGTTTCTTTTTATACTATGGTCATATGTTATAATTAAGTAACATGGAAGCATGTATGTTATCATGATGCAAGCATGATCATTAAGTACACACATAATAACATCAAGCATATAGTTGCATACATTGTATGGTTACCGCTTGCTACTGAGATTTTCCAGAAATCTCACCCCCTTCCATGTAATCCCAATCCCACAGGTATGTTAGAAAAGGATTGAAGAAGCATGAAGAGAAGCTGGAGATTGGACAGTGCAAATATTGGGACCAAAATGCTAGAATTAGGGAAAAATGCAAGATAAACAGTAAACTTCAGATGTTTACTAACGTTGACCTGGTCAAGGTGTGGTCAATAAGTTATTTTTTCATGAAAGAGCATTAAGTTATATTCGTCCACCGTACCCTTTCTTATAAGATTGACAATCTTGTTGAGTTCACCCATCTTCTAGAAGAAGCTCGTATCAGAGATACTAAGTTACCTCTTCTTAACCCATATTCCCTTTTTCATAGACAACGTTCTACTACCTTTCATAATATCCGCCATCTTATTTCTAGAACTTCTCCTCCTGTTAAGGAGATTGTACAAAGTTCTCGTATTGACCAGCGTGGTATTCCATCTACTACCAGTAAATAGTATGTTACCTTGGAGCTACCTCAGTCGCTCATTGACTCTTATATTTGACAGGGATATTCCCTTCTCTATCTTGGAGTTGTTCATCTTGTTCTTACCCTTCATGGAAGAAAAGGACTTTCAATCTTTGCTAAGGTTTCTTTGATGGACATTGCTTATCATGAATACCAGAAAGCCTTGATTGGAGCTTTGGTGACTACTCTTAGGAATGGGATTATCGTTCTTACCATCACTCCAAATTTCAACATGAAGCTATCTGACCTGACTCTATCCAAGAGAATAAAAGTCTAGATACAAATAGATAGTTGGAGCCAAACTTGATCCCAATGCTATAGCAGTAACTTTACACCATCAGTTGATTTATAGGATCTAGAATCATTCTTTAGACCTCCAATTTCCAACAAAAACACAGGATACTTTGTTGATGTTCACTGACAATGACCATGGCCCAACCATAGTCAATATCTCAAGACAGATTCCTAAAGAAGAACTTGCTCATATCATTTCTCTTGAATGGATCACCAACTATGAATGGGAGTTCAATCTTACTCCCTCTGATATTCATACTACTGCACCTGATGTGATCTCTAAGATGCCTGATGGTACTATCATAACAGTTTTTCAGAAACCAGGCTCAGAAGGTTCTTATCCTTCTAGGATGATTGCTACTATTTCTCCTGCCTATTCTAGCAACCCTGAAGCTAGTGATCCTCCTATTCATGAATTTTCAAAGACTGCTGAACTAGTATATGTTTCTCATGTTCATGGACACTTCATTTGGGATTTTGATAACTCCATGTGTGAATCAAACTCTAAATATCATGATCCATCTTTTAGGAGGTCTCTAATAATAAAGACTTTAGAAGGGCTATAAAAAAGGAGAAAAAGAAAAAGAAGAAGCCTATGACTCAGCCTAGGCACAGAAGGCCTAGGGATGACAATGATGATGAACCACTTAAACCTAGATTCAGAGTCAACTGGGATATCAATGCTGTGACACCCGGATCAGAAATGTCTCTTTATGATCTTCTAAAAGAACTAGGACATGATGATCTGTTTGCTAATATTTTCTCTCAGCACAAGTAGCCAGAACCTGCTATTCCAAAACCACCTTGAGTGGTATCAGTTATTCCACCAGTCCAGCCTTGACCTTGTATTGCTATGCTTAATCCAGAGTCTCATCCTTATGAAGCTCAGTTTCCTACTTTTGAGGAAAGTTTTGATCAAGGAACTAAAGTAGCCAAAAGACCTTATATTCAAAGTCCTAAAGTAACTTCACATGGCCCTAAGCCTATTACTCAGACTGAAGCAGTACTTAACTGATATACTGATAATGTTGTTTGTCATAACAAGTTCCTATCCCAGATTGATTCTAAGCTGGATTTGATCTCTGCTTATACTGAATATTTATCTTCTCAGGTGGAATCTTTATATGATCAAGTAAATAAATTTCATTCGAGACTTAAGTCTCAAGCCCAACAACTTGATGTTGATCTCTGAAGATATATTGATCAAAGATATTTTGGTCCTGATTTCAAAGAAAGGAGCAAGAGCTAAGACAGATACATGAACAACTTAGGCAAATTGAAGCTAATATGCCTAAGTATGCACAACCACCTCCTTCACCTTTAATAGTTGATCCCCTTGCCTTATGCAGTATATTTTCAATAATCTTCTCCTGCACCTTCTCCTACATATTATAGTCAAGTTTTCTGATCTACTGACCATCTAGCTAGACAATTAAACCATACTAAGCCTAAAAAGTCCTCCGAAAAGAAACAAGTTTCTTATTTTGGCCACCAAACCTTTATACTAGAAACATCTGTGCCACAATAGATGTACCTCTTAAATATACAGGTCCTACCTTCACATTTGTTAGACCACCTGTCTTAGCTAGAAGACCCTCTTCTACTGGCATTTATATTCATGAATATAACATCCTCACTTTTCATACGTCTTAGGGACCAAACAGTAGCATCTGGAACCACTTCCAAGGCTGTTGAAATCAAATTACTCAATCTGGAATTTTACTCTAGCGAGTACTGTTCACTGCACGAATTCCAGAGAAGTGACCTGACTTCGAAAAATCATAACTAATTCTATAAAAATTGGAATGGAGTGGTTCAAATTGATACATGAAGCTAACATAATACTCTTTCAGGGAAAAATGACTCGTTGACCACGCCTTGACCAGGTCAACATCAGTCAACGTCCGTAATTCACTGTTCATCCAGCGTCCTGTCCCTGATTCCAGCATTCTGGTCCCAACTTTGAAAAATCATATCTTTATGTGTAGACATCCAAATGATACGTTCTATATATCAAATCGAAGATTGGTATGTCTACTATTTACTGGTAAAATACCATATATTTATTAAATCATTTACTATTTATAATTACAGCTCAAATGTCACTGCCTCCATCATGAGTTACTGTTCATAGTGATAATTTCCAGCAATTATACATACATGAATCACATATCAATCATGCTAAGTAATTAATATCTCTTCATGCATCTTTATCTCCTCCATCTTGAGAAGACCTGCTGTAATTGGATTGATATGGAAGGGTGAGATTTCTGGGGAAATCTCAGTAGCAAACAGCACTAAACAATGTATGCATTAATGTGAATACTTGTGCTTGCTTGTGAAAGTGTTAGCATTATGTCATGTGCATGCTTCCATGTTACATATGAAATATAATTGGCCAAAGTAATCATAGGAACAAAGCTTCATACATAGGCACATATTCAACACAATTCAACAAAGCCATAGCACATCAAGCATAACATTCAATGCATACAAGTTTAGGATTAGTTTACTACCTGACATGTAGCTTTTCCTTCTAGCTCTTAGCCTTTTCCCTAAGGTTCATTCTTTCCATAGGTTAGAGCCTATACATAGCATAATAATATCTTCATTATTATTCTATCAGCATAGCTCTATTTAACTCATACATAGCTCAAGGGTAATATCCTTAATCTGACATTCCCCTGGCTTTCTCTCTACCTTTAGCTACCTTTATTAATAGAGATATTTCTCTATTCTAACCACTAAGAGAAATCCTATACTTTATTAGAGAAAGGACTAGATAACTTTATTACCTCATTCCTAAGCTTTGCCCAGTCCCTCAGCTCCTTAGACTGCTCCTGGCTCTACCAGAACTCCTTCCTTCCTTTCCTTTCTTTCTTTCCTTCTCTCTTTCTCTCTTCTTTCTCTTCCTTTTCTTGCTAGATCCGTGGTGTGCCTTGAAATGGGAGGGGAGTGTCCTATTTATAGGTGAGAGGAGGTGGAATGAATGGCCCAGATTGATTCACAATGAATGGCTCAGATTGCTTGCTTCCTCAAGAAGCTTTGCCTGCATCATCATGATGACATCACCCTCCTTGCTGACTCACCACTCATGACATCATCTAGGACACCTCAAGGGACACCTAAGGGGTATATGTGGGGCCCTTGGGACACCTCACCAGCTGAGTCAGCCTTTCCAGAGAGTTCCAGAGTCTTTTCCCTGAATGGAGAGCCGAGATCGTGCCACCTGTCCTCTTGCTTTTTCTCCTTTTTCTATAATCATGCCATGTGTCCTTTGCTTTTTCTCTTTTACTATAATCATGCCATGTGGCACATTGTGGGCCCCATTTATGTCCTCTCATGATTCTAGATCACTTTACCCAGTTCTATATTGGACCGGGTCACTTTACTTTATTGAAAAAGCACTAAAACATTATTTTAATGCCTCTTGGGCCCACTTTACTCTTGGGCTACGTTTTTGGGCCTTTAAATATCAACTTGGGTTTCTAACCAAGGCCAAGCACTCTGGTGGCTCGGTTCCCAAGGAAAATCCTTAGTAAATTACCATAATGCCCTTACTACCTCTTTAGTACTTTTAAGGGCACTATTGTCTTTCCATACCTTACCAGAGTATCTCTTGACCCTAGTCAACTATCCAAATACCCTTTCTTGACTGTCTAACCTTAGTCTAATGATCATAACGCCCTTCGTCTGACTCTAACTCAATGACACAACACAGTGGCATACCTTCAATGGCATTTTCGTAATTCTTCATTTTTCTTGGTCTTTATTAGCCCTGGCCCATATATTTATCTGAAAATATCATTGGGCCTATAAGGTGCCATTCTGGACCCTCTGTATGATCCCCTATCTTCATGGGCTCAATTCCCGAGAAATTCCCCCGAAACCTATTTATCGGGTCTTTTGATCCACTGTAAATTCTGTAGTAAATTCTACAGAACTCCTTTTTGAGCTCTGTCAGTTTCAGAAATTCTTATATTAATTATAGGAATTTACTGCCATATTTCATCTGATTATGAGGTCTAGAGCATACTGTATTAATTTTCCTTTTCTTTGGAAATTAATATAAATCTTTCATGACCTCTTATCAGAACTTTGTGTTGCATCACACTGATCAACATAATTTTCTCTATTTACTGAGACCTCTGCTCAACAGGGTCTGGTAGCATCCCTTTTTCAGGCTATATATTGGGCTTCTAAGCCTAAAAATTGGGATATGACAATGAACATGTATCAACCCCTCATACTTATAAGGAAACAGTTACTCCTTCTAGAAAAGGAAAGAGTCCTATGGAACAACCTATCAAGTCAACCATAGGAGTATTGGAGAAAAATAAATTCTTTCTTCCAAGGAATACTGATGTGCCAACCTCTAGCTCTTCAGAAGATTCTATTGTAGCTGACAATAAATCTTCTACAGAAGAGTCTGAAGAATATGTTACAACAAAAAATTCAATGGATTATTCAAAATATTCCAGTGAGGAACAGTACTATGCTGATTTGTCAACTATTGCTATGGTTATCCTCATACTATTGCTACATAATCTACTAGTCAACATCCTATTGTTGAAGACCCTTCATCTGAAGAAGAAGAGATGGAAGAAACCTCTAATGAAAAACATCCACACCATTTAAGTCCAAGAAGCATATTTCTTGGTTTACTTTTGATGATATTCCGCCTTCCAAATGGCCTGACAAATTACATGAATTTGGTCCATGGATAGATTCTCATATGACAAATCTAACTCTTACCTTGGAACAGATCCTGGCTAAGTTTGTTTCTCATATAATTGAAAATTTAAGAGAATAGTTTACTCAGCTCAGTGAATATCAAAGATTACAGGTGATCAGATCTACAAATCTAGGAGCATTTCTTGGAGCTCTTAATCAAGAATTCCTTGGAGATTTTCATGTGATTAAGAAAAGAAATTCTCAAGAGTACTTTGAGATGAAATGCTATTCTCTCAATAGATATGACCTTCAAAAGCATTATATCAGAATCACTGAAAAGTATTATCCTCTGGAGAAACTCATAATCCTAATTTGCGGCATGTCTTTATTGCCTCTCTTCTTGATGAGTTAAAACCTGAACTGCATAGGATGATTTCATCTCTCATCAAAGAAGTAACACATCTTACTTTGGGAGAAATATATCAACTTGCTTTAGCCACTCTTGATAAGATATGTGAGTAGGAGAAATTCTTCAAATCAATGATGAAAGGAAGTTCTAAGCTCAAATCGGCATGTAGCAGATCTCATTTGAAGATCAAATACAAAGATAAAGACAAATGCTACTGCCCAACAAAGAAGAAGTCTCATTTCTCTACATGGAAGCCTTGCAATAAGAAGAAGAACAAGTACAGAAAACCTTTCAGGTATTTCAAGATGAGATCTTCAAAATCACCTAAGTCTAATAGGTGTTTTCTTTGTGATGGTAAAGGACATTTTGCAAAGTCTTGTCTGAGAAAGAATAACAAGAGAGAAATCAAAATGTTGCAGTAATTCTAACATGCATTGCCTATTCAAAAGTCTCTAGAGATTGAATCTGTGTATAAAGAACAACCTGAAGAAATTGAAGAAACATAATATGTTCTTCATATTTCTGATACTTTTGATTCTAAATCAGACTCAGACATTGATTACCCTCACAGACCTATTTATCATCTTGGAGCTTGGAAAATAATTTCCAAAATTATCAAAGAACTAACTTATGGATTATTTGGATTTGTAGATATATCCTAGATAGACAAAACTCCATGATCTCTTGCAGAAGCCAAAATTCTATTCTCCAAATATGACAAACCCATCAAGGCTATTGTAATGATTGATACAGGATCTTGTGCTACTATCATAAAATCTCACATCCTTCATGGAGATATGTGAATGCCATTTGACCAACCATTCATGACAGTTAAACAGGAGTCGTTCCATATTGAGCTTATCTCAAGAAAGAAAATTGGGATATAGCTTTTCCCTAGATGTGTGACATGGATTAAAGTTTTTTCGAGTTATCTTCCTAAAAAGGATATACTCCTAGGATTTGATACTCTCTACAAGATAACAGGATTATCCATTTTAGCACAAGGATTAAGGTATAAGAAGTTTTTTACTCCATATATCCAGATACCTAGCATCCTTAAGATCAAACAAGTACCTATTGGATATGAATCTATTAGAAATCGACTTCTCAACCTTTGTTCTAATAGTCATGATCAATTTCAACATCCTCATCCTTTATGGACAAGAAAAGAATTCTTTGTCAAATTGCTATTCAAGAAGAATGAAGATGTTAATCCTACTAAAGCTACTCATTCAGGTATGAATCCTGATAATCTAATTCTTGCCAGAAAATAATGTGTTTCTTTACTAGCCCATGGTCTTATTGAGCCTACTGAATCTAATTGATCTTGCCAAGCCTTTTATGTGGGAAAAAAGCTAGAACAACTCAGAGGAAAAAAGAGGTTGGTGATTGATTATAAACCTCTAAATCTATTTTTACAAGATGACAAATTTCCTCTTTTGAAGATGAACACTTTGGCCTCTAGACTTGCTACAGCAAAAATATTTTCAAAGTTTGATTTAAAAGCAGGCTTTTGGCAATTTGGAATTCATCCTAAAGAAAGATGTAAGATAGCTTTCTGCATTCCTGATGCTCAATATAAGTAGATCGTTATTCCTTTTAGATTAAAGGTTGCACCTTCTCTATTTCAAAAAACAATTATCAAGATATTTGAGCCTATTATACATTCAACATTGGTATATATTGATGATATTCTCCTCTATTTAGAGGATGAAGAAAGTCACAAGAAATTACTTGCCCAATTCACACATATTGCTGAAGCCTATAGCGTCATGCTATCATATAAAAAATGATATATATCCCAGGCCCAAATTGATTTCCTTGGCATGAGTTTCCATAATGGGTTTTACCAGCCAGGTTCACATCTGGCCCAAGAACTGCTTAATTTTCCAGACGATAACTTGTCGGTAAAACAAATATAACAGTTTCTTGGCATTGTAAATTATCTCCATGACTTTATTCCAGATGTCACAAAACACACCAGTCAGTTATTAGCTTTACTGAAAAAGCATCCCCCTCCTTGAGGACCTCAGCAAACTGTAGTTGTTCAGATGCTAAAAAAGATTTCACAAATACCTCCACCTTTAAAGATTCCAGGATCAGGACAAATAATACTATAGACTGATATAAGTGATCATTATTGGGGAGCTATTCTTCTTGAGGAAGTAAATGGTAAAAGATATTACTATGCACATACTAGTGGTAAGTTCAAAGAATCTGAACAATATTACTATGCCTCATACAAAGAGATATTAGCAGTTAAAAAAAGAATTGAAAAATTCATTTTTCACTTAAGTTCTTATGAATTTATTGTGGAAATGGACAATACTGCTTTCCTTTCCTTGCTGGATACACAAAAAGAAGATATTGCCTAATTCTCAATTACTAAGATGGAAAGATTGGTTTTCCTACTATAAATTCTCAGTCTGGCATATCAAAGGTCATCAGAATATCATTGCTGATTATCTCTCAAGACCTTCTAAAGTCCAACTTCTCACTCCTTTTGGCCCCAGATATATTTTGATGATAAATCATCTTCCACTTCCAAAAAGATCTTATCATGTTACAAAACATCACCATTTTCCTCCCAGTGAAATTCCAGCCACAGTAGAATAAGTTCAATAGATAGCCAAAAGGAATCTTTTCTATTAGTTACATCTTCTGTTGTTAACTATCCTGTACTCCTAGCCTTGAATATTTTAGCTTAGATAAACCTTATCTTTCAATCCCATTTATTGCTAGACCTATTCTTGAAGAGTTAAAGTGGTATCTATTGTCACTTTCAGCTCTTTATGTTTTCATTATGGCTATTTCATCTATGCCCGTATATCACTATCTGTATCATAGTAATAATTAGGGTTCTTCTCTGTGGACAATCTTCAATGGTTTTCTCCTCTACCTGTCTAGAGATCTCAGCTAGGAAAAGTTATTAAAGAATACCAGCTCTGGAAAATTCTAGAAAACCAGTAGAAAAAATATCAGTGTTTCTTTGCCATGCATAGACCATATAGTATGGATCATGAAGGAAAGCTATACCCCCTCAACCAAGCCTACTTATGGCAGACTCAAACATCCTGGCCTTGCTATAAAGAAGTTCTTTTTTCAAACCTGGAACTCTTTATATGCAACATGAACAATTGTGAAGAAAACCCAGGATTAAAGTGTACATCCTTAGTACCTATTCCTAATGAAGCTTTTAACATTCCCCATATATAGCAGTGGTATAGAAAACCAAGTGAACATATTTTCTCTCCTGAAACATTAAAGTTTTTAGATTCTTGACATCCTTTTACCTCTAAGACAACAGAAAGACCAGCCAGGCCAACTGAGTTACAGCTGTTACCTAGCTCTTCACCTACTGATTTACAGTTGTCCTTAATAACTTAGACTCAAGAATCTAAAGCAACTGTTTCACTAACAAAAGATGAAGACCCATGGACCAGCCCTTTATCATAAGACCCATGGGGTGGACTACTTGACACAGATCTTGAAGCTACCTTAGAAAATTCACTAGACCCTTACTTTGGTTTGATCTAGACTACTCTAACATGGATACTGATGATGATCACAAGCCTATCTACAAATAAAGCAAATATCAGATTCACACATACTGTTTTCATATCTGCTGCTTTATTAAAGTAGATTCTGCGTGGTGTATTACTATTTACTTTTTAGAAAAGTTATTTGTCTACTTATGGTGAACATTATTAAAGTCTATTGTAACTTTACTTTAATCATGTATGTCTGTATTAAAGTAGCTTGGAGTATTGTGTACCAGTGATGCTTTTACTTTAATCATATATGGAGTCCAGTACATGTGATACATGTCTACCGTCTTGTAAGTCAAGCTCTCTATATAATGAGCCTTTGTATGATATTAGGGATTATTAAGAGTTCTGTCAAGAGTCTTATCTTATAATATCATTTTTGAAATAAGAATGTGTTTTCTAAACTCTCTTCTTTGAAAGCTCTATCTTTCTTTAATGTTGTTTAGATTCATATCTACAGAGATTCTATTATGCTCTACTCCTACCTCTTATGATAAGGATCCAATACATCAGAAAGGAATTGGACTAATGTTACTAGAGTCTAAAGTCTTTCGCTTGAATGATTTGATTTAGTCTAGGAGTTCATAGAAACCAGGATCTTTAAAGGCCGATATAAGGCTTAAGGGAGGCATATGTAAGTCCTTAGATAAAGATCAGGGGTTTCATGTTCATCTTGAACTGGGTCTCAAAGTTCTTGAGGAGATCCACCCCTCTTGGTATTAGAGTCATTCAAACATCTTGGTTATCTCAGTGAATCTAGCAGCAATAAAGTTAGAAAAGAGTGAGTAAGAGAGAGAACTTACTATCATGAGTGATACACCTTCCAGATATCTGAGAAACAAACTCAGTCAGGATCTGTTCTAAGGTAAGACTTGGATTTGTCATATGAGAATCAATCCATGCACCAAATTCATGTAATCTGTCATGCCATTTGGAAGGCGGAATATCATTAAAAGTAAACTAAGAATTATGCTTCTTTGACTTAAATGGTGTGGATGTTCTTTTATTGGAGGTTTCTTCTATCTCTTCTTTTTCAGATGAAGGGTCTTCAACAATAGGATGTTGACTAGTAGATTCTGTAACAGTAGTGTGAGGATTAACCATAACAATGGTTGACAAATTAGCATGGTATTGTTCATCACTGGAATATTCTGAATAATCTGTTTAATTTTTTGTTGTAATAGATTCTTTAGACTTTTCTATAAAAGATTTATTGTCAGCTGTAGTAGATTCTTCTGAAGAGCTAGAGGTTGGCACATTAGTATTCCTTAGAAGAAAAAATTTATTTTTCTCCAATACTCCTATGGTTGACTTGATAGGTTGTTCTATAGGACTCTTTCCTTTTCTAGAAGGAGTAATTGTTTCCTTATAAGTAGAAGGGGTTAATACAGGTTCACGAATGTGAATGCCAGCAGAAGAGGATCTTCTAGCTGAGATAGGTGGTTTAACAAACGTGAAGGCAAGACCTGTATATTTAGGAGGTACATCTACTGGTAGCACAAATATTTCTAGTATAAAGGTCTGGTGGCCAGAATAAGAAACTTATTTTTTTTTAGAGGATGTTTTAGGCTTAGCAGGGTTTAATTGTCTGGCTAGATAGTAGGTAGATTGGAAAACTTGATTGCAATCCGTAGGACAAGGTGTAAGCAAAGATAATAAAGAATATACTGGACAAGTTGATGGATGAAGAGGTGTATATGAGGCAAGGGGATCAACCGTCAAAGGTGAAGGAAGTGGTTGTGGATACTTAGGCATATCAGCTTCAATTTTCCTAAGTTGTTCTTATATCTGTCTTAACTCTTGCTCAGTTATTTGAAAATCAAGACCAAAATATCTCTAATAAATATATCTTCAAAGATCAGCATTAAGTTGTTGGGCTTGAGACTTAAGTCTTGAATGAAATTTATTTTCTTGATCAGACAAAGATTCCACTTGAGAAGATAAATATTCAGTATAAGCAGAGATCAAATCCAGCTTAGAATTAATCTGGGATAGGAACTTGTTCTGACAAACAACATTATCAGTATGCCAGTTAAGTACTGCTTCAATATGAGTAATAGGCTTACGGCCATATAGAGTTACTTCAGTACTTTGAATATAGGGTCTTCTGGCCACTTTAGTTCCTTGATCAAAATTTTCCTCAAGAGCAGGAAACTGAGCTTCATAAGGATAAGACTCCGGATTAAGCATAGCAATACAAGGTTGAGGTTGGACTGGTGGAATAAATGTACCACTCGAGATGGTTTTAGAATAGCAGGTTCTGGTTGCTTGTGCTGAGAGAAAATATCAGCAATCAGATCATCATGTCTTAATTCTTTTAGAAGATCATAAAGAGACATTTTTGATCTAAGTGTCACATCATTGATATCCCTGTTGACTTTTAATCTGGGTTTAGGCGGTACATCATCATCATCCCTAGGCCTTCTGTGCCTAGGCTGAGTCATAGGCTTCTTCTTTTTCTATTTTCTCATTTTTTATAGCCCTTATAAAGTCTTCATTATCAGAGAACTCCCAAAAATATGGATCATGACATTCACAGTCTGATTCACGTATGGAGTTGTCAAAATCCCAGATAAAGTGTCCATGAACATAAGAAACATATACTAGTTCAACAGTCTTTAAAAATTCATAAATAGGAGGATCACTAACTTCAGGGTCGCTATAATAGGCAGAAGAAATAGTAGCAATCATCCTAGAAGGATAATAACCTTCTAAGCCTGTTTATGAAAAACTGTTTTGACAATACCGTCGGGCATCTTAAAGATCACAGGAGGTGCAATAGTATGAACATCAGAGGGAGTAGGATTAAACTCCTATTCATAATGGGTGATCCATTCAAGAGGAATGATCTGAGCAAGTTCTTCTTTAGGAATCTGTCTCACGATGTTGACTATGGCTGGGCCATAGTTATTGTTAGTGAACATTAACAAAGCATCCTGTGTTTCTGTTGGAAACTGGAGGTCCAGAGAATGATTCTGGATCCTATAAATCAATTGATAGTGTAAAGTTGCTGCTATAACATTGGGTCAGATAGCTTCACATTGACATTTGGAGTGATGGTAAGAACGATGATCCTATTACTAAGAGTAGTCACCAGAGCTCTAATCAAGGCATTCTGGTATTCATGATAAGTAGTGTCCATCAAAGCAATCTTAGCAAAGACTGGAAGTCCTTTTCTGCCATGAAGCATAAGAACAAGACGAACAGCTCCAAGATGGAAATGGGAATATCCCTGGTTAATATAAGAGTTGATGAGAGTTGAGGTAGCTCCAAGGTAACATACTGTTCACTGGTAGTAGATGGAATACCACACTGGTCAAGATGAGAACTTTGTACAATCTCCTTAACAAGAGGAGAAGTTTTGAAAATAAAATGGCGGATATTACAGAAGGTAGTAGAACATTGTCTATGAAAAAAGGAATATGGGTTAAGAAGAGGTAACTTAGTATCTCTAATATGAGCTTCTTCTGGAAGATGGGTGAACTCAACAAGATTGTCAATCTTATGAGAAAAGGGTACAGCGGATAGATAAAGGAATTCTATCAATAGATAAGGAGGATGAGATTCTAACAGGTTCATATGAAGTAGAAGGTGTATCACTCATGATAGTAAGGTCTCTCTCTTATTCACTCTTTTCTAACTTTATTGCTGCTAGATTCACTAACATAATCAAGATGTTTGGATGGCTCTGATACCAAGAGGGGTGGATCTCCTCAAGAACTATGAGACCCAGTCTAAGATAAACATGAAACCCCTAATATTTATGTAAGGACTTACGGATACCTCCCTTAGGCCTTATATTAGACTTTAAAGATCTTGGTTTCCATGAACTCCCAGACTAAATCAAATCATTCAACTGAAAGACTTTAGCCTCTAGACTTGCAAAGCACATTCTTTTCTAGTAAGAATCAGATCATCAGGATTCATACCTGAATGAGTAGCTTTAGTAGGATTAACATCTTCATTCTTTTTTAATGGCAATCTGACAAACAATTCTTTTATTGTCCATAAAGGATGAGGATGTTGAAATTGATCATGACTATCAGAATAAAGGTTGAGAAGTCAATCTTTGATAGATTCATATCCAGCAGGTGCTTGTTTAATCTCAAGGATGCTAGGTATTTGGATATATAGAGTAAAAAACTTCTTATACCTTAATCCTTGTGCTCAAATGGATAATCCTACTATCTTATAGAGAGCATCAAATCCTAGGAGTATATCATTTTAGGAAGATAACTCGCAAAAACTTTCATCCACATCACACATCTAGGGAAAAGCTATATCCCTATTTTCTTTCTTGAGATAAGCTCAATATGGAACAGATACTGGTTAACTATCATGAATGGTTGGTCAAATGGCATCCACATATCTCTAGGAAGGATGTGAGGTTTTATGATAGTAGCACAAGATCATGTATCAATTATTACAATATCCTTGATGGGTTTGTCATATTTAGAGAATAGAATTTTGGCTTTTGCAAGAGGTCTTGAAGTTTTGTCTATATGGGATATACCTACAGATCCAAATGATCCATATGTTGGTTCTTTGATAATTCTGGAAATTGTTTTCCAAGCTCTAAGATGATAGACAGGCCTGTGAGGGTAATCAATGTCTGAGTCTGATTTAGAATCAAAAGTATCAGAAATATGAAGAACATATTCTGTTTCTTCAGGTTGTTCTTCATACACATATTCAATCTCTTGAGACTTTTGAATAGGCAATGCATGTTGGAATGACTGCAACATTTTGATTTCTCTCTTGTTATTCTTTCTGAGACAAGACTTTGCAAAATGTCCTTTACCACCACAAAGAAAACACCTATTAGACTTAGGTGATTTTGAAGATCTCTGCTTGAAATACCTTAAAGGTTTTCTGTACTTCTTCTTCTTCTTGTAACATTTCCATGTAGAGAAATGAGACTTCTTCTTTGTTGGACAATGGAATTTGTCTTTATCTTTGCATTTGATCTTCAAATGAGATCTGCTACATGCTGGTTTGAGCTTAGAACTTCCTTTCATCATTGATTTGAATAATTTCTACTCCTCACACATCTTATCAATAGTGGCCAAAGCAAGTTGATATATTTCTTCTAAAGTAAGCTGTGTTACTTCTTTGTTGAGAAAGGAAATCATCCTATGTAGTTCAAGTTGTAACTCATCAGGAAGACAGGCAATAAAGACATGCTGCAAATTAGAATTTTGTGTTCCTCCTATAAGATAATACTTCTCAGCCATTATGATATAATGCTTTTGAAGATCATATCTATTGAGAGAACATCATTTCATCTCATAATACTCCTGAGAATTTCTTTTCTGAATCACATGAAAATCTCCAAGGAATTCTTGATGAAGAGCTCTAAGAAATGCTCCTGGATTTGCAGATCTGATAAGCTGTAATCTTTGATATTTACTAAGCTAAGTACACCATTTTCTTAAATTTCCAGTTATCTGAGAAACAAACTCAGTCAGGATTTGTTCCAAAGTAAGACTTGGATTTGTCATATGAAAATCAATCCATGCCCAAATTAATGTAATCTTTAACATTTATTTTTTTATTGATATTTAAAACTAATTATTGTATTATTTAAATTTATATATACTGTATTATTGATTGGTAAAATTTAAAAAAGATAATAAAATATAGAACTTTCAATAAGGCGAGAACTAATATATAGATTTTTTTTTGTTAAAAAAATGATCATTAGGCAACTAGTATTGCTTGTTGCTTATTACTCCTCCGGTTTATTTAATTTTAATATATTAAAGAAGTTAACTAATTAACTTAATTATAATATACGTGGTTTGGTATATGTATAATACTTTTATGTAGACTAGACTCTATATCAATTTATTTATTACTAGTTAGTCAAATTAGTTTAAGAAAAAAATTAAAAATGATAAATATAAGAGTTAAAATAGAAAAATATATTATATTTAGAATAAAAAATCTACTCAAACTAAGTATTATATTTAAGATTGGAGGAATATTAAATATTAAACAAGCGCATTGATTATGTTGCATATAAAAAGGTATTTTATAAGCATTTTCTCAGCGTAGAGTTAAGATAAGTGAATTCCTTTTTCTCCTTTTGTTTTAAGAAAGCAAAGTCAACTGTTTTATTTCCATCGACCAGCAAATAAGCAGTCCACATGAACCTACTTAACCGTGCTAATGCCACATAAGTGAAGTTAATGCCATTATATTTATGATAATGCAATGACTTATGTTTTGGATGGTATAAAGAAGAGAGATGGAAAACAAATTGTTAAAAGTATAAAAATCTGATTCAAATGTTAAAATTTTAATTTCAAATATTATCGTATGGGTCCACTAGTTGAATTTTTAATGGAACAAAAGAGAAGTCAGAATTGATAATATTCAATTTTAATAATCTAAACAAGCTCTAAAATTATTCAAATGATGAGGGATGAACACATTGCGCCTTGTTGCAATCAGGGAATCCAAATGAATAGCTATTGTTATTTTTAGTTAGTGAGGATGGCAAAGCAGCTATATGCGACCTTGGTGCCTCATAAGTGAGCTGTTATGTTAATGACAAAACCCAAAAGGCGAAAACACTAAAGCTAAGCCGAAAAAACTCAGGCAAATCAATCAAGTTAGGAAGGGAAAGGTGTCCTTATAACCCTTTCTCTTCCAATATAATCTTGGCGAAAGTTCCAATTAATTAGAATTCTTCAGTTTCCAGAATATATACATACACACACACACATAATACCCTTAGGAGCAACAACCCCAAATGCGTGGCTTGCATTAGCGCCCCATTTGAATGGACTCGTTGTATTTCATTCCCAGAATCTGTTGAACATTCTAATATTGTATTTAGAATACTTTCTATAATTAATAATTTATTGTAAAACCGGCCAAAAAGCAACAATATTTCAGCGTGGCCGTATGCCTTTTGTGAAGTTTGTGGTCGGAATCTCCGTCGTCGCAGTTTTCTTCTGTTTCGCACAATCACGATATGACTAATGTGGGTTTATGCGGCTTTAAGCCGCTGTTCTTCCGTCGTAAGCAATGTGGGCTCGAGGTAAAATTCTGTTTCCTTTTTCTTTTCTGTGTTTGAAACAAATGTGGATATATACGAAAAATCGGAGTGAATTTGCAGGCAACGAAAGGCCTAACGATTTCGAAGAACAAGAAAATGTCGAAAATTCGAAAACAAGAAAGCAAGATAGAATACCAATCATTTGTTGGTTCAGACCAATTGATTCTGATGATGGAGATCCAAAAGAAGGTGTTAGCTTGCAGGGACATTATGGACCTAGATCCTTGTAACAATTCTAGTCCCTTACGTGAGGTGCTTTATCAATTCTTCAATATATGTACGTACATATATATATATATACGTATAGTATCTTCAATTTGCTGATTTGATCCTATCTACGCATTACATACAGTTGATTGTCAAAACCCTAGAAGATATGCAAAGGCTTTACCCTGCGATCGTTCTAAGATATCAAGTGTCAGATATCAAGGGAAAGTCAATAGATAAGGTTATTTAGTTACCCTCTTATATATGGATTTGCGTGCGTACGTAAAACTGTTGTTGAGATCGATGCTAATTAAAATTCTTTCACGTACAACAACACAAGGTTCTGGTCTTCTTCTGCAGAGCTCTGAAATTTGTTGGAGAGTCATGGATGATGAATAATGATTGGGTGAAAAATAAGGTCAATTTTGAGTTACCAACGTGTAAGGTCAAAGGCAATATCAATGAACTTGGTAAGTTTCCTCTACCAAAAATTTGTGTGACTGTAGAATGAGGTCCCATGCTAGCAAAAGTGATTGAAATGAATTGTGCTTAGTTTTGCAGGTGAAAGTGTGTTGGCCACCCTGGATTGGGTGATGCAGCTGGCAAGTGTCAAGTTTGAAACAGTGGTCGAGGAAGAGAAGGAAGGGATCAAGGAAGAAGAGAAGGAAAAGAACGAGTCATCACCAAGCCCACGAGGCGGCTTATTTGGGAAGTTGACAATGGAATCGCCATGTTCGTATAGCTTCTCAGAGAGTAGCTACTCTTGTAACTCTTCTCCTGTAACTCCAAAATCTGTTCTTCCTTCTCGGAGCCTACTAAAGAGTACTAGTCCTAGTATCTCCCCTCTCTGGTCTCTCAGAGTTCAAGCGTTGGGAAAGTTGAACCATATTCGCTTGAAGCGCCTGTCTTTGCCCATTATGGGCAACAAGGCAGAAGAAGAGGAAATAGATGATGATATATGCATTGATTCTGGAGATGACGCACAAGACGATCTTGTTTTTGACCTTGACACAGCAAGTCATCATGGAAAGACCACCATCATGACTAATAATGATAAACCAGCCCACACACCTCTCTTGCAGCAACTTCAAGTGCCTAAGTTGTCACCTCCACCCCCGCCTCCATCTCCACCTCCAACTCCTCCACCACATCGCTGTCCGTCTTCCCCTCTCTCTCTATCTGCACCTCTAGCGCCCTCACCTCCTCCACCACTGCCTATCTTGCAGCTAAATGTGGCTGTCGCAGTGCCTCCACCACCGCCTCCTCCTGTTTTGTCAATACCTAAAAAGGCAGTAGTTCTTGATGGATCACCATCACCTCCACTGGAACAACCTAAAGAGGAAGTGGCTCTCGCTTCACCCCCCTTGCCTTGTGCTACATCTCCGTCTCCACCACCACCACCACCGTTACAGTCGAAGGCTGGACCAGGTGCAGCGCCTCCTCCTCCAGCACAACCACCGTTACAGTCCAAGGCTGGACCAGGGACAGCGCCTCCTCCTACAGCACCACCGGGACAGTCAAAGGCTGGACCAGGTGT
Organism: Leucaena leucocephala; assembly: GCA_037074615.1. NCBI lineage: Eukaryota > Viridiplantae > Streptophyta > Magnoliopsida > Fabales > Fabaceae > Leucaena > Leucaena leucocephala. The sequence goes on from CM073550.1 coordinate 9,171,023, forward strand.
AGCTTCTCCTCCTCCAGCACCACTGGGAAAATCAAATGCTGGGCCAGGTGCAGCGCCTCCTCCAATGCCAAGGGGAAGTGGTGGCGCGGGTCCTCCGCCTCCTCCTCTTCTTGGAGCAGGGAAAAACCTTCGTCCCAAGGCAACTACAAAATTGAAAAGGTCAGCACAGTTAGGTACTCTCTATCGAAATCTCAAGGGTAAATTGGAAGGAGGGTCTAACTTGAATGGAAAATCGGATGGGCGAAGAAAGAATTCTGGAGGAGGAGGAGGAGGAGGAGGAGGAAGTAGCGGACAAGGAATGGCTGACGCTCTAGCAGAGATGACTAAAAGGTATATATACTTTTCAAGTTCAACCAAATAAATTGCTTATTATTTTGGCCACATTTTATCTTATTCATTTTTTATTATTAGGTCATCCTACTTCCAACAAATAGAAGAAGATGTTCAAAATTACGGCAAAGAAATTACAAGAATGGTTCCTTCCATATCTAATTTCAAGACCAAGGATATGACAGAATTGATCAAGTTCCATCGAGAGGTTGAGTCTGTTCTTGAGAAATTAACTGACGAATCTCAGGTGAGTTTAGATAATTTACTATCATCCTATATTGATGTGATGGGGTATATGATTAATTAAATTTATTTTTTTATTTTATTAGAATGATCTCTTAAATTTGGATTAGGATTTGGTTTAAATAAATATAAAATTTTAGATTACTCTAGAATATTTGAATTTAATTGTTAATATTTATAAAACAATTACTTTGTGATGGTAGGCTTAGAGTAGTTAAGGCTATAGGAGGTCTTAGCACATCTACACTTTTGATTATGAATTGAATAAAATTGATATTTCCCCCGAGTTTCTTTTCTTTCATCTCTATTCCTCTTATTCTCTCTCACATACCCCTTCAGCTTCTTGTTCTACATCATGATGACCATTAATTTTGTGTTTATAGGTGCTATCCCGGGTTGAATCTTTTCCCAATAAGAAGTTGGAAGCTATTAGAATGGCAGCGGCACTATTCAATAAGTTGAATTCCATACAAATTGAGCTACAAAATTGGACTGTGATGCCTCCCATGGGTCAGCTCCTAGATAGGGTTGAACGTTATTTCGATAAGGTACTTACTTCAAAATCCGAATCTTTATGTGTGTGTGTGTGTGATGATATATATATTATTATTTACTAATCCGACATAGTGACATTTAGATCAAGAAAGAAATAGATGCCTTGGACCGAACTAAAGATGAAGAGTCCAAGAAATTTAAGAGTCAGAATATCGAATTTGACTTCCACATCCTCATCAAAATCAAGGAGTCTATGGTGGACCTTTCCTCTAATTGTATGGAGTTAGCACTTAAGGTAATTAACTAATTCACCTTAATGTGTTTTCACTAATTAATTTTTCATCTTTGCCTAAGATACATATATATAACTTGTTCTTTCAAATTTACATATACGTTCATACATTTATAAATTCCAAGAGTGACATAAAATAATGAAAATATATATTCATTGGGTCCATGGCTTTGTCCTTGCCTCCTTAGCAATTAAAATTTCTATTAATTTTTCCCAATACGATATATAGAAGTTAGTTAAATAGTTTATTTTAAATTTAAATATAAAATATTAATTCACTTTGTCTATAAAATTTTATAAATTATTCTTATTAATTGCACATATTAAAATGCTTCTATCAAATGTTAGTCCTAATACAAAATGATTAAAGATGGTAGATTAGGAAAGTTAAAATATTTTTTTATGAATAATTAATTTAAATAATTTTTTTAATTTTCATAAATTAGTTACTTAGCTCCTGTATAATTTTTTGCGTCGTTGTCCTTGGAAATTAAAATTTCTATTAATTTATGTTTTGAGGGATCACAAGATCTTGGGCATATAAGTGTTGTCTCGGGTCTAAAATATAAGAATTTAATAACTAATTTATAAATATTAATTAGAAAATTAGTTATTTATAATAAATGATTGTTAGTAGTTTTTTAAAATATTCCATTTAATTATTACCACTATTCATAACAACCTTCATTAATATGCAAAATCAGGAGGGATAAAGTTTGAAAAAAATTATAAATTTAAAAAATAAATTGGATTGAGATTTTATATATAGGACTAAAATATACCTCTCAACTAGGTCCTACATATAGGATAAGGAGTATCATATTCCAAAAAGCACTTATAAATATGCTTACATATTTTCCAACGAACTCTTTACGATATTAATAGTGGGATCAAACACATGCTTTTTCTATACAAGTATGAGACTAGTGTAGTAGTACTTATCAATTGGACCAAAATTTCACTTGCTTGGTTTTCTTTCTTACATTCATCTTTTTTACTCCTAAGATTTAATTATTGATAGAGTCCATATAACACAATTTTATATAATGGAATAAGGTTTGGTATTGATGTATCCATCATTTTGTGGGTTTACGAAGATCAATTAATTGCTTATTATAGGAGGGGCCCGAAGTTGAATCATCACCAAAGGGTGAGGCATATCTCAAAATGCTTTGGCGGGTATTCCAATTCGCCTTTAGGGTTTACACATTTGCTGGTGGACATGATGAACGACATGACAGGCTCACGAGAGAACTGGCTGAAGCAATAGAAGCTGCCAACAGATCCCAACAACAAACTAACTAAAAGCCCATCTTATGATGTGGATATGATATATATACACGCTCTCTTCTATTTTGATTAAATTAAATATAAACATATGCGTGGTGAGGCTCTTTTGTTGCATGCCCACCACAAGCATATCTTTTCCCTTCTTAATTTTTGAAGCCATTTTGTAAATTTTATTACAAATGTTTGCTAGACGAAACATATTTTTATAATGCAAGTTATATATGAAGCTTAAATATACTTAAGCTTATTTTAATATAACTATTTCTCGATCTCTAGGTATTCATATTAATCACCTTTAATGTATAAAACAGGGTTAAGGTCCTAAAATGCCTTGGAAACTTTTAAGAAGGAGCATCTAGTATTCGAAAGTTTTTTTGGATTCTAATATGTCCTAAAAGTATAATTTCATAGCATTTCTGCCCTGCCATTAAAGAGTTTAATTTTAACCGTTAGTTGACTACTATGCACTGGTACAAAATATGCTTTTTAAAGCCCCATTTTTAAACTAATCCTTGCGGAGACGGTTTAAAAAAATAATCGGTGACATTTTTATAAATAAGATGAAATAGTTACACCAGATTAACACATCACTGGTGTAAAATATAATTACTACGCCAGATACTAATATCAATATGTGTAGATTAGCGGCATCATATTCTGACTCTTCAGTTTCTTGTCTATGTTTTCCTGCTTCTTTTCTTTAACTTCTTCAAACCTTACGGAGAAGCTTTTAGAACAAATAAAAGGTGATATTTTTATAAATAAGATGAAATATTTATACCAGATTTACATTGAACTGGTGTAAAATATATCTAACCAGTGTTAAATATACTTTCTATTTGGACTTTTCAGTTTCCTGTCTATGCTTTCCCGCTTCTTTTCTTTAACTTCTTCAGACCTTACAGAGAAGCTTTTAAAACAAATGAAATATGGCATTTTTGTAAATAAGATGAAATATTTACACTAGATTTACATTGAACCAATGTTAAATATACTTTCTATTATGACTCTTCAGTTTCCTGTTTATGCTTTCCTGCTTCTTTTCTCTATACATTCTTAGGCCGTTCATTTCACTTATTCGGTTCCTAACATTTGTACTCATTATGATAGAAGGCCAATTGCATTCTTCGATATTCTTTTTTGAAATCGTTCTTATTCCTCAACCATATGTATACCACTCTTATGATCAGTACTTTTGTCTCATCACATTATCTCTATTTTATTTTATTTTCTTCTATCTGAATACTCCAATGGCTTCTTCCTCATGTACACCTCCTTCACGATCGCAAAAAAGAAACAGAGACGATTTTAAAGACAAACATCCCGACCTTCACCATGTAGCTCCTTCTCTTCCTCCCCCAATTGTTACTCTGATAGAGCGCCTTGAGGAGCTGATCATGTGCTTCAATGCTCTGGAGGACTCAGTGGAAGAACTGTCTGAGAAAGTTACTAGATTGAAAGATGGTTTCAGAGCTTTTCACTCAGAAGTTCACCGTCATCAACAACATGATAGCTTGTATCATCCTGTTGATCCTACCAACTCTGATGAATCCCATACCTCTAAGTCTGATAAGGAGTTTATCTACCCTGATTATTTTACTTTTTTTGTACTTGATGACAAAAGGAGAAAATATATTATATATTCTAATAGATATTGTGTTTGAAAATTTTATACTTTTGATGTAAAGTTATTAGTAAAGTTTAATGAATGAAGTTTCTTGTTCTCTTAATGAATAAAGTTTCTTGTTTTGATTACATGTTACGTTATTCTTTTATTTTCCAAAAAAAAATGCAACAGCTTGAAACAGAACATATCAATGTCAGGTGTAGAATATAATGACTGATTTAGAACAAGTTATTTCTACACCAGTCTTCCACTTCATCCAGTATAGAGTTGTTCAATTTATATTATTTTACACCGGTGTAAAAGTGACCGGTGTATAATATATTATCTAGTTTAGAAAAAAGTTATCTCTACATAGGTGTTGCATTTTATCAGGTGTAGATTTGCTCATGAAATACCCTTTAATTTAATCAAAAAACCCTTCGCGCTTCCCATCTGTCATTTCACTTGTTTGTGCGTTTAAATCTTCTCGACCCTTCACAGCCGTGAGTTTTGTTTTGAACTCCTTGTCTTGAGAACTGAAGATTTATGCACTACTGGTTATACCTTTTACCGTTATTTGTGCGGCATTCACTGCTATCATTTACTTGTTTCATTTGATTCATTGCTACAAACTGTGTTTTCTTGTTTTCTATTTTCCTAGTTTTTTAGTTTTCCACAAAATGGATCGTTGTTGGATAAATACTAACAGAACAAGTGTTGAGTATGCTGAGGGGGTGAAGGAGTTTCTGGATTTTGCTAAATAGAACGGTGATGATGATAATGGAAGGTTTTATTGTCCTTATGTGAGTTGTTTGAACGAGAGGAAATAAAGTTCTACGGATATGTACACTCATATAATTTGTGAAGGGTTCTACAAGAGTTACACATTATGGGTATGGCATGGTGAAAATGTGAAAAAGTCGAGTGCATCTGAAAAGATAGAACAGACCTTTGATGATAACATGGATACTGATGATCGGGTAAAGGATATGATTCATGATATTGGAGATGATGCTTTTATACGATCACATACATATAGTACTATATGCAATGATACAGAAAAACCTCTATACCCAAGGTGCAGAAAATACAACCTGTTGAATACGATGTTGAGATTGGCAAGTGTGAAAGCACGACATGGGTGGAATGATAAAGATTTTTCAAAATTGCTTGAGTTGTTGCAAGACATGTTTCCAGAAGAAAATGTGTTACCCAAACACTACTATGATGTTAAGAAAATAATATGTCCCTTAAGCATGCAATATAAAAAGATTCATGCATTCCCAAATGATTGCATACTGTACAGGAAAGATTTTGAAGATAAGGAGAAATATCCAATATGTAAGACACCAAGGTACAGATCAAACAAGTCTCCTGTAAAGGTGTTATGGTATCTTCCAATTATACCAAGGTTTAAATGGCTTTTTACAAATGAAGATTATGCATGGAAGAAGATTGATGACTTATTTCCCGTGTTCAACAATGAACCGCGAAACCTAAGGCTTGAACTCAGTATAGATGGCATGAACCCTTATGGTAGCCTTAGTAGCATACATAGTTCAGGCCCGTCCTCTTTGTAGTTTACAACCTATCTCCCTTGTTGTGTATGAGACGCAAGTATGTAATGTTGTCTATGTTGATCTTAGGATCGAAATAATCAGGAAATGACATAGACGTTTACCTAATGCCCTTGATTGAAGATTTGAAGAAGCTATGGGAAGGCATTGATGTTTTTTATGCTATTAAGAATGAGGTATTCAATATATGGGCCATGATCTTTTGCACAATTAATGACTGCATATGTAAATTTGTCTGGATATAGTGTTAAGGGCCATAAAGCATGTCCAATTTGTGAGTAAGGGACTTGCTACTATCAACTTCGTCATTGAAGAAAGACAGTCTACCTAGGTTATAGGAAATTTCTAAGACAAGGCCAACTATACCCAAAAAACAAAAATTTGGCGGCCAAGAATTTGCAAATGCTCTGAAGCCATTGATTGGAGAACAAGCTTATGAAAATGTCAAAGATATCAATGTTTCTTTCGGTAAAACTACCAAGAGAATCGAGAAAAATATATGGAAAAAAATATTTGTCTTCTTTGAGTTTCCGTATTGGCAACATCTTCAGGTAAGGCATTGTATTGATGTCATGCAAATGGGATAATATAGACAATGGTGTTATGGTGGATCGGTTAGGATTTATACTGGTTGATTGAACAGTACAAGTTTTGGGAATGAGCATTTTATTATGGTAGACCAAGTAAAGCAGTGTTCTATATCATTGATCCAGTAAATAAAAGATGGTATGTGGCTCTCCAAGGAAAAAGGGTTCTTGATGATGATTCAATTTGTGAGACCCCTTCATTTTCAATAGGTTTACCAAAATTGAATGAAGAATAAGTGGATTCTGATAGATTTGTATGTGATTTTATATATTGTTTTGATGTAGTAATGGCACAAGTATATTGTTCTGATTGCATATATTATTTTATTGTAACTTATAAGTGATTGGTTAATAAAGGGTTGTTTTAAAAAAAACAACTCTAATATTTAAACCAGTTGTACATATTATCTGACATACAAAGTGATATGAAAACCTTTTTACACCGGTTGTACATATTATTTGATGTATAAATTATTTTTAATTTCAAAATATTAGTCATTTCATATTCAAAATATGATTTTTACACTGAATTTAATTGTTAACCAATGTAAAAAGTATTAAATAAAAATACTTTATGGAAGCCCGCCCCTTGGCGCCTCTCTTCCTTTCTCATTTCTCAGGTTGTATGCAGTCTTATTTTTTACATCATCTATCATTACGCTAGTCGTCGTGCTCTATGGTTTTCATCTTGCTTCGCTGTGGTTAGTCATTCTTCTCTGTTCTCGCTCTCGTTGTGCTTTGCCGTGTACGTGTTCTGGACACTTATTTTCTCATGTACGCGCTTTGCCTTTTACGTGTTTATTTAATATAAGTTTTGTAGTTTTCTGCGATAAATGCTTACACTTCTTTCCATTGATCTTTTGCTGTGGTCAGTCGTTCTTCTCTGTTTACCATGTTTGTTTTTGTTATTATGTATATAGAAATATAAGGGTAGTGGTAATCAGAATGAGGCTAGCGATGCTTCAAGCAACTCTAAGCAAAGGTGGGCAGAAGTGCGACGCGATTGAAAGACATTTTGAAAGATAGGATGGAAGGAAAATTACTACCGATTGAGTTTGACACACGTTGGAACCCAATTGGTGAACACATGACAAAGTTCATGAGTTATGTTAACCTTCTAGCACGCAACAAGACTAATATCACCATACAGACTTGGGATACAGTTGATAATCGCGTGAAGAATCAAAATTGGAACTCTATTTGGGTATAAGAATTGCCTATTGCATATTGTATGCAGACCAATACCGAAAAACACAATTATTTATTGATAACTCTGCTTTCAATAGAAATTATTGAAGCTCACGATATTCCCAACAATGAAATCTTAAAGAAGAAGACGTGTTCTTATTGCGCTGAGCGTTGGAGGGCATTCAAGACACAGCTAGCTCGTCTATATGTGTATGACCAGGACAAATATAGTCAGCCCCATCCTTCTCCATGTAGCAAGTATCATTTCATTGATGAAGCTACTTGAGAATAATTTATTAGGCTACGGGCTACTTTAGAAGCTATGGTGAGTTGATATGCTGTGAAAAAGGAATATTGCATTTTCCATGTTTCTTCCTTTTGTATGTATTGGGGTTAACTACTTCAAGTCTTATAGGAAAAAATAGCAAAATCCATTGGACATGCTCTCAAGAATGATTGCCCCCACATAATGTCTCGAGGGGGTTAGGCGAAGGTTGAAAGAGACTTGTTAGGGGCCTAAAGGAAGAGGCTACTGAGTTTGATCCTAGTGTTACTCTTACTCCCCCAACTCCAATATGTCACGAAGATAAGTGGTTGTACACTCACCAAAAAAGGAACCGATCATTTACAAGTGATCATGCTCGCATAATTGCGACAAAAATTGTAAGTACTACTTGTATTATTTTATTTTAGTAGACTAATTATATTATTTCTTATGTTTGCTCTTTTTATGTTATAGGTTGATCTTAAAAAATAAGAAGTCATTGGCTCTTTCAAGTCAAATGGTAGGAATGACATCTTAACTATTACCACGGGTAAGCAAGAGCATGGGGGTCATGTTAGGGGAGTTGGAGGAGGTGTCAGTATAAGAGATTTTTTTGGAGCATGTCCACGACATTCCCCATATATCTTGAGGATAGAGCTGGAATCATTGTTATCCACCATAAGGGCAGAGGCTAGGGCACATACAGAAGCTTCAATTCAGGCACAATTACAAGAGGAATTGACAGAGATCAGGGAAGAAATATTGTTCATGTTGACATCAAGGCAATAGGACCCAAGTGCCACCCAAATACTCTCACATGTAGCCCATCCTAGCACTAAAGGGAGCTATTATATGGCGAGCCGATGTCAGAGGATGTTGAACCTTGTGATCTATATGTGGAGGATCCTATCAAAAGGTTAGTGATATATGGTTCCATCCATATCTTAGTAAAAACTGCCCATCACATCTAAATTTAGGACGATCAGTTAAGGGTGGCAGTTGAAGACATGATATTTGAAGATGTTCTTGTCCCAATTATGACTGATGAGTGAAGAATATGAGTCAAGAAAAGGGAACTTTCATATTATGGCTAAAGCATCTTATTTCAGATCATGTTGCGTCATCCCCAAGCGAACTTCCTATACTTCTCAATTTGAGTGCCATGCAACATGTGATCTAATTGGCATATGATGAAACATTCCTTATGGATGTGTTGCCTATGGATTCAGTTTGGGGTGACACAGGGACACCTACCTTTATTAACCATGCAGATGTGAAATATGTTATCACTCCAATGAATGAACTAACCTCTGGGTGCATCCAAGTGTTTTTAATGTAAGTCTAATTTAAACGTAAATATATGTAATAACAAAATTCATACAAGCTAAGTGTTTGCATTAACTAACATCATGTTTGCATTAACTGTAGGTACATACAAGTTGAGTTAGTTTCCAAGGGCAAACAAGGTCAGTTCGGATTCCTATACCTATTTCAGATTTATTCAAAAGGGACCTCCCAATCTTCAAGACTTCAGTACATTGCAAGGAGGCTTGGTGAAACTGATATTGATTATTTCTTCACACCATATATGCAAGAGTAAGAATAATAATATTTCAGTTTTTTTATACTAGGTTTGTATTTGCTTAATTCTAATAATCATTATTGTTTAATTATTTTCTACAGCAATCATTGGCAATTGATCATACTTTGTAAGCATACTTATAAAATTTTCTTCTTATACTCCCTCCACTACAAGCCATCGGTTGATGCCAAGAAGATTATGAACATGTGAGTTTTCTTCCTTACATAACAATGGTGTTTGTAATAAATTAAATATGGTATTTTTAATAAAATGGTTACTAAGTTCATAACTTTAGTCATAGGGCTATGAGGACGTTTGCAATTGTAAGGGGTCTTAAGAAAGCCAACTCGGTAAGTGACCCTGAATGGATCACATCGAAGGTAATAAAGGTGTTAAGTCTTATGCTCCACACATTTTTTTGCTGATGACACATAATTTTGTTCATGTTTATATTACAGAGTAAAAGGCAACCCAAAGAAAGCAACTTGTGCAGCTTCTACAAGGTTAGATATATGATCAATATCATCTTGTCAAATAGAACTAACCTAACTCAGGAGGAAAATTGTGTTTTTAATGATTTCATATATTTCTGGTCAATTTAATATATCTTAGTAATGCTTTAATTTTTTTTTAATTTGATGTTTAAGATATTTGATCAATCGGACCTATTTTCTAAACAAGATATTGAGGACATGCGTAATATTTGGACTAAATTTTTTTGTTCAAATCCCTCCTTCTCAATAGTATTTGTCATTACCATAATACATTTTTTTATTTTTCTGTTCAAATGATTGTATTTTTTATTGAATTCTATTAAATGAATAATATAATGAGCAATTGAAGATATGTTTCTGCCATCTTGAACTTTATCTCTACTGCTGTCTCTTTGAGTATGTATATTTGGGCAGTTTATTGATAAAGCTTCAAGGGATAGGGTTAATGAAACATTAAAGGGGTCCTTTTTTCAAACTACATTTAAACTGGACAAAAAAGAATTCCGGTAAGAGTAGAAACAATATATGTAAACATGACAACATCTACACCAGGTATAAACACAACTGGTGTAAAAATTCATTAATCTACTCTGGGTGCAAACACAACCAGTGTAACCAATTCATTAATCTACAACAGCTGTTCAAAAGGGATCAGTTCAACCAGTGTAGACATTAGCAAATTCTACTCATGATTTCAAAAGGGATCGGTCTAAATTATACTCTTTTTACACCAGTGAACTGCTCGATTTAAAAAGTGTACACTTACTAAACGGTCTGTTTCTACACCGATCATTGTCTAACATAGAATACCATTTTCAACCGATTTAGAAAGCCTTTTTTGTAGTAGTGATACTGATATGACATACCAAGTGACATCCACATCATTTTTTATTTAGAGTTAAGGTGCCAATTTGTCCCAAAAGGTTTTACTTAAGAGTACTGTAACATCTTACTTTCAAACGCCTTATGAGCCATTTGATAGCAACTAGAACCACTTGTAAGTCTATTGATTTTCAATCTCAAAATCTGGAATTCCAAGTTCACTATTACTGTTCATTTGGTATTTCTAGATTTGACGATGAACTTTAAAAAATCATAATTAATTCTAAAAAAAATTAAAATGAAGTGGTTCAAAAAGCTAATCGAAGCTAACATATTGAAGTTTAAGGGAAAATATGCCTTAGACCAATTGACTTGTCAACTAAGTTAGTTATAATGTTAAACTTCACTGTTCATTTGGTCAAAAATTTTGAAAATAGTTTATGAACCTTAACCTTAAAAAATTCATTCTCCTTGTATAGAATTCAAAATAAGAAATTGTTGGTGTCATTCTAAGCCCACTTAGACCCAATTCTTCTACTTTTAAGTTTCATTATCCAGATATAATATCCCAAATTTTCCCTATTGTATAAGACTAATAGCGAAAATAATGTATGAAGGGATTGAGACGATAATTAGAAGAAAAGACAATGGTTAGATAAGTTAAGTCAAAGAAAGAAAAAAGGTATAAAGTTATAAAGTCAAAGAGACTAAACTGCAAATAGTGCAATTTTAGGGACTAAACTATAAATAGTGAAAGTCGAAGGACTAAATTATAAATGGTATAAAGTTCAAGGACTTAAATGGAGTTTTGAGATTTTAGGTACCAAATTGGAGTTTCAAATTTGGTAGAAAGGAACTAAAATAGAATTTTGCAATTACAGGTACTAAAGTGCAATTTTGCCAAATTCATGAGCAAAAATGTAATTATGGAAACTTGAGCCAGAAAATGCCCAAAATTGCCAGAAAGTATAGTATTTTCTGGACATCATAATTAGATAAAATTTTGTATTAAATTCTTATAATTAACATAAGAATTTATAAAATTGGCAAAAGTAAAAAAGAAATTATGTAGAATTAATTAGAGAATTTAAGGTAATTAGACACCGCTAAAGGATTTAGAGAAAATATATAAATTTTTTATCAAGACTTATGGGTCTCAAAAAATTATGAAACTTTGCAAGAAAATTATATTATAGTAGAATGAATTTTGTAAACATGACAGAACCCATAAAAGAGGTGCATGGAATTTATTTAAAAAATTAGAGTAATTTAAGGATATCGGTATAAGAAGTACCTTGGGATATGTGCTAAAAATATAGTTTGGCCTAGACAAGCCTAACATGGCGTCATATGCAATTCCAACAAGCCCTAAAAGCAAGTCTTGGAGCTCAAGTCAAGTTAGAATATTTTATGAATTTTTACAGAAAGGAAATTAAGGAAAATTCAAGAGACTTGTGAGGTGGCATGTAAAAGTCTTTACGGAACCCATACACCCTCCACATGGTGCCAAGAGCATGAAGGAGGCATTATTCCATGTGCTTATTTGTATTGAAATAATATAAAGAAAGAGATAAAGTAAGATTAAGTTATAAAGTAACTAGTTATGAGCCATATGAAGAGATTGAGATAATTTAATTAGCAAACTTAAGTCAAGAGTTAAAGAAGCTATAGGAATATTTGACTAGAGCCAAGGAAATACCTAGATGAAGTATGAAAAGAAAATAATGACCCTAAAGTGAATAAAGAGGAGCTAAGGGCATTATAGTAATTTTCTAATTAATCATAATTAAGTTTAAATCAATTCAAGAATATCAATGGTAGAAAAATCTAGGTACTAGATTTAAGGTCATAATACATATTATGGAAATTTATAAAAATTAAATTTAGAAAACAATATTATTTTTTGAAAAATTGGACTAAGCTAGTACCATTGGACTAAAATTTTTCTAGACTCTTCTTTTCCCTATCTTGTGCCAAACATTGCCTTGATGATGCCATGGATGATGTCATCCTTTACTGGGTGGGCAAGCAAAGTTCCAAGATTGAATATAGACCCTAGGATCAAATAGTACACAAGGTGATATTGGCCATTCATCCGCCACCTCTCAAGTCTATAAATACCCCTCCCTTCCCTTCTTATTGTGCCAAGCTTGGGAGACATTAGGGAGGTGCTACTCAAGTGGAAACTCAAGAAAGAAGAAGAGAGATCAAAGTTATCAAAGTTCAAGCTAGATAGGAATTAAGGTAAGCAATCTATCCTAGCTTACTTTTCTTTAATTTGGAGTCTTGAACCTAGGGTTTTAAGGGAAGGAAATTGAGATTTCCCCATGGTATGCTTGCTATTCAAAATCTGGAAATTTAAGGAGAAAAAGAAATTGAAGCTAGAACTATGTAATTTACTCTTAAATAAGCTAGATTTAATGGTTATCATGGAATTAGATTTAAATTCCTTGCTTTGCATATTGAAGAAGGTTTTTCGCCTAGGGCTGTACAGGAGCAAGGAAGATGAATTTCATGGTTTTAATGCTTCCATTGAATTTAGATGATGATTTTGTGTATGAATAAGTTTATAACTTGGAAGCATTACAAATGAAAGATGAAATTTTAGAATCTTCTCTGTAACTGTTCACACATGTGAACAGTAATTAGACTTTTATAACTTTGATACGTCCAATAGTTTTAAAATGAAAAATTATGTGGGATAAAGTAGAGGAGCAAGTATTGAAAGAATTCTAATCAAAATAAGAATTTTTGGAAAGTTATATGCACTTTTTTGGTTCTTTCTAGATTTGATAAAGCAGCTATAATTTCTAAATTCTAAGTCCATAAATGGATTCAAATGACAAAATTGTGTAGGGTAAAGTTAAAATGTAAGTTAGTTCAAATGATAAGGAAATTAACAACAAATAGAGAAAGTTAGGGGTTAAGTGGTCAATTGAGTTGAATGTTATGAAATGTTAGTGAATTGAGATTAAAATGAACGAATAATTATATGATGTTAGGATTTAATTTGTGTGGTCAAGAAGGCAGCCACATATCAAGGGAAAGTAAGAAGCAAGAGGCAAAGAAAGAGTAAAGGAAAGTTAAGCATGTGAGATAGTAAACTAACCTAGACTTATATGCCTTGAATGTGATGTTTAATTGTGTTATGGCTTTGTTGATTTGTGTGCATGTGCATATTTGAATGATGCTCTATTTATATGATTGCTTTGAACAATTTTATTTTATTTTATATATGGAAGCATGCTCATTACATTATATTAACACAATCACAAGCAAGCACAAACATCAAATATTAATGTATACACTGTTTAACTCAGTTTTCTATGCGATTTCCCCAAAAATCTTACCCCTCCATGTCCTAATCCCAGTAGGTTTATGAGTGAGTAAAGAAGATGAAGTTTCATGGGAAGAAGTTAGGGATTGGCTAGTATAATTGTTATGTGATGAATGTATGTATAGATATTGAAATTTATCACTGTGAACAGTAACTCGTGATGAGACAATGACCTTTATGATATAATGAAAAATAGTAAATAATAGAATAAATGTATAAAATCTTACCAAAATTTAGTAAATATGTCAATATAGATTTTGGTACCAAGAACACCTTATTTTATTGTCCGTACAGAAAGAATGAAGTTTTCAAAATTAGGGATCAGAAACTGTTCTTTTGGTAATTCAGACCACATGAACAACAAACTTTGACGTAAATACTATATCGATTGGATAAGAATTTGGTTTGAAATATATTTTTACTTATATTTAATTATATTAGCTTCTATCATCCTTTTGAACCTCATTATTTCAATTTTATTTGAATTAGTTAGGATTTTTCAAAGTTCATCACTAAAACTAGAATTACCAAATAAACAGTAACCGCAGTCTTTGAAATTCCAACTTTTTGTAAATGAACTTCAATTATCATATAAATTGTTCTAAAGGCTACCAAATAGGCCCTAAGATGTTCAAAAGTAAGGTGTTACACCATATATCAAGTGTCCATGAATTCTCGTCAAAATTCACTAAAATGTGTATAACTTTTCCTCGAGAGCTCCTTTAATAGTTCTGTCAGTTCCCTTACCGCTGGCTTTATAGGATGCACCTTCCTATAAATTTTCATCTATATCTAAGGTCTAGAAGGTCAAATAACTTTTAGAATTTCATATCCATATCAATTATCTGGGACCTCAAATAATTATTCTGGGTCTATCATATTGACTAGAATAATTTTCTCTATCTCTTGGTAAAATTTGGGACTGAAATGCTTTCGGGTAGTTTTTTGACCATTTCTAGCTCAATTTCCTCATAATTACTATTTTTGCCCTTGACTTTGACATTATATTTTAGTCCTTGAATTTGCCAAATTCCACTTTTGCCCCTTACTATACTTTTTATAATTATACTTCTTGGCCCATAATTTATCTCTATATTTATTTTATGCCTTGGGACTTTTCTAATTTATACTTAAGTCCTTGATCTTTCTAATATTTATAATGTATTCCCTAGATTCTCACTATTTATTATTTAGTCCCTGAAACCCTCTTTACATTTTTGGGACTTCTACTCAAAGAGATCTAGTAGCCTACTTATTTTAGGCTATTTTATGGGTATCTGGCCTGAAAATTAGGACATTACAATTCTTCCACACTTAAAATAAATTTTGTCCTCAAAATTTAACTTGTACCTTAGTCAGATAACTATGGATATGATTCTTCATATTGTTCTTTTTAACTTTACCTAGTTTAGTCTTATATTGAACTTATGAGTAGTGTCTATTTCTTTCATATTTAACCCTTCAGAATGTTGATGTAATTCTGGGGTGTTTGTCATTTCTCTTACATCTTACTTTAAGTTTTTCACTTCTTATCTCATTACTTATATGTATTTATCTCAATATCTCATTACATGTTTTTCATTGCATATCTCTCTTTACATATTTGAGATACCATAAGTCTAACATTCTCTTTAACTTACAACTTTGCCAGAATTTCAGGAGAATATTGCTCTTTTGCCTTTCTTTCTCCTAAAATAAAGTTATAATATAAATCTTTCCTTTTAGATCATCTCTTTGGATCTAACATAAGGGGTTATACTCTCTTGCTTTTCGTAACTTTTTCTAACTTTTCTTATCATCTTATTTAACTTTGTGCATATATGACAAACCTCTGTGGCATTTGCACATTTCTCATTACTTTCTAGGGGTCACCCATCATTAAGCTACTCTTGCCTGAGTGTTCTTAACTGAAAAGTGGCAATAAAAACTTGAAACACTAATGCTAACAAGCTCCTACCCTGGTACTTTACTATCTTAGACCTTTCTCATATTCTCTCTCTTGGGTCTATATTGCTCTTATTCTCATTCTCTTTAGCATCATCTTAGGGATCTCTCTGTTCTTACTTCACCCTTTCTCATATCTCATGAGATATTCTTCTCTTCCTTAGGCATACTACCTATAGACTTATAAATACTTGCTACTCAGGACTGGAAACTTTAACTCTATTAACTGTAATTTCTTCTTCGTGTAAGAAGATTTTGAGTTCAATCCATAATAACAAAGCTATATGAAAATAGTGTAAGGAATTGGAAGACACGAAGCAGAAATTAACTTAAAAATTGTTCCATTCCCTGCCAGGATCTACCGTATATGTTTAAGTCAAGTGGAAAGAAATGTTACCCTTAATATTCAGCCGCGACTTTCTCAGCTTCTCTCCACGGCTCGTGATCTCTTTTCGATCACAAGAAGTTGACGACTCAGGTCAGCTTCCTCTATTGGTATCCACACGAACATCGTTCCAACCACGAACGATGTGCTAGCGCCTCCTATCCCTCCAGGGCTTACTCAAGAATTTATCCTCTCCGTCTCTATTTTGGCAGTTTCTTATTTGCAAATCTTTTTGCGGATTCTTGTTCAAGCTTTTTTTTGTCCCAACCGTAGCTTCTAAATATCAGATATATCAGATGCTATATGTCTTACCACAGACTTGGATTTTTAGAATTAATCTTACATTAATTCTGAAATTAATACAATGTCATATATTGTATAATTTGATAAGAAACTGATTAAATAAATAGTATTTGTATTAAATCCGTCCCACAGATTTAATTCACCCATTTATTTAATTTAAAATAAAGATAAGACGGAATTACATTTGATTTATTCTCATAAATCAAATTTGAGATATCATATCAATTTGAATTTCAAATACAAATGTGATAGAGATTTAATTTATCCTTATAAATTAAATCTTGTAAATATCTCTTATATATAATATATATATATATACAAATTTTTATATATACGAATATAAATATAAATAAATATATACATCCACGCTGGATCATTCATTGAATCTGGACATGTCTTAGATTCAATGAATCTAGACATCATAGCTCGTGTTGGGCTATTTTATGTGCGACCCTATAGGCCCATATGAAGTTGGTAGTAGGCCATTTACTATACTGACTCACAAGTCGCAAGCGGTCTCTAGGAAGATATCACGACTACCCAAATCATATGAGGATCGTTAAATGATATAACCTTTCATACAACCATATTATGTCCCTTCTGTCACGCGATATTTTGGTCATGGATGAAGCATGGATAATGTCATCCTCCTATTCCTGACCGTTACTTTCTCGATCCCTGAGTAGTCTGACTATAGAAATGGAACTTCCTTTCCATTACATTATGGCCATACATTTCTCAGACTTACTCATCGAGGGGCTCAGTAATATCTCTCTACGAATGTGAGGGACAAATTTCATCTTGACTATTCACATTCCTCCACATGAAAAACCACTAAGCCTAAACATAGTCTTTATGATCACTCAGTCAAAAGTGACTTTTGACTAGGTCAAAGATGAGTGTTTTTCATGTAGGAATCTATGATGATCTCAGGTCAAAGGGCATAGTGACATGGTTTGTATATGAGAGAAGCTTATGACGTAACACATGCAACTCTCTCATAGTGGGTCGGTCCAACACCATGTACTCTTACATGTGCCTATGACTTTGATTTATATCTCTATACATCTTCAAAGTTATACTGGTCTTATTTCATCCCTACTCCCTCATAGATGACCGACCAGGGACATTTAGGATAAGTTCATGAGTTATCCAAGGATGGTCATCACAGTAAACATGCAAATAATATGATAACACAATTAATAAATTTATAAATCAATAATGTTCATAAGACAATGATTGCCCTTAGGGCACGATTTCTAATAACCTCCCACTTGCACTAGGGACAATAATTAATTTGACTAATTCCCATTGAACTAACATGATGCTCATGCTTTACCTGTACAAGCGGCTTTGTTAGAGGATCAGCAACATTATCTTCTCCTGCTACTTTGCATATTTTTATATCACCTCTATCATTGATTTCTCTGATGAGATGAAATCGCCTGAGTATATGCTTGGTCTTTTGATGTGACCTAGGCTCTTTGGCCTGTGTAATGGCACCGCTATTGTCACAGAACAAAGTTATTGGATCTGAGATGGTAGGTATCACCCCTAGTTCTATGATGAACTTCTTGATCCAAATGGCTTCCTTAGCTACATTAGATGCTGCTATATACTCAGCTTCTATTACAGAATCTGCTATAGTGCCCTGCTTAGAGCTCTTCCAGCTTACTGCTCCATTATTGAGGAGGAATATATATCCAAACTACAATTTTTGGTCATCCTTGTCAGTTTGGAAACTTGCATCTGTGTAACTGGTTACACAGAGTTCGTTATCTAATCCACCATAGACCAAGAATAAGTCCTTAGTCCTTCTTAAGTACTTAAGGATATTCTTGACAGCAGTCCAATGGCCCTCACCAGGGTCCTGTTGATATCTGCTAGTTATACTTAAGGCAAACGAGACATCCGGTCGAGTACATAACATGGCATACATAATAGATCCTATGGCCGAGGCATATAGAACTTTACTCATGTGACCTCGCTGATCAGTTGTACTAGGACACAGATCTTTACTGAGGTGAATACCATGAGACATGGGTATGAAACCCCTCTTTGATTCGTGCATACTAAACCTATGCAGTATTTTGTCTATGTATGTACTCTGACTGAGTCCTAGAAGTCTTTTAGATCTATCTCTATAGATCCTAATTCCTAGGATGTAGGTGGCTTCACCCAAGTCTTTCATCGAGAAATACTTTCTTAACCAAGACTTGACAATCTGTAAGGTAGGAATGTCATTCCCAATAAGTAGGATGTCATCGACATAGAGTACCAAAAACACAATTGTGCTCCTACTAACCTTCTTGTACACACAAGGTTCATCAATATTTTGAAGAAATCTAAACTCTTTGACTACTTCATCAAAACAATGATTCCAACTCCGAGAGGCTTGCTTCAGTCCATAAATGGACCTTTGAAGCTTGCACACTTTACCAGAGTCCTCAGAACGCATAAACCCTTCAGGTTGTGTCATGTATACATCCTCAAGGAGCTTCCCATTAAGGAAGGCTATCTTAATGTCCATCTGCCATATTTCATAGTCATAATATGCTGCTATGGCAAAGAGGATTCTGATTGATTTGGCCATTGCAACTGGGGAAAAGGTCTCATTATAGTCCACACCATGAGTTTGAGTAAATCCTTTTACAACCAGTCGTGCCTTGAAGACATTTACATTTCCATCTATGTCAGTTTTCTCCTTAAAAACCCACTTACACCTGACAGTTTTTACACCTTCAGGTGGGTCGACTAAGGTCCAAACTTGATTGTCGTACATGGATTGCATCTCAGACTTCATGACATTAAGCCATATTTCAAAGTTTGGTCCCACTATAGCTTATCGATAGGTAGTCGACTCATTATGCTCAATGAGCAACACATCACGACTGTCAGAAATCAGAAATCCATATATCTGAGGCTGAAACCATATCTAATAGTGTTTGATTCCTCCGTTCAGAAATGCCATTCCATTATGGTATCCCTGGAGGAGTCAATTGTGAGACTATCCCATAACTCCTAAGATGATCAATAAACTATTGGCTCAAATATTCACCTCCACGATCAGATCGAAGGGCTTTAATTGTTTTGCCAAGTTGGTTTTGTACTTCATTTTGAAATATTTTGAACATTTCAAAAGATTCAGATTTATGCTTTATGAGATAGATGTACCCATATCTGCTAAAATCATCTATGACTGTTATGAAGTATGAATAACCTCCTCTGGCATTTGTGTTCATCGTTCCACACACATCTGTATGTATGATGCCCAATAAATCAGTGGCCCTCTCACTGTGCCCAGTGAAAGGTGACTTTGTCACTTTTCTAACAAGCAAGACCCATAAGTGTCATATGATTCAAAATCAAATGAGTTGAGAAATCCATCTTGATGGAGTTTGGAAATGCGTTTCTCATTTATGTGGCCCAGACGACAGTGCCAGAGCTATGCCAGATTCAAATCATTTGGTTTGACCCTTTTGGCAGTTATGTTATAGATATTTCCATGATTGGGCTGTTCCAAATTTAATATGTAATGATCAACATGCAAATCAACATAAGCATAGAAAATATCATTACGATAAATAGAACATCTACTATTCCCAGCAATGGAAGTGAAACCTTCCTTATCTAAATATGAAAGTGAAACTATGTTACTACTTAAAGCAGGAACATAATAGCAATTGTTCAAAACTAACAAAAGCCCAGTGGGCAGAACTATTCATAAGTGCCTACAGCTAACGCAGCAACCCTTGCTCTGTTTTCAACTTGTAGGTCAACTTCGCCCTTTTTTCAGCTTCCTACTATCCTTTAGTCCCTACACATTTGTACAAATGTGAGAACCACATGCAGTAT
Source organism: Leucaena leucocephala (assembly GCA_037074615.1). Taxonomy (NCBI): domain Eukaryota; kingdom Viridiplantae; phylum Streptophyta; class Magnoliopsida; order Fabales; family Fabaceae; genus Leucaena; species Leucaena leucocephala. Next base: position 9,191,618 of record CM073550.1, read on the forward strand.
CTAATACCAATATTGTGGAAGTAGAAAGATGAATGTCTATAACATAAATACCTGAAGTGATAGCCCCATTATCCTTCTTGTTCTTTTTCAGATCTTTGAGGTAGAGTTTGTAATTCCTCTTCTAATGACCAGGTTCATTGCAGAAGAGGCAGACTCCTTCCTTTGGAGGCTTTGCCTTCTTTGGTGCAGGCTTGGTTTCGGGCTTGCCTGACTCTTTGGTCTTACCTGATGAGCCATGGCCCTTCCCCTTGCCTTTGCCTTTCTTTTTCATACCCTTTCCTTTCTGAACCATCAAAATAGTACTGGGCTCCTTCTTAAGACTCAGCTAAGCAGTTTTAAGCATCCTATGCAGTTTAGAAATAGATTTCTCCATGTTGTTCATGTTATAGTTCATGACAAACTGGTCATAACTTTCCAGGAGTGAGTTCAAGACCAAATCCTTAACTAACTCCTGGCTCATGGGAAATCCAAGCCTCTTAAGGTGATCAATGTACCCTTTCATCTTTAAGACATGAGTACTGACTGATGCACCTTCAGCCATCTTGCAGGAATATAAGGCCTTAGTGGTCTCATACCTCTCTTGCCTTGCCTGTTACTGGAATATTTCCTTGAGATGCATAATCATCTCATAAGCCTTCATGTGTTCTAGATCTCTTTAGAGCTCCAGAACCATGGTGGCTAGCATCAAGCATCCCACATCGACAGAGTCTTCCTTATGCTTTGTGTAAGCATCTCTATGAGCTCTAGGAACATTGGCTATTGGTTCCTCAGGAATGGGTTGATCTAGGACATGTGCCTTTCTTTCCTGCTTAAGAACAATTCTCAAGTTTCTAAACCAGTCAAGAAAGTTTGTCCCATTGAGTTTGTCCTTCTCAAGGATAGATCGCAGCGATAATGTAGCAGTATTACTAGTCATCATGATTCTACAATTAAAATATCCAATTGAATTAGCAATCTCCCACTAAATAAATAACCCTTAATGCAATAGTTAGTGGGCTAAGATCCATATTTGGCTCAAACTTAAGTCCACTTTGGCAGGACGCTTAAATTAAGTTATTTATGTAGGTAACACCTTTACCAATTACATCAAACGTAACTCTTAGATGTTCATAGGATTCTATCATCATATGATCTGGCATATTTTTAATCCCATCTAATGCCTTGAGACCCAAAACTGTTTTGTTAATCTCAATTAAGTCAAACAATAATAACATGTGAGAGTAGCACTATTACTCTTGGTTATCTCCCCAAGATAACTCAAATGCACCCACTTGGTGGAGTCCACAATTGAGCGATCGAGGTTTTGACAAGTGTTCATAAATTGACGGCATTATGACTTAAGCTTTCATTTAGAGGGCTTAATTTAACTATCTGGTTTATACGAATGCATGTTTCTCATACAAGTAATATGCATGTGCTAATTTAATCATAAGATGCATAATTAAACGTGATACAATATGGCTCACCTATCCTAAGTCCACTTAAGCTAATGAGAGGAGCTCTCTAGTAAGAAAAGGAAAATTACATATAAAAACTTCTTTTAACATTCGAGGGGAGTGAGATGAGAAGAGAAGGTACATTAAGAGTATATAGAGGAAGGCACAACACGCAGGTCGTATTTAAAAATTACAAAAATCTAGAGCCATATTGTTCACCATACCCAAACATTCAAGAATCAATATTCATATTTAATTGAAGGGCAATCAATGTTTCAAAACTAAAACATTCACAAAACAGTATATGTTATGGTTATGTTGCACTACGAAAAGGTAGCCACGGCAGTCCTACTAGCCAGTTGTGGGCGGTGGTCCCGCTAGTCAGTTAGCGGGCGGGTCTGGGGCAGCGGCCCTAGAAATTGTTTTTTGTTTCATAAATAATCACGAATCTGAATTCGTTTTTCTTAGACCCCATCAATATTAATTAATCAAATCAAAACGCATGCACCACTGATTTCAATTCCCTTTCAGATTCCTTATATGTCATACATAAAACAGATTCCTTATATGTCACACATAAAACGCATGTTATCATATGATCGACTATGACTAACAGATATCATATTAATCAACAATCAAGCCTAACTTAAACATAAAACGGCATGGCTCTGATACCACTGTAAGGAATTGGAAGACACGTAGCAGAAATTAACTTAAAATTTTTTCCATTCCCTACCAGGATATATCGTATGTGTTTAACTCAAGTGGAAAGAAGTGTTACCCTCAGTATTCAGTCGCGACTTTCTCAGCTTCTGTTTGCGACATCTACAGCTTCTCTCTGCGGCTCGTGATCTCTTTTCGATAGCAAGAAGTCGATGACTCAGGTCGTCTTCCTCTACTGGTATCCACACGAACAGTGTTCTAACCACGAACGACATGCTAGCGCCTCCTGTCCCTCCAGGGCTTACTCAAGAATTCGTCCTCTCCGTCTCTATTTCGGCAGTTTCTTATCTGCAAACCTTTTTACGAATTCCCGTTCACCCTTTTTTTTTCTGTCCCAACTATAGCTTCTAAATATCAGATATATCGGATGCTATATGTGTTACCACAAACTTTGATTTTTGAAATTAATCTTATATTAATTCTGAAATTAATACAATATCATATATTGTATAATTTGATAAGAAACTAATTAAATAAATAGTATTTATATTAAATCTGTCCCACAGATTTAATTCACCCATTTATTTAATTTAAAATAAAGATAAGACGGAATTACATTTGATTTATTCTCATAAATCAAATTTGAGATATCATATCAATTTGAATTTCAAATTCAAACATGATAGAGATTTAATTTATCCTTATAAATTAAATCTTGTAAATATCTCTTATATATAATTTATATATACGAATTTATATATATACGAATATAAATATAAATAAATATATACATCCACCCTGGATTATTCATTGAATCTGGACATGTCTTAGATTCAATGAATCTGGACATCATAGATCGTGTTGGGCTATTTTATGTGTGACCCTGTAGGCCCATATGAAGTTGGCAGTGGGCCATTTACTATACTGACTCACAAGTCACAAGCGGTCTCTAGCAAGACATCATGATTACCCAAATCATATGAGGATCGTTAAACGATGTAACCTTTCATACAACCATATCATGTCCCTTCTGTCACGCGATATTTTGGTCATGGATGAAGCATGGATAATGTCATCCTCCTATTCCTGACCGTTACTTTCTCAATCCCTGAGTAGTTTGACTATAGAAATGGAACTACCTTTTCAGTACAGTATAGCCATACATTTCTCATACTCACTCATCGAGGGGCCTAGTAATATCTCTCTACGAATGTGAGGGACAAATTCCATCTTGACCATTCACATTCCTCCGCACAGAAAACCACTAAATCTGAACATAGTCTTTATGATCACTCGGTCAAAAGTGACTTTTGACTAGGTCAAAGATGAGCGTTTGTCATGTAGGAATCCATGATGATCTCAGGTCAAAGGGCATAGTGACATGATTTGTATATGAGAGAAGCTTATGACTTAACCCATGCAGTTCTCTTATAGCGGGTTGGTCCAACACCTTGTACTCTTACATGTGCCTATGACTTTGATTTATATCTCTATACATCTTTAAAGTCATACTAGTCTTATTTCATCTCTGCTCCTGCATAGATGACTGACCAAGGACATTTAGGATAAGATCATGAGTTATCCAAGGATGGTCATCACAGTAAACATGCAAATAATATGATAACACAATTAATAAATTTATAAATCAACAATGTTCATAAGATAATGATTGGCCCCTAGGGCATAATTTCCAACAATTAGTATAGTGTGTACTCTCTATATGATTTAAGCAACTTATCATCTTTTTAAAGAAACATTGTATTGTACTCATAACTTCATGGCTCATTCTTTTCCTTTCCGTAGGCTAAGTCTATTGCGGTCAACTGTAAGCCTCTTCAGGATCAAACTGTGACACTATAATTCTATTATCTGAGTCATGCTAGGATCTAACTGTGATCCTCCAGAATTTACTGCAATTCAGTTGTACTATATCCTTATCTATGGAAGACCTAAAACTAACAGACTAAGTTACAAGGTTAACCACTTCCAATTAATAATTCCCCAAGATTGTTCACAAAAGCCAATATTACCTATCAAAACTTTATTAATTTCCTCTTTCACTCAGGAATTCCTTATATTATTCTCATCTTTTATTTTAAAACATAACTTTACTATATGCAATACTGCAGAGAGCTATACAGGCTCTACCATGCACGTAACTGTTATAATCTATACATCTCAACTAGTGGACATGGCTCTAACATGAGCTGTACTATCCATTCTCCTAGCTCTATCTCTAGAGAAATCTGGCTTTATCGTAAGAGCAATTTAGCTCCATTGTGAGAATGTTAACTTTCATTATATAGATATTTCTCTCTCTCAGAGATGTATCATCTTTCATACCTAAATTTCTTTTCATTTCATTTCATGTTCATGGTACATCATTCATGCATCTTGGGGAATTAAAGTTCAATTACAAAATCTGGAATTTCCAAGCTTTCACGGGTACTATTCATGGGTAATTCTAGATTAAGCGACAAACTTCAAAAAATCATAATTAATTCTAGAAAAATCAAAATGAAGTGGTTCAAAAGGATACTTGAAGCTAACATTGCAATATTTAAGGGAAAAATACTTACTTGGATGAATTGACCAGTTAATTAAGTCAACTTTGACATCAAAGTTTACTATTTATTTGGTCAAATTTCTAGAAAACATCTGATTCCAAATGTTAAAAATTTTGTCCTCTTTGTATAGACATCAGAATAAGGCACTCTTGGTTTCAAAATAAAGCTTGACTTGTTAACTAATTACTGGTCAAATATCATACATCTATTTAATCATGTACTATTTTTATGAATAGCTACAACTGTAATGATTTTCAACATACATTACATGCATACATCACGTTATTCATAACATAAATTACAATCAATCATGCCATCTATCCCCTAAATCCTCTTCTTGCATCTTCATCTTCTTCCATATTTGAAGAACCTATTGGTATTGGGGAGACATAGAGGGGGTGAGATTTGTGGGGAAATCTCAAAGCAAATGGAATCCAAATAGTGTATGGCGCAGCTACATGCATGATGTTACTATATGTGCACTTAATGATCATGCTTACATAATGATATCTTACATGCTTCCATGTCCCTTAATTATAACATATGGCCATAACATAAAAAGAAATATAGCATCACTTAATCTTACATGTTTCATATCATCAAAGTAAGCAACTAACACATAAAACCTCCAATCAATATAAACATACAAGTAGATAAGTTCACTACCTCTATTCCTTGATTTTCTTTACTCTTTTCCTTCTATCATTTCCTTTGATTTGTGATCCTCTTTATCACAACTATCTAACTTGGGCTTAACTTTCTAAACTGATAACTCTATCTTTCTTTAATTTTGGTTAATTGCTTACCCTTTGAATTAAATTGTGCCTTGACCATATCCCACACAATTTTGCCTAAGGAATCCAAATATGAAGTGAGAATTAACAAATTCTAAATCATCCTTAGTTCATTGGTCAGAACAGAACTGTGCTAGTAAGGGTTCTTTTTAAAAAATCTTACTTTTCATTTTAAGGCTTTTAACTATTGTCCCTTGGCTCCATCATATACAATTTTGCCTTATGGACTCATTTGAACCATCAAAATCATCAAAATCAACTTTCTTGGCACTGTTCTAGCACAGACAGAAAAATCTCACATAGTAGGAAAGTAGAAACTACAAAATTAATTCAAGCAATAACCATCAATCTAAGCTTGTCTAAGTCTTAATTTCATGTCTCTAACTTCAATTTCTTCTTTCCCTAATAATGTACAGTTCTAGACAGTAGCACCACATAGGGAATATCTCACTTTTCTTCCATTAAAACCCTAAGTTCAAGCCCCCAAATTAAAGGAAAATAAGTTAGGATATATTACTTACCTTAATCCTTAGTTAGCTTGAACATTGGACCTTGGATTCTTCTTTATCTTGGCTTAGCTTTTTACTTGGATAGCACCTTGCCAATGGCTCCTAACTTGAAGAAAATGTGAAGGAAAAGGTAGGATATTTATAAACTTGAAGGAATGGAAATGAATGGCCAAGACTTTATACACTATTTGATCTAATGGCTCATATTTGCTCTTGATTAAACTTGCCCTAAAAGCCAAAAGGTGACATCATCCATGACATCATCAAGGGACACCTAATATCTACATGTGGTGAAATTCCAAAAGAAAGAAGCATCTAGAAAAATTATAGTCTAATCCAGTATCGACTCAGTCCAATCTCCAAAAAACCAAACTATCTTGTAAATCTAATTTTCGGAGATTCTATACTATTTTTTATGATCTTAAATCTAGTATCTATATTCTTCCTACCATTGACATTCTTAGACTGGGTCTAAGCTTAATTATTGATCCCTTGGTAAATTACCAAAATGCCCTTGGTTATTCTTCATTTACCTTAATATCTATAGGGCATTATCATATTTTCACACATCACCAGAGTATTCCCTAACCTTGTAAATTATTTAGATAACCCTCCTTGACTATCTAACCTTATTCAAATGACTAAATTGCCCTTCATTTATCTCTTGCTCATTATACAACATAATGGTATACATAGTGTCATTTTCACAATTTTATATTTTTCAGGGTCTTTATAAACACCATCCCACATACCTATCTAAAAATATTATTGGACCTATAAGGCATTAGTTTGATCCTTCTATTTGATCCTCTACCTTCATGGGCTCAACTCTCAAGAAATTCTCCCAAAAAGCAATTATCGAATATTTAATTCTACTGAAAATTCTACATAACTCCTTTTTGAGTTATGTTAGTTTCATAAATTCTTATATTAATTATAAAAATTTACTGTAAAGCTTTATCTGATTATGTGGTCAAGAAAATACTGTACTAATTTTATAATCTTCAAAAATTCATATCAATTTTTTAGAATCGCAAATCAAAATTATGCGTTATGTTAAATTGATATGAGTAACTTTCTCTATTTATTGGTAAAATTTAGGATTGAAATGCTCCCGAACTGTTTTGGGCCTTATCCGGCTCAACTTTCACGTAATTACCATTTTGCCTCTAAACTTCTTAAAAATTACACTTTAGGCCCTTAACTTTTTATAATTACACTTAATAACCCAAAGTTTATGTATGCTTCCATTTTGTACTATGGAACTTTTAGAGTTTTCACTTTATTCCCTTTCCTTTCCAAATGACCATTATGTACTTGAAACGTTCATTAATTGCAATTTAGCCCATTTAGCTATACCTTCAATCTTTCTTTAGCTTAAAAATTATCTTAATTATTATCTTTTCTTTTGATTACTATCCTAATCCCTTCATAATCTCTTTCCTCTATCATTTTATACAGATAGGGAAAATTTTGGGATGTTACACTAAGCACATTCTACATATCCTTTACTCTAACTCTACTTGCTCATCAAAGCCTACCTTTGAGGTCTCTTTATTAGGCACTAATTGCATATTTGTACTTCTTAACTTACTACTACTTTTATTCTTAATTTCTCTATTTATGTTTTGACATTTACCATTTCTAGGCATCACAAGCTTTTCTCTATAATCTTGTATGCCTTTACCACTCCGCTATACCTTTATAACTATCTAGGAATAATTCTTTCTTATAGCACAAAATTCAATCCGTAAGTCACTTGCTTAGTTGTACTCTCTCATAATTCATTTGGTATTCTTTGCCTATAGGGTAATCTCTATACTTCTTTACTATCTCATATCATTAGTCTTAGGAAATCAACTAGGTATATCTTTAGGCAAGTCTCAATTGTATATCTCTAGGCAAGCCTCAATCTAGCCTCTACTCCTTTTGTTTAGAAAAAATTAGTCCGATGAAGTCTTTCGTAGTTACCCATTTGGTATTATCATATTAAGGATGTACTTTTGAACGTCTCTTTAAATCGAGCATATGTATCCTTGTACATCATCCTATATGGCTTGCCTATACTTGTACCAATCCTCTAGCTGATGAACTTCAACGAAGTTGGTACCTTCTTTCTCATCATTATTGGAACATCTAGTCTCTGCTCATAGGGAATTTAGGTTCACTAAGTGATTCTATTTCGTTCCCCATAGCGCTACCTTGAGCTAACTCTTGTATCCTAGCTTTCTTGACCTTGGACTGGTCAACTTATTTAACTTTAGACTGATCAACTCCTATCTCTATCAACAGAGAAAACTGTTTATCAGTCATTGTTTTACTTAGTATAGCCAAATCCTGTTAAGAAACATGAGACCCTTAAGGTATTAGCTGACTAAGACCAGTCTACTTCAATTGTATCCTTAAAGATTGTCTCATAATGTTGCATGGTTATGGTATAACGCAATATACCCATATGAGGGTCACTGTCACTTTTAGTTACATCTACCATACTAGCTCATCAAGACTAAAATTTTCTGCGTCTATTTGTGGCAACCAAAGTACTGGCTCATCATGACTACTAAGACTTTACCATTCTACTTAGTTTACTAAGAATTTTAACCTCTAACTAATTCAGAGAATCATTAGGCTAGAACCTTCTGTTCATTGCCAGAATCTTAGGCTTTATACTCATGTCAGGGCCTTTGCTTTATGATTGGGTCACTACATTGATTATTAGTCCCTTCATTTTGAGACTCTACCAATAATTGGAAACACATTCACAAACATGCACAACAATTCTCAAACACACATATATACATACAACAAAACAACATATGTACACATACAAAATATTTAAAATATCATATACCACATATCTCATATTATGATTAATATTATAATTATACCCCTATCTTAAAAAAATACTTACTATTTTTGATTAAGGTCTAAAAATTATCATATCTGATGCCATAAACTTTGTTCTAATACAAAAATGTCATGTCCTAATTTTCTTACGTCTTAGGGACTAAACGAGAGTATCTAAAGTCACTTTTAAGGTCATTGAAGTCAAATTCTACAATATAGAATTTTACTCTATCGAGTATTGTTCACTATGTAAATTCCATACAAGTGACCTAACTTCAAAAATCATAATTAATTTTAGAAAAATTGAAATGAAGTGATTTATGTTGTTATATGAAGCCACTTAATCCTCTTTAAGAAAAAAATAACTCGTTGACCATGCCTTAACTAAGTCAACGTCAATCAAGACTCAAAGTTTATTGTTCATCCAACGTTATTCCCTGATTCTAGCATTTTGGTCCAACTTTGAAAAATTATATCTCCACATGTAGACATCCAATGAGGCATTCTATATATCGAATCGAAGCTCGGCATGTCTACTATTTACTAGTGAAATATCATACATTTATTATATAATTTACTATTTTTAATATAGCTCAAAGATCACTGCCTCACCATGAGTTACTGTTCACAGTGACAATTTCTAGCAACCAACTTTACATGCATATGCATAACATACATCAATCACATATTAATCGTACTAAATAATTCTTAACTTCTATATATCCAACACCTGTCCTTGAGTGTGTGGCCTAGAGTTTTAACACCTTACTTTCTTATATCTTAGAGACAAAACAATAGTATATGTAACAACTTATATGATCAATGAAGTCAAATTACACAATCTGAAATTTTTGACTAAGAGTTACTGTTTATTTGGTAAAACTCCAGACAAGTGATTCAACTTCAAAAATTTATAACTAATTATAGAAAAATCAAAATGAAGTGGTTCAAGTTGCTATACGAAGCTAACATAAGCCTATTAAAAGAACAAATATGAATCAGACCAAATTCCAAACAAATTAATACAGTATTAGCATGAAATATTACTATTCATTTGGTCAGTTTCTAGATTTAGTTCCCTAACTTTGAAAAATTTGTTCTCTTTGTACAAATATCGGAATAAGGCGTTCTTAATGCCAAAATAAATTTCAACATGTATATTATTATACAGTAGTCTCATACATTTATTCGAAGGTTAACTATCCTAAGTCTCAACAAAACATAACTAGAATTGAAATAAGCACTTAATACACCTATTACATATTTTCATAAAAAGTTTCGTACAATAAAATATCTATGCATTATAACTTCTTCATTTTCCTTCCTTGCTTCCATAAGATGGCCCTATTGTGATGTTTGTTTAATGGAACGGGTGAGATTTCGGGGAAAATCTCAATAACAAACGGAAACCAAATAGTGTATGCAACTCAATACTTATGTTAAGATGTGTGTGCTTAATGATCATGCTTGCATAATGATACCTTTACATGTTTCCATGTTCCTTAAATTATAATATATGGCCATAGCATAAAAAGAAACAGAGCATCATTCAATAATACATGTTTCACGTCATCAAAGTAAACATCCAACACATAAAATATCCAAGCAAGCAAAGCATACAAGTTAGGTAAGTTTACTACCTTGGAATAACTCTCCTTTAACCTTTTCTTTCTTGGTATTTTTCTCTCCTCTTCCACAAATTTCAAATCCTAATCATGGTAGAGTAATACACTTATTACAATCCATACCAATTCAGCTTTGAACCTAACTTAATAATTTACTTCCATTTTTTGAAACTGATAAACTCCTAACTTTCTTTATTTGTAGTTAATTGTCTTGTCCCTTGAATTAATTTGTGCCTTGACTATATCTCACACAATTTTGCCCAAGGAATCCAAATATGGATTCAGAATTTCAAAATTCCAATGTTTCCTTTAGGTCTAGATAGAAACATAAACAGTACCTATAATTTTTCAAAAATTTCTCTTTCCAATTCTATTGCTTCCAAGACTTTGATCTTACTTAATCCTACACAATTTAATTCAATGTTTTCAAAGTTTCAATCTTATTAAATCCTACACAAAATCATAATATAAATTCAATGGAAGCATTAGATTATTGAAATTAAATCTTCTTCCTTCATTTCTGTCCTAGGCAAAAATTCATATAAATTGGGATTTCAAGTATTACATAATTAATTCAAGCAATAGCCAATAATCCAAGCTTATCTCGGTTAATATTTCATAGTTCTAACTTGTTTTTCGTCTTTAATGATTTCTGTCCATATTTGGACAGCATGCTTCTTTGAAGATTATTCCAAAATTCAACTATTAAATCCCTAGTTTCAATCTCCCAAATTGAGGTAAAATAGGTTAAGATAAATTACTTACCTAAGTTCTTAGTTTGCTTGATCACTAGGTACCTTGAATTCCTCTTGGAATGCTTTAGACTAGGTTGAGTTTTGAAATGGCAAGAACTTCCCCAAGCTTTTTTGCTTTACATTTTACAAAGGGAATGGAGGGGTATTTATAGAGTAATTTTTGGCACCTTAGGACTAATCTACCCTTCCATTTCCAAATTATTACAATAGTTTAAACTTAATTCTCATTGGTTGGATTTTAGATTAATTAATCTTAATAACCATTCAACTATTTGTTATAATATTTTAATGTAATGGGGCACATGTGATAATTCATTCCTCCTACTATGCTCAACATATGGCACAAGGTGGGTCCCACATGAGACACCTCACTATACACCTCACATGTCTTAAAACTTCCTATCTTTTTTTATAAAAAATATCTTAAAAATTCATTTGCCCACAAGACCATTCATTGTCATATTGGGCTATTGTAAAATGTGACTTAGGCCCTAAATTGAGTCCAATTGCCAATTGGCTCAATTTTCAAGGAATATCCTATACTGATATCCTTAAATTCTCTTATTTTTTAGATAAATTATATAAAATTCTTTTTAGGGTTCTAACATTTTTAGAAATTCATTCTAATACGAAATGAATTTCCTATAAAGTCTCATAATTTCCACTTTAAACTGTGTTGATAACTGGAAAGGTGTTAGCATGAAAAATATTTTGGGACTTTGACAATCATCACTCAGTAGTCTCTATGAAAACTGGTCATGATATATGTGCTTTTTGGTCACGATCTATAATGGAATTTTGGATTTAACATGCTCTATGTGAACTACGGTGGTGACCTATATACATAGTTATCGTGATAATAACTCTATGTTGATCTGAGTTGTGACATGAGTACCTACCTGATCATGTCATATCCTGATTTTTAGACATAGAAGCCCAATATGTTACCTGAAAGAGGTAGGCTACCAAGCCCTATTGAGCAGAAGTCCCAGAAGTATACAGATGATATTCAGGGACTAAACTACAAGTAAGTGAAAGAAAGGGACTAAACTGAAAAGTCTAAAAGGTTTAATGGTTCCAAAAGGAAGTAGACGTAAAGTTTGGGCCATTATGTGTAATTATGAACAATTAAGGGACTTAATTGAAAAGAAAGTTTCCAGGGGCAAAATTATAATTATAGAAAGTTCAACCAGAAAAGGCTTAGAGCTACGTGGAAGCATTTTAGTCCCAAAACTCATAAGTAGATAAAGAAAATTATGCTAGTTAATCTAGCATAATATAGGAATTTTATTGAAATTCCAGATAGCTAATATTTATCTTATGGTCTTAAAGTTAGTTGAAATTTTATCAGATCCTATAGACCTCAACTATAAGTGGAAAAGTTATAGGAAGGTGTGCCTTATAATGTCAGATGTCATGGATCTGACAAAACCCCGGAAGTAGTTCTGTATGAAAAGTTATTCCCATATTAGTGAATTTTGAAGGGAGTTTGAAAACACCCGCGATCCAATTATGAAACTTAGCAGTAAGCAAGTTATAACTCAATGAGCTCAGATGATGTCACAGAGAGGCCCATGATGATGCCAAGTGAGGCCCAAACCCATGATATCAGTTCATTGGTCAAAGGGGCCAGTGTCCAGAAAAAGTGTGAAATGACGAAAATGCCCTCATATTATGAAATTATTAAATAATGAGTTAAGGGTATTTTGGTCATTTTGACTAAGTTTAGACAGTCAATGAAGGTTATTTGGATAGTTGACCAAGGTTAGAAAATGCTCTGGTAAAGTATGAAAGACAGTAATGCCCCTACAATTATTAAAGAGGAACTAAGGGCGTTTTGGTAATTTGCTAAGGGATATTTCTTGGGAATCGAGCCACCAGAGTACTTGAGCTTGATTAGAGCCCAAGATAGCATTCCAAAGGTCCAAAAACGTGGCCCAAGAGTGATGTGGGTTCATGTGGACTTAAAATATTAGTTTAGTGCTTTTTCAATAAAGTAAAGTTACCCAGTTAAAGATAGAACTGGGGAAAGTGATCAGATAAAGCTTTAGACTCATCCAGAACCATGAGGTAGCATGAAAGATGTCCTAATGGGACCCACAAGGTACCACATGTCATAAGTATAGGGAAAGAAGAAAAAGCTAAGGACACATGACACGATCTCAGCCGTTTATTCTGGGATAGGACTCTAGAATCTTTGGAAACGTTGAGTCAGCTGATGAGGTGTCCCAAGGGCCTCACCATTGTGCCACCTAAGCATGTGAGGTGTCCCAAGGGCTTCACCATTGCATGTCATTTTTGATGAGTCATTGAGGATGATGATGTCATCGTGATGATACAGGCAATGCTTCTTGAGGAAGCTAAGCGATTTGAGCCGTTCATCGCGATTCTATCTAAACTATCCATTCCACCTCCCTCCACCTATAAATACTCCACCCCTCCATCCATTACATTCACAGACATAAAGAGAAAAAGGAGAGAAAGGAGAGAGAGAAAGAGAAAGAGAGAAAGAAAGAAAGGAAGAGAAAGGAAGGAAGGAAAAAGAATGAGTTCTAGCGAAGCTAGAACCAATATAAGGAGCTTAGGGACTTGGCAAGTTTAGGAATAAGGTAAGTAATTTATTCTAGTTCCTGCTCTAATAAATTAGAGGATTGTTCTTATGAATTTAATAGTTAGAATAAATAATATCGCTCTTTATAAGGTTCATCGTGGATATAAAGAAAGTTAGGGGATTGTTAGATAAAGGGTATTACCTCAAGTTAAACATGAGTTAGGTAAAGCTATACTGGATAGAATAATAATGAAGATATTATTATGCGATGTATAGGCTTTGACCTAGGAAAAGAAGGAACCATAGAGAAAAGGCTAAAAGCTAAAGGAAAGGCTACATGTTAGGTAGTAAACTTATCCTAAACTTGTATGCATTGAATGTTATGCTTAGATGTGATATGGCTTTGTTGAATTGTATTGCATATGTGCTTATGTATAAAGCTCTATTTCTATGATTAGTTTGGCCTATTGTATTTTATATGTTACATGGAAGCATGCACATTACACAATGTTAACACTTTCACAAGCAAGCACAAGTATTCACATTAATGCATGCATTGTTTAGTACTGTTTGCTACTGAGATTTTCCAAGAAATCTCACCCCTTCCATATCAATCCAATTACAGCAGGTCTTCTCAAGATGGAGGAGATAAAGATTCATGAAGAGAAGTTAATAATTATCTAGCATGATTGATATGTGATTGATGTATGTATAAGTTAGTTGTTGAAAACTGTCATTGTGAACAGTAACTCGTGGGGAGACAGTGATAATTGAGCTGTAATTAGAAATAGTAAATGCTTGAATAAATCTATAATATTTTGTAATTAAATAGTAGGCATGCCAAGATTCGATTTGATATAAAGAATATATCATTTGGATGTCTACACATAGAGATATGATTTTCCAAATTTGGAACCAAAAATGTCAGAATCAGGCGAAGGATGTTGGATGAATAGTAAACTTTGAACATTGATCGATGTTGACTTGGTCAAGGCATGGTCAAAGAGTTATTTTTTCCTGAAATATAATTAAGTTAGCTTTGTGTAGCAATTTGAACTACTTCATTTCAATTTTTCTAGATTTAATTATGATTTTTCAAAGTCAGGTCACTTCTCTAGAATTTTTACAGTGAACAATACTCGGGAGAGTAAAATTTCAAATTGTGTAATTTTACTTCAATGCCCTTAAAAGTGGTTCCAGACGCTACCATTTGATCTCTAAGACATAAAAAATTAGGATGTTACAGAACACGGCTATTACTCTCTATGTATTTGCGTAGCGAAAGGTACATTCCGTGGTCACGACTAAATATTTTGAAAATCCTGAGCATGCATCCCTATGACAAGTGGTCGTGACCTTCACTATTTTAGGTCACGACCTATGATTGAAAAATGTCCAATTACTTTCTCTTCCCTTTGTGCAAAGCTGTATAGAAGGATCCCTTTTGAACTATGGAGATTCTTTCACAAATGATTCATTGTTCCCTTATTTCAAAACCTTTTTAGCTCCTAGAAAAGACTGCCTCACTTGAATTTTTAAGAAAATCTTAGAAATTGAATTTGAAACACCTAAGCTTTTACTATTAGATTTAGATTATCACATGGCTCTAAGTGATTACTTTAAAACTTTTAAATCATTATTTAGAGAGTGTTTTAATGCCTAGTGAATGATGAACATTGTTTGAGACTTTAGCTCATGAGCAATCTAGATCAAAACCTTTGTTGGAAGAATTCTCGACCTTAAATTCTATATTGAGTGATTATTCAATTGGTTTATATCCTTTAAAATTTGTCTTGGCTCTGAGTTTAGAATTACTTGTGTATTTATGAATTGAACATGATAAAGGCATTCTTTCTAAACCCTTTCATCCCAAACATAAGCCCACTACATATTACATCCTTAGTCACCCCTCTTGACCCGATCAATTTTTCTTTTCATCATTCTTATATAAAGTCATATGTGCATAAACATTTTGAAATAAAAATTTTATTTATGTCAAAAATTCATTATTGCTGTGTTATTGTGCTACAGCTTCCATGAATGAGGTACCAAATAAAAGAAGAAGAGAAAAGAAGCATATTGCATTGGAAGAAAAAGAGTGCAAGAAAAAGAAAGCAAAAAGGAAAGCAAAGAGAATAGGGCACATTATCAACTCTTATTAGCACAATTACCACAGCTACATCTCTAGAGACATGAATTTATGCTGCATATTCATTGTTGAATGCATATAGTACTTTCTATTCTTCATATTCCATTCCATGTGGCACATCTTGATCATTTTAACCCTACAAGACCTCTTGATTATTTGCATAAGTGTTATATAGTTATTGAGATTTAGAGCCATTACAACCATATGGTAGCCTATTTTCCAATTTGAATATAAGTGAAAGAACCCTACCAATGAGAGGAAATAGAGAGCTAAACACTTACACCCTTTGAGAGGATCTATTGCACTCATCAGTTAAGGTTGATTTCACTTAGTAGTTGATTACTTGGCATTGCTCACATTATCACCTTTGCATTCCTAAAAGATGACGAATTATTTGTTTTCAGGGTACACTATAGA
Organism: Leucaena leucocephala; assembly: GCA_037074615.1. Classification (NCBI taxonomy): domain Eukaryota; kingdom Viridiplantae; phylum Streptophyta; class Magnoliopsida; order Fabales; family Fabaceae; genus Leucaena; species Leucaena leucocephala. The sequence continues at coordinate 9,207,931 of CM073550.1, forward strand.
TTATGTTGTTATCTTGAATTTAATAGTTTTGTTATAGGTGTGATTCATTTCTTTGTCTAGGAGTACAAAGGTTCAAGTTTAGGGGGATTGATAAGACACATTTTGTATATAGTTTTTGTGACATTTTTAAGAGTTTTATAACAACTTTACCATTCATTTTATGCCTTAAATTGTACTTTTGTGGCAATACATGATTGTGTGTGGCAATATGTTAATTAAAGGGTAAAATGGTAAATTAACTCTTCCAAACTATATATATTTTGTTATTTATTGATTTAGACTTTTACAGTAAGCTTTTATGTTGGATTACAGGTATTTTGGAAGAGAGCAAGGGCCAAGAAAGAAATCACAAGTCAATAAAAGTGAAATCATGCTCCTGCGCCTTTTAGTTGCGACCAAAGAGTCCGCCGGTCGTGACCTTGATTCTTCTGGAAGTCTCTATGTGTTTATAGGTCCCTACCAAAACATGGATCTGGTCACGACTAAAATGCAAAATCGCTAAAACTACATGTTTTGAATTAGGTCATACAAAAATAAAAGGAGATGAGGGCTGCCATCAAAAGGGAAGGATAGTTTTTTGACTGATTAGGCTAAGAAGTAGTACTCGAGCACTCTCTGATCACTTTCTCCACATCTTCCATCATTATACACCTCTCCATAGACTTCTCCACAACTTTACACCATCAATTTACCATCTTCTCATCGTTTCTTTATGGCATCATATCTGGACAGCGATTGTGGTACAACAGGAGCATGAGAGGCTAAATTTTTAGGCTCTTGGTGATGGATATGATATCATGAGATCATGGACTTAAAAGGGGAGTTTTTACTGTTCTAATTTGTATCTTCTCATGTTATGATTGGTACTAGATCTAGGGTTTTTATTCTATGAGTAAGTTTTGAATATTGATTGATCATTCTCATATTAGACTTTGTAATTGAATTCAGATGATTTGAACGTTTGCTTTTTAATAGAATATTTTAGTTTCGATTTTAAGAGAGTTAGGTTATTATCAGCGATCGTTATTAATTAATTCAATTGCTTGAAATCTAGGGTTTTCGATCATCGACCATTCGAGGGCATTTTCATCATCTAATTCAACTTACACGCTAAGTGGTTTCTAACAGTTAATAGTTCTTAAACTAGCTTTAATCAAAGGGGTTTAAGGAGAATTAGGGTTATAAAATCAATCGATCGATTGATGTTTTCTTTGAGACTTAGTGATTTCAAAACTCTAATTTTAACGTGAGAATAAGGATAGATACCTTTTCATCATCAAGAGTCTTTCATAACATATTTCTCAAACAAACCAACTCATTTTCGTCTTAATCAAAAATTCAAAAATATTTGCTTTTCTGCACCCTACTTTTATTAAATCAATCACTAAAACCCCAAAAACCATTTTATCCCTGCTCAGGTTTTCATTGATTTTGACATCCAATCTACCAGGTTTCCAAATAAAAGGCTCCTCAAAATGAATGATAGGGTTGTGCCTTATACTATATTATATTGGGTGCAATTAACTTTATTTTGATGGATTGGACCACGACAATTTGCCCTCATCAATGGCGTCATTGTCGGGGAGCCAAGTAATTGGTTCCCTGGTAATTGTTTGTCAATTCCATTAGCTACCTGAGTCATTTTTCTTGTTTTTGTTTGCATTTTAGTTTTTAGTAGTTTTTAAATTGCATTGCATTCTGCACTTTTCTGAGTTTTTGAAAAACAATAATCTCTGTGACTGTGAGTTGCAACCTAAACTCATCTGCATCGTGGTAATTGCTCTCTATGACTATAAATCATGACCAAAAACCATTTGTGTCATGACCTAATTGCTTCCCTGTGAAATTTGACTACTTTACAAAAAGCAATTGCGACATTTAAAACCTTCAGCCACGATTACTACTCTATGTGATATAGGGTCGTGACCAAAACACACTTTATTCGTGACTAACTGAAAATTTTCTGCTGTGTAACTTCTGTGACTGACTCTGACTGATTTCTTTGATTATTCTCTATTATTTCTATATTGCATGCGTAAAAGAGCTGAACCATTAGTTCCTTTTAAACCTGAAATATAGAGAATATTTAGGAAATGAAAGAGAGAATTTAGGGAATTTAGAGAAGAAAAAACAAAATCTAGTTCCTCTTATAGTATTCCAGAGTCTAAAACTGAACCGAATATGGTTGATATTAATCATAGTGGGTATAATGGGCATAGAGAAAATGAAATACCGATGAATGCAGAAGATAATAGAAGTGGGAGGGAAATTAATCATTCGCATGTGAATTATGATCCTTATGGTTTCTATACTGAAAAAGTTAATTTTGAGATTAAAGGAGCTTTGATTGTAGCCTTACCTAAATTTCATGATTTTACAAGAGAATCCACACAGGCACTTACAAACCATGCATATGATCTATTCTTCAATGAAGCCTTTAATGATTGCATTGGATGATGTCTTAAAGAGGTGTTTCCATTTTACCTTGGAAGGGAAGGCTATACAATTTACCAACTCATTTCTCCACTCTTAGATGGGAACAACTGAAGTCAACGTATCTTGAACAGTTTTTCCCAGCTTTAAAGACCACTTGAATGAAGACGGAGATCACTAATATTCTGCAACAGGACGGAGAATCTTTACATGAGTGTTGGACGAGGTTTCTTAACCTATTGGCTTGATGCCCTCATCACAACATGACCAAGGCTGATTTAGTAGATATTTTCTTTGATGGTCTACTTCCTCATAATTAGGTTTTCTTAAATGCTATAGCAAATGGATCCTTGAGAGATAAGTCTCCACAAGCAAGTTGGGAGTTATTCCAGAAAATAGCCAATAAAGACGATCAGACAGGGGAACTAAGGAAAATGCCCAATTCTTCTTCAGGTAATTCAAATGTAATCCTAGCTGAAATAGCAGCCCTGGGAAATAGAATGGAGAAAAGGAAGAATTTGATTGAAAGAGAGCTACATTCCATAAAAGTTCATGTAGTAGATACCTCACAAGCATTGGTTACAGGATATGAATCATGCGGTTCAATGATGCATGCTACAAGTACATGTGACAAACAATATGAAGAAGTGACAGCAATGTATGAAGGGAGAGACAAATAATATCAGAAGAGAGACCCATACTCCAACATATACAACTCTAGTTAGAGAGACCACCCAAACTTTAGGTGGGCGTGATAGGCCAAATCAATTCCAAGGAAGTGGTGCTTTCTTAAGTAACGACCAAAATAATGCGAGGTCTATAGTTCCAACTTACCCTAATGCCTTAGTGGCATCAAGACCAAATGAGACTCTCAGTTGTTAAAGATTATGGCTGCACAGATAAACAACACAGATAGTAGAATGACCAATATAGATAACAAGTTCAAAGAGAATGATGGTCAATTCACCTCTATAACTTCAACCCTTCAAAGTATGTAGAAGGATAACGCTAATGTGTATAGAAAACTTGAAGAGTTAAGTTCCAAGAATGCATATATCAAAAGTCACTTACTCAAATCTCCAATACAGTGAGTGACATTCAAGGAAAAAGTAGTGGCAACATACCTTCAAACACAGTCATTAATCCGAGGGGTCTGAATACTATATTCCTCAGAAGTGGTAGAAAGGTACATTTTAAGGAAACTGATATACTAGAGTAGGATATAGAAGATGCTAAATTTGAGAATTCATCTCTGCCACAGGTACAAATTGGGAAATCTGAAAGTACTAAAGAACAACAGCTTATAATGAAGAAGCCAACCCAAGAGGAGAACTCATAAGTCCAAGTGGAGATACAAGAGCTGTAAGAAGAAGTAGAAACAGTACCAAGTTTAGCCTACAAAGGAAAGGAACCTGAGGAGAAGCCAGAGTTGAGCAAGCATGGAGCCTCTATGCATAAAGGTAAGGAGGTAAGTATAAAAGATATCCCTTTTCCTAACTCTTACTTTGCTGGAAAGGAACAAAATTGACCCTAATTTTGTAAAATATGCTTCTACTATATTCAATAAGTTAGAAATAAACATCCCTTAAGTTGAGTTTCTCAAGAGAAACCCTAAATATGTTTGAAATAACTGTGTGCTGATAAAAAGAAGTTTAGGCTTCTTGAGAGAATCCAGGTGAGTGCTAATATGTCATGTAACATCCTAATTTTCTTACTTCTTAAGGACCAAACGGTAGCATCTAGAACCACTTTTAAGGTCATTGAAGTTAAATTACACAATATAGAATTTTACTCTACCAAGTACTGTTCACTATGCAAATTCTAGAGAAGTGACCTAAATTCAAAAAAATCATAATTAAATCTAGAAAAATCGAAATGAAGTGGTTCAAATTGCTACACAAATCTAACTCAATTCTATTTCAGGAAAAAATAACTCATTGACCAAGACTTGACCCAGGCAACCTTAGTCAATGCTTAAAGTATTGTTTATCCAGCATCCTTCCCTTAATTCCAGCATTTTTGTCCCCACTTTGAAAAATCATATCTCCATGTGTAGATATCCAAATGAGATATTATGTATCAAATCAAAGATTAGTATGTCTACTATTTACTGGTAAAATATCATACATTTATTCAATCATTTACTATTTCTAATTATAGCTTGATTGTCACTGTCTCTTGATGAGTTACTATTCATACTGACAATTTCTAGCAACTAATTTATACATACATCAATCACATATCAATCATGCTAAATAATTATTAACTTATCTTCATGCATCTTTATATCCTCCATCTTGAGAAGACCTGCTATAAATGGATTGATATGGAAGGGGTAAGATTTCTAGGGAAAACTCAGTAGCAAATGGAAACCATACAATGTACACAACTATATGCTTGATGTTACTATGTGTGCACTTAATAATCATGCTTGCATAATGATAACATACAGGCTTCCATGTTACTTAATTATAACATATGGCCATAGCATAAAAAGAAATAGATCATTACTTAATCATACATGCTTCACATCATCAAGGTAAGTAAACATCACATAAAGCATCCAAGTAGTATAAGCATACAAGTAGGTAAGTTTACTACTTGGCGTGTAGCCATTCCTTAGTCCTTAGGCTTTGCTCTGAGGTTCCTTCTTTACATAGGTCAGAGCATATACATAGCATAATAATATCTTTATTATTATCCTATCCAACTTAACTCATGCTCAACTTGGAGTAATACCCTTAATTTGACAATCCCCTAACTTTCTTTATATCCACAGCTAACCTTATCAAGAGAGATAGTCTCTATTCTAACTATTAAATTCATAATAATAATCTTCTAATTTATTAGAGTAGGGACTAGAATAAATTACTTACCTTATTCCTAAGCTTGGCAAGTCCCTAAGCTCCTTGGATTGCTCCTAGCTTCTCCAGAACTCTTTTTTCCTTCATTTCTTTCTCTTTCTTTCTTTCTTTCTTTCTCTCTTCTTTCTCTTCCTTGTCGTGGTGTTCCTTGAATGGAAGGGGGAAGGTCTATTTATAGGTGGAAGGAGATGGAATAGATGGTCCAGATCGAATCGCGATGAACGGCTCAGATCGCTTAGCTTCCTCAAGAATCCTTGTCTGCATCATCACAATAACATCATCATCCTAGATGACTCATCAAAATGACATCATCCATGAGACACCTAACATGCTTAGGTGGCATAATGGTGGGGCGCTTGGGACACCTCACTAGCTCACTCAGCATTTCCAAAGAATTCTAGAGTCCTACCCCAGAATGAACTACTGAGATTGTGCCATGTGTCCTTAGCTTTTTCTTCTTTCCCTAGACTCATGCCACATGGCACCTTGTGGATCCCATGAGGATACCTTTAATGCCATCTCATAATTATGGATAAGTCTAAAACTTTATCTGATCACTTTCCCCAGTTCTATCTTAAACCGGGTAACTTTACTTTATGAAAAAGTATTAAACTACTACTTTAACGCCACCTAAACCTAGTATAATCATTGGGCCACATTTTTGGACCCTTAGAATGCTATATTAGTCTCTAATCAAGCTCAAGCACTTTGGTGTTTCGATTCCCAAGAAACATCCCTTAACAAATTACCAAAATGCCCTTGGTTACTCTTTATTTCCTTAAATAATTCTAGGGGCATTATTGTCTTTTTTTACCTTACCAGAGTATTTTCTAACCCTGGTCAACTATCCAGATAACCTTTCTTGAGTGTCTAACCTTAATTAAATGACCAAAATACCCTTCACCCATTATTTAATTATTTTACAACATAAGGGTATTTTCATCATTTTATACTTTTTTTGGACACTGGCCCCTTTGACCGATAAACTGATATCATGGGTTTGGGCCTCACTTGGTGTCATCATGGGCCTATCTATGATATCATCTGAGCTCATTTAGCCATAACTTGCTTACTGTTAAGTTTTATAATTAGATTGCGAGCATTCATAACCTCCTGTCCAAATTCACTAAAACGTGAATAACTTTCTCTATAGAACTCCGTTCGAGGTTCTGTCAGATCCATGACATCTGACGTCATAGGGCACACCTTCCTATAACTTTTTCACTTATATATGAGATCCATAGGATCTGATAAAAATTTTAGATAACTTTCAGACTATCAAATAAATAAATATTAGCTATCTGGAATATTAATAAAATTTCTGTATTATGCTAGATTAACCAGCATAACTTTCTCTATCTACTAATAAATTTTAGGACTAAAATGCTTTCAAGAAGTTCTAAGTCTTTTCTGGCTGAACTTTCTATAATTATAATTTTGTCGTTGGAAACTTTTAGAAATTATACTTTAGTCCCTCAACTTTTCATAATTACACATAATGGCCTAAACTTTATGTCTACATCTTTTTGGCACCATTAAACCTTTTAGACTTTTGACTTTAATCTCTTTCTTTTCCAAAATGACCATTATACCCCTAGGGACTTTCACTATTTACAATTTAGTCCCTGATCTTTCACTTACAGTTTAGTCCCTGAACATTATCTGTATTCTTCTGGGACTTCTGCTCAATAGGGCCTGGTAACCTACCTCTTTCAGGCAACATATTGGGCTTTTATGTCTAAAAATCAGGATATGACATGTCATTACTCTTAAAGGTTGAACTACCTATTAAGTGCCAAGACCCAGGATCCTACACAATCCCATGCATTATAGGAAATATTCCTATTAAGGGATCATTACTAGATCTAGGGGTAGCCATTAATGTAATGCATTAGTCGGTATATCAATCTTTATGTATCAACAATCTTAGACACATAAGCGTAGTGCTCCAGTTAGCTGATAGGTCGATTAGGTATCCTAAGGGAATCCTTGAGGATATTCTAGTGCAGGTCAAGGACTTACTGTTCCTAGCTAATTTTATGTTTTGGACATGTCCAATAAATTAGTAAATGGTAGCACTTTAATCCTAGCTGACCTTTCCTCCAAACTTCTAAGACCATCATTAGTATAAAGCATAGTTCTATCACAATGGAAGTTGGAGAGCATGTGGTAACCTTCAATATGAATAAAGCAATGAAATTTCCTTATGATAATTCTACTTTTACTGCTTTGAATGCCATTGATTATGCTATTGAAGAGACTAGGGATGAACATGAATTGAGTTAGCATGATAATGATAGAGATAATGCGTTTACAAAAGGTTTATTGAGTGATTTTGCAGGATCCCAAGATGTTCTGGAAGCTGGAAGTACAACAATTGAAGAAGGGTAAATTTTTTGTGACCCAAGGTCGCGACTAAGTGACCTCCATGTCATGACTAAACATCAATCTGAGACTCACTGTGAAGTTGAGTCATGACCAAATGGCTTTAAGGTTATGACACAAAACTCTAGAGATGATCAGTCGTGACACGAAGATGAAGATGTCATGACCAAACATCAATCTGCTGAGGGATATCCTTCCTATGACCCCAAGTTCTAGAGACATATCCTGTCAACTAGAGTCACGACGAGAAGCTGAAAGGTGTGACCATAAATACCAGATGCAACTAGGAAACTCCAAACTCCTTTAGTTCCATACTCCACTATTTTGGTTAAAGGTCCATTACATTATAACTCTCCTCACCCTCATTATCATTCCAAAACTACATCTCATACCTTAAGGTTTTTGAAAGATTTAATCTCTAATAATAATGCAGGTATAGAAAAGAATGATCCTAAGTATGTTGTAGTCTAGACTAACCTCATCTTGATACGATAATTGGGGAAGCAGATGATAAATTGGTGGATCTACACAAGCTAGAGAAGAGCAACTGTAGGGAATCTATGAAGGATGTGAAGGAAAATTTTCCCAAGTCTGTTGCTGCTACATGCCAACCATAGTTAGGCATGTTCAAGTTGAAAGAAGGAAAATTTAAGATGAGCTTGGACGAATCTCAGTATAAGATGTGCGATTGTGGAATGTTGAAGTGGAGAGAAAGGGCAATGGGGAAAAACTTTCAATCAAACAGCCATCTCTCAAAGTTTTATGATTTCCCACCGCCTCCTTGAGGCCATATTGTCCATTTCCTATCTCCTACCTGTTGCACATTTTTTTCTATGATATATTGGGTTGAATTTAGGAAAGAGATGTTTCAATAGGATAATTTTCATTTTTTGTTTATTCCTGTTTATTTTAGGTGTCTTTCTATTTTGAATAACAACCTATTACTGTCCATGTGTCACTTACTCATTGATTGTTCTCTGTGAAACTTACACACTCGCACATTATCTTAGCTTACCCTTCCTGTCATCTCTGCCTTACTAGTATTGTCATATCCTAAATTTTTTCCTATATATATAATACTGATAGTGGAAAGAGGTTTGGAAAGGATTATGACAAAGATCAGAAGAAATAATAAAGGTTAGATAAGTCTTAAAGAAAGAGAAGGACCTAAACAAAAATTGGAAAAGGTTAAAGGCCAAAAGTTAAACTAGAAATAAATGTTCGGCCAAAAGTGGTAATTTCTAAAAGTTAAGGGACATAAATGTAATTAAGAGAAAAGTTCAAGGGAAAACTGTAATTATAGAAAGATCAGCCCCGGAAAAGGTTATAACTGCCTGAAAGTTTTTCAATCCCATATTCCATCAGTAAATAGAGGAAATTACGCTGGTTAATCTGGTATGATACATAAATTTTATTAGGGCTCCAGACAGCAGAAAATTATCTGATAGTCTAAAAGTCATCTAAATTTTTATCATATTCCATGGATATCAGATATAAGTGGCAGAATTACAGGAAAGTGTGCCCTACAGTGTCAGATGTTATGAATCTGACAGAACCCCGGAAGAAGTCCTGTATAAAAAGTTATTCCCATAACAGTGAATTTTGATAGAAGTCTGATAACAACCGTGATCCGATAATGGAACTTATTGGTATGTGAGCCTAGATAGAATGAGATAAGATGACCTCATATATAGGCCTATGATGACACCAAGAAGGGCCCAAAACCCAGGGTACCAGTCCATCAGTAGAAGGGGCCAGTGTCCAGAAAAAGTGCGAAATTACGAAAATACCCCTAGATGCCTAGATTGTACCAGAGATGGATGAAGGGCATTTTGGTCACTTGGGACAGGCTAAAAATGTGGCACATGGTATAAATATGATTATTTGAGCCTAGATACACCCTGAGGTAAAAAAGGACACCAAGGGTATTTTGGTCATTTTCTAAGGGATGGATGGTAGATAAATATTTAGTATATCATTTTCAATGGTATGAGAAGCCTAGACATTGATTTCCAGGATAGAATACATATCCTGGTATATTATAGAAAAATTTAGAACAGAAAATAGTCCAGTTGTTGTGAAACTGCTCCGATCAGTACCGGATTAGACTAGAATTTTTCTAGAAGCTTCCTGGCATGGTGAGCACGCCACATAACCCCTTGAGCTGTCCCACATGATGTCATAATTATTCTTTTATGAAAAAGTAAAATCCAAGACTAAATGTGAGCCTTTAGATCAAATAGTAACCAAATCAATCTTGGCCATTAATTTTTCTTGGATGTTGGCTATAAATACCCCTCCATTCTGTAGCCAAACCGTAAGGTCATGGAACCTTGGGGAAACTCTTGCAAAATGAAAACTCAAGCCAAGACAAAGAAGATTCAAGGTTCTAAAGTTCAAGCAAGCTAGAGATTAAAGGTAAGCAATCTCTCCTAGCTTATTTTCCTTTGATTTGGGAGCTTGAACTTAGGGTTTTGATGAGAGAAAAGTTGAGTTTTCTCTAAGGTTTGGTGCTGCCCAAAGACCTTAAAGGAAAGGGGAAAGAAGAAATTAAAGTTAGAACCATATGATTGAAGCTTAAACAAGCTAGTTAAGTGGTTGGTTGTTGAATCAAATTGATATTCTTGACTTTGCCATGGTGTGCCCTGTTTGGTCTGTACTGTTCATGAGGGAAGAAAATTGAATTTCAATGATTTAATGCTTCCATTGAGTTTGTATGATGATTTTGTGTAGGATTGGAAAGGTTTTGAACCTTAGAAACATTAAAATCTCAAGGTTGTAGTCTTTGAGATTCCTTACGGTTACTGTTCACTCGCATGAACAGTGATTGGAATTTCATGATTTTGATGGTTCCAATGGTTTTAAAATGAAAAGTTGTGTGGGGTAAAGTGGAAAAACAAGTATGGGAAGCATTAGAATCAAAATGAGAATTTTTGAAAGAATTGTATGCTTATGTTCAGTTCTGTACAGCAGGCCATGAAGGAGCTGGAATTTCATTATTCTAAGCTCATAAATGGATTCAAAAGATGAAATTGTGTAGGGTAAAGTCAAGACATCAATTGGTTCAAGAGCCAAGTGGATTAGTGAAAATTAGAGAAAGTTATGACAATAAAGAGTGTAACAAAGTTAGTCTTGAATATGGTTGGAGTTCATGAGTCCTAATGAGTTATGTGATGAATATGAATGTGTTTAGGACTATGAAACATCCAAAAAAATGCTGGGAAGTGATGGACATAAAGGCTTCATGGTTGGAAAGCTAGGGAGCAAGGGCTAAAGGTCAAGAGAAAAGCTTAAGTGCAAGGTAGTGAACTTACCTCTTTATGTGCTTGATGTGGTATGCTTATGTGTTGACATGTATATGTTATTTGAATGATGTTGTGACATGATAAATGATGTTGAATATATTGTGAATAACATGTTTTCATGGCCATGCACTTTATGTATAAGTATATAGCATGATGGCATGTCACTAATCAAAGAAAGTTAATGAAATTACATATCATGCATTAGCATCCATCTTGCATATTTAAGCGGTAATGTTTGCTACTGAGATTCCCTAGAATCTCACTCTCCCATAACCAACCAATTTAGGTCAAGCATGATGGATAATGTATGCATGGAAGAAGAAAAGTGAGGTATTTAAGATGTTAGCATATGCTATGCACTTTCCATGTATGTCAAAGCCATGTAAAGTATCTATTTATGTGATGAGATTGTATGAAACAATTATTGTATAACTCCATGATGTATATAAATTCAGAAAAAACAAAAGAGATGATTTATGTATGCTGGAACAATTATGGAAAGTGAAGGAAAGGAAACTGAAATGGTAAAAAACTAGGTCCTAAAGCAGTTTTTTTGTGGCTTCAGTCTGACCTAGCAAATGAAGGAATTATTTCAATAAATTTTATGAGCATGTAGTACACATCTAGAGCTTTAAGTTCATAGGTAGAACGTTTCATTTGGATGTGTATATCAAGAGAAATGAATTTCCAAAATAAGGGACCAGAAACTGTTTCCAGAGTTTTTGACCAAATGAACAGTAAACTTCAACGAATAAACTGTATCAATTAGCTAATCATTTGGTCTAGAAATTATTTTTTCCTTAAATTTCAAGATGTTATATTCATGTAGCTTTTTGAACCACTTCATTTCGAGTTTTCTAGAATTAATTATGATTTTTCAAAGTTAGTTGTGTAATCTGGAATACCATATGAACAGTAACCCGAGAAAGAGTAAAATTCTAGATTTGGCTAATGGACTTCCAAGGTCTTGTAAGTGGTTCTAAATGCTACTGAATGGTCCCTAAGATGTATAAAAGTAAGGATGTTACAAGTATTGCTTTGCATGACTTGAATGTGACTGTGTGATAAACAGTTAATTTGCATTGAGTGATTAGGCTACCTACTATTTTGAAGCTAGATTTGATTGACTTTACAAAGTGATTATGATATTTTCTACTTTAGTTATATTGATAGTGAGGACACTGTCAAGTTCAAGTGTGAGGGAGGATATTTTTTATTTTGATTATGTAAAAAACTCTTTTATTAACCCAATCTTTCATCATTTTTTTTTTGTTTTTGATCTTAATATGTGTGATAAATTGCTAAAAATTAGATCCCCACTTTAAATTGTGTTGATAACTAGAAAGGCGTCAGCATGTAAAATGTTTTACGACTTTGACAATCATCACTCGGTAGTCTCTATGAAAACTGGTCGCGACTTGTTATATCCTAATTTTTCCTTATCTGTATAGTACTGATAGTGGAAGGAGGTTTGGAAAGGATTATGACAAAGATCAAAAGAAAAGATCAAGGTCAGATGAGTCTTCAGGGAAGAGAAGGACTAAAACACAAAGTAGAAAAGGTTAAAGGTAAAAAGTAAAAGTAGAAACAAAAGTTAGGCCCTTAAGAGTAATTTTCAAAAGTTAAGGGACTTAAATGCAAATAGCCAACAGTTCAGGGGCTTAAGTATAATTATTCAAAAGTTTAGGGACTTAAATATAATTATGAGAAAGTTGAGTTTTCTCTAAGGTGTTGTGCTGCCCAAAAACCTTAGATGAAAGGGGAAAGAGGAAATTAAAGTTAGAAACATATGGTTGAAGCTTAAACAAGCTAGTTAAGTGATTGGTTGTTGAATCAAATTGATATTCTTGACTTTTCCATGGTGTACCCAATTTGGTCTGCACTGTTCATGAGGTAAGGAAATGGAATTTCAATGATTTAATGTTTCTATTGAATTTATATTATGATTTTGTGTAAGATTGAAAAGGTTTTAAACCTTAGAAACATTAAAATTCTTCATTATTGGAATTCAAACATTATGATTTTGTGTAAGATTGTAGTTTTGGAATTCTTCATGGTACTGTTCACTCACATGAATAGTTATTGGAATTTCATGATTTTTATGCTTCCAATGGTTTTAAAATGAAAAGTTGTGTGGGGTAAAGTGGAGAAACAAGTATGGAAAGCATTGGAATCAAAATGAGATTCTTTGAAAGAATTGTTTGCATATGTTCAGTTCTATACAACATGCCATGAAGGAGTTGGAATTTCATTATTCTAAGCTCATAGATGGGTTCAAAAGATGAAATTGTGTAGGGTAAACTCAAGACATCAATTGATTCAAAGGCCAAGCCCATTAGTTAAGATTAAGGGAAAGTTAAATGAGCTTAATGCTCAAGAGAAAGTTATGTTAATTAAAGTAAGTTTAATGCTCAAGGAAATTAAATGATGATGTCTGAATGGTTATGTGATGTCAGGGATTGATTGGTATGCTCCAAAAGAGGCAGCCACATGTTCAAGAAAAGTGAGAAGAAAGAGGCAAGATAAGGTGAAAGAAAGTCAAGTGTATAAGGTAGTAAACTTATCCTAAACTTGTATGCATTGAATGTTATGCTTGAATGTTCTATGACTTTGTTGAATTGTGTTACATATGTGCTTACGTATGAAGCTCTGTTGCTATGATTACTTTGGCTAATTGTATTTTATATGTTATATGGAAGCATGCACATTACACAATGTTAACATTTTCACAAGCAAGCACAAGTATCTACATTAATATATGCATTGTTTAGTAATGGTTGCTACTGAGATTTCCCCATAAATCTCATCCCTTTCCATGTAATCCTAATCCCACAGGTTTATGAATAATGAAAGAGGATGATGAGGCATGAAGAAAAGTTAGGGATTTGATAGTATATGTATTATGTTGGGAAATTGTTAAGTGTAATGTTGTATGACCAATGTAAGTAGTGGTGGCCATGTTTTAATAAAAAATAATAAATAATGGAATAAATGTAAGAAATTTTACAGACATTTATTTGACATGCCAAGCTTCATTTTGACACCAAGAATGCCTTGATTCGATGTATGTACAAAGAGAAATGAATTTCTAAAGTAAGGGACCAGAAGCTGTTTGCAGAGTTTTTGATCAAATTAATAGTAAATGTTAACGAATAAACTGTATTAATTGGCTAATAATTTAGTCTGGAAATTATTTTTTTCTTAAATTTCAAGATGTTATCTTCACGTGTATTTTTGAACCACTAAATTTCGATGTTTCTAGAATTAATTATGATTTTTTGAAATTCGTTACATAATCTGGAATACCATATGAACAGTAACCTGAGAAAGAGTAAAATTTCAGATTTGGCTAATGGACTTCTAAGGTCTTGTAAGTGGTTCTAAATGCTACTGAATGGTCTCTAAAACGTATGAAAGTAAGGATGTTACATTTTGGTATCAGAGAAGAAGTTTACAGCCTGATTTAAGATAGTTCCTAGACCCTAACTCTAAATAGTAAGTATTTTATTAAGTTAGGGCATTTGTTGGGAAAGTTAGCATTGCTTAATTAAACAAAGATTGTAGGAATAGATATGATATTTCATAAAGTTAAGTCAGAGGCTTTAGTTAATAAGGGAGACCCCAGGCTAGTAGTGATATATGGACATGGTGTACATCCAAACTCTGATCATCCCTTACACAATGAAGAGAGTTCAGATTAGAGTATAGGGGATCAGTCAGGGAAGTCTATAGTAGGATATCCCATAGATATTTCTGTAGACTTGAACCTATAGTCTTGAAGTCATATAGGGATTTAGCCTGATGCCCAAATGTACCAGTTGATGTTGAGTCTAGTGACTCTATACGGTATAAGTTTGTTGGAGTACCCTCTAACCCTGATGTAAGTTATATTCCTCCGATGATAGGATAGATTACGACTGAGGAAGCTGAGTACTGATACTAAATTATGGGTAGACCAGATATTATTCCTCCTCTACTAGAGTTTGAGGACAGAGTTGTTATGAGTAATAGACCACAGTCCCCTCATTCAGACATCCAGTCAAAGCCTATGACAGTTCCTGTCTATTCCCAAAATCCAGGAATATGTGACTTTATAGAGAAGGATCAGTATGATGCTCCTGGCCCTAGTCAACACCAGCCTTCTTTGCTAAAGATAGATAATGCTGACTATATCAGTCTCAAGAAATTTGTGGAGAGTGAATTACTCAATCTAGGTCAAGGGATGGATAGAAGTAGAGATCAAGAGCAGTCAGTTTACTTGCAATTCCTCAATACTATAGCAAGGATGATAAACAGATATGTAGTAGTGGGCATTAACCTAAATTAAGTTATATTTTAGAAGACTGGCATGATATGGTAGTAAATCAAGTACTGTCATATACCCCTACATGGCATATAAAGTTAAGTGAGTATTTGGCAAATGATCCGCCAACTGATATTCAGGGGTGGCACATCCATATACAAGAGTATGTACAATTTATAATTCGCTAGAAAATAATATAAAAAGGGATTAGGGGTAATGTAAATATGTAAATAGGGTAGAGTAAAGTAATTACTCAGAAATATGATAGTTACAATGTACCCTGAATATGTAATTAACATGTATGTACAAATGTTATGGTGATATGAAATATGAAGTTTTGTGTGATATAATGAAATGATTGTTGGTTGAACATGTATGTGAATATATTCCTTTTTTTAATGTGATTATGATGTATAGACAAGAATGAGTCTTAATTGACTCTGAAAATGCTTACCTCACTAGAGGTTTTTAGTTAGAGGTTTAGCACAGAGTATAGGTAAGTTAAACAATACGAAGCATTAAGATACAGAAGATCAATTTAAGAAGAGCTTCAGAAGTAGATCCTTCGTATGATCATTAGGAGTTAATCTATAGTACGAAAGACTTTGTGCAGTTAGTCTTTACAGAAAAGAATAATGAGAAGTTAGAATCAGACTTGCCTAAGAATGATCTAATACATGGCCTAAGGTTAGAGACGTGATGGATAATAGATAGAAAGTTAAAGTTCTCAAAATAGAGGGATGCCATCACGAAGGGATAGTAACCTAACGCTCTATCCTAGAGAGTAGAAGCAATAATGCTAGATGATGAATGAGATCCAAGTGACCTAAATTAGTTAGGATCTAGAGGTAGATTAGAAAGGAACCATAGTCTAGTCTAGAGAAGACTAAGACTGATGGCCAGAAAGAGTTAAGAGATAATAGAGAGACATAGAGAGATATAGAAGTTACTCCATATGAGATGGAAAGTGATTCGCTCACTTGAGGAGTTTTTCTCGAAGAGTTTAAAAGAAGCATTCCTCTCAATTAGAGAGAGGTGAGCATGAGGTTAAGGGTTAGAGCAAAAGAAAGAGAACCCTTTTGATGGATACTTAATCTAGTTCATTCATATGAATCTTGAGGCTTAATAAGAGTTACTTTCTCACCTGTTAGTAATCCAGGAGGATAAGGGAAAACTTAAAATTATAAATGGCATAAAGAACAAGCCCTTCCTTAATTAAATGAAAGGAAATAGCTGACTTAGTTATGAATTACCACTAGATTACGATGAGGCCAAGGACACATAAGTCCTTCAGGCTAAGGATACAAAAGTCTTATAGGCAATGAGAAGTGTTGCGATAAGAATGGATATGGCCTAGTAAGGTAGCCACAGATTCAAAGATAAAGTGACTCCCTTATGCCTTATGTAAGAAAGAGTAAAGAAGGGTTGAGTCTATACCTTAGTGAGAGGGTAACGTGGCAGTCTTAATGAAACAAGTAAATGACTCAGGTACCTAAATAGATGATCAGGACCTAGCGATTATGGTGATAAAGGGATAGAATGATTTAAAGTTTACCCAGTTAATGGGTAAGTGCAATATGAGTATAAGGGATGGTTGAGCAAATTATGTAATAGTGATATGGCTTATATTGCTATATGTTATGATAAATAGTCGCATCTCCCTGCAGTTGTCATATGATGACACGCATGTTAGAGAATGTTTAAATGATTTCATCTCCTTGCATATTATACATGATAGAGTATGCTATGATAAATGAATACTCCCCTCACACAGTACATACATGGTAGAGTATATCAGATGAGAAAGTTATGTTGCTCCCATGCCCTACGACATACAATTAAATGATTTAACTTGGTAAGGATGAAGTAATAGAGAAGTAATGAACGAGATAGTTAGCTAGTTAACTCCTAAAGAATAGAAAGAAAATTTATGATCAAGCAATGATAGTCAATGGGATAGAGAATGAGATTAAAATATGAGGATTAATAGTGAATTTACTGATAAATGATTACGATACTCAGGATATATCCCTTCAGTAGGGGTAAGGTATATGAGTGATGTGCTATGAATGTAAAATAAAATGAGAAGCATTTATGAAAGATGGTACAGCTTTAAGGAAGAGCAATGTCTATATGATATAAGTTAACATTTTCGCAATAGAGCTAGATTGCTCTTGCGATAGAGTAAGATTGCCTTTGAAATAAAGCCAAGAGAATGGACAGTACAACTCATGTAAAGTAAGGTCCATCAGATGAGATGAATATATAAGGATAGATATGTGCATGATAGAGCTTGTGTAGCTCTCTACAGTAACAAATATAGTAAAGTTATGAAAGATGAGAAAGATATGAAAACTTCCTGAGTGATAGAGGAAATGAGTAAAGTCCTAATAGATAATATTGGCTTCTGTGATCATTTTTAGAGAATTATCTGTGAAGTTAACAACTATGTGGGAGTGACTAACATTGTAACTTTGTCCGTTGGTTTAGTCTTCCAGAGATAAGAATATAGTACAATAGAATCACAGTAGATTCCAGAGGATCGCAGTTATATCCTAGTATGGCTCACAGGGTCAAAGTTAGATCCTGAAAAGGCTTATGGTTGATCACAGTAGGTCCTGAGGATCACAGTATACCAAGTCTAGAGCAAGAAAGTAATGAGCCATAAGTACAATATTTCTTTACAAGGATGAATACCAAGGAAAAGTTAAGGTATAGAAGCTTCACAAGTTGGTTAACTCATAACAGAGAGAGTACCCATTATGCTAGTTTTAGATAGCTTTATTACTATCAGGGACTGAACTCAAAATCTCCTTACACGTAATAGGAACTAAGTGATCAAAGTTAAAGTTGTTAATCCTGAATTCCAAGGATTTATAAGAATATTTCATAAGATATGAGAAAGGGTCAAATGAGAATAAAGAGATCCTTATGATAAGATTACAAGGAATAAGAATAAAAGGTAAATAGATCTTCCAGATGAGGATAAAGAGATTATAAGGCCATATAGACCCAAGAGAGATATTATAAGATGGGTCTAAGATAGTAAAATACCAGGGTTGGAGCCTGTTAGCACTAGTGCTTCATATTTTTATCTGCACATTTTAGTTAAGCGTGCTTAAGCAAGGGTAGTCCAATTATAGGTGACCCCTTGGGAAGTGATAGAAAAATGTGTAAATGCCATAGAAATTTCGCATATGTGCACAGAGCTATGTAAGATGATAGACTATGATGTAGCCAGATTTGGCCAGATATGCCATATTATGGCATAAAAAATATGAAATGAGATATGTTATGAAAAGTATGTAATGAGATACGTTATGAGAGATATGTATTAAGAAGTACAATATGAATTGGCTTAGCTAGCCCTATAAACATATTGAGAGGCTTCATGTTTTAAAGGGATAAGATATTTGAATGTTAAGCTACATGTGAAAGAGCAAATGAGAGCTTTCATTCCTTGCATAAAATGCCAGGCATTATGTTATGCTATGTTACATTATGTTTGTAAAATATGCTAAAGCTTTGAATATTTGGGCAATACAAGCTTTATGTGTTAGAGCTTGAAGCTCCGAGTGTTAGAGTTGTGCATATTAAGAGAATGAATGCTTGAGCTCTGATGTTAGAGCTTTGCATTCATGGGCAGTTATGTAGTCCTGCAACATGTTGGCCAAGCATTATGCATGTTAGAGTATGTTCTCCTATATGCTCCTATGTGCTCCTATTTAGCAGTAGAGCAATGAAAGAAAGAATAATGATATAAGTCCTCTCTTTGTATTATGATGAGTTATTAAAGATGATAAAAAGTATGACAATATGAGAATGAGAGTTAAAGTTGTGCGGATGTTCAGAGAATTTAGCTAGATACTCAAATGAGTCATAAATGATTATACTAAGAAGTATGATGAATAGTTAGCAGAAACTTCAGAATATAGCAGTATTTGAGAGAGTTTTACATGAAAGAAATGGACACTACTCACAAGTTCAGTATAGTGAGGAGTCTATATGCAAATGGATGCAAAATAATGAAGTAAGTAGCAGAATGAAGTAGTGTTCAACTTTGATTGAGTTTATATGGAATAAAAGGAAAGTAATAACAGTAAAGATATGAAGATTTATGGACAAGAAATGTACTCCGCTAAGATGTTTATTTTAAGAGATAGATACCCCAATCCTTAGTCATAAAGAAGAAAAAGAGATCTATCCAAGATTACTGACTAAGGTGCTAAGTAAATTTCAATGATGAAATTTATTTTAAGGGGGTAGAAATGTCATATCCTAATTTTTCCCTAACTGTATAGTACTGATAGTGAAAGGAGGTTTGGAAAGGATTATGACAAAGATCAGAAGAAAAGATAAAGGTTAGATGAGTCTTGAGGGAAGAGAAGGACTAAAACGCAAAGTAGAAAAGGTTAAAGGCAAAAAGTGAAAATAGAAACAAAAGTTGGGCCCTTAAGTGTAATTTTCAAAAGTTAAGGGACTTAAATACAAATAGCCAAAAGTTCAGGGGCTTAAGTGCAATTATTTAAAAAGTTAGGGACCTAAATATAATTACGAGAAAGTTGAGTTTTCTCTAAGGTGTTGTGCTACCCAAAAACCTTAGATGAAAGGGGAAAGAAGAAATTAAAGTTAAAAACATGTGGTTGAAGCTTAAACAAGCTAGTTAAGTGATTGGTTGTTGAATCAAATTGATATTTTTGACTTTGCCATGGTGTACCCAATTTGGTCTGCACTGTTCATGAGCTAAGGAAATGGAATTTCAATGATTTAATGTTTCCATTGAATTTATATTATGATTTTGTGTAAGATTGAAAAGGTTTTAAACCTTAGAAACATTAAAATCTCAAGATTGTAGTTTTAGAATTCTTCATGGTACTGTTCACTCGTATGAATAGTTATTGGAATTTCATGATTTTTATGCTTCCAATGGTTTTAAAATGAAAAGTTGTGTGGGGTAAAGTGGAGAAACAAGTATGGAAAGCATTGGAATCAAAATGAGATTCTTTGAAAGAATTGTTTGCATATGTTCAGTTCTATACAACATGCCATGAAGGAGTTGGAATTTCATTATTCTAAGCTCATAGATGGGTTCAAAAGATGAAATTGTGTAGGGTAAACTCAAGACATCAATTGATTCAAAGGCCAAGTCCATTAGTTAAGATTAAGGGAAAGTTAAATGAGCTTAATGCTCAAGAGAAAGTTATGTTAATTAAAGTAAGTTTAATGCTCAAGGAAATTAAATGATGATGTCTGAATGGTTATGTGATGTCAGGGATTGATTGGTATGCTCCAAAAGAGGCAGCCACATGTTCAAGAAAAGTGAGAAGAAAGAGGCAAGATAAGGTGAAAGAAAGTCAAGTGTATAAGGTAGTAAACTTATCCTAAACTTGTATGCATTGAATGTTATGCTTGAATGTGCTATGACTTTGTTGAATTGTGTTGCATATGTGCTTACGTATGAAACTATGTTGCTCTGATTACTTTAGCCAATTGTATTTCATATGTTACATGGAAGCATGCACATTACACAATGTTAACATTTTCACAAGCAAGCACAAGTATCTACATTAATGTATGCATTGTTTAGTAATAGTTGCTACTGAGATTTCCCCATAAATCTCATCCCTTTCTATGTAATCCCAATCCCACAAGTTTATGAATAATGAAAGAGGATGATGAAGCATGAAGAAAAGTTAGGGATTGGATAGTATATGTATTATGTTGGGAAATTGTTAAGTGTAATGTTGTATGACCAATGTAAGTAGTGGTGGCCATGATTTAATAAAAAATAAAAAATAATGGAATAAATGTAAGAAATTTTACAGACATTTATTTGACATAACAAGCTTCATTTTGACACCAAGAATGCCTCAATTCGATGTCTGTACAAAAGGAAATGAATTTCCAAATTAAGGGACCAAAATCTATTTCCAGGTTTTGATCAAATGAACAGTAAATTTTAATGAATAAACTATATTAATTGGCTTCTCATTTGGTCTGGAAATCATTTTTCCATTAAATTTCTAGATGTTATATTCACGTATATTTTTGAACCACTTCATTTCAATTTTTCTAGAATTAATTATGTTTTTTTGAAATTTGTTGCGTAATCTGGAATACCATATGAACAGTAACCTGAGAGAGTAAAATTTCAGATTTAGCTAATAGACTTCTAAGGTCTTGTAAGTGGTTCTAAATGCTACTGAATGGTCCCTAAAATATATGAAAGTAAAGATGTTACACGACTTATGTGCTTTTTGATCGCGACCTGTAATGGAATTTTGGATTTAACATGCTCTTTGTGAACTACGATCGCGACCTATGTACATAGTGGTCAAGACAATAACTCTCTATTGATTTGAGTCGTGACATGAGTACCTACCTGGTCATGATTGTTACTCTCTGTGTATTTGTGTCATGAAAGGTACATTTCATGGTCACGACTAAATGTTTTGAAAATCCTGAGCATGCACCCCTATGACAAGTGGTCATGACCTTCACTGTTTTAAGTCGCGACCTATATTTGAAAAATGTCTAATTACCTTCTCTTTGCCTTGTAAAAAGCTATATAAAAGGATCCCTTTTGAACTATGGAGATTCTTTCACAAATTATTCATTGTTCCCTTATTTCAAAACCTTTTTATCTCCTAGAAATCACTGCCTTAATTGAATTTTTAAGAAAATCTTGGAATTTGAATTTGAAACACCTAAGCTTTTACTGTTAGATTTAGATTATCACATGGCTCTAAGTGATTACTTTCAAAACTTTTAAATCATCATTTAGAGGGTTTTTAGTTGTGATGAGTGTTTTAATGCCTAGTGAATGATGAACATTGATTAAGACTTTAGCTAATGAGCAATCTAGATTAAAACCTTTGTTAGAAGGATTCTCGACCTTAAATTTTATATTGAGTGATTATTCAATTGGTTTATATCCTCTAGAACTTGTTTTGGCTATGAGTTTAGAATTACTTGTACATTTATGAATTGAACACGATAGAGGCATTCTTTCTAAACCCTTTCATCCCAAACACAAGTCCACTACATATTACATCCTTAGTCACCTTTCTTAAGCCAATCACTTTTTCTTTTCATCATTCTTATAGAAAGTCATATGTGCATAAACATCATTTTGAAATAAAATTTTTATTCATGGCAAAAATCATTATTGCTGTGTTATTATTCTGTAACTTCCATGAATGAGGTGCCCAATAAAAGAAGAAGAGAAAAGAAGCATATTGCACCAAAATAAAAGAGTGCAAGAAAAAGAAACAAAAAGAAAAGAAAAAAGAAGAAAAGAGAATAGGGCACCATTATCAACTCTTATTAGCACGATTACCATAGCTACATCCCTAGAGACATGAATTCATGCTACATATTCATTGTTGAATTCATATAGTACTTTCTATTTTTCATATTCTATTCCATGTGGCCCATCTCTATCATTTCAACCTTAAAAGACCTCTTGATTCTTTGTATAAGTGTTATATAGTTGCTGAGATTTAGAGTCATCACAATCATATGGTAGGATGTTTTTCAATTTGAATATGAGTGAAAGAACCCTAACATTGAGAGGAAATAGAGAGCTAAACACTTACACCCTTTGAGAAGATCTATTGCACTCATATAGCTGAGGTTGATTTCACTTAGTAGTTGATTACTTGGCATTGCTCACATTATCACCTTTGTATTCCCAAAAGATGATGAATTATTTTGTTTTCAGGGTACACTATAAATTATGTTGTTATCTTGAATTTAATAGTGTTGTTCTAGGTGTAATTCATTTCTTTGTCCAAGAGTACAACGTTTCAAGTGTGGGGAATCGATAAGACTCTTTTTGTATATGGTTCCTTTGACATTTTTAAGAGCTTTATAAAAACCTTTACCATTCATTTTATGCCTTAAATTGTGCTTTTATGATAATACATGATTGTGTATAGCAATGTGAAACATCCTTACTTTTATACGTCTTAGGGACCATTCAGTAGCATTTAGAATCACTTATAAGACTTTGGAAGCCCATTAGCTAAATCTAAAATTTTTCTCTTTCTCGAGTTATTATTCACATGGTATTCCAGATTTCGCGACAAACTTAAAAAACTCATAATTAATTCTAGAAAACTCAAAATGAAGTGGTTCAAAAAGATAATTGAAGATAACATCTTGAGATTTAAGAGAAAAATAATTTCTAAACCAAATACTTAGCCAATTAATACACTTTATTCGTCAAAGATTACTATTCATTTAGTCAAAAATTCTAAAATCAAATTCTGGTCCCTTACTTTAGAAAATTTGTTCTCTTTGTACATACATCAAAATAAGGCATTCTTGGTGTCAAAACAAAGCTTGACATGTTAGCTAAATGTTTGTAAAATTTCATACATTTATCTCATCATTTAATATTTTTTATTACATCATGATCATCACTACTTGCATTGGTCAAATAGTAACATTACATATAACAATTCTTCACATAACATTTATACTATCTAATCCCTAACTTCCCTTCATGCTTCTTCAATCCTCTTTCATCATTAACAAACCTTTGCAATTGGGATTACATGAAAGGGGATGAGATTTATGGGGAATCTCAGTAGCAAGCGGTACTAAACAATGCATGCATTAATGTAAATACTTGTACTTGCTTGTGAAAGTGTTAACATTGTGTAATGTGCATGCTTCCATGTAACATATGAAATACAATTGGCCAAAGTAATCATAGAATAGAGATTCATACATAAGCACATATGCAACACAATTCAACAAAACCATAGTACTATCAAGTATAACATTCAATGCAAACAAGTTTAGGATAAGTTTACTACTTCATATACTTGACTCTTTTTCACTTTATCTTGCTTCTTTCTTCTCACTTCTCTTAGGTATATGGATGCCTCTTTTGGAGCATAACAATCAATTCCTAACATCACATAATCATTCATTCATCACAATCTAACCTCCTTGAGCATTAAACTCACTTTAACTAACATAACTTCCTCTTGAACATTAAGCTCATTTAACTACATTAACTTTCCTTAATCTTAACTAATGGACTTGGCCTTTGAATCAATTGATATATTGACTTCACCCTACACAATTTCATCTTTTGAATCCATTTATGAGCTTAGAATCATGAAATTCTAGCTCCTTCATGTCCTACTGGACAGAACCGAAAACATATACATAATTCCATCATAAATTCTCATTTTGATTATAATGCTTCCCATACTTGTTTCTCCACTTTTTCCCACACAACTATTTATTTTAAAACCATTTGAAGCATCAAAATCATGAAATTCTAATCATTGTTCATTCGAGTGAACAGTAATAGAGGAGGATTTCAAAAACTACAATATTAGAATTTCAATATTTCCAAGGTTTAAAACCTATCCAATCCTACACAAAATCATCATATAAATTCAATGGAAGAATTAAATCATTGAAATTCCATTTCCTTCCATCATGAACAGTGCAAATAGAACTGGTTCAACCATGGCAAAGTCAAGAAGATCAACTTGATTCAATAACCAATCACTTAACTAGCTTTTTTAAGCTTCAATCAAAAATCTCTAACTTTAATTTCTTCATTTCCCTTTCATCTAAGATTTTTGGACAGCACAATACCTTAGAGAAAACTCAACTTTCCTCCATGAAAACCCTAAACTCAAGCTCCCAAATCAAAGGAAAATAAGTTAGGATAGATTGCTTACCTTTAATCTCTAACTTGCTTGAACTTTGGTACCTTGAATCTTCTTTGTCTTGACTTGAGTTTTCATTTTGCAAGAGCTTCCCCAAGCGTTCTTGTGCTCACAGTTTCCTTCAGATTTAAGGGGGTATTTATAGAAAAATCTCATGGAAAATCAATGGCTAATATTACTTTGTGCATTATTTGATCTAATAGCTCACATTTAATCTTGGATTTAGCTTTTTCAAAAAGATAATTATGACATCATCCATGACATCACCAAGGGACAACTCATAGAGATAGGTGGCAAAGTTGCAAGGATAGAAACTTCTGGAAAAATTCTAGTCCAATCCGATACCGGCTCAGTCTGATTTCCCAAAAATCAAACTATTTATAAATCTAATTTTTCTAAAATTCCATAATATACTGTCTAACCTTAAATATAGTATCTAGATTATTACTACCATTGACATTCTTGGAATGGGCCAAAACTTAATTATAGATCCTTTGGGAAATGATTAAAATGCCCTTGGTTCACTGTCTTGCCCTATATTAACCCTAAAGGCATAATTGTTATTTTACACCTCTTTACTTCTTATAAGGGCATATACTGACACTGACTAATCACTCCTGTACTTTCCTGGACATTTTTAGATTGTCTAAATGACCAAAATGCCCTTCATCTAACTCTGACTCAATGACACAACATAGTGGCATACCTTCAATGGCATTTTCGTAATTTTATATTTTTCTTGGTCTTTATTAGCCCTAGCCCACATACTTATCTAAAAATATTATTGAGCCTATAAGGTACCATTATAGGCCCTCTGTATGCTCCACTACCTTCATGGGCCCAATTCCCGATAAATTCCCTTGAAACTATTTATTGGGTATTTTAATATACTCTAAATTCCATAATAAATTATACAAAACTCCTTTTTGATGTCTATTAGTTTTAAAAATTCTTATATTAATTATAGGAATTTACTACCAAATTTCATCTGATTCTGAGGTCCAGAGGATACTGTATTAATTTCCCTTTCTTCAAAATTAATATAAATTTTTTAGGACCTCATATCAAAATTCTTTGTTGCGTCAAACTGATGAGAATAATTTTTTCTATTTACTGAAAAAAATTTGGACTAATATGATTTTGGGCATTTTTAGGCCTTTTCCAGCTCAACTTTCTCATAATTACATTTTTGCCGTTGAACTTTTGATAAATTACATTCAAGTCCCATAACTTTTGAAAATTACACTTTAGGCCCTCAACTTTTCATAATTACACTTATTGGCCCAATACTTTTGTCTATTTTCATTTTCTGCCATGGAATCTTAAACTTTTCATTTTAGTCACTCACTTCCTTCAAGACTCATCTAATCTTTTATTATTTATTCGGATCATCGTCATAATCCTTTCCAAACCTCTTTCCACTATCAGTACTATACAGATAGGAAAAAATTAGGATATGACACGATGTGCTAATTAAAGACTAAAATTGTAAATTAACTTTTGCAAATTGTATATATTATGTTATTTACTAATTTGGACTTTTACAATAAGCTTTTATGTTATATTGCAGGTATTTTGGAAGAGAGCAAGGACTAAGAAAGAACTCACAAGTCAATGAAAGTGAAATCATGCTCCCGTGCCTTTTAGTTGTGACAAAAGAGTCCACTGGTCGTGACCTTGATTCTTCTAAAAGTCTCTCTGTGTTTACAGGTCGGGATCAAATCAAAGATCTAGTCGCGACTAAAATGCGAAATGGCTAAAACTGCACGTTTTGAATTAGGTCACATAGAAATAAAAGGAGAGGAGGGCTGCCACCAAAGGGAGAGGCTGGTTTTTGGCCTAATTAGGTTAAGAAGCAGTACTCGAGTGCTCTCTAATCACCTTCTCCATATCTTCCATCATTCTACACCTCTCCACAGACTTCTCCACATCTTTACACCATCAATCTACCGTCTTCTCATCGTTTCTTCATGGTATCACATTTGGACAGTGATTGTAGTACAACAAGAGTCATGAGAGGCTAAATCTTTAGTCTTTTGGTGATGGATCTGATATATTGAGCTCATAGACTAAAACAAGGAGTTTATACTATTATAATTTGCATCTTCTCATGTTATGATTGCTGCTAGATCTAGGGTTTTCATTTTATGAGCAAGTTTTGAATATCGATTGATCATTCTCATATTAGAATTTGTAATTGAATTTGGATGATTTTAACATTTTCTTTTTAATAGAATATTTCAGTTTCAATTTTAAGATAGTTGGGTTATTATCAGCAATCATTTTTAATTAATTCAATTGTTTGAAATCTAGGGTTTTTGATCGATGATCATTCTGACAGTTCGCTAATAGTTCTTAAACTAGCTTTGATCAAAGGGGTTTAAGGAAAATTAGGGTTTTGGACTCAATCGATCAATTGAGATTTTCTTTGAGACTTAGTGATTTTAAAACTCTAATTTTAATATGAGAGCAAGGACATATATGTTTACATCATCTAGAGTCTTTCATAACATATTTCTCAAACAAATCAACTCATTCTCATCTTAATCAAAAATCCAAAAACATTTGCTTTTTTTCACCCTACTTTTATTGCATCAATCACTAAAACCCCAAAAATCATTTTATCCCTACTCAGGTTTTTCAATGATTTTGACATCTAATCTGCTAGGTTTCCAAATAAAAGGCTCCTCGAGAAGAACGATAGGGTTATGCCTTATATTATATCATATTGGGTGCAATTAACTTTATTTTGATGGAAATGACCATGACAATCTGCCCTCATCACTATTCAAGGAAAATACTCTTCCCTGATGTTGAGATTTTTCACCTGCAGCATTTTGTAGGCACTCCTTGGTATAATGTCCTAGCTTTCCACATCTATAACAAACTCCTTGACCTGATAAACAAGCCCTACCTCTGTGATTCCTACCACAGATTTCACACATGCTCTATCTTGATTGCATGTTGCCTCTTCCTGACCTACCCCTCTTATTAATAGATCTCTATCTTGAGCCTGATCTGAACTACTTCCTATTACCACTTGCTGATGCTGATGGTCCTATTAGAACTATTATAATTGGAGGTACTGTAACAGGTTCATTTTTTTGGGCAGTCAGAGTATGACAGGCTATTCTCTCTAATTCTATATGCTTCAACTGCTTCATTAAATCTTTGTATTTGTCTAGGCAAAATCATTTCTCTTAATGAAGAATTCAATTCTCGAGTTAATTTCTCTGTCGTTCATCTCTCATCATTCATATGATTCATATATGTAGAATAGTGAGAGACGCAGATGAACTTGTCTAAATAACTATTAAAGGGTTCTTTCTCACCTTGTTTTAACATCAAGAAGTTAACCTCGCGCTCATCACTTACAGACTGAGGAAAATACTTATCGTAGAATTATTCGAGAAAGATCTCCCATGTAAGAAGGGTATTTCTTGCTTGTAGGGTAATCTCTGTATTTCTCCACCATTAGTCAGCATCTTTTTATAACTTATATATAGCCATTTTTTCCTTTTGCTCTGAAGGACAGTTAAGAACCTTAAAAAATTTCTCTAAACGATTCACCCAATCCTCTATAGTTTGAACATTAAAGGCTCCCTCAAATGTAGGTGGATTATGCCTTTAGAATCGTTCTATCCATGTTTGTACACTTTCTTGCTCCACTGTAGACCCCTATTGTCTATCTGATCTAGTTCCAATATGTCCTTCGCCAGATTATGGTTCCCCGATGACTCCTTCTTCTGTTCTTCATATATTAACAATAGCTGTTGTCACTGCTGCTGCTATAACGGCATCTCTTTCATGTTCCTGACGTGCTTGCATCTCTCGAATTTCATCCATTACATATTGCTATTGCTCTAGCTTATCCATAATAATTTGCATAGGGTCTACTTAGTTGCTAGTCCCATCATTATAGGGCTCTACAACTTGAGGTCTAACTGTTCTACGGGTGTTAACTATTGTCGCTATTTCCTCTAGTCCATATTTGAGAAAACACATTCAAAGTATGTATAATAACTTTCATCTATTCATTATTAAACATATATACATATGGTAGAACAGTATTCATGCATATCAACAAACCATATTCACATATCACATACATACCTATGTAAGCCATAGTCAATTGTCTCCTATAAAACATATAGAGTAGATCATCATCATATAATATACATCAAGCACCCTAGGTATCATTTTACCTATACTCTTAAACAAGCATTGACCTTCTAACTCAAGTCCTCTTTTTAGGAAGAACCAGCCACACATATTGCTTTATGCTGTGGATCTATTCTTGGATATTGCTTGGAGAGTTGTGCTCAATGTACTCCCTAAAACTTGATTGCCATGTCATCCTATATGGAAGTATATGGCTCACCATAAGCTCATCCCACTCTAGTATAGTGTATACTCGATCAAGATTATTACCTAAACTTTCAGAGCGAGAGTAAAGTCTTGACACTGCATCCAAAAAATCCATATATACTGCTTGGTCTTGATTCTGGCTTCTATCTAACCCATTGCCCAGTTCTAACAGTTCGCTCTCTATAGCTTTCTTGACTCCCATCCAATCATCAAGACCTTCCTCCTGATGAAGGAAATATTCCCCTGGCTTCACCCTACTTGGTCATGCTTGCTCAGTTTTAGGGATATAGAACATTGGAAGTAATGGCCTACTTGGACTAGGGATGCTATACTAAAGTAAGTCAACAAAACCATATGGACTTGGGTTTGGAATAATGTGGTGAGACTACTGGATACCATGGTTGGCACTTTGGGTGTAAGTAAACCCAATCTAAGAAATCATCATTATATAAAGTAAACTCCTTTGGACATATTAGTTCGAATATGAATTACCATACTCATCTACTGGAATTACAGGAAGGAACAATATAATCTAATTGAGGATAAATACCTGACATAGCATCATTAAGAGAAACTATAGAAATAGGTACTATATCTATTGGCTTTCTGAACTGCATATTTTAGCCTTTGGAAGACTGTCTGGATCATAAACATTGGTTGTTTACTATGGAAGGATTTCTCCTCTGATAAGGTATCTATAAGACCTAGGTCTTCCTCATCTACTTCCTTAAGAAAGGAATCACCTTAGTTTATTGAGGGAATGGAGTTCTGCCTACGAACAACCATTATCTATCCCTACAAAAACTAGCTTAAATGAATACTCACTTATCTAAGATAGGTAAGCTATCTAAATCAGAGCAATTTCTAACCTAAACTTGGGTGAGAACCTCTTGCTTTGATACCAAAAATATAACACCTTACTTTCTTATATCTTAGAGACCAAATAGTAGCATTTGGAACCAATTATATGGTCAATGAAGTCAAATTACACAATCTGAATTTTTTGACCACGATTTACTGTTCATTTGGTAAAACTCCATACAAGTGATTCAACTTCAAAAATGCATAACTAATTCTAGAAAAATTGAAATAAAGCAATTCAAGTTGCTATACAAAGCTAACATAATCCTCTTTAAAGGACAAATATGAATCTAACCAAATTCTAGACAAATTAATACAGTATTACCATGGAAAATTACTATTTATTTGGTCAATTTCACAGTTTTTAGATTTAGTTCCCTAACTTTGAAAATTTCATTCTCTTTGTACAAATATTGGAATAAGGCATTCTTGATACCAAAATGAAGTTCAACATGTCTATTAACATACTGTAGAGTCTCATACATTTATTTGAAGGTTAACTATTTTTCTTAAGTCTCAACAAAACATAACCAGAATTCAAATAAGTACTTAATACACCCATTACATATTTTCATACAAAGTCTCATGCAACAAAGTATATATGCATTATAACTTCTTCATTCTATTTCCTTGCTCCATAAGATAGCCCTGCTATGATGTTTGTATAATGGAAGGGGTGATATTTTAAGGGAAATCTCAGTAGCAAATGGAAACCAAACAGTGTATGCAACTCAATACTTGATGTTAATATGTGTGTGCTTAATGATTATGCTTGCATAATGATACCTTTACATGCTTCCATGTTCCTTAAATTATAACATATGGCGATAGCATAAAAAGAAATAGAGTATCATTCAATCATACATGCTTCACATCATCAAAGTAAACATCCAACACATAAAACATCCAAGCAAGCAAAGCATACAAGTTAGGTAAGTTTACTACCTTGGAATAACTCTCATGTCACCTTTTCTTTCTTGGTCATTTTGTCTCCTCTTTCAAAAATGTCAAATCCTAATCACGTTAGAGTAATACACTTGTTACAATCCATACCAATTCAACTTTGAACCTAACTTAATAATTTACTTCCATTTTTTGAAACCGATAAACTCCTAACTTTCTTTATTTGTGGTTAATTGTCTTTTCCCTTAAATTACTTTGTGCCTTAACTATATCCCACATAATTTTGCCCAAGGAATCCAAATATGGATTCAAAATTCCAACGTTTCCTTTAGGCCTAGATAGAAATAAAAATAGCAACTACAATTTTCCAAAAATTCCTCTTTTCAATTCTAATGCTTATAAGACTTTGATCTTACTTAATCCTACACAATTTTGCATTTTAAACCCATTGGAAACATCAGAATCATAAAATTTGAATAACTGTTCATATGTATAAATAGTAACAAAGAATGCTTCAAATTCTCCCTTTCTAAATTTCAATATTTCCAAGGTTCCAATCTTATTCAATCCTACACAAAATTATCATATAAATTCAATGCAAGCATTAGATCATTGAAATTCAATCTTCTTCCTTCAGTTCTTTCCTAGGCCAAAAGTCATATAAATTGAAATTTCAAGGATTACATAATTAATTCAAGCAATAGCCAATAATCCAAGCTTATCTCGGTTAATATTTCATAGTTCTAACTTATTTTTCGTCTTTCTTGATTTCTGTCCAGATTTGGACAGCATGCTTCTTTGAGGATTATTCCAAAATTCAACTATTAAACCCCTAGTTTCAATCTCCCAAATTGAGGTCAAATAGGTTAGGATAAATTACTTACCTAACTTCTTAGCTTGCTTGATCACTAGGTACCTTGAATGCCTCTTGGAATGCTTTAGATTAGGTTGAGTTTTGAAATGGCAAGAACTTCACCAAGCTTCTTTGATCTACATTTTACAAAGGGAAGGGAGGGGTATTTATAGTGTAATTTTTGGCACCTTAGGACTAATCTACCCTTCCATTTCCTAATCATTACAATAGCTTAAACTTAATTCCATTAGTTGGATTTTAGATTAATTAATCTTAATCATCATTAAACTATTTGTTATAATATTTTAATGTAATGGGGCACATGTGATAATTTATTCCTCTTACTATGCTTAACATGTGGCACAAGGTAGGTCCCTGATGAGGTTAGATTGTCATGGTCTGATCCATCAAAATAAAGTTTATTGCACTCAATATAATGTAGTATAAGGCACAACCCTATCGTTCTTCTCGAGGAGCCTTTTGTGTGGAAACCTAGTACATTGGATGTCAAAATCAATGAAAAACCTGAGCATGGATAAAATGGTTTTTGGGTTTTAGTGATTGATGCAATAAAAGTAGGGTGCAGAAAAGTAAATATTTTTGGATTTTTGTTTACGATGAAAATGAGTTGGTTTAGTTGAGAAATATGCTATGAAAGACTCTTGATGATGAAAACGTATCTATCCTTGTTCTCATGTTTAAAGTTAGAGTTTAGAAAGTGCTAAGTCTTAAAGAAAACCTCAATCGATCAATTGAGTCCAGAACCCTAATTTTCCTTAAACCCCTTGGATCAAAGTTGGTTTAAGAACTATTAGTGAACTGTCATAAACCACTTAGCTAGTAAATTGAATTTACATGATGAAAATGACCTCGAATGGTCATCGATTGAAAACCCTAGATTTCAAGTAATGAATTAATTAACAACGATCGCTGATAATAACCCACTTTCTTAAATTTGAAAATAAAATATTCTATTAAAAGCAAACGTTCAAAGCATCTGAATTCAATTACAAAGTATAATCTGAGAATGATCAATCGATATTCAAAACTTGCTCACAAGATGAAAACCCTAGATCTAGCAGCAATCATAAGATAAGAAGATATAAATTAGAATAGAAGAAACTCCCAGTTTGAGTCTATGAGCTCAAGATATCTTATTCATCACCAAGAAGCTAAAGGTTTAGCCTCTCATGACTCCTGCTACACTGCAATCACTGTTTAATTGAGATGCCATGGAGAAATAGTGAGAAGATGGTAGATTGATGGTATAAAGAGGTAGAGAAATCTGTGGAGAGGTGTGGAATGATGGCATAGGTGGAGAAGGTGATTAGAGAGCGCAAGAGTACTGCATCTTAGCCTAATCAGGTTAAAAACTAGCCTCCCAGTTGACGACATACTTCCTCCCCTTTTATTTCTGCATAACCTAATTCAAAAGACGCAGTTCCAGTGATTTTATATTTTAGTCGTGACCATATCCATGTTTTGGTCGTGACCTATAAACACAGAGAGAATTCCAGAAGAATCAAGGTCATGACTGGCGGACTCTTTGGTCGCAACTAAAATATGCAGGAGCATGGTTTCACTTTCATTGACTTGTGATTTATTTCTCGGTCCTTGCTCTCTTCCAAAATAACTACAATCCAGAATAAAAGCTCACTATAAAAGTCTAAATCAGTAAATAACAAAATTTATGCCGTTTGGAAGAGTTAATTTACCATTTTACCCTTTAATTAGCACATTGCCACGCACAATCATGTATCACCACAAAAGTACAATTTAAGGCACAAAATGGATGGTAAAGTTGTTATAAAAATCTTAAAAATATCATATAAACTATATACAAAATGTGTCTTATCAGTCCCATATGAGACACCTCACCATACACTTCACATATCTTAAAACTTGCTCTCTTTTTTATAAAATAATATCTTAAACAATCATTTGCCCACAAGACCATTCCTTACAATATTGGGCCGCTGTAAAATGTGACTTGGGCCTTAAATTGAGTCCAATTGCTAATTGCCTCAATTCCCAAAGAACATCCAATAATGATATCCTTAAATTCTCTTGATTTTTTAGATAAATTATATAAAATTCTTTTAAGGGTTCTAAAATTTTGAGAAATTTATTCTAATATAATATGAATTTCCTATAAAGTCTTATAATTGTTTGATACCCATAAGTCCTTATAAAAATTTCCTACATTTCCTTTAACCTTTTATCAGTGTCCGATTTCACCGTAAAATTCATAATTAATTTTACAAGACTTATTTTTTACTTATGTTAATTTCATAAATTCTTATATTATTTATAAGAATTTACTACCAAGTTTCATCTGATTCTGAGATCGGCAAGATACTGCACTAATCTCTAGACTTTAGAAATTAATATTAATTTATTGGGACCTCAAATCAAAATTTCGTGTTGTGCTAAACTTATCAGAATAATTTTCTCTATTTTATAGTAAAATTTGGGACTAAAATATTTTTCGGCAGTTTTAGGCATTTTCTAACTCAACTTTCTTATAACTACTAATTTGCCCATGAACTTTTAAAAATTACACTTTAAGCCCTCAATTTTTCATAATTATACTTAATGGCTCAAAGCTTATGTCTACTTCCATTTTACACTTTGGAACTTTTAGAGTTTTTACTTTAGTCCCTTTCTTTTCTAAAATGACCATTATGTCCTTGAAACTGTTATTAATTGCAATTTAGTCACTATACCTTTGCTGAATTGCAATTTAACTCCTTTTTCTTTACAACTTTATACCTTCTCTTTCTTTGGTTTAAAACTTGTCTTAATCATTATATTTTCTTCTAATTATCATCCCAATCCCTTCATAACCTCTTTCCTCTATTAATATTTTATAGATGGAGAAAATTTGGGATGTTACCACGAGTACTTCTTGCATAATGTCCCAGCTTACCACAAGTATAACATACATTTTGCCCTGCCAGGCATGGCTTATTCCCATAACTTTATAGCAAATTCTACACTTCTTGGACTTTTGCTTGCTGCTCACTCCGCTTGGCCTTATGAAACATCCTTCTTTTCTTACATCTCAAGGACCAAATGGTAGCATCTAGAACCACTTTTAAGGTTATTGAAGTCAAATTACATAATTTGGAATTGTACTCTATCGAGTACTGTTCATTGTGTAAATTCCATAGGAATGATCTGACTTCTAAAATCATAACTAAATCTAGAAAAATCAAAATGAAGTGGTTCAAATTGCTGTACGAAGCTAACTTAATGATATTTCAAGGAAAAATAACTCGTTGACCACTCTTTGACTAGGTCAACATTGGTCAATGCTCTAATTTTACCGTTCATCCAATATTTTTCCCTGATTCTAGCATTTTGGTTCCAACTTTACATAACATTTGTACTATCCAATCCCCAGCTTCTCTTCATACTTCTTCAATCCTCTTTCATCATTAATAAACCTGTGAGATTGGGATTACATGGAAGGGGATGAGATTTATGGGCAAATCTCAGTAGCAAATGGTACTAAACAATGCACGCATTAATGTAAATACTGGTGCTTGCTTGTGAAAGTGTTAACATTATGTAACATGCATGCTTTCATGTTACATATGAAATACAATTGGCCATAGTAATCATAGAAAAAAAGATTCAAACATAAGCATATATGCAACACAATTCAACAAAGCCATAGTACAACCAAGCATAATATTCAATACATATAAGTTTAGGATAACTTTACTGCCTGGCATATAGCCTTTTCCTTAGTCCTTAACTTTTGCTTTGAGATTCCCTCTTTACATAGGTCAAAGACTATACATAGCATAAAAATATCTTTATTATTACTCTATCCAGTATAGCTCTACTTATCTCAAGCTTAACTTGAGGTAAAACCCTTAATCTGACATTGCCCTAACTTTCTTTCTATCCACGACTAACCTTATCAAGAGAGATATTTCTCTATTCTAAATATTAACCTTATAATAACAATCCTATAATTTATTAGAGTAGGGACTAGAATAAATTACTTACCTTACTCCTAAGCTTGCCAAGTCCCTAAGCTCCTTGGATTGCTCCTAGCTCCACCAAAACTCCTCCTTTATTTCTTTCTCTTTTTCTCTTTCTCTCTCTTATTTTCTCTTATTTCTTGCTTTTGGATGTGATCACCTTGAGGGGGTAGGGGCATTTATAGTTGAGTGGAGGTGGAGTGTATGGCTTAGATCGAATCGTAATAAATGGCTCAGATTGCTTAGCTTTCTTAAGAAACTTCGCTTGCATCATCACGATGACATAATCACCTTTAATGACTCATCAAAGTGACATAATCAAGGGACACCTCACATGCTTAGGTGCCACAATAGTGGGGCCTTTAGGACACCTCACCAGCTGACTCAGCGCTTCTAGAGAATTCCAGAGTCTTTTCCTAGAATGAACGGCTGAGATCGTGCCACGTGTCCTTACCTTTTTCTTCTTTCCCTATATTCATGCCATGTGGCACCTTATGGGTCTATGAGGACACCTTTCATGCTACCTCATGGTTCTAGATGAGTATAAAGCTTTATCTGATCACTTTCTCTAGTTATATCTTTAACCGGGTAACTTTACTTCATGGAAAAGTACTAAAATATTATTTTAATACCACTTGGATCAACATAACTCATAGGCCACATTTTTGGATATATGGGAATGTCATCTTGGGTCTCTAATCAAGCTCAAGCACTATGGTGGCTCAATTCCCAAGAAATATTCCTTAGCAAATTACCAAAATGCCCTTGTTACTCTTTATTTCCTTGTATAATTTTAGGGGCATTATTATATTTTCATTCCTTGCTAGAGTATTTTCTGAACTTGGTCAACTATCTAGATAATCTTCCTTGACTATCTAACCTTAATTAAATGACCAAAATACCATTCACCCATTATTTAATTATTTTACAACATAGGGGTACTTTTGTCATTTTGTACTTTTTCTAAACACTAGCCCCTTTGATAAATGAACTGATATCATGGGTTTGGGCCTCACTTGGCACCATCATAGACCTCTTTGTGACATCATTTGATCTTATTCAATCATAATTTGCTTACTACTAAATTTCTTACTCAGATCTCGGGTGTTTACAAACTCCTATCAAAATTCACTAAAACGTGAATAACTTTCTCTATAGAACTCATTTTGAGGTTGTATCATATTCAGGACATCTGGCGCTATAGGGCACACCTTCCTATAACTTTTCACTTATATATGAGATTCACAAGATCTGATAAAAATTTCAGATAACTTTCATATTATTTGATAAATATCGGCTATCTGGAACTCTAATAAAATTTATGTATCATGCTAGATTAACTAGAATAACTTTCTCTATCTACTGATGAATTTGGGGACTAAAATGCTTCCAGGCAGTTCTAAGCCTTGTCTGGTTAAACTTTCTATAATTACAATTTTGCCCTTGGAAACTTTTGAAAATTACACTTTAGTCCCTCAACTTTTCATAATTTCACTTAATGGCCGACAACTTGTATCTACTTTCATTTTTTGCTTTGGGAATTTTAGACTTTTTAGTTTAATCCCTCTCTTTCTTCAAAATGACCATTATACCTCTAGGGACTTTCACTATTTACAATTTTGTCCCTAAACTTTCACTTACAGTTTAGTCCCTAAATAAAATCTGTATACTTATAGGACTTATGCTCCACAGGGCCTGGTAGCCTACCTCTTTCAAGCTACATATTAGGCTTTTAGGCCTAAAAATCAGGATATGACACTTACTTTTTCTTGCCTTCTTACTATTCCACGGTCCCTTCCTCTTTTTGTTACCATTATTATTGGAAGAGCAAGTGCCCTAATCCATTCTCCCTAGCATTCGCTCTGTATTAGGAGTTGGCTTGGATAGCTCTTGGTTGTTCAAACTATTTCTTATGATTTTGCAAGCCTCCACTACTCTATTGAACTCCTTAAATTATTAGGGAGCTATCATTTCTTTCAAATCCCTCACTATTTTCTCCACTAACCACCTTTCATTATCCAAACAACATTACTAGAAAGTCATAATGTCAATATCAAGTAAGGCATGTCATCTTTGGAATATCATCATACTTGATTCTAAGTTGATGGTAGCCTTATCTCACATCAATTTTAGAGAATACGCTTGTAGATGTCATCTGGTCCTCTCATTCTGATAGGTAATCCATGACTTTGAACATTTTCTCTAATTTGTTGATCTAGTCCTTTGCTACCTAGATATCAAAGGCCTCATTAAAGGTGGGTGGATTATGCTTGTAGAAGTGAGTAATCCACTTTTGAATATTATCAAGATTTGCTAAAGGTCCTACTTGCCCCTGTGGTTAGATAGGCTTTAAGGCTAGTTGAGGCTCAGGTGCCTCCAGTTATCTCAGGTGTGTAAATGTTGTTGCAACTATTACGGTTATAGTAGTGTCTTTCTCTTTCTCCTGAGTGCTTACTGGCATGTACCTCATCTAAAGCATCTTCTTGACATTCTAGCCTTTTTATAACCAGCTAGATAGAACCAAGAGGTGCTATATGATCCTTCGATCCATGTTCATCTGATGACACATTTCTCCATGTTCTTACCATTTTAATTTCTTTTCTGAATTATAACAAGGAACAAAAGATTAGACTACTTAACTTATGTTTCATTATAAGTATCAACTTTTACATAGAAGCAGTAAAGTTTATCACATAGTATCCTATAGTTTATGTACATACATATTAAGTAGTAACAAAAATCTATATCTTATCTGCTCTAGGCAACCATACATCTAGGTTTTTACATAAAAGTACATATAACAAAGTTTCTAGGTCTGTTACTAAAATCTAAAAGTCTGATACTCCCACATATTACAGACGTGTAAGCTCTTAGGACAACACAGGCGTGTCCGGAAGCACTTCATAGAGTTCTATCATCCAAGTGAACTTGTCTAGAGTTTGAAACTCTTGTTAACCAAAATATGAAACACCCTAACATCATGGGGAAAATCTAAATAGATAGGAAGCTCTTGGTTCTCATGCTTTTTGATATGTCTAGCTCTAAATTTAAAATTCTTCCAAACGTTTACCATAGTTATTAAACTCAGTATTAATCCTAAGTAGCTGAGTACTTGATAGGACACAAATTATGTATGGTTTCTATAATATTTTGAGCGTTTTATGATAATTTTACCATTCATTTTATGTCTACGATTGTGTTTTTACAGTAATACATGGTTTTGCTTGGCAATATGCTAATTTACGGTAAAATGGTAAATTAACCCCTTCAAATTGCATATATGTTGTTCTTTCGTAACTGGTTGGACTTTTATAGTGAGCTTTAATATTGAATTGTAGGGATTTTGGAGGAGAACCAAGGATTAATATAAACAGAAAAGAGATCACAAGATGAAGAGAATCAAATCAAGGATGGCAGCCTCTGTGCACTTTAGTCACGACCAAAGTGTCCACAGGTCACAACCTTACTTCTTCTAGGAAGTTTTCCAACATTCATAAGTCGTGACCAAAAATAGGATCTGGTTGTAACCAAAGAAGAGAATCAGTGAAGCTACACATTTTTTATTAGGTTTTTCTGGCTTTAAAAGGAGAAAGAAACCGCAGACGTAGGGGAGGTTGGTTTTTTCCCTGATACAGCAAAGAAGCAGTACTCGAACCTTATCTCAACACTCTCTCCATAACCAACCGCCATACCTTCCATTATTCACCTTTCTTTCACCATTCTTAGGCTTTCTTCATAGTATCACATCAGAGTAGCGATTTTAGCACAGTAGGAGCATGAGAGGCTAAACCTTTAGCCTCTCGGTGACAGATCTCATATCTTGAGCTTATGGACTATACTACACTTGGGAGTTTTCTGTCTTAATCTCACCTTTCTTATGTTTTGGAATTCCTAGATCTAGGGTTTTGATTTTATGAGTAAGGATTAGATATCGATCGATTATTCTGAGATTAGGTTTTGTAATTGAATTTGGATGATTTGGATGTTGGTTTAATATGAATATTTCAGTTTCGATTTCTAGATAATTGGATTTTTATCAATGATCGTTGCTAACTAATTCGATTGCTTGAAATCTATAGTCATTGATCGATGCTTATTTAAGGGCATCCTCATCATCTGATTTAATTACACGATAAGTGTTTTTAACAGCGTATTAATGGTCTTTGAACTAGCTTTGATCAAAGGAGTTTAAAGAATGTTAATATTCTGGACTCAATTAATCGATTGAGGTTTCATTTAAGACTTAGTGATTTTAAACCCCATATCATATTAAGAGCAAGGATAGATAGATCTCCATCATCAAGAGTCTTTTTTAACATATTTTTTCAACAATTCACTTATTCCCTACCTTCCTCAAAAATACAAACATATTTACTTTACTGCACCCTTATTTTATTGCATAAAAAATTCAACCAAACCAAAAATCCTTTTTTACTTTCACTCAAGTTTTCAATGATCTTGTCACCAATCTACAAGAGTTCCAATAAAAAGGGCTTCTTGAGAAGAATGATAGGGTTGTGCCTTATACTGCTTTAATATGGTGTAATTATTTTTATTTTGATGAGGTGGACGACAACAATTTGTGCTCCAAATTAATGGCGCCATTACCTGGAAACCAAGTAATTGGTTCATTAGCAATTAGTTGTCAATTTCATTACTTACATGAGTCATTTTTTTGTTTGAATTTTAGTTTTTGTTGTTTTCATTGTATAACATTCTGCAATTTTTCAAGTTTATGTGAATTTACTCTCTGTGAAAACCAGTGCAACCAAACCACTTTTTAGTCGCGACTTGAAATCCATTTTTAGGAACTTTTACTTTCTATGAACTCCAATACCGACAGTAACAACCTCTAGTCACTACTGTATTGGAAAATTTTCTCTCTATGATTTTTGGTCACACCTAGGCCATATTTTAGTCACAACACTGAACTAAATTTTTAGAACTTTTATTCTCTGTATAATTAGGTCGCGACCAGTTGAACTTTTCTGCTGTGAAACTTTTATGCCTGATTCTGATTGCCTGCCTAGTGATTCTTGATTGTTCCTATGTTGTATGTGAAGAAGAACTAAACTATTAGTGCCTTTTGAACCTGAAATTGAGAGACAACTTAGGAATCTGAGGAGAGAAATTTATAGAAGAGGCAAAGTCAACAGAATATATCTCATCCTCTAGTGTCCTTGAATATGAAATTGGACTTAACTTAGAGATTCCATTAGAAATTTCTAACATGGCTAAGATTAATCCTAATGGGTATGATGGGCATAATAGACAGGAAAAAATGAAATACTAATGAATATAGAAGATGATAGAAGTGTGAGGGAAATAAATCATTCGTATGTGAATTATGATCCTTATGGTTTTTATATTGAAGAGGTCAATTTTAAAATTAAAGGAGCTTTGATTGTAGCCTTACCTAAATTTCATGGTTTTGCAGGAGAATGTCCATATCAACACTTACAAACCATGCATATGATTTGTTCTTCAATGAAGCCTCCAATGACTACATTGGATAATGTCTTAAAAAGGTGTTTCCATTTCACTTTGGAAGGGAAGGCTAAAGAGTGGTTATACAATCTACTAACTCATTTCTCCACTCTTACGTGGGATCAGTTGAAGTCAACATATTTAGAATAGTTCTTCCTAGCCTCTAAGATAACTCATATAAAGAAGGAAATTACAAACATTCTATAACAGGATGGAGAATCATTATATGAATATTAGATAAGATTTATCAACTTGTTGGCTTGATGTCTACACCACAACATGACAAAGGCTGATCTAGTAGACATCTTCTTTGATGGTCTACTCCCTCACAATCATGTCTTCTTGATTGTAGCAGCAAATGGCTCTTTGAGAGATGAGCTCCACAAGTATATTGGGAATTATTCTAGAAAATGGCTAAAGAAGACCATCAAACTGAGGATCCAAGGAGAATGACCTCATCATCTTCGAGGTAATTCAAAAGAGATTATGGAAGATCCAAAGAGAATGACCTCATCATCTTTTGGTAATTCAAAAGAGATTTTGGCATATCTAAGGAGAATGACCTCATCATCTTCGGGTAATTCAAAAGAAATTTTGGCAGAAATAGTAGCTTTAGGAAACCGAACGGAAAAAAGGATGAATTTAATTGAAAGAGAGTTGCATTTTGTAACATCCTTATTTTCTTATGTCTTAGAGACCAAAAGGTAGCATCTAGGACCACTTTTAAGGCTATTGAAGTCAAATTACTCAATCTAGAATTTTACTCTCCCGAGTACGGTTCCCTGTGTAAATTCTAGAGAAGTGACCTGACTTCAAAAAATCATAACTAATTCTAGAAAACTCAAAATGAAGTGGTTCAAATTTCTACACAAAGATAACTCAATTCTCTTTCAGGGAAAAATAACTCGTTGACCACGCCTTGACCAAGTCAACATCAGTCAATGTTCCAATATTACTGTTCATCCAGCATTTTTCCCTTATTCCAGCATTTCTGGTCTCAACTTTGAAAAATCATATCTTTATGCATGAATCACATATCAATCATGCTAAATAATTAATGTCTCTTCATGCATCTTTATCTCCTCCATCTTGAGAATACCTGTTGTAATTGGATTGATATGGAAGGAGTGAGATTTCTGGAGAAATCTCAGTAGCAAACGGTAACCATACCATGTATGTAACTATATGCTTGATGTTACTATGTGTGCACTTAATGGTCATGCTTGCATAATAATAACATACATGCTTCCATGTTACTTCATTATAACATATGACCATAGCATAAACAGAAATAGAGCATTACTTAATCATACATGCTTTACATTATCAAAGTAAGTAAACATCACATAAAATATCCAAGTAGTATAAGCATACAAGTAGGCAAGTTTACTACCTGGCGAGTAGCCTGTCCTCTAGCTCTTAACCTTTGCTCTAAGGTTCCTTCTTTTCCTAGGTCAGAGCCTATACATAGCACAATAATATCTTCATTATTATTCTTATCAGTATAGCTTTACTTGACGTAATACCCTTAGTCTGACAATTACCTAACTTTCTTTCCATCTATGGCTTTAACCTTATAAAGAGAAATATTTCTCTATTCTAACCATTAAGAACAATCCTCTAATTTATTAGAGCAGGGACTAGAATAAATTACTTACCTTATTCCTAAGCTCTGCCAAGTCCCTAAGCTCCTTGGACTACTCCTAGCTCCACCATAACTCCTCCTTTCTTTCTCTTCCTTTCTTTCCTTCTCTCTTTCTCTCTTTCTCTCTTCTTTCTATTGCTTTGCCAAGAATGGAATGGAGGGAGGGGTGGTATATTTACAGTTGAGTGGAGGTGGAATGGATAGTCCAGATCGAATCACGATGAATGGCTAAGATCGCTTAGCTTCCTCAAGAATCCTTGCCTGCATCATCATGATGACATCATCATCCTCAATGACTCATCAAAGTGACATCATCCATAGGACACCTCACATGCTAGGTGGCATAATGGTGGGGCCCTTGGGACACCTCATCAGCTGACTCAGCGGTTCCAGAGAATTCCAGAGTCTTTTCCTAGAATAAACGGCTTAGATTGTGCCACATGTCCTTAGCTTTTTCTCCTTTCCCTAGAATCATGCCATGTGTCCTTAAATTTTCTTCTTTTCCTAGAATCATGCCATATGGCACCTTGTGGGTCCCATGAGGAGACCTTTCCTGCCACCTCATGGTTCTAAAGCTTTATCTGATCACTTTTCTCAGTTCTATCCTTAACCAAGTAACTTTACTTTATGGAAAAGTACTAAACTAATATTTTAATACCACTTGGGCCCACATCCCTCTTGGGCTATATTTTTAGACTCTTAGAATGCTATCTTGGCCTCTAATTAAGCTCAAACACTCTGATGACTCAATTCCCAAGAAACATCCTTTTCCTTTCCAAAATGACCATTATGGCCCCATAGACTTTCACTATTTACAATTTAGTCCCTGAAATTTCACTTGCAGTTTAGTCCCTAAATATCATATGTATACTTTTGGGACTTCTACTCAATAGGGCCTAGTAGGATACCTCTTTCAGGCTATATACTAGGTTTCTAGTCCTAAAAAGTGGGATATGACATTTCTCCTCTCCTTAAAATAAATTTTGTCCTCAAAATTTCAGGGTTAAACCTCTATTCATTCCTTGATGAAGAGTTTCTCTGAGGAGAATATCCCTTTCATTTCATACTATTTTCTTGACTTTTCTAGCTCTTCTTAACTTTTCTTACTATCTTACATAACTTTGTGTATCTATGCCAAATTTTTGTGGTATTTACACCCTTTCTCATATAACTGTGTTCTATCTTTACTCTATCTTATATCCTATTTTCGAGGTCTCGCTAACCTTTTAATTTCTTTATCCTTATCTGAAGGATCTATCTACTCATGCTTTTCTATTCTCAAAGCATACAGGGTTCTCTTCTCTTTTCCTCATGCATACTTCTACAAAACTTTTTGAATATCATAACTCATACTTGAACTTGGACTCCATCTTCGTTTAAGGAAAACTAAGTTCAGTCTGTGTATAATATAGGCTATTTGAGGAAAATCATTATAAATAAGTTTTCTAGATAAGTTAATCAACTAGTGAAGCTCCTTACCTTAACTTTATCCTTGGTAATCATCTTTCTAGAGAGATACTGTACTATTCTTATTTCTTTATGGCTCATTACTTTCCTTAGGCTAGGTCTAACTACGACCTCGGGATCTACCTACGATCAACCGTAAGCCTCTTCAAAATCTAACTGTGACTCTAAAGCTGTTAGGATCTAATTGTGACCCTTGAACCATTCTTGGATCTAACTGCGACCCTCCAAAATCCTCTGTGATTCTGTTATACTATATTATCATCTCTGAAAGATCTCAAACCAATAGACTAAATTATAACGTTTATTGCTTCTATTGGTTGATAACTTAATCAAAAAAAATTTAAAATACATTTAGTAGCCCATATTATTTACCAGGACTTTACTTATTTTTTCTCT
The DNA here is from genome assembly GCA_037074615.1 of Leucaena leucocephala. Taxonomy (NCBI): domain Eukaryota; kingdom Viridiplantae; phylum Streptophyta; class Magnoliopsida; order Fabales; family Fabaceae; genus Leucaena; species Leucaena leucocephala. The sequence continues at coordinate 9,252,894 of CM073550.1, forward strand.
TACTTAGGAGTTCCTTATCATCTTTCTTACTCTGTTGTGGCTTACTAATTATGTTTTAACCACCTGCTATTACATTCTGTTGCTATGACCTCATCATAACTTCTCATTTAAATATGTGCTCTAACTGCGAGCCATTTGAACTATGCTTTAACTGCGAGCAATCTGTATCAAATCTAACTCTTATATGAAGAGTGATATGAACTTATCTGAATCTAGCTTTATCTGTGAGCCATCTGTTTCAGACCCAACTCTTATTTGAAGAGTAATCTAAAAACAATTTCTTTACTGTTACCTTTTGCTCTTTATGTATACTATTTCTTTTGATAGAGTTATAACACTACCATCTTCTTTGTACTTGCTATAGCCCTAACATAAGAAATGGCCCTAAGTACTGTATTCACAAGTCTATAGAAATACCTAAGTAACCCCAATCATACTGTAACAACTATCCCACTGACTGAGATTGTCTATCATCCTAGGTACGTTCTTATTGCATGTCATATGGTATGGGAGCAACATAACTTTCTCATCATAAACTCCATATATGTACTGTATGAGGGGAGTATTCATTTATCATAGCATACTCTAACATGCATGTCATCATATGACAACTGCAAGGAGATGCAACTATCCATCATAACTCATGGCAACATAAGCTATATCATCATCACATAAATTTGCTCAACCATCCATCATAGGTACACTGCAATTGAACAATTAACTAAGTAATCCTTTAAAGAATTCTTTTCTCTATCACATTATCTGCCAGATCCCCAAGCATTCATTTAGGAACCTGAAATAACTACTTATTTAACTTAGGCTACCACATTACCCTCTTACTAGGGTATAAACTCAACCTTTTATTACTTTATCTTACTCTTGCTTATTACTCTTTATTGGGGAGTCTCTTTATCTTTAAAACTGTGGCTACCTTTTTCTCTTTAAACTTCTTTTTCTTGATCCTGATAAACTTATGTCGTATGGATCTCATTCATCATCTACTACTACTTTTGTTCTCTAGGGTAGAGCGCTAGGTTACTGTCTCTTCATGATGTAGTCCCTCTATCTTGGGAATATCAGCTCTCTATCTATTAATCATCTCATCTCTAACTTTTGATTCTTTTGTTCAGTAAATACTAGCTGAACAAATTCTTTCATAATGTAGATCTACCATATGGAGGATCTACTTCTGAATATTATCTTAAACTAATCTTTCATATCTTAGTACTTTATACTATATGGCTTGATCACTTTATACCAATCCTCTAGCTGATAAACTTCAATGGGGTTGGTACCTTCATCATAATTGTCACTGTAATGTCGGGCCATATAATGATACCTCAAGATACTATTGCAACTTCCCTTGACCTTAGACTGGTACGCTTCTGTCTCTTATCAATAGAGGAAATTGCTCCCCAAACGTTATTCTGCTTAGTCCAGCCATATTATGCTAAGAAACACGAGACCTCAGTGGTAACGACTGACTAAGACTAGTCTATCGTAATCATTTCCTTGAAGACTATCTCGTAAAGCTGTAAGGTATGGGGTATTGTTCCATTTATTTGGGTGTCAATGTCTCTTATATGAAATATTCTCTAAGTAGTGAACACCATCCCAATATCTCACACTAGGGAGGGAACCTCTTTAGTTCAAATCTCTAACTTGTTTAAGGGGTTAGTCTAACTAAACCAGAGTATCACTGAGCCATAACCTTCTGTTATGTGCCAGAATCTTACGCTCTAAGCCAGAACCTTTTGCTCTATACTAGAAGCTTCTTGATTATATACCATAACCTTATACTCTGATACCAAAACATAACATCCTTATTTTCTTACTTTTTAGGGACCAAAAGGTAGTATCTGGAACCACTTTTAAGGCTATTGAAGTCAAATTACTCAATCTAGAATTTTACTCTCCCGAGTACGGTTCACTGTGTAAATTCCAGAGAAGTGACCTGGCTTCAAAAAATCATAACTAATTCTAGAAAACTCGAAATGAAGTTGTTCAAATTTCTACACAAAGATAACTCAATTCTCTTTCAGGGAAAAATAACTCGTTGACCACGCCTTGACCAAGTTAACATCGGTCAACATTCCAATATTACTATTCATCCAGCATTTTCCCCTTATTCTAGCATTTCTGGTCTCAACTTTAAAAAATCATATCTTTATGCATGAATCACATACATGAATCACATATCAATCATGCTAAATAATTAATGTCTCTTCATGCATCTTTATCTCCTCCATCTTGAGAATACCTGTTGTAATTGGATTGATATGGAAGGAGTGAGATTTCTGGAGAAATCTCAGTAGCAAACGGTAACCATACCATGTATGTAACTATATGCTTGATGTTACTATGTGTGCACTTAATGGCCATGCTTGCATAATGATAGCATATATGCTTCCATGTTACTTAATTATAACATATGGCCATAGCATAAAAAGAAACAAAGCATTACTTAATCATACATGCTTTACATTATCAAAGTAAGTAAACATCACATAAAATATCCAAGCAGTATAAGCATACAAGTAGGCAAGTTTACTACCTAGTCAGTAGCCTGTCATCTAGCTCTTAACCTTTACTCTAAGGTTCCTTTTTTTCCTAGGTCAGAGCCTATACATAGCATAATAATATCTTCATTATTATTCTTATCAGTATAGCTTTACTTAAGGTAATACCCTTAGTCTGACAATTCCCTAACTTTCTTTCCATCCATGGCTTTAACCTTATCAAGAGAAATATTTCTCTATTATAAGCATTAAGAACAATCCTCTAATTTATTATAGCAGGGATTAGAATAAATTACTTACCTCATTCCTAAGCTCTGCCAAGTCCCTAAGCTCCTTGGACTGCTCCTAGCTCCACCATAACTCTTTTCTTTCTCTTCCTTTCTTTCCTTCTCTCTTTCTCTCTTATTTCTCTTACTTTGCCATGCTTGTCCATGAATGGAATAGAGGAAGGGGTGGTCTATTTATAGTTGAATAAAGGTGAAATGAATGGTGTCATATCCCAATTTTTAGGCCTAGAAACCCAGTATATAGCCTAAAAAAGGAAGGCTACTAGGCCTTATTATGCAGGAGTCCCAGAAGTATACAAATGATGTTTAGGGACTAAATGGAAAGAAAGCAAAAATTCAGGGAAAATAGTGAAAGTCCCTGTGGGCTTAATGGAAAAGTAAGAGGTGTTTCTTGGGAACTGGGCCACCAGAGTGCTTGGGCTTGGTTAGAAACCCAAGATGACATTTAAAGGCCAAAAAATGTAGGCCCAGTATTTATGGAGTTTAAGAGGCATTAAAATAATATTTTAGTACTTTTCCATAAAGTAAAGTTACCCCGTTAATGATAGAACTGGGAAAAGTTATTAGATATGACTTTAGACCATGAGGTGGCATGAAAGGTGTCCTCATGGGACCAACAAGGCTCCACATGGCATTATTATAGGAAAAGAAGAAAAGTTAAGGATACATGTCATGAGATGAGAAAAAGGAGAAAAAGTAAAGAGGACACGTGGCACAATCTCGGCCGCTCATTCCAGGAAAAGGCTCTGAAATTCTCTGGAGAGGCTGAGTCAGCTAGTGAGGTGTCCCAAGGGGCCCACCAATTATGCCACATACCCCCTGAGGTGTCCCCTAAGGTGTCCTTGGATGATGTCATAATGGTGAGTCATCAAGGAGGGTGATGTCATCGTGATAATGCAGGCAAAGCGTCTTGAGAAGTTAAGCAATCTGGGCCATTCATCACGATTCAATCTGGACCATTCATTCTACCTCTACTCACCTATAAATAGGCCACCCCTCCCTCAAGGAAATCCATGATCAAGCATGGCCTAAAGGGGAGAAAGAAGAGAGAAAGAGAGAAAGAGAAAAAGAAAGGAAGGAGTTATAGTGGAGCCAGGAGCAGTCCAAGGAGCTTAGGGACTGGGCAGAGCTTAGGAATGAGGTAAGTAAGTTATCTAGTCCCTACTCTAATAAAGTATAGGATTTCTCTTAATAGTTAGAATAGAGAAATATCTCTATTAATAAAGATAGCTAAAGAGAGAAAGAAAGTTAGGGGAATATCATAGTGAAGATATTACCAATAGTTAAGCATGAGTTAAGTAGAGCTATACTGGATAATAATAAAGATATTATTATGCTATGTATAGGATCTGACTTATGAAAATAAGGGACCTTAGAGGCAAGAGTAAGAGCTAGAAGGAAAGGCTACACACCAGGTAGTAAACTTATCTACTTGTATGCTTATACTGCTTGGATGTTTTATGTGATGTTTTCTTACCTTGATGAAGTGAAGCATGTATGATTAAGTAATTCTCTAATTCTTTTTATGCTATGGCCATATGTTATAATTAAGTAACATGGAAGCATATATGTTATCATTATGCAAGTATGATCATTAAGTACACACATAGTAACATCAAGCATATAGTTGTATACATCGTATGGTTTCTGTTTGCTACTGAGATTTCCCCAGAAATCTCATCCCCTTCCATGTAATCGTAATCCCATAGGTATGTTAGAAGAGGACTGAAGAAGCATGAAGAGAAGCTGGGGATTGGATAGTGCAAATGTTGGAACAAAAATGCTGGAATCAGGGAAAAATATAGGATAAACAGTAAACTTTAGACATTGATTAATATTGACCTGGTCAAGGCATGGTCAATGAGTTATTTTTCCATAAAATAGCATTAAGTTAGATTCGTGTAGCAATTTGAATCACTTTATTTCAATTTTTCTAGAATTAGTTATGATTTTTCAAAGTCAAGTCACTCCTATGGAATTTACACAGTGAACAGTACTCGCTAAGAGTAAAATTCCAGATTGAGTAATTTGACTTCAATAACCTTAAAAGTGGTTCCACATACTACCGTTTGGTCCCTAAGACATAAGAAAAGAAGGATATTTTAGATGGTCCAGATCAAATAGTGATGAATAGCTCAGATCGCTTAACTTCCTCAAGAAGCCTTACCTATATCATCACAATGACATCATCATCCTCAATGACTCATCAAATTGACATCATCCATGGGACACCTCACATGCTGGGTGGCACAATGGTGGGGCCTTTGGGATACCTCACTAGCTGACTTAGCGATTCCAAAGAATTCCAGAGTCTTTTCCTGGAATGAATGGCTGAGATTGTGCCACTTGTCCTTTAGCTTTTTCTCCTTTTCCTAGAATCATGCCATGTGTCCTTAGCTTTTCTTCTTTTCCTAGAATCATGCCATGTGGCACCTTGTGGGTCCCATGAGGACACCTTTCCTACCACCTCATGGTTCTAAAGCTTTATCTGATCACTTTCCCAGTTCTATCCTTAATCAAGTAACTTTACTTTACATAAAAGTACTAAACTAATATTTTAATGCCACTTAGGCCCATATCCCTCTTGGGCTACATTTTTTGGACCCTTGGAATGCTATCTTGGTCTTTAATCAAGCTCAAGCACTCTTGTGGCTTAATTCCCAAGAAACATCACTATCTTTTCTAAAATGACCATTATGGCCCCAGGGACTTCCACTATTTACAATTTAGTCCCTGAACTTTCACTTACTTGCAGTTTAGTCCCTGAACATCATATGTATACTTATGGGACTTATGCTCAATAGGGTATAGTAGGATGCCTTTTTTAGGCTACATACTAGGCTTCTAGGCCTAAAAATTGGGATATGACACATTCCACAAAATAAGTTCATACAATGGGAACATGACAAGCACTAGTTACAGGATGTGAGTCATGTGGTTCAATGATACATGCTATAAGTACATGTGATAGACAATATGAAGAAGTAGCAGCGATATATCAAGGGAGAGAAAATCAATACCAGAAGAGAGACCTATACTCCAATACATAAAACCCTAGTTGGAGAGACCACCCAAATTTTAGAGTGGAATAGAGAAAATTGGCTAAACCAATTCCAAGGAGGTGGTGCTTCTTTAAGCAATTACCAAAATAATGTAAGGTCTATGGTTCTAACTTACCCTAATACTTTAGTGGCATCAAGACTAGATGAGACTTCTCAGTTATTGAAGAGTATGACTACACAGATGAACAACATGAATAGTAGAATGACCAATATAGACCACAAGCTTAAAGAGAATGACGATCAATTCACCTCCACAGCTTCAATCCTTTAAAGTATGCAGAAGGATAATGCTGATATGCAAAGGAAACTTAAGGAGTTAAGTTCCAAGAATGTAAATATTACAAGTCATTTAACTCAAGTTGCCAATACAGTGAATAACATCCAAACAAAGAGTAGTAGCAGCATACCTACAAATACTGTCATTAATTCGAATAGTCTGAATGCCATATCACTCAAAAGTGGGAAAGAAATCTGATTTAAGGAAGATAAAATAGTAAGGGAAGATATGGACGAGTCTAAAGTTGAAAATTTAGCAACACAAATCAAGATTAGGAAATCAAAGAGTATTAAAGAATAATAGCTTATGATCAAGAACGTAACCCAAGAGGAGAAATCACAAGAGAGAATGCAGGAAAAGTAAGAAAAGGAAGTGATAATTCCAAGTCTAACATACAAGGAAAAGCAAACTAAGGAGAAGGCAGAGTCGAGCAAGCAAGGAGCCTCTATGCATACAGGTAAAGAGGTAAGTATAAAGGATATCCCTTTTCCAAAATCTTACTTTGCTAGAAAGAAAAAGATTGATTCTGAATTTGCAAAAGATGCTTTCAATCTCTTCAATAAGTTAGAAGTAAACATCCCTATAGTTGAATTCTTCAAAAGAAATCCTAAATATGCTAAATTTTTAAAAGAATTATGTGCTGATAAGAAAAAGTTTAGGCCTCTTGAGAGAATTCAGGCGAGTGCTAATGTGTCATTACTTTTTAAGGCTGAATTACCGGTTAAATGCCAAGACCCAGGATCTTACACAAAATCATGTATATAGGAAAGGTTCATATTAAGGGAGCGTTATTAGATCTAGCGGCTACCATTAATGTAATGCATGTCAGTATACCTAGCCTTAAGTATGAACAATCTTAGAGACATAAGTGTAGTACTCCAATTAGCTTATAGATCAATTAGGTATATTAAGGGAGTTCTTAAGGATATTCTAGTACATGTTAAGGATTTAGTGTTCCTAGCTAATTTTTATGTTTTAGACATGTCCAGTGAATTAGTGAATGAGAGCACTTAGATCCTAGGCAGACCTTTCCTACAAACTTCTAAGACAATCATTAGTATGAAGCATAGTTGCATTACAATGGAAGTTGGTGGACATGTAGTGACTTTCAATATGAACGAAGTAATACAGTATCCTTTTGATAATTTTGCTTTTGTTGAGTTAACTGCCATCAATTATGTTGTTAAACAAACTAGGGATGAGCATGAATTGAGTTTACATGATGAGTATGATCCTATGTTGCATAATTCCCAGAATTTCTATAAAGCATTTCAAGAGCATGAGGATTCATATTCATCTTTACGTGCTTATGATAACTATTTTGAATCTTTTTCCTCTATTTATTCTTTTTCTTGCTCTTATGAAAGCAATGCATCATGTTTTCATTGTTCTGATATGAATAGCATGCTTTCAATTTCCAAAGATTTCTCATTCCCATCTAACTTTGATACAAAATCATCATTCTCTAGTGATAATGTCTTTGGAAAGGAAGTTGTGAGTGATTTTACTAGAAAACAAGACATTGTGGAAATTGGAAGTAGAACAAACAAAGAGCGTTCGAGCTTATGTGACTACAAGTCATAACGTCAAGACCTAAAAGTCACGACTAGATATGAACTTGCTGAGCGAGAGACTCTCTGTGAAATGGATTCGCGACAAGATGATTGTTTAGTCACCACTAGAAACTCCTGAGATATCCAGTCGTGACGGCATATTAGGGTGATAAGGGATAGCCTCTCTATGATCCTAAGTTACGACTAAATGAAGATTACATCATGACCAAACATTCCAGAGACACTCATTGTCAGTTTGAGTCACGACAAGAAGTTGAAAGGTAGCGACTAGAAATGGTAGATACAAACAATGAATTTCAAATTTCTTCAGCTTCATAGTCTATTATTTTGGTTAAAGGGCCAATATATTCTGACTTTATTTTTCCTCATTCACATTCATCAATTACCTCTTATACTTTAAGATTCTTGAATGATTCGATCTCAAATAATGATGTAGGAACAAAGAAAAGTGATCTTAAGTATGTTGTAGTGGTATAACAACCTCAACTGGGTGAAGCACTTTAGGAAGTAGAATATACAAAAAGATATAAAGAGAACACCACCAAATTTTGTTACAAATATATACCAGCCACAATTAGACAAGTTCAAGTTTAAATAGGGCAAATCCAAGACAAGCTTGGATAGACTTCACAATGTAATCAAAATGCACGATTTTGGGATGATTGAGTTAAAGGAGAAAGCAACAGGCAAAATCTTTTAGGCAAATGGCCACCTCTTGAAACTTTATGAGGAATCTACTCTGTCGCCTTGAGGCCAAGTTATCCCTTTCTTATCTCTTACCTTTTACAAATTTTCTTAATGTGATACATGTTTGACTTGTTGGTTTGATGATTGGAAAGGGATGAACTAGTAAAAGTAGTAGTTAACTTTTCTGCTTGATTATTTAATAGGATAGTATTTAATTTTAGTTTAGTTCTATTTTGAATAATACCCATGTGTTTCATATGTGTTGTTTCTTCAGTGATAGTTATCTGAGGTGTGACACACTCAACTGCATGCTATAGTTTACCCATCTCATCATCTTTACTTTATTTGTACTATAATGTATGATTTGAATGTGACTGCAAGCTTCATAGTGAATTTGCATTGAGCGATGTGTTTAACTACTCTGCTAAAGTTGGATTTAAATTGATCTTGTATAGTGTTGTGATATTTATAATTATGGTAACAGTGAGGACACTGTCAAGTTTAAGTGTAAGGGAGATGTTATTGCTTCTGTACTAATTAATGTGAAATTCTTTGATTAATCCAATCTTTCATCATAAAACTTTTTATTTTTTATTTTAATGTGTGATAAATTACTAAAAATTGGATCCCCACTTTAAACTATTTTTTTGTTGGCTAAAAGGTTTTAGTGTAAAAGATGTTTTGGTATTGAAAACTATTAAGTGGTAGCCTCTATGAGTTTTAGTAGAGACCTATGTGTTGCATGGTGCGGCCTTACATGGATCTTTGGATTTAATATACTCTATGTGAAAATTAGTCATGACATGATTGCAATTAGGTCTTGACAATAACTCTATGTGTATCTTTGTTGTGACTTAATTATTCCTGGTCGTGACTATCTGTTGTAAGTTCACGGCAAAACTCACTGTGAAATTTAGTTGCCACCTTCACTACTTTCAGTTATGACCTAAGTATGAAAATGTCCATTTACCTTCTCTTTGCTTTGTGCAATGATGTATAGAAGGATTCCTTTTGAGCTACTAAATCTTTTATAAATGATTCATTGCCCTCTTATTTTTAACCTTTTGCATGAAATAGTTTATAAAAACTATTATCACACTTGCATTTTTGGAAATGGAAACTGAATTGAAAACACTCAAGTTTTTAGGGTTAGATTTGGGATCATTACATGATTATGGGTAACTACTTTGGAACTTTTAATCCGTCATTCAAGAGGATTTTTAATTGTGATAAATGTTTTAATGCCTAATGAATGATGAACATTGTTTGAGACCTTAGCTTATGAGCAATTTAGATGAAAATCTTAGTTGGAAAGATTCTCAGCCTAAATTTCTATATTGCGTGGTTATTCAATTGGTTTATATCTTCTAGAACTTGTCTTAGCTCTGAGTTAAAAATTACTTGCGCATTTATGTTATTAATGTTGGAAATCGTGCCCTAGGAGCCAATCATTGTCTTATGAACATTATTGATTTATGGATTTATTAATCGTGTTATCATATTATTTGCATGTTTACTGTGATAACCATCCTTGGATAATTCATGATCTTATCCTAAATGTCCCTGGTCGGTCATCTATGCAGGAGCAGAGATGAAATAAGACCAGTATGACTTTGAAGATGTATAGAGATATAAATCAAAGTCATAAGCACATGTAAGAGTACATGGTGTTGGACCGACCCACTATGAGAGAACTACATGGGTTACGTCATAAGCTTCTCTCATATATAAACCATATCACTATGCCCTTTGACCTGAGATCATCATGGATTCCTACATGACAAACGCTCAGCTTTGACCTAGTCAAAAGTCACTTTTGACCGAGTGATCATAAAGACTATGTTTGGGCTTAGTGTTTTTTCATGCGGAGGAATGTGAATGGTCAAGATGGAATTTATCCCTCACATTCGTAGAGAGATATTACTGGGCCCCTCGATGAGTGAGTCTGAGAAATGTATGGACATACTGTAATGGAAAGGTAGTTCCATTTCTATAGTCAGACTACTCAAGGATTGAGAAAGTAATGGTCAGGAATAGGAGGATGACATTATCCATGCCTCATCCATGAACAAAATATCGCGTGATAGAAGGGACATGATATGGTTGTATAAAAGGTTACATCGTTTAACGATCCTCATATGATTTGGGTAGTCATTATGTCTTGCTAGAGACCGCTTGCAACTTGTCAGCCAGTATAGTAAATGGCCCACTGCCAACTTCATATGGGCCTACAGGGTCACACACAAAATAGCCTAACACGAGCTATGATGTCCAGATTCATTGAATCTAAGACATGTCCAGATTCAATGAATGATCCAGGGTATATGTATATATTTATTTATATTTATATTCGTATATAAATAAATTCATATATATACATAATATATAAGAGATATATGAAATTTAATTTATAAGGATAAATTAAATCTCTATCACGTTTGAATTTAAAATTCAAATTGATAGGATATCTCATATAAGAGATATTTATAAGATTTAATTTATAAGGATAAATTAAATCTCTATCACGTTTGAATTTAAAATTCAAATTGATAGGATATCTCATATAAGAGATATTTATAAGATTTAATTTATAAGAATAAATTAAATCTCTATCACGTTTGAATTTGAAATTCAAATTGATATGATATCTCAAATTTGATTTATGAAAATAAATCAAATATAGTTCAGCCTTATCTTTATTTTAAGTTAAATAAATAGGTGAATTAAATCTGTGTGATGGATTTAATATAAATATTATTTATTTAATTAGTTTCTTATCAAATTATACAATATATCATATGGTATTAATTTCGGAATTAATATAAGATTAAGTCCAAAATCCAATTTGGTAAAGGAAAACGCATAGCATCCTATATATATGATTTTAGGAGCTATATTTTGAAACATATAGAACATAGAAAGGCTGAAGGGGAATTTGCAAAAGGTTTGTAGATAAGAAACTGCCGAAATAGAGATGGAGAGGACGAATTCTTGAGAAAGCCCTGGAGGGATAGGAGACACCAGCACGTCATTCGTGGTTAGAACGATGTTTGTGTGGATACCAGTAGAGGAAGCCGACCTGAGTCGTCGACTTCTTGCGATCAACGAGCCACGGAGTGAAGCTGTGAACGTCATGACCAGAAGCTGTGGAAGTCGCTGAGGAACACTGAGGGTAATGCTTCTTCCCACTTGACTTAAACACATACGGTAGATCCTGGCAAGGAATGGAAAAATTTTTAAGTTAATTTCCGCTGCGTGTCTTCCAATTTCTTACAATTAAATATGATAGCGGCATTCATTTCTAAACCCTTATATCCCAAACATAAGCCCACACATATTATATCCATAGTCACCCCCTTTGAGCCCATCATTTTTTTCTTTTTTCCATCATAGAAAGTCATATATGCATGAGCATCTCTTTGAAATAAACTTCTTATTCATGTCAAAAAATCAGTGTGATTGTGAAATTGTACTACATCTTTTATGTACAATGTGCCAAATAAAGGAGAGAAACAACATATTGCACAAATAAAAAAAGGGGAAAAAGTGCAAGAAAAATTAAAGAAAGAAAATAGCATTGAATGAGGCACTATTATCAACTGCTATTAGCACAATCACTACCTGTACATCTTGGAGAATATATTCATTATTGAATGCATATGGTACTTTCTATCCTTCATATTCTATTCCACATGGCCTATCTCTATCATTTTATCCTTAAAATACCTCTTGATTCTTTGCATAAGTGTTGTACAGTTGATGAGATTTAGAGCCATTACAAGAATATGGTAGGATGTTTTCTAATTTGAATATGAGTGAAAGAACCCTAACAATGAGATGATATGAAGAGCTAAACACTTACATCCTAGAGAGAATCTATTGTGGTCATATAGTTAAGGTTGATTTCATTTAGTAGTTGTTACTTTACATTACTCATTATCACTTTTGCATTCTTAAAAGATGGTGCATTAATTGTCTTTAGGTTTCACTATAGATTATGTTATTACCTCAGATTTAATAGATTTGGCTTAGGTGTACTTCATATCTTTGTCTATGAGGACAAAGGTTCAAGTGTGGGGGAATTGATAGGACACAAATTGTGTGTAGTTTCTATAACATTTTGAGGGTTTTGTGATAACTTTACTAGTCATTTTATGCCTGTAATTGTGTTTTTGTGGTAATACATGGGTGTACTTGGCAATATGCTAATTTAAGGGTAAAATGGTAAATTAACTCCTTCAAACTGCATATATGTTATTCTTTAGTAACTGGTTGGACTTTTATAGTGAGCTTTGATGTTGAATTGCAGGTATTTTGGAGGAGAACTAAGGATTAACATAAGTAGAAAAGAGATCACAAGACGAAGAGAATTAAATCAAGGATGGCAGCCTCTATTCACCTTAGTCGCGACCAAAGTGTCCATATATCGCGACCTCACTTCTTTTGGGAAGTTTTCCTGCGTTCATAGGTGTGACCAAAAATAGGATATGATCACGATCAAAGAAGAGAATCAGTGAAGCTGCGCATTTTTTATTAGGTTTCTCTAGCTTTAAAAGGAGAGGGAAGCCGCAGATGCAGGGGAGGCTAGTTTTTTCCCTGATACAGTGAAGAAACAGTACTCGAACCTTCTCTCAACGATCTCTCCACAACCTACCGCCATGCCTTCCATCATTCACCTTTCCTTCATCATTCTTAGGCTTTCTTCATGGCATCATACCTGAGCAGCGGTTACAGCACAGCAGGAGTCATGAGAGGCTAAACCTTTAGACTCTTGGTGATAGATCTCATATCTTGAGCTCATGGACTGCACTGCACTTGGGAGTTTTCTGTTTTAATCTCACCTTTCTTATTTTTTGGAATTCCTAGATCTAGGGTTTAATTTTATGAGTAAGGATTGGATATCAATCGATTATTCTCAGATTAGGTTTTGTAATTGAATTTGGATGATTTGGATGTTGGTTTAATATGAATATTTCAGTTTCAATTTCTGGATAATTGGGTTTTTATCAACGATTATTGCTAACTAATTCGATTGCTTAAATTCTATGATCATCGATCAATGATCATTTGAAGGCATCTTCATCATCTAATTTAATTACACGTTAAGTGGTTTTTAATAGCGCATTAATGGATTTTGAACTAGCTTTGATCAAAGGAGTTTAAGGAATGTTAATGTTCTTATCAAAGGGGGTTGTTTCTTTCAATCGATCGATTAAGGAATGTTAATGTTTATGTTATTTCACATGCAAAACATGTTAGAAAGGACACAACCCATCTAACATAGTTATAAGAATCAACCCCCTAATTGACCACATAATAGGCCTTGGGCGTTCGAAGCCCAGAATATAAAAAAATCACAAGCCAATAACACAATGACCACTGAATATTCCATATCATAATATCCGATCCAAAAGTTCCAATAACTATACTGTGGATCCATAATTTAAAAGTCACAAGAAATCTAGGCCTCAGGCCAACTACTAGCACACAGGTCTCAACATAGTTAATCAAAAGTATTTCAAGTACATAATATAATCATCAGAGTATGAAATAGGCCCTAGAGTAGCAATATGCATATGATTCAATTCAGAATAAAGGATAGAGGTGCTACAAGAACAAGAGTAGCTTAAACCTCTAATGGCTCCTCTTTTGGACAGATCTCTAGAGTTTTACCTAGGGTGAGACATACATCTCAGTAATCAACATTCCTACTCATCATATATCTAACATGTACTCGTGAGGTGTCAAGTGGGATAGTTAAAAAACTACAATATATAGGATTATCAAAGTAATCATAATATGATTAATAAGATATACAAGCACATTTTCTCCTATCAAACTAATCAAACCACTTTATCCCGACAACCAAACCCATGGGTTAGCATACTATATGTAACGTCCTTATTTTTAACCCTCAAAGTACACATTTGGAAATGTATTTGATTATCAGAAGTATTACTTTGACCCAAAATTTAAAAATTTATAATTTGGTTCTCGGGCTGTTCATTGTGCATTTTCTAGATTAGATAGTGCAACTTTGAAAAATCATAATTATTTCCAAAAAAATCATATGTAGGTTCTCCAAATTTATACTTGAATATATTTCATTTCTATTTAAGAAAAAAAATATAAATTTTGAGTTTCACTGGACCAATCAATACTGTTAATTCGTTAAAGTTTACTATTCATATGGTCTTTTCTAGAATTTTCAAATTTTGGGACCCTTAAATTTAGGAAATTCATTTCTCTTAGAACACACATCGAATTAGGGCAAACTACCCATGCTTTTAAAGATTGAGATGTGTACTACATGACCACCAAATTTCATAGTTTAATTTATTCATTTGCTAGGACAAACTAGAGTTAGAACAAAACTGCTCAAGGACTTACGTTTTACCATTACACTTTCTTTCATAATCCTCATTAATTATTCTAGCATGCATAAAACATCCTCTTGACTTCCCATACATTCATATACATCATGTGAACATGCAATAATTATTCCATACATTTCTATTACATATATTGGCATATTATACAATATTTACATAAATGGGAAAGTCATACAACACATTCTAGAACATTGAATTGTCTACCTTTCTCTTTCATTCATTTGGCTCTTCTTCATTCATACATCTTCCATCATGATTGACCTATATTGGTTAGTTAAGGGAGGGTAAGGTTTTGAGGAATCTCAGTAGCAAACATTACCACTTATATATGTAAAATGGATGCTAATGCATGATATGTCTTTACTTAAACTTAATTTAGTTAGTGACATGTCATCATGCTTTATGCTTCGTATAAAAATGCATGGCTATGGAAAGCATATTATAAACAACATTTTCAACAACATTTATCATATCACAACATCATTCAATCAAATCAAGCATCTCAACACATAAGTATACCACATCAAGCATATAAATGATAAGTCCACTACCTTATAGCTTTATCATTTTCTTCTTGCTCCCTTTACCTCCAACCAATCAATGGTTGCTTGCTCAACTGTGTACGCCTTTAGTCAACATCATTAATATATCCTCTTGGATGTCTCAATATCCTAAACATATTCACATTGACCATATAACCCATTAGGAACAAGAGGTTACATCATAGTCAAAATTATCTCTCTTAACTTAACCTCTTTCTCTTAAATTTAGGATTAGTATTCTAGCTTTGTAAACATCATTCTTATATGCCAATCCTACACAATTTTGCATAAATAATCCAAATATGAGATTAGAATTATCAAACTTATACTCCTTTCTCATGAGCCTACATTGGCCGAGAGACACCCTTTCTTGATGCCAAAAGGTTACTTTTGATTCCAATGCTTCCAACTTCACATCCTTAACCTAGTTCTACATAATTTGTCATTTTAAATCTATTAGAAGCCTTAGAATCATCAAAATCACATTATAGGTATAAAATCCAGTCAAGGAAGTGGCATATCCATAGCAATTAAAATATGTAATTCAATTAACTACAAGCTATAACCACTTTAATAATATATATTCCAACTTATTTATAATATTAAACTCTTCTTTCTCCTATCATTCTAGATTTTGTACAACATGATTAAGGAGGGTATAACATGATTTATAACTATTTAATCTAACAATTAATCCTCCCAAATACAAGATTAAAGACTTAGGAAGAGATGTTACATTGTAGGCTTGACCATGTAGCTCTTGGATTGCATAATCTATAAGGAATTGGAAGACACGCAGCGGAAATTAATTTAAAAATTTTTCCATTCCTTGCCAGGATCTACCGTATGTGTTTAAGTCAAGTGGGAAGAAGTATTACCCTTAGTGTGCCTCAGCGACTTCCACAGCTTTCGGTCACGACGTTCACAGCTTCTCTCTGCGGCTCGTGCTCCCTTTCTGATCACAAGAAGTCGACGACTCAAGTCGGCTTCCTCTACTGGTATCTACATGAACAGCGTTCCAACCACGAACGACGTGCTAGCATCTCTTGTCCCTCCAGGGCTTTCTCAAGAGTTCATCCTCTCCGTCTCTATTTTGGCAGTTTCTTATCTGCAAACCTTTTGCAGAGTCCCCTTCGGCCTTTCTATGTTCTATATGTTTCTCAGTGTAAAACGCAGCTCCTAAAATCATATATATAGGATGCTATGCGTTTTTCTCTGTCAACCGAATTGGATTTTAGAGTTAATCTTATATTAATTCCAAAATTAATACAATATCATATATTGTATAATTTTATAAGAAACTAATTAAATAAATAATATCAAATCTGTCCCACAGATTTAATTATCCATTTATTTAATTTTAAATAAAGATGAGACTGAACTATATTTGATTTATTCTCATAAATCAAATTTGAGATATCCTATCAATTTGAATTTTGAATTTCAAACATGATAGAGATTTAATTTATCCTTATAAATTAAATCTTATAAATATCTCTTATATGAGATATCCTATCAATTTGAATTTCGAATTTCAAACGTGTTAGAGATTTAATTTATCCTTATAAATTTAATCTCATATATACATATAATGTATATATACGAATTTATATATATATATATACGAATATAAATATAAATAAATATATATACATCTATCCTGGATCATTCATTGAATCTGGACATGTCTTAGATTCAATGAATCTGGACATCATAACTCGTGTTGGGCTATTTTGTGTGCGACCCTGTAGGCCCATATGAAGTTGGCAGTGGGCCATTTGTTATACTAGCCCACAAGTCGCAAGCGGTCTCTAGCAAGACATAACGACTACCCAAATCATATGAGGATCGATAAACGATATAACCTTTTATACAACCATATCATGTCCCTTCTGTCACGCGATATTTTGGTCATGGATGAGGCATGGATAATGTCATCCTCCTATTCCTGACCGTTACTTTCTCGATCCCTGAGTAGTCTGACTATAGAAATGGAACTACCTTTCCATTACAGTATGGCCATACATTTCTCAGACTCACTCATCGAGGGGCCCAGTAATATCTCTATACGAATGTGAGGGACAAATTCCATCTTGACCATTCACATTCCTCCGCATGAAAAACCACTAAGGCCGAACATAGTATTTATGATCACTCGGTAAAAAGTGACTTTTGACTAGGTCAAAGCTGAGCGTTTTGTTATGTAGGAATCCATGATGATCTCAGGTCAAAGGGCGTATTGACATGGTTTGTATATGAGAGAAGCTTATGACGTTACCCATGCAGTTCTCTCATAGCGGGTCGGTCCAGCACCTTGTACTCTTACATGTTCTTATGACTTTGATTTATATCTCTATACATCTTCAAAGTCATACTGGTCTTATTTCATCTGTGCTCCCGCATAGATGATTGACCAGGGACATTTAGGATAATATCATGAATTATCCAAGGATGGTCATCATAGTAAACATGCAAATAATATGATAACTCAATTAATAAATTCATAAATCAATAATGTTCATAAGACAATGATTGGCCCCTAGGACACGATTTCCAACATAATCTTGGCCTGGATGGAAATTTTGCAAGAGGTTCCCCAAGAGAACTCAAGCTTGTCGAGTTGCTGCTACCAAGGGGGATATTTATAGGCAAATTTTTTGCCTCCTTGGACCATTATGCCCTTCAATTCAAGAAATTATAAGCTTAGATAGTGGCTAAGATTGCACCACCTAATGGATGGCTAAGATAGCATACACCTTCTCTTCCTCTTGCATCATCCATGACATCATCCATCACATGTGTACCATCTTGAGAAAGAATGATGAAGATCAAATCTTCGCCCTATGATCTAACTTGTTCTCCAATTTTTTTTTCCTTTACGCGGCTCATTTATTTGGATTTCTTAAGGACCTTCTAAAGCTAAAAAAAATTGTCTACTCCATAATCATCCTTTATTGATAGGAAAATTCCATAAATTTTCTTAGTCCATAACTCTTCCCTTAACTATTTCTTTCTGAATTTCCCTTAAAATGCCTCTTAATGCCATTCTAAACTTCCAGTATTTTTGTAGCTCACACTGCTAATCTTTTGGAAATGAGACTAATTTAATAAACTTCTTTAATCTCTTAACTATTTATTCCCTATTTTTACATTCATTTTTTAGGCTTCCTTATGTTCAAATAATTAAATAAAATAAATACCACAAGCTGAGTCATTATACTAACAATTCCATTAAAGTTACTTTAGGAGTATTTCTATCATTTCTCTTTATAAAAATGCCTACTTATTTCCCATTTTTTGGGATTTTTTTTGGAATTTTATGGATATTTTCCATAATCACTCCTTTAAGTTTGAAACTTCCTAAAATTATAGTTTTATCCCTGCTCAAGTTCAATCTCATAAATTATCTCTTTGAGGTCTCTACCTCAACCATAGGCCCATAACTATCCTCTTTTCTCTTTATGTGCCCTAGAGACTCTTTTGGAGCTTCTAACTTTATTTATATACTTAGCCCCAAGTTCTTTTACTATCTACAATTTAGTCCCTTAATACATATGTATGTTTATAGGACTTTTGCTCAAAGAGGCCTAGTAGCCTACCTATTTTAGGCTACTTTTTAGGCTTTTCAGCCTAAAAATTGGGATGTTACAGTATCCATATTATTGGCCACTCAAGAAGCTCACAAATCAAATGATGTGAACTGACTAAAATCCACAAAGCTCAAAACTAAACCACTGATTCATCTACCTCAATACATAGGTGGGGGTATCGCTGTCTCTGAATAAAACTAGTGGGACAAGTACCTCAGTAAACAAGTGAGACAGTCCCTCGATAAATAAATGGGACAAAAGCCAATCATTGAGTTCTAATGGAGGCTATACCATATGGTACGAAGAGAACTCCATCATCACTAATCCCCAATCATAATATACATAATTCTTGAGATAATCATAATTATCAAGGTAACATATTTAAATATTACAATGGAATTTTTCTCTAGATAAAAACTTTATTCAAATTCCAATCTCGAGATATAACAAGTACCCAATCTCAGTTCAAACTTTCTAAGTTAAATTTTAGTTCCACAAGACTAGTTTCAACAAAGTCATCAATAAAGTATTCTTAAACCATATACTATCATGTCATATGTAGCAGGAGGATGACAAGCTAACTATTTCCCTGGGTTTGCTAGCAAAAGACTTCACGTTCTCATATGATAGTCAGAAAAGATGACATATACAACAATTTTGCCTCAATATCCAACCATGATGATGAGTAAACCCACCTGCCAACACACCGTAGGAGCTATCGTATAGCCAATAATGGTGTTCTTACTGTTCTCTTATTTCACAGCAAAGCGCCCCAACTCTAATTTCTTATTTAATGTTTTTTTATTTCACACTGTCATTAAAGTCTTTTTACAACTAAAAAAATTCATATGAGGTCCCATAGGACTTAAAATAAATTATAGCATTTGGTGGGACTTTTTTATCATTCAATCACTTCCATGAGACCCATATATCATTTTCCCTAAATTTTAAACAGTTCATAAATAGATATAATCTTTGAAGAACCAAACAATTTTCTCATTTCTGTTAACAAATCTAAATGTCTGTCTCTTTTCTTGATATGGGTCCCATTCATTTTCCATGTACTCTGATTCTCTCTCATTTCTCCCTATTCACTCTCCTATCTCTCAATTGCATGGGTTTTTTTATTCTTCTTCTAAGCTTCCATGGCTTCACTCTTCCTGGATCTGCTTATAACAGATCTGGTCCCAATAATGCTATTTTGCTCTTTGATTTTCTTATAGTGTCATTTTTCACCTTGCCAAAGCTTTCCTTCCCCACTGTTCCCTTCATTAGTGGCGCTCTGTTCAATTTGACAGATTCAGAGTCCTCTAATGACATCAATGAAATGTTCTTCAATGGCAGCAGGGGAGGATATACGCCGTTGCACTCGTTGACAAAGATGGGTCATAATCTGAAGGTTGATTCATAATGAGTAAGATCTAAGATGGGATTTTATTCACTTAACCATCAAAACAAAGAGAGAGAAGGAAAATTGGTAGGAAGTCTAAACTTTGTGTGTTGGGTCTTCGGTATTCAAAATATAGGCTTTTACTTTATTTTGTCAATACAATCATCAAGTACAACCCTAGTGAACTCATTATCAATGTCGTATCCTAATTTTTTCCTATCCATATAGTACTGATAGTGGAAAGAGGTTTGGAAAGGATTATGACGAAGATCAGAAGAAATGATAAAGATTAAATGAGTCCTGAAAAAAGAGAAGGACTAAAATGAAAATTAGAAAAGGTTGAAGGCAAAAAGTGAAGGTAGAAATAAAAGTTGGGCCCTTAAATGTAATTTTCAAAAGTTAAGGGGCTAAAATGCAAATAGCTAAAAGTTTAGGGGCCATAGTGCAATTATTCAAAAGTTCAGGGACCTAAATATAATTATGGAAAAGTTGAGCCAAAATAGGCCAAAAATGCCCAGAATCATATCAGACCCAAATTTTACCAGTAGATAGACAAAATTATTCCGGTCAGTTTAAAGCAACACAGAATTTTGATTTGAGGTCCCGATTAATTGATATAAATTTATGAAGTCAGAAGAATTATTACAGTATTTTTTAGACAGCAAAATCAGATGAAACTTTATAGAAAATTCTTATATTTAATGTAATAATTTATAAAATTGACAGAGTCAGAAAAGGAATCCTGTAAAAGTCTTATAGGATTTTACAGTGAAATAAAATACCCGATAAATAAGATCGGGTGAGATTTACTGGGAGTTATGCCATAAAGGTAATGAGGCCAATAAGCCCATACCAAGGCCCAAATGGCACCATAAAGAGCCCAATAAAGTAATGAGACAGTTAAGTGGGCCAGAGTCCAGAGCAGTCCAGGAAAAGTGCGAAATTATGAAAATGCCCCTGGATGCCCACACTGTACCAGTGATGGATGGAAGGTATTTTGGTCATTTTGGCTAGGCTAAAAATATGTCATATAGTATAAAGAGGATTATGTAGAGCCCATATACACCCTAAGGCAATATAAAGAGGTGTGAAATGATGATTTTGCCCTTAGGGTTAGTACAGCGCAAAGGACACCAAGGGTATTTTGGTCATTTTCTAAGGGATGGATGACAGATAAATATTCAGTATATCAATTTCAATGATATGATAAGCCTAGACATTTATTTTCAAGACAAAATACATATCCTGGTATATTATAAAAAATTCAAAACAGAAAACAGTCCGATTGTTGTGAAACTGCTCTGATCGATACCGGATTGGATTGGAATTTTTCCAGAAGCTTCCTTACACCATGAGCACGCCACATACCCCCATGAGGTGTCCCATGAGCTGTCCCACATGATGTCATAATTATTCTTTTATGAAAAAGTAAAATCCAAGATTAAATGTGAGCCTTTAGATCAAATAGTAACCAAATCAATCTTGGCCATTCATTTTCATGGATTTTGGCTATAAATACCCCCCTCATTCTGTATCAAAACCGTGGCTTCATAGACCCTTGGGGAAACTCTTGCAAAATGAAAACTCAAACTAAGACAAAAAAGATTCAAGGTACCAAAGTTCAAGCAAGCTAGAGATTAAAGGTAAGCAATCTCTCCTAGCTTATTTTCCCTTGATTTGGGAGCTTGAACTTAGAGTTTTCATGGGGAAAAATTTGAGTTTTCTCTAAGGGGAGGTGCTGCCCAAAAACCATAGATGAAAGGGGAAAGAAGAAATTAAAGTTAGAAACTTATGATTGAAGCTTAAACAAGCTAGTTAATGGTTGGTTATTGAATCAAATTGATATTCTTGACTTTGTCATGGTGTGCCCTATTTGTTATTCACTGTTCATGAGGGAAGAAAATGGAATTTCAATGATTTAATGCTTCCATTGAGTTTATATGATGATTTTGTGTAGGATTGGAAATGTTTTGAACCTTGGAAACATTAAAATCTCAAGGTTATAGTTTTTGAAATCCTTCATGGTACTGTTCACTCGCATGAACAGTGATTAGAATTTCATGATTTTGATGGTTCCAATGGTTTTAAAATGAAAAGTTGTGTGAGGTAGAGTGGAGAAACAAGTATGGGAAGCATTAGAATTAAAATGAGAATTTTTTAAAGAATTGTATGCCTGTGTTCAGTTCTGTACAGTAGGCCATGAAGGAGCTAGAATTTCATGATTCTAATCTCATACATGAATTCAAAATATGAAATTGTGTAGGGTAAAGTCAAGACATCAATTGATTCAAAGACCAAGTCTATTAGTTAAGAGTAAGGAAAGTAAATGAGCTTAATGTTCAAGAGGGAGTTATGTTAGTTAAAGTAAGTTTAATGCTCAAGGAAATTAGATGGAAATGGATGAATGGTTATGTGATGTTAGGGATTGGTTGGTATGCTCCAAAAGAGGCAGCCACATGTCCAAGAGATGTGAGAAGAAAGAAGCAAGATAAAGTGAAAGAAAGTCAAGTCTATAAGGTAGTGAACTTACCTGTTTATGTGCTTGATGTGGTATGCTTATGTGTTGACATGTATGTGATAGTTGAATGATGTTGTGACATGATAAATGATGTTGAATGTATTGTGAAGAACATGTTTTCCATGGCCATGCAGTTTATGCAAAAGTATATAGCATGATAGCATATCACTAATCAAAGAAAGTTTAATGAACTTACATATCATGCATTAGCATCCATCTTACATATTTAAGTGGTAATATTTGCTACTAAGATTCTCTAAAATCTCACTCTCCCATAACCAACCAATTTAGGTCAAGCATGATGGATAATGTATGCATGGAGAAGAGCTAAAGCATGGAAGAAGAAAAGTGAAGTATTTAAGATGTTAGCATATACTATGCACTTTCCATGTATGTCAAAGCCATGTAAAGCATCTATTTCTGTGATAAGATTGTATGAAACAATTATTGTATAACCCCATGATGTATATGAATTCATACAAGGCAAAAGAGATTATTCATGTATGCTAGACCAATTATTGAAAGTAAAAGAAAGGAAACTGAAACAGTAAAAACGTAGGTCCTAAAGCAGTTTTATTGTGGCTTTAGTTTGACCTAGCAAATGAAGGAATTATTTCATGAAATTGTATGAGCATGTAGTACACATCCAGAGCTTTAAGTTCATACATAGAACGTTTTATTTGGATGTGTATATTAAGACAAATGAATTTCCAAAGTAAGGGACCAGAATCTGTTTCTAGAGTTTTTGACCAAATGAACAGTAAACTTAAACGAATAAACTGTATTAATTGGCTAATAATTTGGTCTGTAAATTATTTTTCCCTTAAATTTAAAGATGTTATCTTCACGTAGCTTTTTGAACCACTTCATTTTGATTTTTTTAAAATTAGTTATGATTATTCGAAGTTCATTGCATAATCTGGAATACAATATGAACAGTAACCCAAGAAAGAGTAAAATTCTAGATTTGGCTAATGGACTTCCAAGGTCTTGTAAGTAGTTCTAAATACTACTGAATGGTCCCTAAGATGTATGAAAGTAAGGATGTTACAATTGATGTATGTGAATAATTGTAATGGGGAAGAGGAGAGATAGCTATTGCAGCGACTTATTCAAGTTTGAAATTTTAGAGAATTTATATCTTAGTAATTTGCTATAAATATATTTCTTTGTAATTTGGTAGTGTGCTGCTCTCTGTAATAATTTACTAGCTTGAAGAAGCAATGGGGGTTGAGTACGGAAGCCTCTTTTGTTGGTGGGTTTTTTTTCCCGCAATTGATTAGAGGTATTTTTCTATAACCTTTTTGGGAATATGGCACCTAATAAAGTGGCATGCTTTGATCAGGTGTGTGCATAGGCAGGGCATCCCCTTGCCCAGTGCCCTGCCTAAAAAGTATATGGATTGCATTTTGTAACTCGATGCCTGACCCTACCCGATAAAAGTCTTAACTATTTTGGGCTGGGTATAGGGGTTGGGCATGCCCAAATCGTGATGCCCTGCTCATATTGTGAAAAAAATCTGTAATTATGAATTTATAAAATAATATTATATTCATATGTCTTCAAAAATTAAATAATATACATAATTTAATAAGAATAAGACAACAAAAAGATAGTAATTAAAATTTTAAAATCCATGGCATATAAAAAAGTACTGAAGTCTAAGTAGTTTACAATTGTAACTTTGCATCAGTCTCCCCAAAATTGATAAAGATGAAGCATCTGAAAAAAAAATATGACGGCTACCACAGTTTAAAAAAACAAAGAAAGAAATCAATTTAGCTATAAATTTTAAAGGATGCAATTACTTACTTGACTACTCATATTTGTAAAATTACCCTTTAATCACCAGTATTCATCATATTTATTCTATGTGAAATATTATAATTTATAAATTTTAATATATAAAAAAATAATTAACTGGGCAGGGCCAAATGGATAGGACAACAACCCCTGCCCGATGCCTGACCCAGCCCGAATATTGGCCCTACCCGAAATTGCCCATTTTACATTAGGCCACTTTTTATCTGGCTAGATAGGGCATATTTTGTGCGAGCTCTACAGACTCTGAGCTTCTTGCACAATCCTAACTTTGATTAGTTTTGGTGGTTATATGCACATTACATGGGGATATCAAGTGGGCCCTACCAGTTATAAAAGTAATGGACATTTATAAGATTTACTGACTTAGTATTTTTAAACCCTTAGAAAACATTTATGTATATTTTTTATCTTACAAAACTTTATAGTAATAAATATATTTTTTAAATATTTTATTGTTAAATTTGTATCTTCATTTGTTTAATTACTTGCCGTTGTTTTTGCTAGGGTCAAAGTGATTGGGAAAATGTAATGGCCTTGAAATTAGAATAAAATAATTATTTTACTATTTATTTATATTTTAATTAATTGCTGTCAATTTTTTACAAAAGTGCATTGATAGTGTAATGGAATCATACTTCTTACATGCTACTGGGTCTTGAGTCTTTTGTGTGATAAAGGGGTAAATTTATTTTGCTTTACTATTACAAAATTACCATACTACCCTTCTTTAACAAAGACAAGAAGCCTCGAGAGAATTCTAAAATGGTAAGTCCATGGTTGTGCCAATCTTCATCTTTTCTCTTCTTATTCTCTATCGTTTGTTCACGTGGACACTTGGTTTATAGGGGGATTAGTTAGATGCCAAACATATTTCTTGTCCTTCTTCCATCGCTAAACTTCACGGTCTCCATTCCACACTACTTGCCTACCACTGTTGAGGGAATGTAGGCATGAAATCTTCATCATTCCTCTTCGTTGTTGATGCAGTATCTTCTTCCCAGGGTAGCGTCGTTCTATTCTCCCTTATTGTTACTGGTGTGTGTTAGAATATGTCGTGATTAAACTTGAGCTCGGGTCCTTATTCTTCTATTCTTATTCCTCTGGTCAGTTCATTTTGTGGTGTGGGGGTGCTATGTTTGAAAATAAACATCTCAATCATAGTATAACCAATCCAGATTATAACATATTCAAATATAAAACCTATATGAGATGCAGCGGAAGATTTAAAGTTACCTCTCGTCATTAGCTTGATTGATCTGAGGAGAACTGAGATCAAAATAGGATACTTGTCAAACAAATAACACTGTCAGATAAATCACAGGTTCTTCCAGCTGGTGATTAGGCACAGCGATAGCAACTTATTTTCAGTCGTTACCAATGGGGAACCTTCAGAAGAGAGCTGAGATTTAGGTTTCGCTCTGGACTCAGAAAGAGATCTCACAATCAAATGAATTGTGTTAATTTCCACCATCAAAAAATTAATCTTAAATAAACTGAGTCAATAACCTACCTTGGATTGGGCCCAATAACTACATAACACACTCAAAAATATTTATTAATTATCCTAATTAATATCTAAATAGGTTATAATAAATAATAAATATCTAACATTCTCCCACTTAGCATGTATACTCAATGTCATTGCCCTATATAGGTAAACTGATATCGTGCTACAAGAATCAAGGCGATAAGTTCCCTTTTATCGGGTATTACCTTCCAAGTATTACAGGTAGCATCATCATTTAATGTGTATCACAATATACATGAACTCAATGTTCATAGGTTTTTGTCTCAATGTTTATCAATTTCAATAACACAAAATGTATACAATCACAAATTGAAATGATAAACCACAAAATATAATTTCATTGCTCATACCTCCACTAATCAAAAGTAGGACGAAGTCCCATATGAGGTACATGTGTGACAAAGATGTTTGGCTTTAACCCTTTCGTCAAAGGATCAGCCAACATGTCTAATGTACTGATACGTTCAACAGAAACTTGGCCATCCTGAATCCTCTCTCTCAAGAAAGGAATTTAAGTTCAATAAACTTGCTATGACTTTTATTCCTTTTGTTGTTCGCTATGGATACTGCAGATGCATTATCACAGTATATTCTGATTGACTTAGAGACTGAATCCACAATCTTAAGCCCAGCAATGAAATTCCTTATCCAAATAGCTTGTGAACTTGCTTCAAAATACGCAATGTACTTAGCATCACTGGTAGAAGGAGCTATTTCAGTTTGCTTAGTGCTTCTCCATGATATAGCTCCTTCTACCAATAGGAAGATATAGCTAGATGTAAACTTGTCGAGTCTACGCATCCTCCAAGATCTGAATCTGAGTATTAAATCACGTCCAAACTGTCTGTTCTCCTGTATGTGAGCATGTAGTGTTTAGTGCCTTGTAGGTACTTAAACACTTTCTTTGTAACTGTTCAATGTGCTTCCCCAAGATTACTTTGGTATCATCCCAACATACCCACAGCAAAAGCGATGTCAGGTCTTGTATAAACCTGTACATATATCAAGCTTTCTACCGCTGAGGCATATGGAACCCTTTCCATCTGTTTCCTATCAAGCTCAGTGTCAGGACATTGACTTAGACTAAACTTGTCTCCTTTTTCAATAGGAGCCACGTTAGATAAACAGTTCTGCATCCTGAATCGTTTAAGAATTTTGACAATGTAAGCCTCTTGAGACAAACCTACAAGACATTAGGTTCTATCTCTATGGATCTTTATGCCAATGACATAAGAAGCCTCACCTATGTCTTTCATGTCAAAGCTTTTAAACAGAAACTGTTTCACCTCACGTAATAGTCCTAGATCATTAGTAGCAAGTAGTATGTCATCCATATACAAAATTAAGAATATGATTTTACTCCCACTAGTCTTGTGATATATACAATCATCCATGATATTCTCAACGAAACTGAATAACGTGATTACTTCA
The DNA here is from genome assembly GCA_037074615.1 of Leucaena leucocephala. NCBI lineage: Eukaryota > Viridiplantae > Streptophyta > Magnoliopsida > Fabales > Fabaceae > Leucaena > Leucaena leucocephala. The sequence goes on from CM073550.1 coordinate 9,280,515, forward strand.
TGGAACTTCAAGCACCACTGCCATGAAGCCTATTTCAAACCATATATTGATTTCTTCAGCTTTCACACTAATTGATCTTTACCTTTTGCAACAAATTCCTCAGGCTACTTCATGTAGACTTCTTCCTCCAGTTCACTATTGAGGAAAGTAGTCTTAACATCCATCTCCTGTAACTCCATATCAAAATTGGCAACCAATGCCATGATGATACAGAATAAATCTTTCTTAGATACAGGTGAAAATATTTCACTGTAATCGATTCCTTCCACTTGAGTTAAACCCTTGGCAACCAACCTAGCCTTGTATCATAGATGTTACCTTGTGAGTCTCTCTTGGTTTTGTAAACCTATTTACAGCCAATGGCCTTAGATATACTAGGCAACTCTACAAGTTCCCAAACATGGTTGTTTGCCATGGAATTTATTTCATCAATCATAGCATCATGCCACAACTTAGAGTTCACACTCCTCACAACCTGAGTAAACGACAAAGGATCATTCTCAACACTTATATCATAGTCAACCTCAGCAGAATACACTATATAGACATCAGGTAATACCTGTCTTCTTTCTCTAGTTGACCTCCTTAATTCAACCTCTTGGATTAAACCAGGTTGCTGAATAATGACATCCTCTATCACATTTTGTGGTGGTTCTACTTATGTGATAGGTTGACCATCAGATATATGTCCATCTTGTTCAGTACCGTCAACTTGAGCCATAGGATCTACATCACGTTCAATATCAATCCCAACAGTGGGATGATCATTAACTATTGATGTTCCCTCATGAACGATGTCAATGGTTCGCTCCATGTGATCATCTAGCAGACAATCACTCCCACTAATCACATCATTCTCAAGAAACTTAGCATTCTGAGACTCTATAAACCTTGTAGAAGGTGGAGGACAATAAAACTTGTAACCCTTAGACCTCTCCGCATAGCCTACAAAGTAAGCTCTAATGGTATTAGGGTCCAACTTCTTCTCCTGTGGATTATACGCTCTTACTTCTGCAAGATAACCCCATACCTTGAAATGATTTAAAATGGGTTTCATTCCTTTCTAGATTTTAAAGACACTACCTTTATTGGAACCCTGTTCAATGTGTGTGGTTGTCTTGAGTGCTTCCTTCCACAGAGAAGACGGCAGTTTAGAGCTACTCATCATACTCCTAACCATATCCAACAAGGTCCTATTTCTTCTCTTAGCTACACCATTCATGTCAGGTAATCCAGGCATTGTGTATTGAGCCACTATACCTTACTCTCGGAGAAAATCAGTAAATGGACCTGCCGTTTATCCTTCACTAGTATATCTGCCATAATACTCACCACTACGGTCTGATCTCACAATCTTGATTGGTTTCCCAATCTGTTTTTCTACTTCTACTTTATATTCCTTGAAAGCATATAATGCCTCACTTTTATTATAAAGCATGTAAACATACATGTATCGTGATTGATCATCAATAAAGGTGATAAAGTATCTTTGACTATGTGCAGTCAAATTAAGGCAACAATTATCCGTGTGTATAATTTCTAGCAACTCAGAACTTCTTTTAGCCCCTTTATGTGACTTATTGGTCTACTTTCCCCTTATGCAGTCCACACAATAATCAAACTCTAAATGATTTAAAGATGGAAGAATTCCATCTTTATTTAACCTTTTGATTCTATCAACAGAGATATGACCCAATCTCCTATGCCACAAGCTATAAGAATTCTCATCGATGACACTTTTCTTAGTACCATACGAAATAGAAAGAGATTGAGGCGAATCAGAAATAATTTTAAACAAGCCATTAATCATAACCAAATTCACAATCAAAATTGAATTCTTTGTCAAAGTCATAAGTTTCTTAAAAAGAACTAGATGATAATTAAATGGAATGAGCTTTGACATAGAAATTAAGTTCCTTTTATAAGAGGGAACGTAAAAAAATCATAAAGTTCTAAAACATGATTGTTTGAAAAAGTTATGTAAAAAGTTCCAACGACTTACACAAGATCTCCTCTCCCACTGCCTGAAAGGACAATTTTCTCATTAGGATATGGAGACCTACTTGACAGAAAGCCCTGCATGGTAGTCAAACTGTGGATCATCGAACCAGTGTTAATCCACCAAGTGTCATCGTTAACGCTAGAAAAGTTATATTCAAAAGTAACACACGATGAAAGCTTACCTCTTAGCTCCATAATATATTGCCTCACATCGCCAATACCTGTAAGCCTCATATCACATAGTTCAGATATGATGGCACCATCCATCAGCTCATCTGTCGGCTTAAATTGCTTATCTAAGGCTTTTAGGTATTCATTGGCTGTGTCACACTTAGGGACTACTGACCTAATACTGCTAGTGATCCTTTATTTTATAAGTAAAAGAGATGATTGGTTACTCTGCTCCCACATATTATACATTTTCTTTGCCTTTCTGTTATTGGAGGCATCATTAGGTCTCGGAGGTTTATCAAACCTCAAGGCATAATCCAAGTCCAAGAAATAGAGCTGCAGCAAAATAACATCTCTCCAATTAGCATAGTTAATGCTGCCATCTAAGATTGTTTTGTTGCTTACATCAGCCATAATCCTGGGGGCAACAAATGGATCTGTAAAATGACAACAGACAAACGTACAACAAGCTCAAAGTAATAATTTGAAGCAATCACAAGTCACTGTGCCATGTATGCATGCTTAGCTCAAATGTAGCATGCAAACAGTATAAATACGTATCACCAATGTCTACCTGTAGGCAAAGACATTAGCATAGCCATGTATTTATCTCAAGTGGTGGAATTAGAATGCATTCGTAATTTTCCAATACCTGTGGGTTAATTAGAAAATAACGATGCCATTATATCCCACCTTAATTAAATGTACAATTATGAGATATCTACCTGTAAGTAAAGATAAATCATAGCTATACATTTAATTACAATGATATTTCAAATCCATATGTGATTAATGAATGCATGCAACAGATTCAATAAATAAGGATGATGTGGCTACTTCTCAAAGAACTGCACGCTAACCACAAATATTATTCATATGTATTGACAATCCAAATATGTACAACTTAATGGAGAAATTAATTCTCCCCCTAATTAAATGTATAATCATGAGATATCTATCTGTGGTTAAAGATAAATTATAACTATACATTTAATTATAATTGATATTTTAAATCCATATGTTATTAATTAATGCACGCAACAAAAATAAATGAGGATGCTATGGCTACTCCTTACAAAAATGCATGCTAATCACAAATATCAATAACGTGCATATAAATACAAATATGCACAATATAATAGAGCATTTAATAAATTAATTTAATCAACAAATATGATTAAATAATTTAATTTAAATTCTCCCACTATTTCATGCACCCAAAAAGTATCTAATAAATTAATTTTAACTTAAAAGATTTTTACAAAAATTAAATAGTTAATTTAATTGCCAAGGGAGAAATTAAAAATAAAATAGGTAATTAAATAACATAAAAATTAAAATTCATAAATACCAAGTGGTGCATACACAAAAGTCCAAACATAGGGGCCAAAATAATTTCCAAAAACCAAAACTAAAAACTGGGCCAAAAAATGTTTTTCTAAGAAACAAAATTGTTTGGCGCCCAGCAAACAAGCAGTCCAGCCCAGAGAACAGCTTTTCAAAAAAAATCATTGTACGACCCAGATCTGTCAGCCCAACAGCAATACAACTCAAAATAAAAAATTCTTTTTTATTGGACTGGAAGGTTTACTGTTGTGGCCCAGTCAATAAGAAAGGGAAAAAAAATCCCTGCTGACAGCCCAAAAACCAGAAACACCCTAGTACGAAATTTTCATTTTTTTTTAAATCAGCTACTCTCAGTTCCTATTCAATACTGAGTCGGGTTAACTTAACCTGACTAAGCAACTTGAGACTTAGGGACAACACGGCCGCTTCTTTCAGTAATAGAACAGTGATGCCGGTGAGGTTCACTGGTGATATGTGACGGCTCTCACGGTGACCTCAGGCTCCAGTTGTCGGCGACTGGGCAGGTAGTGGATTTATTCCTTTTTTGGTTTTCTTAACAGCAATTTGCACGATGATCTCTCACTGTTTCCAGTGACTCGCGTTAACTTTTCGAGATGCCCATAGCGCCGTCATCATGGAGATATCCGTCGTCGGGAAAGCTATTCTCTGGTTTACAATCACCAGTAGTCTTGCTCTTAGTGATCTCTGGGTGACGATTTCACTGTCATAGTGATCCTCTCGTTCAAAGCTCCAGTTCTCTCTCACACCGTGAATAGAAAATATTACAATTTTTTTCTCATGAACACAAAAAATAATAAGCAAGGCAGAGGGGATCTCAAACCAGGCTCTAATACCACATATTAGAAAATAAACATCTCAATCATAGTATAACCAATTCAGATTATAACATACTCAAATATAAAACATATATGAGATGCAGTGGAAAACTTAAAGTTACCTCTCGCCATTAACTTGATTGATCTAAGGAGAACTGAGATCAAAATAGGATACTTATCAAATAAAGAACACTGTCAGATAAATCACAAATTTTTCCAGCTTGTGATTAGGCGCAACGATGGCAACTTGTTTGCAGCCGTCACCAGTGGGGAACCTTCAGAAGAGAGCTAAGATTTAGGTTTCACTCTGGACTTAGAAAGATATCTCACAATCAAATGAATTGTGTTAATTTCCACTATCAGAAAATTAACCTTAAATAAACTAAGTCAATAACCCACATTGGACTGGGCCCAATTACTACGGGCCACACTCAGAAATATTTATTAATTATCCTAATTAATATCTAAATAGGTTATAATAAATAATAAATATCTAGCATGCTAAACTCGTCTCTTTTGCTTCCTTTGATGGCTGTGAGTGGTTTTTGGTTGAGGATTGTAAGTCCTTTTCTTTGCTTTAACTGATCGTTCTAGGATTGGAGGAATTTGGGGTTTTAGTGAGTTGAAACATTGGAGGAGGAGATACACTTACAGGTATTTTCATAAATTTTCATTTAATGTTACAAGAGGAATAATATGATTTTCGGTGTTGCTTTTCTTTAGTTTAAATTTATATAAAGAACTAAGCTATATAAATTATAATAAGTTATGTATTGATGTTTGAAAATTATTAGGCAAGATATTCTGATGGTGAGAAGTTTAATGAAATTGTTTGGTAATTGTTGCACATCAGGTGTTTGTTAAAAGGCTTGAGAGGAAATTATAACTAAATGGATGGATAATTGGGACTACAGTCATATAGGGTAATTATAGTGTATAAATTTAATTTATTTAATGTTACAATATAGGAAGTCAGGTTCTTTCTTCATTTCTCAAGACAATTAAAGATTAAGAATTATAAATAGAATTTAGATGTATGTGTTAGAAGAAAGTTGAAAAGGAAAATTGGATTTGGGTGTTTTGTGGGGTATGAAGTGGTGAATGAAAGGAAGGTAGAAGTTATGCATATCTGTTTGGATGATTGCTTGACTCCTTAGTTTAAATCTTGTGATGAGATGAAACTTGGAAGCATTATAATACTATGATGATGATGTTGGTAAGAAGATTGTTGGGAAATTTTAATGATTATGCTTGTTTATTCTTATGTTAGTACGTACTTGAGAGCATATGAAAGTAAAAGGATATTTGAAGTAACTATATGGTTCTTTTGGTTTAGGTGTGTGGCTACAAGGATGACTATTTTGGGAAGTCTTCGAATGAGTGAATTGTATTTTGAGAATGCAACATGTAAGTCAATAGCGTCCCAATTGATTTGTGCATAAATTTTCTTTTATCAAAATATTGATTTAAGTACATTTATCATGATATTATTTTAATTATGATGTTGATTATTGTCATAATGGAAGTATTTATTTTTATGATACTGGTTAGTTTTGAAAGAAGAGCTAGATTTATTTTACGAGTGATTATCCACATATTTTAAGCATAATGATAACATTTTATTTTATGATTTATTAAAATATTTGATCAATGTGATTCATGCATGGAGATGGCGAAAAGATTTTTCTAATGAAAATTGTGATCCTGTTGAAAAGTAATGACATTTAAGTGATGTAGATTCCATGCATTCTTGAAAATGTTCAAGAGACTGAATTCAAAATGCTGATTGCTAACAGTAGTCCCATTAGCCCTTGGCGTGCCATGGTTAACACATAGCTCACTTGGTATTTCCAGGCATTGTCTCGCGCTTGTTATTTCGCTTGTTTCTTGGCTCACGCTTGTTATTTAGCTTGTTTCTTGGCTTTGAGCTATACTTGGTTACTTATCTTTATGGACTGTGTCCACACTTGCTTTCATAGCTTCGTGCTGTGTTTGGTTAGTTGCTCTCGTGGATTTTGTGTCCATATTTATTATTCGTTCTAATAAAGTTCTATGAAAAATGAGATTTAAAATTATTGTTTTAGTCTGATTTCATTAAACAAGTTTTATCATGTACTTGATTTATACATTGAACTATTTACGTTACTCTTAATTGTTTTGCAAGATTGTAGTTTAAAGTTCATTTAATCATCTTGCAATTATTATATATATTTGGTGTAAGTGTTATTGAATTATTTGGAATTATGAAGTATGCATTTATATTTCTTTATGTTAGCTGATTTTGTAACTACAATATTATTTCTCTCCTTTTATTTCTTTAATTTAAATTGGGACATTATTCACTAAAAAATATTTTAGTCTTAGATAATGTAGCTAACCATTGCTCATTGAAGATCTAAACTACTACTACTAGCTTGGAGTTTAAGCATTTTGAAGGATTCCCTAATTAATGTAAAAATCTTAAACTCTTGCATGTGTATATTTGCAAGACTTATTTTAGGTGTTCCACTTATGCTATATATGGGATCCTCGACTTATTTATTGTTTGTATATCTATTGGTGTGGAGCATAGCTCCTTTTCGACTGAATTGTGTTTATCTTATTGTTGTGGAATGTGGAGTCTTCAGAAGGTCCCATTTATAACGGAGATTCAGCCGAAATTCCTATAGGATAGTTTATCCCTTTTGGCTATATGAAATATATTCACAGAGTTTATATTATATGGTAAATATGTTTATACAGTATAAAAAATATGTTTATAAATAAATATAAAAAATTTTACATATCTAAAGGGGAGAAAAACAAAAAAAAAACAATTTGAATTTCAAAAGGACAAATTGGGTTTCACAATATTAAAAATGACAGATTGGAAAGAAGGCCCAATCTATCATTTACAAATTTGTGTACAAAGACCAAATTAGCCTTCACTTTTCTAATGGTATTTACAAGTTTGACAATACGATTTACAACTTTGTCAATGGTGTTTACAACTCTGACAATAGTATTTGCAACTCTTATGATAGTATTTATAACTCTGACAATAGTATTTGCAATTTTGACATTAGTGTTTGTAACTTTGACAATGGTATTTGTAACTTTATCAATGGTATTTGTAACTCCCACAGTGGTATTAACAATTTCAATAATGATATTTGCAACTCTCGCAATAGTATTTGCAACTCCCGCAAAGGAAAAGAAACAACTTTGCCAATGGGATTAATAAATTTGCCAATAATATTTGTAATTCCTACAATAGAATTTGCAAGTTTGTCAATAGTATTTACAACTCCCGCAATGGTATTTGCAACTTCAACAACGGAGAAGAAGCAACTTTGCTAATGGTATTTACAACTTCCACAATTATATTTGCAATTTTGCCAATAGGATTTGCAAGTTTGTCAATGGTATTTGTAACTTCTACTGGTATTTGTCACTTTCACAACAGGATTTGGAACTTTGTCAATGGTATTTGCAACTCCCACAATGGTATTTGCAATTTTGCCAATGGGATTAACAATTTTGCCAATGTTATTTGTAACTCCCATAATAGTATTTGCAGCTTTACCAATGGTATTTATAAGTTTATTAATGGTATTTGTAACTCTTACTAATATTTGCAAATACCATTTGTAAAGTTGAAAATCCCATTGTGGAAGTAGCAAATACTAATAGGAGTTATAAATACCATTGATAAACTTGTAAATACCATTGGCAAAGTTGTTAATCCTATTGGCAAAGTTGCTTCTTCTCCATTGTGGGAGTTGCAAATACCATTGGCAAAATTACAAATACCATTATGGGAATTGTAAAAGCTATTGGCAAAGTTGTTAATCCCTTTGACAAAGTTGCTTCTTCTCCGTGGTGGAAGTTGCAAATACCATTATGAGAGTTGCAAATACCATTGATAAAGTTTCAGATCCCATTGAAAAGTGGAAAATACCAATAGAAGTTATAAATACTATTGACAAACTTACAAATACTATTAGCAAAGTTGCAAATATAATTGTGGGAGTTGCAAATACCATTGGCAAAGTTGCTTATTCTCCGTTGTGGGAGTTATAAATACCATTGGCAAAGTTGCTTTTTCTCTGTTGTGGGAGTTACAAATACCATTGGCAAAGTTGCTTTTTCTCCGTTGTAGGAGTTACAAATACTATTGCAGGAGTTGTAAATACCATTAACAAAGTTGTAAATTGTATTGTAAGAGTTACAAATATTATTGGCAAAGTTATTAATCCCATTGGCAAAATTGTTTCTTCTCTTTTGCGGGAATTACAAATACGATTGCGGAAGTTGTAAATATCATTGTTGAAATTGTAAATACCACTATGGGAGTTACAAATACTATTGATAAAGTTGCAAACACTATTGTCAAAGTTATAAATATTATTATCAAAGTTACAAACACCATTGTCAAAATTGTAAATATTATTGTTAAAATTATAAATACTATTATAGGAGTTGTAAATATTATTGTCAAAGTTGTAAATACCATTGGCAAAGTTGTAAATCGTATTGTCAAACTTGCAAATACCATTATCAAAGTAAAAGCTAATTTGGTCTTTCTACATAAATTTACAAATGACAGATTGGACCTCCTGCCCAATCTATCATTTTCAATATTGAGAAGCCTAATTTATTTTTTTAAAATTCAAATGGGTTTTTTTTATCTTTCTCCCTATTTAAAGCTTACGAAATGTGGGTTATCTTATATTTCAAATTAGTTACCCCTTAATTTTTCGGATGTGACAACTAAAATGATATTTTAAATACTTAATTGGTATCAAAGTGGTTAAACTAAATAGACATGAAATTAAGTAATTAAATTAGCATTTTACATTAGTGTATTATTTCTAATAATTTTTTATTTAATAGATATTTGATTGGGGCGACATTACTCTGTATTTAATGTGAGAAATGACATTATGCTATCCTGGATTTTAGGGTGTCTAATGTGTTACCAAAAAAATTAAGGGATAAAATTGAACTTTAACCTAATATACATCTATACTCATAATCACATTATTTTTACGTATAAAGCTAAAAATATATTAATTTATTGACATATGATTTGACTATAATCCAATGAGTAAATTGTAAATTACTTACTTGACTGGTTTAATGACAGATTGAGTTTTTAAAATTTTGATTAAGCTATAATAATTGGCCTTAAAATTATAAATAGGGTTTAAGAGTTTGAGCCTTATAGGTTATGCGTATTAGGGGTCCATTAATGTTTAATACAATTTTGTGGTGAGTTTTGTTTGGAAAAATAAAAAAAAGGGAAAAAGACAAAGAAAGTTCATTTCAATTTCATAAAGACAAATTAGGTATCTCAATATTAAAAATGACAGATTAGGTAGGAGGTCCAAACTTCCATTTGTAAATTTATGTGTAAAGACTAAATTAACCTTCACTTTACTAATAGTATTTGTAAGTTTGACAATATGATTTATAACTTTATCAATAGTATTTGCAACTCTAACAATAGTATTTGCCACTCCTACAATGGTATTTACAAGTTTGCTAATAGTATTTAAAAGTCCGGCAATGGTATTTGTAACTCTCATAATGGTATTTATAATTTTGACAATGGTATTTACAATTTTGACAATGATGTTTACAATTAAACAATGGTATTTGAAACTTTGACAATGGTGTTTGCAACTTTGCAATAGTATCTGTAACTCCTATAATAGTATTTGTAACTTTGCCAATAGTATTTGCAAGTCCCACAATGGAGAAGAAGTAACTTTACCAATGGGATTAACAATTTTGTCAATGGTACTTGTAACTCCCATTATGGGATTTGCAACTTTATCAATGGTATTTACAACTCCCACAACGAAGAAGAAGTAACTTTGCTAATGAAATTAACAACTTTGTCAAAGGTATTTGCAACTTTGTCAATAGTATTTGTAAATTTGTCAATAGTATTTGTAACTCCTGCTGGTATTTGCCACTTCCACAATAGTATTTGTAACTTTATCAATGGTATTTGCAACTCCCACAATGGTATTTGTAACTTTTCTAATGGCATTGCAAGTTTATCAATGATATTTGCATCTCTCACTGGTATTTGCCACTTTCACAATAGGATTTGCAACTTTACTAATGGTATTTATAACTCCCATAAAAGTATTTGCAACTTTGCTCATGGGATTTACAAGTCAATTTGATTTGCAAGTCTGACAGTGACATTTGCCATTATTGCTATGGTATTTATAACTTCTACAGTGGGATTTTCAACTGCTCTAATGTAATTTATAACTTTACCTAATATATTTACAACTGAACTTGTAAGATATTGTTTTCGGTTTGTAACTCCTGTAATGGGATTTGAAACTTTAACAATGAGATTTGTAACTTTTCTTAAGACATTTACAACTCTCTAACAAAGTTATTGTAATTGTTTTCGGTTTGTCACTTCTCTAATGGTATTTATAACTCCTCTAATAGAATTTACAACTTCAACAATAAGATTTACAACTTTTCCTAAGACATTTACAACTATGTAATGAAGTAATTGCAATTGTAAAGATGAGCTTCTCTTGGATGATGTGTCTTCCATTTGCAAAAACATATCAGATGCAACTCACAGAAAAAATTCACAGTAATCCTCTTTTCCTTTTGCAGAAACACATCAGATATTGTAAGGAATTGGAAAACACGCAGCAGAAATTAACATAAAAATTTTTTCATTCCCTGCCAGGATCTATCGTATGTGTTTAAGTTCAGTGGAAAGAAGTATTACCCTCAGTATTCAGTCACGACTTTCTCAGCTTTTGGTTGGGATGTCCACAGCTTCTCTCCGCGGCTCGTAAATGTATATATACTTCAAACGTGATAAAGATTTAATTTATCCTTATAAATTAAATCTTATAAATATCCCTTATAGATAATATATATATACGAATTTATATATATATATATATGAATATAAATATAAATAAATATATACATCCACCCTGGATCATTCATTGAATCTAGACATGTCTTAGATTCAATGAATATGGACATCATAACTCGTTTTGGGCTATTTTGTGTGCGACCCTGTAGGCCCATATGAAGTTGGCAGTGGGCCATTTGCTATACTGCCCCACAAGTCGCAAGCGATCTCTAGCAAGACATAACAACTACCCAAATCATATGAGGATAGTTAAACGATGTAACCTTTCATACAACCATATCATGTCCCTTCTGTCACGCGATATTTTGGTCATGGATAAGGCATGGATAATGTCATCCTCCTATTCCTGACCGTTACTTTCTCGATCCCTGAGTAGTCTAACTATAGAAATGAAACTTCCTTTCCATTACAGTATGGCCATACATTTCTCAGACTCACTCATCGAGGGGCCCAGTAATATCTCTCTACGAATATGAGGGACAAATTCCATCTTGACCATTCACATTCCCCGCATGAAAAACCACTAAGCCCAACATAATCTTTATTATCACTCGGTCAAAAGTAACTTTTGACTAGGTCAAAGCTAAGCGTTTGTCATGTAGGAATCTATGATGATCTCAGGTCAAAGGGCACAGTGACATGGTTTGTATATGACAGAAGCTTATGACTTAACCCATGCAGCTCTCTCATAGCGGGTTGGTCCAACACCTTGTACTCTTACATGTGCCTATGACTTTGATTTATATCTCTATACATCTTCAAAGTCATACTGGTCTTATTTTATCTCTGCTCTCGCATAGATGATCGACTAGAGATATTTAAGATAAGATCATGAGTTATCCAAGGATGGTCATCACAGTAAACATGCAAATAATATGATAATACAATTAATAAATTCATAAATCAACAATGTTCATAAGACAATGATTGGCTCCTAGGGCACAATTTCCAACAGATATAACTCAATAAGTAGATCCAAGCGTAGACAAAATTGTTATGGTCATTGACAACAAAACTTGTTGCACATTTGAGTTATTTGCCAAATGTAGGAGATAAAAAGAATTGAAGATCTTAAGTATTATATTTTTACAATCTAAGTGGTGCAATTAGATTCCCACTAAAATAAGATAAAATTATGACTAAAACATTGACCAATATTTCCCTTCAATTTGACACCCTTTCTCGAAAACCTAATACCCAAATTTCAAAGCTAGATGTTATAGTCACCATTATAACAAGCTCCACAGGAATGCAAAGTTATGTGCTAAAGGTGCAAAAATTTTATCAGTTGCTTCTTAGAAAAGCGAACCTCATTACACAAAAAGTGAAACAAAATGCAACATTAAATAAACATATATTGATCCAAACACTCCAATTCAGCCCCAAAATCCTCAGAAAGATTGAGGAAGGGACTTCTGATGAAGATGGAAAGGCATAGGAAGAAAGAATTTGCTCATGTTTTCTTTGCTTGTAGCAGTCAACTTTAAGTGTCTTAGTATAGTTTCCCATATGCGTAAGAGGTCTTTTGCCAATTTGCAGCTCAGCCAAAAAGGTCTCCCGCAAGCTTCATTTCCTATGAGCACTAATAGTTCCTTCTTCACATTGATAAATGACAAACTTGTAAATATCATTATAGGAGTTACAAATATCATTGACAAAATTGCAAACACCATTGTCAAAATTACAAATAATATTGTCAAAGTTGCAAACACTATTGTCAAAGTTGCAAATACCATTGTCAAAATTATAAATACCATTATGGGAGTTGCAAATACCATTGTCAGACTTGTAAATACTACTAGTAAAGTTATAAATACTATTATAGGAGTGGCAAATACCATTGTTTGAGTTGCAGATATCATTGGCAAAATTATAAATCGTATTGTCAAACTTGCAAATATCATTAGCAAAGTGAAGGCTAATTTAATCTTTACACATAAATTTACAAATGACAAATAATATTGAGATGCCCAATTTCTCTTTATGAAATTGAAATTGACTTTCTTTGTCTTTTTCCCAAAAAAAATACCTTTTGAATATTAAAAGAACAAATTGGTAATCTCAATTTACATATTCTAAATTGGTTAGATGGTGAATCTAGGATTTTAATATTTGGCTAAAAGACAAAACTATCCTATAGAGTATTTTTAAAAGAAGGGAAAGCTAGACTTCACTAAGTATAATGATATTAAGAACACATCCATTCATTTTTTACTACTTTCATAATACTATTTATAACTGCTTTTAATCCCCTTAAAATTTCGAGAAAATTCAACAAGGGCATCATTTAAATTGTTTTTTATACTTGTAAAGATATTGACAAAATTATTTTTAGGACTTTAGTAATGCCATTAACAACTCATTCTTTTGCATTATTTAAGCTATTTAGTATTCTTATGATATTGATAACGCGTCTAATCACTTTAACAACTATAGTAACATCATTTATAACTATATTTTTATCATTTCAATAATTCAATTCGGGGTTATTATTTAAGTTGTGTAAAATACTCGTAATGATATTGACAATACATCTATGTAAGGAATTGGAAGACACGCAGCGGAAATTAACTTAAAATTTTTTCCATTCCTTACCAGGATCAACCATATGTGTTTAAGTCAAGTGGGAAGAAGCATTACCCTCAGTGTTCCTCAGTGATATCCACAGCTTCTGGTCACGAGTTTACAGCTTCTCTCCATGGCTCGTGCTCCCTTTCCTATCGTAAGAAGTCGACGACTCAGGTCAGCTTCCTCTACTGGTATCCACACGAACAGCGTTCCAACCACGAACGACGTGCTAGCGTCTCCTGTCCCTCCAGAGCTTTCTCAAGAATTCGTCCTCTCCGTCTCTATTTCAGCAATTTCTTATCTGCAAACCTTTTGCAGATTCCACTTTGGCCTTTTTGTGTTCTATATCTTTCAAAACGTAGCTCCTAAAATCGGATATATAGGATGCTATGCTTTTTCCTCTACCGAATTGGATTTTAGAGTTAATCTTATATTAATTCTAAAATTAATACAATATCATATATTGTATAATTTGATAAGAAACTAATTAAATAAATAATATTTATATTAAATTTGTCCCACAGATTTAATTCACCTATTTATTTAACTTAAAATAAAGATCAGACTGAACTATACTTGATTTATTCTCATAAATCAAATTTGAGATATCATATCAATTTGAATTTTAAATTCAAATGTGATAGAGATTTAATTTATCCTTATAATTTAAATCTTATAAATATCTTTTATATGAGATATCCTATCAATTTGAATTTCAAATTCAAACGTGATAGAGATTTAATTTATTCTTATAAATTAAATCTTATAAATATCTCTTATATATAATGTATATATACGAATTTATATATATATACGGATATAAATATAAATAAATATATACATCCACCCTGGATCATTCATTGAATCTGGACATGTCTTAGATTCAATGAATATGGATATCATAGCTCATGTTAGGCTATTTTGTGTGTGACCCTATAGGCCCATATGAAGTTGGCAGTGGGCCATTTGCTATACTGGCCCACAAGTCGCAAGCGATCTCTAGCAAGACAAAACAACTACCCAATTCATATGAGGATAGTTAAACGATGTAACCTTTCATACAACCATATCATGTCCCTTCTGTCACGCGATATTTTGGTCATGGATGAGGCATAGATAATGTCATCCTCCTATTCCTGACCGTTACTTTCTCGATCCCTGAGTAGTCTAACTATAGAAATGGAATTTCCTTTCCATTACAGTATGGTCATACATTTCTCAGACTCACTCATCAAGGGGCCCAGTAATATCTCTCTACGAATGTGAGGGACAAATTCCATCTTGACCATTCACATTCCTCCACACGGAAAACCACTCAGCCCGAACATAGTCTTTATGATCACTCGGTCAAAAGTGACTTTTGACTAGGTCAACGCTGAGCGTTTGTCATGTAGGAATCTATAATGATCTCAGGTTAAAGGGCATAGTGACATGGTTTGTATATGAGAGAAGCTTATGACGTAACCCGTGCAGCTTTCTCATAGCAGGTCATTCCAACACCATGTACTCTTATATGTACCTATGACTTTGATTTATATCTCTATACATCTTCAAAGTCATAGTGGTCTTATTTCATCTCTGCTCCCGCATAGATGACCGACCAGGGACATTTAGGATAAGATCATGAGTTATCCAAGGATGGTCATCACAATAAACATGCAAATAATATGTTAACACAATTAATAAATTCATAAATCAATAATGTTCATAAGACAATGATTGGCCCCTAGGGCACGATTTCCAACAACCTCCCACTTGCACTAGGTACAATAATTAATTTGACTAATTCCCATTGACCTAACATGACGCTCATGCTTTGCCTGCACAAGCGGCTTTCTTAGAGGATCAGCAACATTATCTTCTCCTGCTACTTTACATATTTTTATATCACCTCTATCATTGATTTCTCTGATGAGATGAAATCGCCTAAGTATATGCTTGTTCCTTTGATGTGACCTAGGCTCTTTGGCCTGTGCAATGGCACCGCTATTGTCACAAAGCAAAGTTATTTATTGGATCTGAGATGGTAGGTATTACCCCTAGTTTCTTGATGAACTTTCTGATCCAAACGACTTCCTTAGCTGCATCAGATACTGCTATATACTCAGCTTCCATTGCAGAATCTGCTACAGTGCCCTGTTTAGAGCTCTTCCATCTTACTGCTCCATTATTGAGGAGGAATATATATCCAGACTGCGATTTTTGGTTATCCTGGTTAGTTTGGAAACTTGCATCTGTGTAACCAGTTACACAGAGTTCATCATCCAATCCACCATAGACCAAAAATAAGTCCTTAGTCCTTCTTAAGTACTTAAGGATATTCTTGACAGTAGTCCAATGGCCCTCACCAGGGTCCTATTGATATATGCTAGTCATACTTAAGGCAAACGAGACATCTGGTCGAGTACATAACATGGCGTACATGATAGATCCTATGGCCGAGGCATATGGAACTTTACTCATGTGACCTCACTAATCAGTTATACTAGGACATAGATCTTTGCTGAGGTGAACACCATGAGACATGGGTGTCAAACCCCTCTTTGATTCGTGCATACTGAACCTATGCATTATTTTGTCTATGTATGTACTCTAAATGAGTCCTACAAGTCTTTTAGATCTGTCTCTATAGATCCTGATTCCTAGGATGTAGGTGGCTTCACCCAAGTCTTTCATCGAGAAAGACTTTCCTAACCAAGACTTGACAATCTGCAAGGTAGGAATGTCATTCCCAATAAGTAGGATATCATCAACATAGAGTACTAAAAACACAACTGTTCTCCTACTAACCTTCTTGTACACACAAGGTTCATCAATGTTTTGAAGAAATCCAAACTCTTTGACTACTTCATCAAAATGATGATTCCAACTCCGAGAGGCTTGCTTCAGTCCATAAATGGACCTTTGAAGCTTGCACACTTTACCAGAGTCCTCAAAACGCACAAACCCTTCAGGTTGTGTCATGTACACATCCTCAAGGAGCTTTCCATTAAGGAAGGTTGTCTTGACGTCTATCTGCCATATTTTATAGTCATAATATGCTGCCATGACAAAGAGGATTCTGATTGATTTGGCCATTGCAAATGGGGAAAAGGTCTCATCATAGTCCACACCATGAGTTTGAGTAAATCCTTTTGCAACCAGTCGTGCCTTGAAGACATTTACATTGTCATCCATGTCAGTTTTCTCCTTTAAAACCTACTTACACCCGACAGTTTTTACACCTTCAAGCGAGTCGACTAAGGTCCAAACCTTATTGTCGTACATGGATTGCATCTTAGACTTCATGGGATTAATTTATTTTTCAGAGTTTAGTCCCACTATAGCTTCTCAATAGGTAGTCGGCTCATTATGCTCAATGAGTAACACATCACGACTATCAGAAATCAGAAATCCACATCTCTGAGGCTGAAATCGTGTCCTATTAGATTTCTGTGGACCTTGCATTACTTGAGGAGTCTCAACAACTTGTTGTGAGTCTTCTCTGTTTTCCATCTGCGGTTCTGTGGTGCCTTGTGGCTCTTGAACTTCTTCGAGGTGTACCTTACTCCCACTGGTTCTTTTAGAGATAAATTCTTGTTCGAGAAAGATACCATTTCTGACAACAAACACTTTGTTATCAGCAGGGTTGTAGACGTAATATCCCTTGGTTTCCTTAGGATATCCCACAAAAAGGCACTTTGAGGATTTGGGCACTAATTTGTCTGAGGCTTGTTGTTTAACATAGACCTTGTATCCCTAAATTTTGAGGAAATACAAACTAGGCGTCCTCCTAGTCCATATCTCGTACGAAGTCTTTCCAATTGCCTTAGATGGAACACGATTGAGTGTGAACGCAGCTGTCTCTAGGGCATGGACCCAAAAGGAGGGCGGAAGATCTGTTCGACTCATCATGGATCGAACCATATCTAATAGTGTTCGATTCCTCCATTTAGAAATGTCATTCCATTGTGGTGTCCCTGGACGAGTCAATTGTGAGACTATCCCACAACTCCTAAGATGATCTATGAACTCTTGGCTCAAATATTCACCACCCCGATCAGATCGAAGGGCTTTAATTGTTTTGCCAAGCTAGTTTTGTACTTCATTTTGAAATATTTTGAACTTTTCAAAAGATTCAGATTTATATTTCATCAGATAGATATACCCATATCTGCTGAAATCATCTATGAATGTTATGAAGTACGAATAACCTTCTCTGGCATTTGTGTTCATCGGTCCACACACATCTGTATGTATGAGACCCAATAAATTAGTGGCCCTCTCACTGCGCCCAGTGAAAGGTGACTTTGTCACCTTTCCTAACAAGCAAGACTCGCAAGTGTCATATGATTCAAAATCAAATGAGTTTAGAAATCCATCTTGATGGAGTTTGGAAATGTGTTTCTCGTTTATATGGCCCACACGATAGTGCCAGAGGTATGTGGGATTCAAATTGTTTGGTTTGACCCTTTTGGCAGTTATGTTATAGATATTTCCATGATTGGGTTGTTCCAAATTTAATATGTAATGATCAACATGCAAATCACCATGAGCATAGAAAACATCATTACGATAAATAGAACATCTACTATTCCCAGCAATGGAAGTGAAATCTTCCTTATCCAAATAAGAAAGTGAAACAATGTTACTACTTAAAGCAGGAATATAATAGCAATTATTCAAAACTAACAAAAGCCCAGTGGGTATAACTAATTCATAAGTGCCTACAGCTAACGCAGCAACCCTTGCTCTGTTTCTAACTCGTAGGTCAACCTCGCCCTTTTTCAGCTTCCTACTGTCCTTTAGTCCCTACACATTTGTACAAATGTGAGAACCACATGCAGTATCTAATACCCATGAGGTGGAAGTAGAAAGATGAATGTCTATAACATAAATACCTAAAGTGATAGCCCCGCTATCCTTCTTGTTCTTTTTCAGATCTTCGAGGTAGAGTTTGCAATTCCTCTTCCAATGACCAGGTTCATTACAGAAGAAGCAGACTTCTTCCTTCGGAGGCTTTGCCTTCTTTGGTGCAGGCTTGGTTTCGGGCTTGCCTGACTCTTTGGTATTACCTGATAAGCCATGACCCTTCCCCTTGCCTTTGCCTTTCTTTTTCATACCCTTTCCTTTCTGAACCATCAAAATAGTACTGGGCTTCTTCTTAAGACTCAGCTTAGCAGTTTTAAGCATCCCATGCAGTTCAGAAATAGATTTCTCCACATTGTTCATGTTGTAGTTCATGACAAACTGGTCATAACTTTCTGGAAGTGAGTTCAAGATCAAATCCATAGCTAACTCCTGGCTCATGGGAAATCCAAGCCTCTCAAGGTGATCAATATACCCTTTCATCTTTAAGACATGAGTACTGACTGATGCACCTTCAGCCATCTTGTAGGAATATAAGGCCTTAGTGGTCTGATACCTCTCTTGCCTTGCCTATTGCTGGAACATTTCCTTGAGATGCACAATCATCTCATAAGCCTCCATGTGTTCCAGATCTCTTTGGAGCTCCGGAACCAAGGTGGCTAGCATCAAGCATCTCACATCGACAGAGTCTTCCTTATGCTTCGTGTAAGCATCTCTCTAAGCTCTAGGAGCATTAGCCGCTGGCTCTTCAGGAATGGGTTGATCTAGGATATGCGCCTTTCTTTCCTGCTTAAGAACAATTCTCAAGTTCCTAAACCAGTCAAGAAAGTTTGTCCCATTGAGTTTATCCTTCTTAAGGACAGATCGCAAGATAATGTAGCAGTATTACTAGTCATCATAATTCTATAATTAAAATATGCAATTTAATTAGCAATCTCCCACTAAATAAACAACCCTCAATGCAATAGTTAGTGGGCTAAGATCCATATTTGGTTCAAACTTAAGTCCGCTTTGGCAGGGTGCTTAAATTAAGTTATTTAGGTAGGTAACACCTTTACCAATTATATTAAATGTAACTCTTAGATGTTCATGGGATCCTATCATCATATGATCTGTCATGTTTTTAATCCCATATAATGCCTTGAGACCCAAAACCATTTTGTTAATCTCAATTAAGTCAAACAATAATAAACATGTGAGAGTAGCACCATTACTCTTGCTTATCTCCCCAAGATAACTCAAATGCACCCACTTTGGTGGAGTGCACAATTGAGTGATCGAGGTTTTGACAAGTGTTCATAAATTGACGGCATTATGACTTAAGATTTCATCTAGAGGGCTTAATTTAACTATCTGGTTTATAAGAATGCATGTTTCTCAGTTTGTATCTCATACAAGTAATATGCATGTTTATGATATAATTATAAGATGCATAATTTAAACGTGATACAATATGGCTCACCTATCCTAAGTCCTCTCAAGCCAATGAGAGGAGCTCTCTAGTAAGAAGAGGGAAATTACATATAGAAATATCTTTTAACATTTGAGGGGAGTGAGATGAGAAGAGAAGGTACATTGAGAGTATATATAGGAAGGCACGGCACGCAGGCTGTATTTAAAACTTACAACGCTTGCAATCTAGAGCCATATTGTTCACCATACCCAAGCATTCAAGAATCAACATTCAGATTTAATTGAAGGGCAATTAAAGTTTCAAAACTAAAATATTCACAAAACAGTATATGTTACGGTTATGTTGTGCTACGAATAGGTAGCCATGGCAGTCCCGCTAGCCGGTTAGACCCCATCTATGTTAATTGATCAAATCAAAATATATCACCACCGATTTCAATTCCCTTTTAGATTCCTTTTATGTCATACATAACACGGATCCCTTATATGTCACACATAAAATGCATATTATATGATCACCTACGACTAACATATATCATATGAATCAACAATCAAGGCTAACTTAAACACAAAACGGCATGGCTCTAATACCACTGTAAGGAATTGGAAGACATGCAGCGAAAATTAACTTAAATTTTTTTTCATTCCTTGCTAAGATCTACCGTATATGTTTAAGTCAAGTGGGAAGAAACATTACCCTCAGTGTTCCTCAGCGACTTCCACAGCTTCTGGTCACGACGTTCACAGCTTCTCTCCGCAGCTCGTGCTCTCTTCCTATCGCAAGAAGTCGACGACTCAGGTCAGCTTCCTCTACTGGTATCCACACGAATAATGTTCCAACCACGAACGACATGCTAGCGTCTTCTGTCCCTCTAGGGCTTTCTCAAGAATTCGTCCTCTCCGTCTCTATTTCGGCAATTTCTTATATGCAAACCTTTTGCAGATTCCACTTCAGCCTTTCTATGTTCTATATCTTTCAAAACGTAGCTCCTAAAATCAGATATATAGGATGCTATGCGTTTTCCTCTACCGAATTGGATTTTGGAGTTAATCTTATATTAATTCTGAAATTAATACAATATCATATATTGTATAATTTGATAAGAAACTAATTAAATGAATAATATTTATATTAAATCCATCCTACATATTTAATTCACCTATTTATTTAACTTTAAATAAAGATGAGACTGAACTATATTTGATTTATTATCATAAATCAAATTTGAGATATCATATCAATTTGAATTTCAAATTCAAATGTGATAAAGATTTAATTTATCTTTATAAATTAAATCTTATAAATATCTCTTATATGAGATATCCTATCAATTTGAATTTCAAATTCAAACGTGATAGAGATTTAATTTATCCTTATAAATTAAATCTTATAAATATCTCTTATATGAGATATCTTATCAATTTGAATTTCAAAGTTAAACGTGATAAATATTTAATTTATCCTTATAAATTAAATCTTATAAATATCTCTTATATATAATGTATATATACGAATTTATATATATATACGAATATAAATATAAATAAATATATACATCCATCCTGGATCATTCATTGAATCTGGACATGTCTTAGATTCAATGAATATGGACATCATAGCTCGTGTTGGGTTATTTTGTGTGCGACCCTGTAGGCCCATATGAAGTTGGCAGTGGGCCATTTGCTATACTGGCCCACAAGTTGCAAGCGATCTCTAGCAAGACATAACGACTACCCAAATCATATGAGGATCGTTAAATGATGTAACCTTTCATACAACCATATCATGTCCCTTCTGTCACGCGATATTTTGGTCATGGATGAGGCATGGATAATGTCATCCTCCTATTCCTGACCGTTACTTTCTCGATCCCTGAGTAGTCTAACTATAGAAATGGAACTTCCTTTCCATTACAGTATAGCCATACATTTCTCAGACTCACTCATCGAGGGGCCCAGTAATATCTCTCTACGAATGTGAGGGACAAATTCCATCTTGACCATTCACATTCCTCCACACGGAAAACCACTCAGCCCGAACATAGTCTTTATGATCACTCGGTCAAAAGTGACTTTTGACTAGGTCAAAGCTGAGCGTTTTTTATATAGGAATCCATGATGATCTCAGGTCAAAGGGCATAGTGACATGGTTTGTATATGAGAGAAGCTTATGACGTAACCCATGCAGCTCTCTCATAGTGGGTCAGTCCAACACCATGTACTTTTACATGTGCCTATGACTTTGATTTATATCTCTATATATCTTCAAAGTCATACTGGTCTTATTTCATCTCTGTTCCCGCATAGATGACCGACTAGGGACATTTAAGATAAGTTCATGAGTTATCCAAGGATGGTCATCACAGTAAACATGTAAATAATATGATAACACAATTAATAAATTCATAAATCAATAATGTTCATAAGACAATGATTGGCCCCTAGGGCACGATTTCCAACAATCTAACTATTTTCACAAATTCATAAATGTCATTCACAACTCATCTCCTATTATGAATATTAGAATGTGGATGTTCATTTTTCTCTTTAACTTCAACTTCAACTATTATATTACTCCTCTACTACTATATTAACTATCTTCCTTTTCAACTTCAATTTCCACTGTTATCTCTTTTATTCATATACTACTACATTAAGTTTGTAACTTTCACTACGTCATTTATAAATTTTATTGCTTACTATTTGTCATTCAAGTTCAAATGTAACCTACATATAAGGTTATACCTATAAATAGGGTATACCATTTGTGTTGTAAAGTAAATAGAAAAATACAATATAATTCTCTCATTTTCTTATCATCTTTTCCCTCCTCTTAATATTATTGCCAGTTTTACAATTTCTTTTTTGCATTATTTAAGCTATTTACTACAATTGCAACCAATATTGGCAATACCTACAACTATTATAACAACTTTGATAATGCTATTTACAAATATTTTTTTATCACTTAAGGAATTCAACTGGGTCATTATTTAAGTTGTTTATCAGCTCTACTTATTTTTACAATTTGGGTAATTTCATTAACAACTCATTTTTTTATATTACTTTAAGTTGTTTACCATACTCGCAATGGTATTGACAACATCTCCAGCCATTTTCACAATTTCAATAATGCAATTAAGAACTCGTTCTTTTACATTATTTAAGAACAACTCATTCTTTTACATTATTTCAGCTATTTACCACACTTGCAACAATAATGATAACACATCCGGCAATTTTAACAATATCAACAATACTATCAACAACTAATTATTTTGCAATTTCCAAACTTGGCAAATTCAACTAGGGGATTCATTTTTAAGTCATAATTATTCATCCATTGCATCCATCCATACCATGAAATTGAAATACACCCAATTCATATGCTATATAACTAAGAAATACATCCGATTCATATGCTATATAACTAACATCTCAAATTGAATTTCCATCAACATTCATTGGGGCAAAGATGATGACTGAAGTAAGAGAGAAGAGAGAGAGAGAGAGAGCGATCACATATGCTAAAGGTTAGAAGAGAGAACAAAAGGTAAACACAATGCTTTAAATCACATAGAGAAGAGAAAAGAGGGAGCATAACAAGAAGATAACGACTGAGGGATGAAATTGCAAGTTCGAGAGCACATAGAGAGAGCTTTCCAATGGGAACTGCAGAGGCTGAAGGGCAACAATTAAAGATGGGGACTGAAGGGCGAATAAATACCTAAAGACGGAGATCAAAAGGCGAAGTCATGACCTAAAGGTGGAGTTTGAGTGCAATGACTAGTTTGTGATATGACCTGAACAGTGAGGGTGAGGATGGCTAAGGAAGGTGGAGAGATGAGGGAAAGAACAGGAGAGAAAAATGGCATATAGGTAAATTAATAACATCTTGAAATTCTAGATTCCCACCATCTGACCAATTTATCCTTTTGATAAAAGGTATTTTTTTAGGATTTTTCCTTAATGTTTTTTTAAGAAATAAAATTTATTGATTCAATATAATTATATATATCCAAAGCTTGTTTGGGATAGTGTCGGTGTTGTAAATATGGGCGCGTCAAAGAAACTAAGTCTCAAATCCATATATAATAAGATATTATTATAGTATAGTAAATAGGCCTATAGAAATTGTGAACTCGTACGGACAACAATCACTTGTGAAGAGTTTAGTTCAAATTTGGCAATTTCCCCTTACGCTAGATAATTACAGTATTAGGCACTTTTTGTCAAAATTATTTTGACAAATACATATTTTATTTTGTGTGGAGTTTACTAGACAAGCCTCTTAGGAATTATTTAGTTTAACTTAAAATAGGGTAGATTAAGTTAATTTAAGGGAGGACAAGGAATGGTAGGAGTGTAAAAGTAAGAGAGGAGAGATGATACTTTTTATTTGATTCAAAAATGAAGGGGAGGGGAGTTAATTAAAAATTGATAAATATACTCTTATATCTTTATTTAAATTTATTTACTCTTTATTTATAATATTCATATTAAAATTATTATTTTTTAATTTATGAATCTTAAATTTTTTTATCTCATTTATATATATAATAAAATTAAAAAATATGATAAAATTTTAACATTATTTCTTATTAATTTTATAATTATTATATATTTTAGTATACTATATACATTATTTACTATATTTATTAGATTTTAGTAATCAAAGCAAAAATCATATGTGAGGAGAATTAAAAAAAAATTTGAGGGTACAATTGGAATATTAAAAATATATAAAGGGCAATTTAATCAAAATTGTGCAAAAAAAATTATCTTTCTTATAAAAATCCCCACTTTTAGAGGGGAGGGAAAGGAGGGAAGGTGAGCACATAAGAATAAAAAATTTGACCCTCTCTCTTCTCCTTTCTATTTTTTTCAACTAAACGTCCTTATATCTCCTCTTCCCTCCCCTATCTTTCAAAACCCTATGTCCAAACAGTGTAGTTAAGAAATTAGTTACCCATTGACCGGGTTTTCCTATCCACAAGTCTAAAGTGTAGATCCTAACAAGATTATTTGAGTTTAAAGCGCTTTTGAGCTCAAAAGTCACTTGGGGATGGTTGAAACGCAATCACAAACATACCAAATTTAAATTAGAATTATCCAAATTTAAAATATTTATATTGTGTGGCGGTTTATTTATCCTTTAAATAATTGCAATTTAAACTTTAGCTATTACACTCTATCCTATCTTTAAAATAAGAGTTAGTTAAATTTTTTTAGGTAGATTAAGAAAACTAAATTAAAAAAATTAATTAATTATAATTAAATTCAACTTCTCAAAACGAATTCATATCATATACCCCTTAATCTATCTAAATTAATCAATTAACTCTCATGTTAATTATATTTAACTTATTTATTTAAATTTTTTAATTTATTTAAAAAATCAACTAACTCTTATATTAAATATTAGGAGATTAAATTTTATGTTATACTTATATTTATTATTTTATATTTATAAGAAACTTTAAAAAAGTCAAATATATGTGTTGAGGTTCGGCCACAGGCCCTTATATTTTGGGCCTAGCTTTATGTATTACGTTTCATATGGAAATCATGAGCCGTAATTTAACCCAACCTAGGTAGGTTCAATTGGTGAAGAGTAAAATATATGATTATTTAAAGTGTGTTCAATTCTTGAGGAATACTATTTTATTATAATTTTAATCATGATACTTGGGGAGATATCCTAACTCTTAGGTAGATAAGTTTACACCTAAGGGTAATAAACGGCTCACCCTACCCAATAATGATATCGCCTAAGAGAAAAAGAGATTTTGCTCTACCATTGGATTTTGGGTGAGCCCAACCTCTTTCTAAAAATATTTGTAACAAAAAAAAAATAATTTAGGACCCATTATCTATGGGTTCAATTGATAAAGGAGTGAGACATATGATCATTTGAAATGTGTTTGATCTCTAGGGAGTATCATTTTATTGTGATTTTAAATCGCAGAACTTGGTGATATATCATAACTCTTGAGTACTTAAATTTACACTTAAGGGTAATAGATGATTTATTCTACCTGATATTGATATTATCTAAAAAGAATAAAAATTTTACTTTATCTTTAAATCATAGATAAATTCAACTATTTTTTAAAATTTTTTGTATCAACTGAAAAAATATAGTCATAACTTAGGGTTTAAGTTGTTCACTAGAATCGAGCCGACCCAGTTCTTTACATCCAAAAGGGTCGGGTTGCCCTTCTTATCCGGTTTTCACACATCATATATATAATAATTTTTTATTTGTTAAATGGGGGTTTAAAATTTACTTCCACTTTACCATTTTACCCTTGAAAAACTTCTCATCGTCGAAACTCGGAAGCATTTGCCCCCAGTCTTCTCAATTCTCCAGTTCTCTTCGTCATCGAAGCTCTCCTTCGGCCTTTGCAGTGTTCGCACGAATTACCGCCGGCTCGCCTTCCCGCTGTCGTGTCATCACTCGTCAGTCTCCTCCATATCACTGTAAGTCCGTGACCGTCGGCTTCTGTCCTTCTCCTTCACAAGATCTCCTGGTTCGCGAAGAGATCTGCTGCGTTTCTTCCGGAGGTTTCTTCTTCCCCCTCCATCATCATCTTCACTTCTGCAGTTCGTTTCTTCCCGAGGTTTCTTGTATTTTTTTTTTAATTTTTGCTTCAGCTCATTTCAAGCCTAAGATTCTTTGCTCTGTATCTGAATACAGGTTAATTGGGTTTGATGCTAATGAAGGAGAAGTCACAGCAAGAGGATGAATTCCGCAGTGGAGCTGAAAGTCAGAGCAAGAAAGATGACGAGGTTGTATGATTTTTCCTTAAAATGATAGCTGATGATCAACATGTAGTATTTCTTGGCTTTTATTTTTTGTCCCTTGAACAATTAGTAAGGATACTGCACAGTTTTCTATGCTGATAATTGAAAAGCTAAAAATGCGGTATTTCACGTTTGTTATCTTGAAGTACAGTATCAATGTGGATGGCCCTTTCTATAATCTCTATCTACCTATAGCATTGAACGGTTTAATGCGAATATTGTGCAACTTTTTGTGATTTGAGCAACTCTCACTGATGGGAACAAGTAAAAAAAGTGACTACGTTATCGTAATTTATGCCATAAGGTAGATTGTTGCGAGGGCAAAAAGTATTAACAAAGAGGTTAAGGCCAAGGTCCTGTACGGTGAAAAGGGGTCTAGGTGAATGTAAGAGTTTTAGGTGGAGGCCAATGGAAATTGTTTGTAGCTAGCAGTAGGAAAGTTAGTTTGAATGTAGAATAGATGTTAGATAAAAGGCCTAGATAGCTGTATGAAACAAAAACTTCGGATGTATTGCTATTAGAATTTGGAGAGTATGGTTGGACAATTGATGCATCAGCAACCTGGTATTGTCAACCAGTGAGGTGTACTAATAAATTAAGGAAAAAAACGAAAAAGATACCTATTCTTTCCCCGGAATTCATGATTCACATATGAGAAACCGTTGCAGATTAGTGCTATTGACGTGATCCCCATTACAAAGCCTTCCGTGGTAGTGACTTTCAGGGTAGCCCGTCATTCATGAATCAAACTTGCAGCGACTACAAAAATAAAGATGAATTGGTTTTGGTTCACCTCTCTTTATTATAAAAGCAAATAAAGATCCTTTATTATTGGTGGAACCGCTTATACCTGCTGATGTTTCAATTTTATACCTTGATTCCTTTGGCCATTGTCAATCAAAGATGTTGAGCTTGAAGGCCAAGGTCCAGTGAGGTGAAAGCAGGGCTCAGGTGGATGGAAGACTTTTGTGCGGACAACAACAGAAATTGCTATTAGTTAGTAGCAGTGTAGTTTGTAATTGTCAAGTAAAAGCTCCAAATTTAATTCCATTTAAATATAAGAAAAGTTGCTCTTAAATTTTGTCAGAAATATTCCAGAATTAGTCATGGGTCATCACTTAAGAACTTAAGCTTTTGGTATGTAGTGGTCCTTATTAAGGTACAAGTGTCTCAATGATGATGTCACTAGAGTTTGATACTTGTTGCTTTTCGTTTCTCCTCCGTAAAATTAACTTTGTTCTTTTGGTAATACTAATTGGTTTCTAAAAGCCACATTAAGTGCAGTAATCCAGATTCAGCTAGGTCAAACCACGTAAATGTAAAGCTCTCCCAAGGGCTATTTTCTTGACATAAGACTTAAACTTGAGACCTTGCTTAAGGGAAACAAGTGTCCAACAACTTGAACCAAATTGGTTTAATTATAATAAACTTTCATTGTAATGTTTAGTGGGCGTGTGCTTGTCCCTGCCAGCCTTGTGCTGTTTTTCTTTTGTTTTTTTTTGGGGGGGGGTGGGGGGTGGGTGGGTGATAGAGATAATGAAAATGATCATGGACCTTCATTGAACAGCTTAAACTTTTAAAATCATTCCTCTAGGATATTCTTTTCTTCCTAGGACTAAGAGAGAATCTAGCTCTTGGCTTTGTTAGCTTGTCAAGAGCTAACATACATATGTTGATCATGGAGCTAAGATAGATACTTTGATTCTATTTTTTCCTTTTCTTGGAATGGTAAACTAAAATTTTGTTCTGTGAAATTCTTGAATGTTATATTTCTTCTGCTATGAACTGACTTAAACTGAGTTCATTCTTTTCATCATATGCAGGAAGCTGCTGCTCGCCTTGATGAAATGAAAAAATCAATTGAGGCCAAAATGGCTTTACGTCAAAGCAATTTGAATCCTGAAAGGCCTGGTTAGTTTTCCCCCGACTCATCTTGATAGTATCTATACAGACTATTCAATTTTATGCTGCAATTGGCAGGAATTAATTCTTCAAAATGGAGTTTACCTCTTGTACTAGAAGTGACCTTTAGCCTCTTCCCCCTTTCCATAAGACAAAGCTTTTCCTTAGGGAATAAATTTTCCTTCTTGTAGTATGACGCTCTTACACTTCTTGATGGAAAACATGGATGATAATGACGTTTGTTGCATAGAATTACTTGTCCTTTAATATATCCAATTTTCTTTTCTGTATTCTTTTTATGAGAGGAAAGTTGGTAATTAAAATATGAAATTGATTCTTTCTTCCTGTTATTCAAACAGCTTTTTGCAACATAGCAATCCATATCTGGTTTTTCATCTTGTATGCATGTTAAATTGTCATCGATTTTTGTTTCATGAATAGTAAATGAGTCTATTTTTATATACAGACTCAGGATTTCTTAGGACGCTGGATTCTAGCATCAAGCGCAACACTACAGTTATTAAGAAACTGAAACAGATCAATGAAGAGCAGCGAGAAGCACTGATGGATGAGTTGCGAAGTGTCAACTTAAGCAAATTTGTCAGTGAAGCTGTGGCTGCTATATGTGAAGCCAAGCTTAGATCATCAGATATAAATGCAGCGGTGCAGGTGGGTGCTTTGCATTTTTCTTTCTTTTCATCATTTTCTTTTGGGCATTATGCATTGCTTTAACTGAGTCATGTTTGTGTTTCTTGTTTCTACATATTAGAGATGATTTCCTAGCAAAATGATGGTTCTTTGTCAAATTGTAGTTAACACGTTAAGGGATAGTAAATTTGCATTTGCCTTGTTTAGATTACTGCACAAATCTGGGATATAATTATTCTAAAACCTCCAATGGTACAAAATTTAAACTTTAAGGTGGTAAAATAACTATTCATGTGTTTTCTCCAGCTGTCATTTGGCCTGCTTTTCATGCCAAGCTGGAGCTCCTGTTGTTTCAATGTTTATCTTTCGTTGGGCTTTTCTTAGATAAAAATTCTAGGTTTGTAATTGCAATTGGCTTTTAGACACTGTATATGAAGTCAGTGCCTTTTATAATTTAGGATGTCAGCTTTTTTTTCCCATTGAGTTGCTAGATCTTGCTATAAATTTATTGGTTGCAATTGTGACTTATGTCGCTTTTCCAATAGATCTGCTCACTGCTTCACCATAGATACAAGGACTTCACACCAAGCCTTATTCAAGGGCTTCTCAAAGTTTTCTCCCCTGGGAAATCTGGGGATGAATCAGATGCAGACAGAAATTTGAAGGCAATGAAGAAGCGAAGCACTCTGAAACTTCTGTTGGAACTTTATTTTGTTGGTGTTATAGAAGATTGCAGTATTTTTATCAACATTATAAAAGATCTTACCGGTGCAGAACAACTAAAAGACATAGATTCTACACAAACTAGTTTGACTCTTCTTTCTAGCTTTGCTCGCCAAGGGAGAATATTTTTAGGAATTCCTGTTACTGGACAAGAAATTCATGAAGAGGTACATCTTTTTCTACCGATTGAGCATTCCATTTGTTGTTTTCTGTGACTCTAATGGGGAGTTTGGTTGGTGTGAGGGGAGAGTTCTCTCTTCCTTGTATATAAAAATCACAATATGTAATATCTGTTTTACTCAAGACAATTTAATAATAACTGCTTTTTACTTTGTTTTTAGGGATATAAAAGACATTTCGTATCTACAAAATCACTTTTTTCATCCTGTCATCTTTTCTTTTCCTTTTAATTCCTTATACCAAACCAGCCCTAAATCTTTAATCATTTTAAGATTATTACTGTCTTTAGAATTGTACTGCCATGCCTGCTCTGTCCTATATATTCCTGTTACTGGACAAGAAATTCATGAAGAGTTACAACTTTTTCTACCCATTGAGAATTCCATTTGTTGTTTTCTATGACTCTAATGGGGAGTTTGGTTGGTGTGAGGGGATAGAGTTCTTTCTTCCTTGTATATAAAAATAACTATGTAATATCTGTTTTACTCAAGACAACTTAATAATAACCGTTTTTTACTTTCTTTTAGGGATATAAACGACATTTCTTATCTAAAAAATCACTTTTTTCATCCTGTTATCTTTTCTTTTCCTTTTCATTCCTTATTCCAAACCAGCCCTAAATCTTTAATCATTTTAAGATTATTACTGTCTTTCGAATTGTAGTACCATGCCTGCTTTGTCCTATATATTCCTGTACTGACATGATGATATAGTTTTTGAAAGGACTGAACATCACAGCTGATCAGAAGAAAATTTTCCGAAAAGCATTTTATGCATTTTATGATGCTGCAGCAGAACTTCTTCAATCTGAGCATGAAGTAAGATTCTTCCTCTGTAAACTATTAATTTTCGTTTGTTCTTCACTCTGTTCTAGGCACTGCTTTTTTGGTAGATATTTGTAGCAATAATATGGTTCATGTGATTATTAATGGCTTTTATTTTGACAGTCACTTCAACTAATGGAGCATGAAAATTCTAAGATCTTAAATGCAAAAGGGGAACTTAGTGATGAGAATGTCTCTGCTTATGAAAAGCTTCGAAAATCATATGACCATTTATATCGGAATGTCTCATCGTAAGTTGCTTTTGTTGACTTTAGTCATTTCATTTTCCTATTTGCATGTAATGGTTAATTTTTTCTTCTCTAAACGAATGGCTGCATGTACAAATATTCAATAAGATTGTCAGTAACTAAGTGCATGAAAGCTTTAAGATATAGACATAAAGCTAAAACAGCTTTCAGGAAATTCTAGATATGACTATATATTGTTGAGGATAGTCTTGCAGGTGAGATTATTTTTAGATTAGTAATCAATGAAATTAAGGTTTACATGCAATGAGTTAATAGTGTCAGGTGCACCCTCTGGCTGAGTTTATTACTGCTTATAGCACATATTTAGTTGCATGCAACACCACCCTAAAAACATGGTTTTGGGATCCCAAAACATGGTTTAAGTGATGCGATACGACCCCATACATTCCCTATGATGTTCCTCACCCCATGAGATATTTTCTTAAATATTTTCGCTTACTTTTCTTCTGTCAACTCTTGCATGATTGCTTGGATCCAGATTAGCAGAATCTCTTGACATGCAGCCTCCAGTAATGCCAGAGGATGGTCACACAACTAGGGTTACTAGTGGTGAGGAAGCTGTATCTTCTGCTGCTGGGAAAGATTCTTCTGTTGTTGAAGCCATATGGGATGATGAAGATACTAGAGCATTCTATGAATGTTTAACTGATCTTAGGTATTTTTATAAAATTGAATTCATTTGAAACAAAAAAAAATGATTATATATTTGCTGGGTAGCTTTTCTTTCTAGTTCAATTGTTCATTTAAAAAATGGGTTTAAGTTTTATTCAGTTTGTTCTTTTATTGTTTTATATCAGAAGAAACTTAATTTAGTCTTCTTTTCCAGAGCATTTGTTCCTTCTGTGTTATTGGGGGAAGTTGAGCCAAAAAGCAATGAACAACCTGGAAAGATTCAAGACCAACCAACTGTAAGGAGCCATAGCTCTGAATTATTTTGACCCATTGCAGGGATATGTTCTGGTTGCATGCCTTTTTCTATTTAATAATTTCTCTGCTCATAAGTGGAAGCTACAACCTAGGTGTCCTCAATTCCTATATCCTTTTGCCTTTCCCTTTCTGAATGTCTATTTATGAAGTTTTGAAACTAAACTGGTTATTTTGCAACATTGAAATATGGTTTTATGTAATTTTATCTGGTTTCCATCTGTTTTTGCCCCTATTATTTGCTGTTTCATTTCTTTTCTTGGCTGGTCAAGTTGTTTGAGGAGCATATATTTTTCTCCGTCTATGTATTATAATATTAGCATTTCTTTTCTAGAAGTTATGATTACTAAAAGAAAAGAGTTGATATACCTGAAATGATTTAAAGTTAGACTTTAAGTTCTGGTGTCATGTATGCTTTTCTACTGTTTTTTGCTCCTTTCTAGTTTCAATTGGTCCCTATTTTTTTTGGTTCCATTCAGCTTTTTCTAGCTAGT
The DNA here is from genome assembly GCA_037074615.1 of Leucaena leucocephala. Classification (NCBI taxonomy): domain Eukaryota; kingdom Viridiplantae; phylum Streptophyta; class Magnoliopsida; order Fabales; family Fabaceae; genus Leucaena; species Leucaena leucocephala. The sequence continues at coordinate 9,313,380 of CM073550.1, forward strand.
GCGGTGCAATTTCCATGTTAATAAATACAATGCAGTATGATTAGGAATTAGTTAATGTGACATTTTTTTAACATTTGCACCCGACAATATGAGTAGATCTTATTAAGATCATCGTAGCATTTTTTTTTCCTTTTGGCCAAAACCATCGTAGCAGTTACATCTTAATATTATGTAAGCTAAATTTGCTAATATCTTGGTTTTACTTTATAAGGGCTAACTGGACATGTACAAAGATTTCACTAGTCATGTGGCTTGTCACATTTACTTATTTTTACCATGTATGAAATAGTATGTGATAGAGGCATAGAATGGCATCTTTTGTTCCTGCATCTATTCGTTAACTTCAGGATTTTTGCTTTTCAAGGAACCAATGCCTGAATCAGACAAAAGTCAACCAGTTACCCAAGAAAGTGGAGACATCTCAGTGTCCAATGTGTCGCCAGAGCCAGAAACAACTGAAAGAGTGAAAGATAAGGATTATAAAGAAAAGTCTAAAGACTTAGACAAAGAGAAGGGAAAAGAAAAAGACAATGACAAAAGGGGGGAAAATGAAAAGGAGAATCTTAGAAATCTTGAAGGGACTAGTTTGGATGCTTTGTTGCAGAGGCTCCCAGGTTGTGTAAGCCGAGACCTTATTGATCAATTGACGGTAAGGATCTCTTGTTGAGTGCTATTATTCCATAATTTCTTTGGATTTTGTTGTCACCATTGCCTTCATTATTAATTACTGTTGCCTTTGTTTTAATACCAATTTCAGGTAGAATTCTGTTATCTAAATTCAAAGTCAAATCGAAAAAAGCTTGTTAGGGCATTGTTCAATGTACCAAGGACATCTCTGGAACTTCTACCTTATTATTCACGAATGGTTGCCACACTGTCAACTTGTATGAAGGATGTCTCCTTTATGCTCTTGCAGATGTTGGAAGAGGAATTCAACTTCTTAATGAATAAAAAGGTTAGTATTATGATTTTTTAACATTAGTAGGACTAGTCTGTGAACAATTCTGTATTTATTTTACTTGTTTTCATTTTCTGGTTTTGACATTTTGTACTTTGTAGGACCAAATGAACATTGAGACAAAGATAAGGAACATACGGTTCATTGGTGAACTTTGCAAGTTCAGAATAGCCCCAGCGGGCCTCGTTTTCAGTTGTTTGAAGGTATGATAAACTGTCAATGAAACATAAAAATAAATGCTAATTTCTGAAAGTTTCTGAATAATACTTTCTTGTATAGTTCTGTGAAAACAGATTACAATATATAGGGGAGATAGGGAATAATCTTAATATGGATCTAATCATATCTCCTATAGTCGTCCTAGAATAATTATATAATAATGACAATAAAGGAGGTCAGATTTATCTCAATCTCACCGTTACATAGTATATTAGAAAACTAGGTTAAGATGCTAATATTAACAATATCATCTAATTAAATGTCAGTTTAATGTGTCAATAATTAAGGGGTGACTATTTTATTTGTCTCTAACCTAAAATAAGAAATGATAATCCTAATAAAATACAAGGGGATAAAAACTAGGTGGGCTCAGACTATTAGCCTTAGGGACATGAATATGATTTAATTAAATATTATTTAGTTATCTAGAATTAGATTTGGATATTATTATTTATCTAGAACTAGATTTGGATGTTTTCTAGAATTAGATTTGAATATATTTTATATTAATATCTTAGAAAAATAAATCTTAGATGTTAGGATTAGGATAAGATTGCAGGATATTTTTTGCCTAAATAAAGGCCCATTTGAATCCTGGTTCATTCAAAGATTAATAATATTCAAGGCCTGTTTTTCCCTCTGTCTTCAATCCCTCAAATTCTACAGTTTCAAATTGCATGGAATCACAAAGGGGGTGAGTAGCAGACCCACAAAATTGGCAAAGTATTCCTTCAATTGTGATACAAAATATAAGCTAAGGAGATTAACCATTTACTTTTGCTCTAAAACAAAAGATTTGTTTCCTTTACATGTTGATTTCCCCCCCTTTTAGTACATGACATCCTCTTTGCTTTCTTTGGTTTTTTTTTCTGTTATACTTCTGTCTAATCTGATGTTGGAATGTTTAACGATTCTGTAATTGATAATGTCTATTATACAACTTAATTTTTTTTCTTTTGTATTTTCCCCTCAGAACAAGTTTCTTTTGGGAAGATACATTTAAGTCACAATTTTAAATCATTTAGGATTTGGAGCTTGAGACATAGTACATTGCAAATGTAAAATCCATAAGAAAAGAAACAATTCAATTAATTTCACACTCATACCGCCCCCACTATTTATACAAAATAAAGGTTCCCTCGCTACTCCTTAATTCACTCACTACAATAGATTGGATTCACAAATGAATTGGATTAAGTAAGGTGATGATTTTGAATTAATTGTTTGTTTTATGTTTTGGTTGATCATGTGCCAGGCTTGCTTAGATGACTTCACTCATCACAACATTGATGTAGCTTGCAATCTCCTTGAAACTTGTGGTCGTTTCTTATATCGATCTCCTGAAACTACTGTGCGTATGGCTAACATGTTGGAGATATTGATGCGCTTGAAAAATGTGAAAAACTTGGATCCCAGACATAGTACTTTAGTGGAGAATGCCTACTACCTTTGCAAACCACCAGAGAGATCTGCAAGAGTTTCTAAAGTCCGTCCTCCATTGCATCAGGTGTAATATGTATTTCATGTTCATTTTGTTTCTTATATCTGTTAAGTATCTGAATTTACATTCTAAGTGATTCTTTTCCTTCTGCAGTATATAAGAAAATTACTTTTCTCTGATCTCGACAAGTCTACCATTGAGCATGTGTTGAGGCAACTTCGTAAATTACCATGGACTGAATGTGAATCATACCTTTTAAAATGCTTCATGAAAGTTCATAAAGGAAAATATGGTCAGATACATCTGATAGCTTCTCTTGCTGCTGGTTTAAGTCGCTATCATGATGAATTTGCAGTGGCTATAGTTGATGAGGTTGGTATTTCTTGGGTCATCTCTTTTCGATTCAATATCACGATCTAGATTTTGGGGAATGCCTGTTTATCTGGAAAGATATCCTTGAAGTAGAGAATACATGAAAACCTCATAACAGAACAGGAGCAAAGGGCCTAAATAGCTGATAAATATAAAGGTGACTGAAGATTTTGATGCCCGAATATGTTATTTTTATTCATCTTTGAGGTTGATATAAATAGATACAGATTCAGACATAGCATTAATATAGAATCCCTAAACTTATGGCCAGATGGCTCCTAGAATCTCTATGATTATGGGATATTGATCATATAATAATAATCCCATGATTTTAGGGATCATAATCAGTGGAGGGAATCAAAACAAATATTAGAATGAAGACAATAAATGTAAATCTTCTATATCTGGAAATTCTTTATTTTAATGTCAACACTCCCCGTCAAACTGGCGAATAGATGTCCTTCATTCCTAGCTTGCATCTAAGTTCTTCAAACTGTGTTCTTGCTAAAGCTTTAGTTAAGAGATCCCTTACTTGAAGTCTGGATGGGACATGTATTAATTAAAGAATGCCTTCCCCCTCTTTTTCTTTAATAAAATGTTTGTCTATGTCCACATGTTTTGTCCGTTCATGGTGAATAGGATTTTGGACCATAGCTATAGCTGACATGCTATCACTTCTAAGTCAAATAGGAGTCTTTAATGCAAGGCCCAGTTCTTTCAAGATTCTAATAATCCATAATCCTTCACATACACCATGAGCTATGGCTCGTAGTTCAGCTTATGCACTGCTTCTTGAGACTACAATTTGCTTCTTACTCCTCTATGTCACTACATTTCCCCACAGCATCGTGCAATATCCTGATGTAGATCTTCTGTCTAGTAGAAATCCTGCATGATCCGCATCTGCGTGCATAACCAATTCATGTGACTTTCCTTTTTCGAAATATATACCCCTTCCTGGAGTCATTTTGAGATAGTGTAGGATTTTATCGACTGCATCCATGTGTTATTTCAATGGTTTATTTGTAAACTGACTTACCACACCAACTACATAGCATATATCAGGGCGAGCGTGGGACAAGTACAAGAGTTTTCCCACAAGTCCCTCTAGTAGCTTAGCCATTCCAATCGTCTTCCCCGACTCCAAGTCCTACAATAAACACAGAGTGGCTGAGAAGTCAAAATGGCATCGCCTAGATAGAGTAGTTTTACTAACAGAAATCAGGTTACACTTCTGGTCAGGCGTATATAAGACGTTAGTAAGCATAACAGTACCAAACAAGCAAACTTCTCCTATTCCTTGAACTTTAATATATTTCCCATCTGCTACTTTTATAGACAAGAGAGTATCACTAGGTTTAACATTTTGAAGAAGGTTAAGGTTTCCAGACATATGATCAGTGGCTCCAGAGTCAACAATCTACATTTGATCATTATGAACATCTGTCCGAAGTGATAAAATAGCATTACCTGTGTATGCTATATTGGCCTTATGTTGTTGCAGTATTCTCGAGAACTTCAGTTCCTCTCTGCTTAGTTTCTTATCAGGTGCCCCAGTTGGGTTAGAGACAGCAGCATGAGCAGCGTGGGAGTTTGCCTCATTTCGGCCTTTATTCTTCAAATAAGGTGGCTTACCGTGTAGCTTCCAGCATTCATCTCTGATATGTCTTGATTTCTGACAATGATCACACCATTTCCCACTTTTCTTTCCCTTGGAGCTACTAGTTTTTGCGACAAGGACTTCTGGATTGATCTCATTATCTGGCTGTGGTTGTGGGGTTGGAAGATGTAGTCTATTTTCTTCCTGCTTAGCCATAAAGAAGACTTCTCTTAAAGAGGGCAAGGTTTCTCGGCTCATAACCATTCTTCTAATCTCATCAAATGATGGTTATAGACCGAGTAGGAATTTATTAATTTTTCTTTCTTCCTTAAGCTTCTCGTACAGCTGAGCATCAGCAGTGCATGACTACTCAAGAATGTCATATTCGTCCAATTGGTGCCACAGAGGAACAAGTTTAGACCAGTATTCAGTGATGGTGGAATTTCCTTGTCGAACTTCAAGTTGGCTTCAATATCAAGGATTGCAGCACGGTTTTTAAATACTGCAAATATATCTGGTGCTGCTTCCCAGACTGCTTGGCTGGATTTGCACAGCGTGAAAGTTACACTGATTTTTGTAGTTATTGAATTCACAAGCCACGACTGAACCATCGAGTCTTTTGCCTGCCACATGCTGTATCTTGGATTTGTTATTGGTGGTTTTGCGTCAGTACCATATAGATATCCAAGTTTCCCTTTTCTAGCGACAAAGAGGTGGACGCCTAAGGCCCATTGCAAATAATTGTGGCCATTCAAGCGGTGAATAGTTATTTGTGATGAGCCGGCATCGTGTGGCGCTTGGAGGCTTTCATTTGACACCAGCAGCACTGTGGTATTGTGTGTTGATGGATGTAAGCCGCCCTGGCCGTCATTGTTTAGCCTAAAGCCGAACTAAATCATTTTTGCTCTGACACCATGAAGATTTTGATGCCAGAATATGTTATTTTTATTCATCTTTGAGGCTGATGTAAATAGATACAGATTCAAACATAGTATTAATATAGAATTCCTAAACTTATGGCTAGATGGTTCCTAGAATCTCTATGATTATGGGATACTGATTACATAATAATAATCCCATGATTTTAGGGATCATAATCAGTGGAGGGAATCAAAACAGATGTTAGAATGAAGACAATAAATGTAAATCTTCTATATCTTGAAATTCCTTATTTTAATGCCAACAGTGACCAATATCTTTACAGATCGGACATTATGCCTCCCTTAAAATTCTTTTGTCCAGAGCACTTGGGAGCAGTCATATAAATAATTCTATCACAACATATGTGAGGGAAAAGATTTGCCCTTGAAGATGCAAGCTTCCCTCTCTAATCAGGGAAAAGATAATCTGGTGTTCATTTGAATGGTTTAAGTTATAAATTATGTATTCTAACTTCTTGAATTAGCAGAAAAACCAACTCCACAAGTGAATTCTTTTATAAGACTTTTTCTCACCTACTGTTTGTGCTTGGTTGTGCTTTTGGTTGGAATCATGATATTTGTAACATGAATTTCAGGTTTTGGAGGAGATTAGACTTGGGCTGGAGCTAAATGACTACGGGATGCAGCAGCGACGCATTGCCCATATGCGATTCCTTGGGGAGCTTTATAATTATGAGCATGTAGACTCCTCTGTTATATTTGAGACGCTATATCTAGTTCTTGTCTTTGGTCATGGAACTCCAGAGGTATGGTTTAAATTTGTTCTTTTTCAGTTCAATCAGAGTGACTAAGAAGGTTGATGCAAAGATAGTGATATATTTCATGTATTGGATAGAAGTTCTCTCACAAGGAAGACACTAGCTTCTCTTCATAGGCCATATAACAAAACAAATAAAAGAATAAAATTCTTTACAACTCACACATGCTAGAAAAACAAAACTGCGGTATAATAAGTGACAATAATAGGCTAAAGTACCATTCTACCTTTTTTATGTAACATTCTGCTGTATTGTTTAAAATATTTTTCCCTTCAGATGAGACGCTTGCTGTTCTAGAATTAAAAGCTCTTAATGCCTTGGATTTGGTAATGATTTGTTTTGAAAAGTATAAATAATAATTTTAATTCCCCTCCCATATATATCATTTTTACACTTAACAATTCCTTGGCCGCCTCCCACTTCATGAAATGATTAGAATGTACGAGCAACAAAATGCATGAGTGTAATAACACAGTAATTTGCATGTTTGGATTAGCTTTTTAGAAGTATTTTACAGATTACAGATTCCAGGTAAGTATGTGAGAGGAGTTTTGTCTTGACTTGTATGAAAGTGCTTCTACGAAGCTAATCCAAACAAGCTAAGTAGTGCTTCCTACATCAAATTCATGTTTTATTTGAGATTTTATTTTATTATTAAATATTTAAGAACTTTACAGGCCATGTTGATGCCCTGAACATGATAAATAGTTCAACATTTTTACAAAAAGTATTTGAATGATTTTGTTTTGCATATTTGGGAACCGTCTCATACATATGTACAATTCATACTTGCAGCAAGATATACTGGATCCACCAGAAGATTGTTTCCGTATCAGGATGGTTATTACTCTTGTCGAAACTTGTGGACATTACTTTGACCGGGGATCTTCTAAGAGGAAACTTGATCGATTCCTCATACACTTCCAGAGGTATATTCTAAGCAAAGGTGCATTGCCACTGGACATTGAATTTGATTTACAGGTCAGTCAGGCAGCTCTTTAATAGATCTAAATATTTTTTTCCCGCAGTTTTAAGGATGGCTCTAAATGTTGCCTAAATATTTAGTTGCTAGTTCGATTATGTTGAGAAACCCTATCAAAGTAGGACTCTTTGTTGAGAAGCACAAGTATCAAAACTGTAGATCCAACTTGAGGGGGAGTATTGAGATACGTTAGTTTAGAATTAATTATTAATTAATATTATATTTTGTTAGTTATTTAATTAATTATCTAAAATTAAGTTTTGATATTATTTAGGATCAAATTTGAATACTAAATTATCATATCTTAAAAGAATAAATTTGAGATATTAGGATTATGATATATTTTAGATTTAGTCTATTAGCTTATATTTTTGCCTATATAAAAGCCTATTTGTATTCTCATTCATTCAAAGATTAACATTTTGAGGCCTTTATTTTCCCTTTATTTTTAATCCTTCAAATTTCCACTCTTAATGGATTGAGTGTTTATAATAGGGTTAATACAATTTTTGGTCCTTCAACTTTCAAACATAAGGTTTGAGCCCCTTAAGTTTATATCATTTAAGGCCGTTAGTCCCTGTAACTTTAACAGTTAAATTTGCCTATGTGGTACTAACACCATTAAAGATGCTTATTTAGAGAGCTGACTATGCAAAATAGGCGATGGTTTATATACTGATTTGGATATATATTATCTTTTCTTTAAAGAAAAGAAAAAAACATTAAACTCAATCCAAAAACCATGCACACAGAGAGTTATTTTAACCCCTCTTCCTCCGGCATGCGCTTGCCGACATTCAGCTGCACGATGAAGAGCTTTCTCCAGATTGTCGGTGAGGTTTATGATTCAAGCTTCGATTTTTACATATTGAGGGAGAGAGTTTTCTCCAGATTGTCAACGAGGTTCATGTTTGTCTAATCGCTATATCTTTGTCATCTCCTCCTGCCTCTTCGATCTGCAAGTCTTCCTCCTCTCTCTTTGATCTATGATCTGCAAGATCTGAAGGATCATCCATTTTCTTTTTCAACTTTGATATTCAGATTTGTTTTATTGTTGTCAGCGGCGGATGTGGGAGGAGTCTCGGCTGGATCAAGTAAGAAGCAGTGTCATACTACCCCCGATTATGTTAAGAAAGCAGCTTGTTCTTATCACTTAAAGCTCCTGCGTTTGTTTTCAGAGGAACAAAGTCTAGACTTAAATCTCCATGTATTTTTCCTTTAATTAAGCTGCAAATAGAAAAAAGGTGGACTAAGTTTTTCTCCATTGCGCCTACACTTCTTCCAATCAATGCCATAGCTTTTAGCTTGTGAGTAATCGTCTTCAAGGTTATCGTTGGCATCTGGTCTCTGGATTTCTTTTTGTTATTGACAAACTTTCTTGCTTTTAATAGTGAGCTACCATGAGCAACTATCATTGTAAGGAGAAATAGGGCTGGTGAGATCAGATCTGTCAAGACAATATTTTAATTTATGTTGAGAGAAATCAATTGGGAGAAAAAGTAAAGAAAGTGGCTCCAGTGGGAGTGATGTGGGGAAGAGTGTTACCGGAGGAGGAGGTTGTTTGACGGTGGATGAGTGTCTCTGGTTTGGGGAGGTTGCTGGAGGAGTTTTGTTGGTGGAGTTGAGCAGGACAAGTCTGATATAAAAACATTAAAAACAATATCATTTATTTGATTATTTAATTAGATGTGGCAGCCAGCTAAGCAAACTCATTATTATATCATTAATTTTCCCTGTTTTAAAAGAAAATATATATCCAAATCAGTTATATATCATCAGCCTATTTTGTATTATCAGCTCTCCAAATAAGCATTTTTAATGGTGTTAGTGCCACGTATGTAAATTTAACACCATTAAGGGCTTAAATGGTTTTAACTTGAGGGACCAAAACCAAAATTGGTATAAAGTTGAGGGAACAAAAATTGTATTAACCCTTTATAATAAGTAGGTCTGAGTTTATCATTACCTAAAGTCTGAAGAGTTAATTATTGTTTTTAGTGTGTTAAATATCTTCTTATATCGTTACTTGTTTGAGTTTGTTGTAGTTAATCTATTTTGAAGTATATAAATAAAAGGAGGAGGGACTGCCATTGCATTTTTGAGAGTTTCTCGTGTGTGCAAGCCTTTTCCATTTGTGCATTAAATACTTTTAACACAGGTAATGATTTCGTAATGTCTTCTAAGAAACCATTAGTGAAAGCCTACAGAGATGCAAAATAAAAGGATTTGCTCTCCTTTCTTGTCTCAAAAACGTATAGATCGGTAAGCACACAAATCAAGTGCCCACAAAAAATTCCTAGATAACAAGTAATTTCACAATGCCTAAATAGAAGAATCTTATTCGTTTTCCCTTCTATATTTGCTTGTTCATGGGGTCAAGGCTTTTATGTGGCCCATACTATTGTTACTTGTCATAGGGTCTCCTGGCTTTGGTGCTTAGGGCCAAATTGTTAGTGAAGTTTGAAATTTAAAACTAGAAAAAAATGGTTCACTAGACAAAATTGACCTGTTTGCTTTATGGTGGTGTTCGAAAATTGAAAAATATTTTTACAAGATAAATCTGTTTAAATTTTGTAAATCCATATAATTTTAAATTAATTTCATGTTATACTAAGTTTTATAAATTTTGGGTTGAACCTAGTCTGAGGGCCTATTTGTTTAAGCTTGAAAGGTAAGTGGTCCTTTTAGATAGTTTAGAGATTTTATGAAAAGTGATTTACTGTTTAGAGATTTTTGAAAAGCAGTAATTATTGTGTTTAGTTATAATAATAAAAAGTGATTATCAAGTTTTATATTTTCTTTGTATATCTCTAGTTGTAAAAAAATAATTTATTATTTAGTTATTCATAGAGCTGGCTAGCTGAGACAATTAAGGGCTAAATACTTAGCCTTGTATTCCCTTAAAAATGGAAAATGAGAGAATACAATGATAGTTGCCTTCTAGTAGAAAGGCTTACACAAGAAAGCACACAGAAATGATGACAAAAATAAACACTCGGTATAGTATTCAAGAGACTTGACCCACTCTCCTCACTCACTACTAATGTCCTCCCTCACCTCTCCCCAACAATCATACTTATGTGCACTCTGATATGCCAATTGATCAAGAATAGGAAAGAATGGGAAGTCGGAAGATGAAGAGAAAGAAGTGAGAGATTTCAGAGTAAGAATAGCGTTGCTGGAGCTTTATTGAATCTTATTCATACCCTTTGACTGTGCTAACTACTATTTATAGGCCCTGCTACTCCTCAAATGTCCTAACAATAATATCCTAACAGCAGTAACTAACTAACTGTAACAGTAATTATATTTTTATTATAACAGTGCCCCTCCTCCAAACAACCCTTGTCCTCAAGGGTTAGAAGTCTGAAATTCGGGAAACTGTTGTTGCAGCTTGTAGAGAGAAATCCAAGAAGCTTCCTCTTCTGGATACCCCTTCCATTGTACCAATACTTCAGTAATAATTCGTTTTTTCCTCCTCCCAACCCTATTAGCCAATACCCTTTCAGGGTATTGAGAACTAGGAACAGCAGGGTAATCAATAGGGGGTGTCTTTGTTTAACACCAGGATCTGGACATAACTTCAACAAAGACACATGGAAAGTAGGGTGTATCCTAGATTCCGGTGGCAACTCCAGCCTATAAGCCACTGGTCCAATCTTCTCTATTACTTTGTAAGGACCATAAAACCGAGGGGCCAACTTTTGAGTGCTCCTAGTTGCTGCAGAAACTTGTCGTTAGGGTTGGAGCTTAAGGAAAACCCACTGTCCCTCCTGAAATTCACGATTAGATCTTCGAGCATCTGCCTTTTTGCTTCATTGTGTTGACAGCATTATGCAAATGGTGCCTTAAAACAGCAAGCATTCTTTCCCTTGCAATAAAACTTCTGTCTACAGCTTCAATTACAGCAGTCCTGGGAATGTAGGGAGAATGGACAGGAGGTTTTTGACCATACAACATCTCATATGGAGTTGCCTTGGTAGAAGTGTGAAAATTAGTATTATACCACCACTCAGCCAAAGGCACCCACTGATTCCACTCCTTAGGATTTTCCCAGCATATACACCTTAGATATGACTCTAACCAACGATTCAGAATTTTGGTTTGTCCATCTCTTTGAGGATGATAAGACGAAGATAATTGTTGCTCCACCTTTATAACTGAGGAACTCCTTCCAAAAGTTACTGAGAAAAATAGGATCTCGATCACTGATAATCTCCACTGGTGCTCCATGAAGTTTATACACTTGGTCAAGGAAAATTTGAGCAAGAGAAGCTGTAAAAGGATGGGATAAGTTGATAAAATGCCCATATTTACTCATTCGATCGACTATAACCCAAATCACCTCATTCCCATTAGACTTAGGAAGCCCTTTTATAAAATCCATTGATATGCTCTCCCAAACTTTACTTGGGATTGGCAACGGTTGTAATAAACTTGGAGAAGCTACTGTTTCATATTTACACCTAGCACAAGTATCACAGCCCTTGACGTATTCCTCCACTTCCTTATGAGGATTCTTCCACCAAAACAAGCCACGAACCCTTTGATAAGTAGCACTTATCCCTGAGTGACCTCCTTGAGCACTAGAATGAAGCCATTCAAGAATTTTCTGTCTAGTTTCAGCAACATTCCCAACTACTATCTTGTTATCCCTTCTCAGAACAGTTCTGTCCCATGAAAACCTTCCTCAAAGACCGTCAACCTGCTGTTTAATAACCAATAAAACTCCTGCTGTTGCCTGATTGGCCTCCCATGATTCTTTTATTAAATCCAAAAGCTCCGGGGAAGCAGTATCAAGAGCCATCTGTAAAATCTGAGGCCCATGAACCCTGGAAAGTGCATCAGCCACAGAATTATCACTGCCCCTCTTATATTGAATCTCATAATCATACCCCATGAGCTTAGCTATCCAATACATTTGAAATGGTGTCTTAAGCTTCTGTCTAAGTAGGAACTTGAGGCTCTGCTGATCTGTTCTTGTCACAAAGTGTGTCCTTTCCAAATACTGATGCCAGTTTTCTACTGCCAAAACTGCCGCCAACAGTTCCTTTTCATATACCGAAAGTTTAATGTGCTGGGGGACTAATGCCTTGCTGAAAAAAGCCAGTGGCTGCCCCTCCTGCATAAGGACAGCTCCCACTCCTGCTCCACAAGCGTCAGCCTCAACTACAAATACCTAGGAAAAATTGGGTAAAGCTAAAACAGGAGCTGACACCAGTATATCCTTCAACCTTTGAAAAGCTACACTGGCCTGTTCCGACCAAAAGAAGCTGTTTTTCACGTGTGAGTAGGGTCAATTGCCTAGCAATCTCTCCAAACCCCTTGATGAACCTCCGATAATAACCTGCCAGACCCAAAAATCCCCTCAATTGCCTTGCATTAATTGGTTCTGCCCATTCCGAAACAGCCTGTAATTTTTTGGAATCTGTGGACACCTTCCCTGCTGATATAACATGACCCAAATACTCGACTTTCTGGGCAGCAAATGTGCACTTGCTTCTTTTGACGCAGTGGTGACAATCACGCAAAACTTTTAATACAGCTTCCAAATGAATTATATGCTCTGTCATCGAAGAGCTATATATGAGAATATCATCGAAGAATACTAGTACAAATTGGCGAAGAAAGGATCTGAAGATGTCATTCATAGCTCCTTGAAATGTTGCTGGAGCATTTGTCAAGCCAAAAGGCATGACCAACCATTCATAATGACCCGAATGAGTTTTGAAGGCAGTCTTATGACAATCTGCGGGAACCATTCTGATTTGATGATAACCAGCCCTCAAATCTAGCTTGGTAAACCACCTTGTTGACTGTAATTCATCCAGCAGATCCTCAATCAAAGGAATGGGGTACTGATTCTTAATGGTATGCTTGTTCAACTCACGATAATCAATACATATTTTCCAGGATCCATCCTTCTTCTTTACTAAGACAATGGGAGCAGAAAAGGGTGAGGAGCTTTCCTGAAGCAACCCATTTTGTAAAAGATCCTTGATCTGTTGCTCAATCACGTCCTTTTGTACAGCAGGATAGCGATAGGGCTTAAGATTTATTGGATTTGTTCCATCTCGGAGTATGATAGGGTGGTTGTGTCCAGGCCTCAACGGTGGTAGACACGGGTTCCTCAAAAACATCCTTATACTCATCCAAAACCCCTTGTATCTCCCCTAGAACTAGGCCCCAAAACATTGAGGTTCAGCACCCTTCTGAGGTTGTAAAAGCTGTACCAAGAACCGTTGTTGATCTTTTCCATTGTGAGCACTTAACCTAGAAGTAGGTACTGCCTCCACCGCCACTGGACCCACTGCCTGTAACTTACGCAGACCCCCTTTATACCAAAAATGCATAGCCATCTTATCATATTCCCAATAGACATTCTTAAGGAACTTCAGCCACTCCAGTCCCAATACCATGTCATATGTGTGTAGCTCAATAACTCTGAATGCAGATTCAAACTCCACCCTTTGCATTTGCCATTTGAAATCCTTCCAGATGCCATGGACCTGCAATCTACATCCCCCAGCAATCTGCACCGAGGAGCATTCTGTCTTGCATCCTTGCCACCCTAGCTTCCTTGCCAGATTGAGATCGAGGAAGTTGTGCGTGCTACCGGTGTCTATTAAAACATAAATCCCCCGCTTACCAACATTTCCAGCCACTCGCATAGTCTATGCCGTCTCCCCACCATGAATAGTATGCAGCGAAATTAATGGAGTCCTCATCACCCTCACCGCGGAGACCCACATCATCTCCGTCCTCCGCACTATCCTCATCAAGAGTCAAGAAATGGAGTTGCATCTTGTCATTGAAGGCAGCGGTGGTCACGTGAGAACGGCTCGTGACAATAAAAACAAAGATTCTTCACTCGATGCTCCGCTTCTTCCTCCGCCGACAACATTTTGAGGGGACGCACATACTGGGCCGGAGTCTTGAATGTCGCTGCCAAGTCTTTACTCGGTAGAGCACCGAGAACTCCACGCGAATTTGGCCCTCCAGACGCGAGACCATTCTTGTAAGAAGTCCCCGTCGACACTGTCTTCCCTCCCTTCTCGCTGTCGTTCTTGCTCAGTCGATGGGCTATTGCAATTTCTTGCACTCTTGCCAATCGTCGGGCCTCCACAAGAGTCTGGGGGTCAAACATCATCACCGAATCCGCAATTTCCTCTCTTAGCGCCTCAATGTACACATCTATACGGTACGCCTCTGGCAAATCCAGTCGTGCTGCCAGCGTATCAAATTTCACATTCAACTCCTTCAGCATCCCAGTCTGCCGCAAATGGGTCATTTTCGACATTGGCCGCTCATACAGAGGCCTAAATGTTCCCTTCAACAACTCGACATACTCTTCCCACGTGGGGCAATAATTTCCCCAGCGACGCTCCATAGCCAACTGCCATTCAAAGGACTCTTCATCCAAGTTCATGGCTGCTGCATCCACTCGTGATTCCTCTGGGACGTTCTCAATCCTAAAGTATCGTTCACACCTGACTATCCACGATTGGATGTTTTTACCATCGTACTTGGGAAAATCCATCCTGGGCAGTCTGGGTCGACGATGATCATCAAGGTTATCATTACTACGATGGCCGCCATTTCTGTTAGGCGCCCCATGACCACGATCCTGAACGTCCTGCGCAACGCGTTGCAACTCCTGTTGAAGAGCTCGACCCACATTCTGCAATTCATCTCGGAAGCCCAACACCGTTTCTTGCAACTCGTCGACTGCTTGTAGCCGCTGTTCCACAACCTGTATACGCGCGTCCATCTGTTGCCTTGTCTCCACCATTCAACGCCCACACCCGACGGTCCAAAGAAAGCACGCTCTGATACCATCTGTTACGATATACAGCGAAGTGGGGAACCCACCCTCAAAAGGCGCATCGTAAGGGGGAAGAACAACACTACTTATATACCCCACCAAGCTACCTAAGTTACTCGATGTGGGACTTGGGTCATTACTCCATCCCATAACAGTGGCCCTCCCCGGAAGAGCCGGTGTCCACGCCAGGCAGAAGTCGCTGCTGGGAATGAGCCAGTGGAAATTGATAAAGAATAGGAAAGAATGGGAAAGAACAGGAAAGAATGGGAAGTCGGAAGATGAAGAGAAAGAAGTGAGAGATTTCAGAGAGTAAGAATAGCGTTGCTGGAGCTTTATTCAATCTTATTCATACCCTTTGACTGTGCTAACTACTTCTATTTATAGGCCCTGCTACTCCTCAAATGTCTTGACAATAATATCCTAACAGCAGTAACTAACTAACCGTAACAGCAATTATATTTTTATTATAACACACTCCCACACCCCTACTACTGTCAGAATGTTGTTACCCCTCTGTATTCCCACTTTGCCCCTTTGTTGGTGTCATCTGCTGGGCCTTGTCTTGGGCTTGGTGTTTGGATTTTGGCTCTTCTCTTATGCACTTGGCCCCAAAACCTTGCGAGCCCATTCTCTCCCGCTTCTGCAAGAAACACCTTGTTGTCCTCAAGTTGGAAGTCAGGGAACTGAATTTGAATAGTGATGGCATCCTCCCAGGTGTTCTCATTTTAAGGCTGGCCTTTCCACTTAATCAGCAGCTGCAGGTCACCTTCCCTTGTTTTGCGTACCATTTCCACCATCTCCGGTTGCACAACTATCTCTGACTCCTTGGTGAGACCTTTGGGTAATGGTTGAGCAGCCATAGACGGTTTCAAAGCTTTCTTCAGTTGTGAGATGTGAAATACATTATGGCCACGTTTGGTACTCCACTGGATTTTGATTGATTGAAATTGGGAGTAGGAATGGGCCTTTAAAATTATTTTTGTATGAAGTAATTTTTAAAGGGAATGACTTCAGTAATTTTATTTTATAATTAGTCATAAATTATGGAAAGACCATAATATCCTTGCCCTAAACCCCAAATTTCACCAGTAAAGCAGGCAAATGGCAGCAGTTCAGCGGAATCAAAAAAGGGCTCCATGTGGACATGCTTGTGCGGCGAGCTAGCTGTAGCGGCGGAATCAAAGATGCTTGTGACGGTAGCAGCGGCAGTGTCAGTCTTGCACGTGATTGAGGCAGGGGCTTGCTCACAAACCTCGCACATCCACACACTCACAGCTTGACAAAAAACTGTAGCGGCCGTCGATTTGCAAGAGTCGCATGGCTTCGGCGGCAAGGTCCAGCCGCTGGTACTCTCAATTCCCATTCATTGTTGTCTTCAGTACTCGATTTTCCCTTTTCTCTTATAGTTTCTCCTTCACCTTGTTCCTATCCTCCACTTGACTCGCAAAACTCATGAGCTCCTTGAAATTGCGCTGATGCATTAGTTTAATTTTGCAACTGATTTCCTCCTTAAACCCCTTCATGAAGGCGCCGAGAATTACTTCATCCGGAAAATTCTCCTGCAGAGCTGAAAACAGCTCAAACTTCTCTCTGAATTCTGCCACTGAGCCAGTTTGTTTTAAGGTGAACAGATGTTCATAATCATCTCCGCTTGCTTGCAATGAAACCGCTCTGTGACTTCTTTTTTGAACTCTCTCCAGGACCTCAGGCATTTGTGACTCCAGCCATTGAAACCATGTGAGGCCTTCGCTTCTAGCCTCACCACTGCTGCATTGAGCTTCTCTGCCTGTCACTCCATTCACCGTGAAGTATCGTTCCACTTAATAAATCCACCCTAATGGGTCCTCTCCATCGAACAGAGCTAATTCTAACTTCCTGCGTTGTGTGACATCATTCTGCCCTATTTCCTCACCATGCCCTCATCCATCCTCTCCATGTCTGTTTTCATCCTCTGGCTGTGTCAAGATTGTGGGGTTGTGGCTGTGACGATGGTTTTCTCTCCCTGCCGCTGCAATTAACGTGATGTTCTTAGTTGGCTCGGAACTCATTGAGCTGCATTAGTAACATGGTAATGGCGGTTTCAACTCTAGTAAGTCTCCCGGCCGACTCATCCTGTCTTCTCTACACCTCTTCAACCACTCTCTTTAACTATTTGATTCTTTCCTCCATCCTCGTACCAACTATTCCCTTGGATAGTCCGCTTTGATACCAAGGTGATAGAGCTAGGTAGCTCAGACAATTAATGGCTAAAAACTTAGCCGTGTATTCCCTAAGAAATGGAAAATGAGAGAGTACAATGATAGGTGCCTTCTTCTAGCAGAAAGGCTCACAGACAGAAATGATGAGAAATGAGAGGAAAAATAAACACTTGGCCTGGTATTCCAGAGACCAGACCCCTCTCCTCACTCACTTCTAATGCCCTACCTCACCTTTCCACAACAATCATACTTGTGCGCATTCCCACTACCCTGCTACTGTCAGAATATCGTTACCTCTCTGTTGGTGTGTCATCTGCTGTGTCTTGTCTTGGGCCTGGTGTTGGGACTTTGGCCCTTCTCTTATAACATTCATCTAAAACATCTGATTATTTTTAGAAGCTACCCAAAGTGGCTTCTCAAAATTATTTTGAGAAAGCTTTCCAATAGAAATACTAAGTCCTATTTTGAAAGTGTTACCTTGGGTGGGTAATGAGAACAAAACTTTCAGCATTTTTCATGCTGCAATGGTACCTGACTCCCTCCCCAAGTCATTATATCTATAGTTGTTGGACTTGATTGTCAACATACAAAGGGATGCAGTAATGTGACTACCGAATGCTTAATTATGGTAGAGATACTGGAAAAGGTAATCTATTCAATTCAACAAATTCTAACACCCCATTCACCTAAGCTTGGTATCCTATTTAATACAAATCTAATATGGCAGAGAATACATGTGTATTTATTAATCAGTTTCCTATTTCCGCCAAAGTGCTTTCAAGGATATTTATTTTTTCATCTTCTATGTTTGCCAAACTGATAATTTTAGTGTGATTATGCATTGTGAAACGATCAATGCTATCTGTGGAGGAATATTTTGTGAATGTATTAACTCTAACCTTATTACTCTATGCAGACAAATAGAAATTTTTGTACTAAAGAGCAGGGAGATGGTGCGAATAGAAAATTGTTGTACTAAAGAGCAGGGAGATGGTGTGATGTGTAATGGGAATTTTGCATGTTAATTAATATCTTGGAAAAGAAATCGTAAATACCTATGGTTATTGGAAGCTTGCATAAAGTACTCCATCTGCCTCCAATCCGAAAGGAATCGCATTTTCCTAATTCAAGTATCAATTTTAAAGGAGCTAAAGACGTATTTATAGGCATTAGTGCCCCCTAAATGATGCAAGGCTTCCTAATCTTCCTAGCAGGCTTTGATATGAGTTAATAAGATTCTAGCTTACAAGTTTTTGTTCAAATTCCCAAGTAAATCTTACTTAACCAAATTGCAAAGTTACAAATCTTAATTCTAAATTGTGTAGCAAAATAAGCGATAAAAAATATATTATTGTACTTTATGTTGTCAAGTTGACTTTTAAGCTTAGATTTATTTTTTGATTTATTCACCAGTATCCGGCACTACTATCTGGTTCATGGGAATGAAGGGGAACCTCGCTACTTTAAGCATAGATTTACAAAATTCCCTTTTCTTGCTTAATTTTGAATCATAAATGCGATCAATATTTATTTTATTTTGTATTTGACTCATGGTTGAGGCTCATATAGGACATGTTTGCGGACTTGCGTCCCAATATGACTCGATACACATCAATTGAGGAAGTGAATGCCGCTCTTGTCGAGCTTGAGGAGCATGATCGTGTTTCTTCAGACAAGGCCAGTAGTGAAAAACATTCTGACACTGAGAGACCTTCAACTAGGAATGCAGGGAATGGGCAGAGCATCGATAATGGTACAGAAGGCAATGGAGTGCAAGATGATCTGAATGACAGTGAGAGTGATTCAGGGAGTGAAGTAATTGATGTTGTGGGACATGATGAGGAGTTAGATGAGGAAAATCATGATGATGGATGTGAGAGTGAAGATGATGAGGATGATGATGATGGGGCTGTACCTGCTTCTGATGAGGAAGATGAAATCCATGTGAGACAGACAATGGCAGATGTGGACTCTCAAGAAGAAGCCAGTTTTGAACAGGAGCTCAAGGCTGTAGTACAGGCAAGGAACTGCATAATTTGTTTACTTTCTCCTGCTCATATCTGCGGAGTTGTGACTTCCCTTTTATTTTTATTTTTAAAATTTTTCTCTGTTTCCTTCTTAATTTTCAGTTTAAGAACAATGTAAACTACTGAGCTCAAGAATGGAGATAACAGATGAATGATGCTGTTCATATTTTTTTGGATGAGAAATTTAGTTGGGAAAAAGAAGTTTGTTATAGATGATGTTAGGCGGTCAGTTATAGCATTTTGAATCACACAATTTGATGTTTTATGCAGGAGAGTATGGAACAGCGGAGGCAAGAGCTGCGAGGTCGTCCCACATTAAACATGATGATTCCCATGAATTTATTTGAGAGTTCCACCAAAGATCATCATGCAAGAGTTGGTGGGGAAAGTGGCGATGAGGCATTGGATGAGGAGACGGATGGAAACAAAGAGGTACAGGTGAAAGTTCTGGTGAAGAGAGGGAACAAGCAACAAACGAAGCAGATGTACATTCCCCGAGATTGCTCATTGGTGCAGAGTACAAAGCAGAAAGAAGCGGCAGAACTTCAAGAGAAAGAAGACATCAAAAGGCTTGTCTTGGAGTATAATGATAGAGAAGAAGAGGAGTTGAATGGATTAGGGACCCAGCCAACAAACTGGATGCTGAGCGTAGGCAATAGGGGTTCTGGTCGTGGCAATACTTTGGAAGGAACTGGTGGCCGGACTGGTGGATCACGGCATCGGCATCATAGTCATACTGGCAGTGGTGTCTACTATAGTCGAAGAAAGTGAATGGTACAAGATTATTCTGAATTCTGAAAGCAGATCAGGCCTAATTCCTCTCAGCAAGCTAAATATTGGGAAACCAGTAGTCTCAGCATGCTAAATATGGGAAACAGTGGCAGAACTTGTGGATCACGCATCGACATCATAGTCAATCGTTATTTTCCAATACACCCCTGTTCGAATCAGATGATTCCAGGTCAGAAACTTAATCTCTTTTCTGTTAAACCGGAGTTTTTGGTGAATACAATGTGGAATGAGGCGCAGGTGCAGTTTGTCACCAAAAGATAGTGGCAGTTTGGGGCGACGTGTTAGATGCTTGATGAAATTCTGTATAACCATATCCTAGCATCTGTATTTATTGTATATTCTAGTTAAGATAGAGAGGTGGTTTTTCCTTTTTTCGGTGCATAACAGAACAAAATTCTAAGCCATTGAAATCGAGGCTGGACCAGTAGTGTGATGTAAAAGTGAGAATTAGGTTTTGAATTCCACTTTAGTGGAGAATGATGAACATGCAATTGATTGGACGTACTACTAATTTGAAATTTACCTCATTTGAGATGAGATGTGTTTTTGGTTCCACTCCAAACTTTGGTTTGAAAACAAAAGCTAAACAAAACTTTCAAATATCTATAAGAGCTTATAGACTAAATAATAGTTTTGGATAAGTTAAAAGGGGATAGCTTTTGGGTGGGAAAAAGAAATTGAGCTGTTTAATGACTATTTTGGACCTATCTTGTGTTCTTATCTAGAAGAGCTTTTAAATCGCATATTCTTTATAAAAGTTTCTCTAAAAACAAACAAATGGGGGGAGTTTTAAATTCCTATTTGTGGAGAATGAGGTTTGTATATAGAGGTGGTCTACCTGCAAAAATTACAAGAGAATTTCAAATGAGCACTGCATGTTACTAAACCAACGATTTATTTGACAACGAAAAAGACCCATCTGACGTAATAAAAAGTCTTGAGTTAAATTAACAGCTAATGCAAAGTTGTAAGACAGATAATAGGTAAACATAGAAACAACGTCTCATCTCAATCTCTTTAAAGAACAGAAAAGCTTGCCATTCATAAATATTCCGTTTGTTTTCTTTTCAAATAGAGGAAAATATATTTGGGCATTTTACTTTCCCACCATGTAAATTGTAAAGCGCAACAAATTGTAGCTTTTATGTGACCTTGGTAAGCCTTGGTGCTGTATCAGATGAAGCTGCCATTACCAAATAATGGACATAGGAAAAATAATGGCTAGGTGGAATGTGAAATAACAATGGCCCCCTTATTTTAAAATTGTGTATTAGAATACAACTTAGTAACAGGGTGTGATGAACCAATATGATGAATGGAACATAAGTATTATTCAATAGCAGAAACACTTACATACATAATGTAGGTCTAATGGAGGAGGAATCTAGAAAGCAAAAGAACAGTAACAACTACAATATCCCTGTATATTCGACAAGATCTCTCGAAGGTATCTTCATTATTGGATCAGCTTTTGATTGTTGAGATTTATAAAAATATTATAATAAAAATCTTCAGTTCGTTGTGAACTATTCAATTTAAATTTATTATTTTATATTATTTAATATTAAATATTATAAAATTTTAATAGGATATTTAGAGTATGTTTGGAATAGTTTTTTGGAAAATAACTTCTAGAAAAGAGTGATAGAAGTGATTTTAATAGAAAATAATATTTTTAAAAATTGTGAAAAAATTGTTGCATGAAAAATCGTAGTTTTATCGTAGATAATCAATTATTTGATTTTATCAGGTGTTTGGATAGTTTTTTTTTTCAGAATTATAGATTTGTCTCCAACAACATGGTTTCAAGAAGTATTCAAACATGCTCAAATCTTAACCGTTGAAAGCTAATCTAATGGTAAAGATAATAAGTGGAGAGGAAGTGGAGAGGGAGATTTGTGGGATACATTCCTCTCTACAAAATCATGCCTGCCTCACGTCCTAACAAACCCACATTTTCTACACAATTCTTTACTTCTCTCATGTATAAAATGCCTTTAGTACCCTTAGTGTGTTCCCTCACATAAACCAAAAAGGACCGGACCTCACTCTGTTAGGCTGGCAGTATTAAAAATTAAAAACTTTAAATTAAATAAAAAAGATAAATTATATAATGATTTCAGTGAAAGACGCTAAGAGAAGATAATGAGATAGTCGATTTAATACTAGTTAAATCCAACCACTTGGCCTACATTCAATTCTCATAATCTCTTTGAGTATTTCACTAATCTTCTAAGATTACCAGGCTATTGGTGCTTCAGTATATCAATCGTGAGTATCTCTCTCACTCCCCCTTACTACTTATTAGGTGACAATCCCACTTAAGAGTCTAACTCTTGAGTATATTTGGTAATAAATGAAAAGATTAAACTCTATTTTTACTAGAGTTCTTATTCTAAGCACTGAAGTACAGAATATCTCATAATTTCTTACAAGAAAATTCCTATGCTGACAGAATGTGAAACAGGGTAAACATAGGATATTAAAGTAAGAATTAATGCTTAAATAAATGTAGTTTGATCGTGGTTGGTAAGCTCTATGTGTCCAGCATTTACTTCGGCTTTTTTTATAGTCAAATTCTTCATAAATCCATTAGACATATTGAATGCTACCATTGAAGAAATAAAGCTGTTGGTTAGTTGCTGACGGTAGTTGCATTTAATGCATTATGACAAATTTTCTTTTTCATGAAACTTCTTTGTTTGATATTCTCTTTGTCTGAAAATGATTTGAAAAGATATTGCATAAGAGACATACAAAGAGGTTAACTGAATAACAATGAATTCATATTGGTTTGAAAATCTTTTTGAAAATCAGTTGAATTTATCTAAGTGTTTATCTAAAAGATACTTATCAAAAAGAACTTTGATAAATATCAAACATATTTTTATTGGAACAATTTTAGCTCTTATCAAATATGATTTCAATAAACCACCTTATCAAATTGTTCTTAAAATATCTTTTTTTATAATATATGCTTTTAGACTTATCGAGAATACAATATTTATTAGAAAATATTTCACTATAGCCAATTTATCGAAGTGTTATTTGATAAATATACTTATCGATAAATGCCTAAAGAACAATGAATTAGACTCTCAATCTCGATGTTTAATCTTATGCAATATTTGTCAAACAATATTTCATAAAATCATTTAAGAAGTAGATAATTTTAATAAGGTACCATCATGATCAGAAATAATTCATCAACAAAATCATTTATAAATTCAATGCTTCAGTGCTTATGACAAATTGAAATTTTCTCTATTTATCAATAAATTGCCTTACCGATTAATACTATAAGAAAGTAGGCTTGAAATATACTTAATGTTTATTGTTAGTATATATATATTTTGATGATGTCAAAAGGAAAAGAGACTTAAAATGTTTAATGATATGAAAGAACTGTTTTTGAGGTAATGAAAATGCTTTTGGAATTAAATGAAGTTAAAAGAAGAAGTTCATCTATTAGTTATTCAATTATTGAGCATTAATAGATGAATGTTAATTAATTAATTGTTTAATCTATTAATTAGAGACAATTAATCGATTAATGTCGACTAGCTTACCTTCTATATTTGAGTTAAAAAGTCAATTAATCGTTTGGTTAATTGATTAATACATTGAAAACAGATTTACTTTTAAACAAAGATATTGCTATTAATCGATTAATCTATATTAATCTGTTAACTATTTGATTAATGAGTGAAGCATCTATTCTGTGAAAATTCAAATATATATCAATTAATCGATTAATGTATATTAACAGATTAACTGTTCGATTAATATGTGTTAAAATAATTTCTCATTCATTTTTCTAAACTTATTAATAGACTAGGAATTCGATTAAATTATCTTAATCGATTAATCCTAGAAACTTTTAAAATTTGAAGTATAGCTTTGTTCTAGGATGTAAATTGATTTCATACTACAAATGATTGATTTAAGTAATAATTTACAAATGTTCTTCATTATTCTTCATGACAAATCTCTTGATAAATCTATCTTTGCAAGAATACATCATAGATGTCTAAGAAAATCAAATCCCTATAATGCTTTATTTTCTGTTTCATTCATTAAATGTAATTAATTGATTGGGTCATCGATTAATACAACATAATTGATTTGAAAGTTCTTAGATGTACTAACATCTAAGAGTTCATACTTTGTTAAGATCAAAGCTAAATTAAAGAGTAGACCAAGAGAAAAGCCAACGGACTTTCAACAACC
The DNA here is from genome assembly GCA_037074615.1 of Leucaena leucocephala. NCBI lineage: Eukaryota > Viridiplantae > Streptophyta > Magnoliopsida > Fabales > Fabaceae > Leucaena > Leucaena leucocephala. Next base: position 9,337,723 of record CM073550.1, read on the forward strand.
AAAAGACAAAAGTCTCAACGGCTATAGTGGCTAGTTCAACAGTCACATTTTCAACGGGAAGAAAACTCAATGGAAGAAAGCCTCAATAGAAACAATGCTCAACAATTACAAGATCAATTATAAATAGAAGAGCATTAAAAGTTTTGAGATTGGCGACTGATGATGACAAATAGAAATACAATGCAAGATTAATCATGATAGAAATATTTCAACCCATAAAGCATTCATCTCTCTGTTCCTTATGTATTATTCTTTTGAGAGAGATTTACAGTGAGCTTGAATGTCTATATACTTACTATTTATGAGAGTTAGTTTTTACCCTTTACTTTTCATCTCTTTGAGAGCAAAACTTTAGAATAAGGGGATTCAAGGTTGGGAATTGCTCATATTAATTTAAGGGGGAATGTTGCCACCAGAGTGTGGTGTAACCTCAAGGTTGAGGTGGTTCTCAATTATCCGTCAAATTTGAGATTGTAAAGGCTACCAAGACCCCATTATAATCTTGGTGTTTATAGTAGATTGGAAAATCTCAATGGGAAGCTGCGGACTGGACGTAGGTCAAGGATAGATCAAACTAGGATAAATTCTGTGTAAACTCTTCTGTTTAAACTCTTTGATTTATAGAAAACGTATTTTTAATCCAAGTTTTTCAAATTACATTACTTTATGCAGAAAGCTTTTAAAGAGTCATAAAAGATTTTGAAAAGTCATTGTTCACCTAATTCACCCCTTCTTGGGTGGTCGAACCTATCTACCTAGAACTAACATTTGATATCAGAATGGGTCATTTATTTAAAGGATCTAACAATTTCAAGTGAAAAGATCATGGCTAGATCTATCGGTGGAATACTTTCTGAAGGTTTTGATTTTACCATTCATCTAACTTTAGAAAATTCTGAGTTTTTGTATTGGAAATGTTGGATGACCATATTTTTAAAAACTCTTGATTTTGATATGAGAAGAATCCTTTCAAATGATTTGAAGTTTAAACTGAGAAAGGATTGGAATGATTATGAAAATAAACTATTTTCTCTAAATCTTAGAGCAATGAAAATTTTGTACAAAGCCATTTATGAAAAAGATTACTTGAAAATCAAACATTGTTAAAATGTCAGAGATATCTTAAATACACTTGAAATTGCATACTCCTCTGACATATGTTCTAAAAGTGTTAACAATTCATCAAAACATGTTAATGACATAGTCTCTACCGATGAACAAATGGAAGTAGAAAGTATTAAAGGATATATTCAAACTGACTTCCATGAATTTGTCAATATAGAGCAGCAAGAGGAAGAATAGCTCACTTTGTGTGAATTTGAGAAATTATCCCCTGGAGCTTAGAAAGTGTCAATGGTAAACAACTTTGATTCCTCTTGCGAATTTAAGAAAACTAGTTTAAAAAATGTTCATGACATGATTTTTCAACCGATTATTGATGCTGTCTCAAAAAGTAAAAAGTTTTTGTATAAAAAAGATTTTACTGGAACATCTAACAAAAAGAGAGAAATCTTGCACAATGATTTCAAACTTCCTCCACTAGACCAACACAGTACTTATAAGTATGCTTATAAGGAGTTTCATCCTATTATTTACAAATATTGTGGTAAACAATGTCACATTTCTCATACATGTCATCTAAGAAGAAATCCAAATGTGAGAAATAAGGTTGCTTGGGTTCCTAAAGGATAGTCAAGGTCCAAAATCAATGATCAAGGATCCAAAGCTAAATGGGTACCAAAGTGTCCTTCTGAAGGTTTAAATATGCGAAATATTTGGAAGAAGAATGGACACAGTACAAAGAGAGCTAGGCTTTAGAGAGTTTGTGCACTAGTGAAAGCTATATCATATGAGAGAACTCAACGAGTTACCATTACTGATGAGTCAAAGACAATCTAGAAGAAGCAGTGGAGAAAAGCCCAAGGAGCACGTTCTATCTCAAGGATGGACTATCACAGAGTATCATTCAACTATCTTGAGGAGAACAAAAGAACAAGGATCTCTCAAGCTTCAAATTTCATATAAATTGAGAGGCCATTGTAAGCATTTGTTAGAAGCAATCAAATGATGCAATGAGTATGCAAAGGCAATCCTTCTTCCACATGAGGAAAGAAGAAGCTGCATCTCAAGGATATAATCACATATAGACAAAGCTACATCCTGAAGAAGTAAACTTTTGATGCTAGTGGTGCTGAATCCTAAAAATCTAAAGAATCATTAAGCAGCCTACAAAAATCAAGTATACACTGAAATAAGAGCAATAATGGTGAAATCTTTTATTAATCTCGTGATTACTGAATTAAATTAAAAGTAGGTAATAGATACTTGTTCCTGGTTAGATTGCATAGCAAAAAGTTTATTGAAGGTTTTCTAAAAATTTTATTGCTAAAAGGATTATTGAATAATTTATAAATATTTTACAAACATTATGAATATATCAATTTATTTACAAAAATGTATATTCATTGTTTTTTGCAAAAATGCATTTGAAGACATCTTATTCTTGAAATATGAAGATATCAATGAATGGAGATTAATACATTTAAAAGGAAACGTCAAATTTCCAAATATGCTTTTCAACTGTTGATTAATATTTATCTCCACTAACTTGATGCTTAAATATGTTCAAGAAAACAATTCTTTAGAGAGTCATTTTAAGAAAATAGTATTGAAAATGTTTACTTGATTATTTTCTAGATAATTTTAACAGAAAAATGAGAGTTTTATATGTTTTGCCATATTTTACAAGATTATTTATTTTTCTTTGAAAGGAATTGGAAGACACACAGCGGAAATTAATTTAAAATTTTTTTCATTCCTTGCCAGGATCTACCGTATGTGTTTAAGTCAAGTGGGAACAAGCATTACCCTCAGTGTTCCTCAGCGACTTCCATAGCTTCTGGTCACGACGTTCACAGCTTCTCTCCGCGGCTTGTGCTCCCTTTTCGGTCGCAAGAAGTTGATAATTCAGGTCAGCTTCCTCTACTGGTATCCACACGAACAGCGTTCCAACCACGAACGACGTGCTAATATCTCTTGTCCCTCTAGGGATTTCTCAAGAATTCATCCTCTTCGTCTCTATTTTGGTAGTTTCTTATCTGCAAACCTTTTGCAGATTCCTCTTCGGCCTTTCTATGTTCTATGTGTGTATCTTGCTCAAAATGTAGCTCCTAAAATCAGATATATAGGATGCTATGCATTTTTCTCTCTACCGAATTGGATTTTGGGGTTAATCTTATATTAATTCTGAAATTAATATAATATCATATATTGTATAATTTTATAAGAAACTAATTAAATAAATAATATTAAATCTATCCCACAGATTTAATTTTCTATTTATTTAACTTTAAATAAAGATGAGACTGAACTATATTTGATTTATTCTCATAAATCAAATTTGAGATATCCTATCAATTTGAATTAGGGATTTAATTTATCCTTATAAATTAAATCTTATAAATATCTCTTATATGAGATATCCTATCAATTTGAATTTTAAATTCAAACGCGATAGAGATTTAATTTATCCTTATAAGCTAAATCTTATATATCTCTTATAATATATATATATATATATACGAATTTATATATATATATATACGAATATAAATATAAATAAATATATACATCCACCCTGGATCTTTTATTGAATCTGGACATATTTTAGATTCAATGAATCCGGACATCATAGCTCGTGTTGGGCTATTTTGTATGCAACCCTGTAGGCCCATATGAAGTTGGCAGTGGGCCATTTGCTATACTGGTCCACAAGTCATAAGCGGTCTCTAGCAAGACATAACGACTACCCAAATTATATGAGGATCGTTAAACAATGTAACCTTTTATACAACCATATCATGTCCTTTTTGTCACGCGATATTTTGGTCATGGTTGAGGCATGGATAATGTCATCCTCCTATTCTTGACCGTTACTTTCTTGATCCCTGAGTAGTCTGACTATAGAAATGGAACTACCTTTCCATTACAGTATGGCCATATATTTCTCAGACTCACTCATAGAGGGGCCCAGTAATATCTCTCTATGAATGTGAGGGACAAATTCCATCTTGACCATTCATATTCCTCCGCATGAAAAACCACTAAACCCGAACATAGTATTTATGATCACTCAGTCAAAAGTGACTTTTGACTAGGTTAAAGATGAGCGTTTGTCATGTAGGAATCCATGATGATCTCAGGTCAAAGGGCATATTGACATGGTTTGTATATGAGAGAAGCTTATGACGTTACCCATATAGTTCTCTCATAGCAGGTCGGTCCAACACCTTGTATTCTTACATGTGCGTATGACTCTGATTTATATCTCTATACATCTTCAAAGTCATACTGGTCTTATTTCATCTGTGCTCCCACAGAGATGATCGACCAGGGACATTTAGGATAAGATCATGAATTATCCAAGGATGGTCATCACAGTAAACATGCAAATAATATGATAACACAATTAATAAATTCATAAATCAATAATGTTCATAATATAATGATTGGCCCCTAGGGCACGATTTCCAACAACCTCCCACTTGCACTAGGTACAATCATTAATTTGACTAATTCCCATTGATCGAACATGATGCTCATGCTTTGCCTGCATAAGAGGCTTTGTTAGAGGATCAGCAACATTATCTTCTCCTGCTACTTTGTATATTTTTATATCACCTCTATCGTTGATTTCTCTGATGAGATAAAATCGCCTGAGTATATGCTTGGTCCTTTGATGTGACCTAGGCTCTTTGGCCTGTGCAATGACACCGCTATTGTCACAGAGCAAAGTTATTGGATCTGAGATAGTAGGTATCACCCCTAGTTCTGTGATGAACTTCCTGATCCAAATGGCTTCCTTAGCTGCATCTGATGCTGCTATATACTCAGCTTCTGTTGCAGAATCTGCTACATACCCTGCTTAGAGCTTTTCCAGCTTACTGCTCCATTATTGAGGAGGAATATATATCCAGACTGCAATTTTTGGTCATCCTGGTCAGTTTAGAAACTCGTATCTATGTAACCAGTTACACAGAGTTCATCATCCAATCCGCCATAGACCAAAAATAAGACCTTAGTCCTTCTTAATTACTTAAGGATATTCTTGACAGCAGTCCAATGGCCCTCACCAGGGTCCTGTTGATATCTGCTAGTCATACTTAAGGCAAACGAGACATCCGGTCGAGTACATAACATGGTGTACATGATAGATCCTATGGGCAAGGTATATGGAACTTTACTCATGCGACCTCACTGATCAAATGTACTAGGACATAGATCTTTGCTGAGGTGAATACCATGAGACATGGGTATGAAACCCCTCTTTGATTCGTGCATACTGAACCTATGCGGTATTTTGTCTATGTATGTACTCTGACTGAGTCCTAGAAGTCTTTTAGATCTATCTCTATAGATTCTGATTCCTAGGATATAGGTGGCTTCACCCAAGTCTTTCATTGAGAAAGACTTTCCTAACCAAGACTTGACAATCTGCAAGGTAGGAATGTCATTCCCAATAAGTAGGATGTCATCGACATAGACTACCAAAAACACAACCGTGCTCCCACTAACCTTCTTGTACACACAAGGTTCATAGATATTTTGAAGAAATCCAAACTCTTTGACTACTTCATCAAAACGATGATTCCAACTCCGAGAGGCTTGCTTCAGTCCATAAATGGACCTTTGAAGCTTGCACACTTTACCAGAGTCCTCAGAACGCACAAACCCTTCAGGTTGTGTCATATACACATCCTCAAGGAGCTTTCCATTAAGGAAGGCTGTCTTGACATCCATCTGCCATATTTCATAGTCATAATACGCTGCTATGGCAAAGAGGATTCTGATTGATTTGGCCATTACAACTGGAAAAAAGGTCTCATCATAGTCCACACCATGAGTTTGAGTAAAACCTTTTGCAACCAGTCGTGCCTTAAAGACATTTACATTGCCATCCATGTCAGTTTTCTCCTTAAAAATCCACTTGCACCTGACAGTTTTTACACCTTCAGGCTGGTCGACTAAGGTCCAAACCTTATTGTCGCACATAGATTGCATCTCAGACTTCATGGCATTAAGCCATTTTTTAGAGTTTGGTCCCACTATAGCTTCTCGATAGGTAGTCAGCTCATTATGCTCAATGAGCAACACATCACGACTATCAGAAATTAGAAATCCATATCTCTGAGGCTGAAGTCATGTGCTATTAGATTTTCGTGGACCTTGCATGACTTGAAGGTTCTCAACTTGTTGTGAGTCTTCTCTATTTTCCATCTGCAATTCTGTGGTGTCTTGTGGCTCTCGAACTTCTTCGAGGTGTACCTTACTCCCACTAGTTCTTTTAGAGATAAATTCTCGTTCGAGAAAGATACCATTTCTGACAACAAACACTTTGTTATCAGTAGGGTTGTATATGTAATATCCCTTGGTTTCCTTAGGATATCCCACAAAAAGGCACCTTGAGGATTTGGGCACTAATTTGTCTAAGGCTTGTTGCTTAACATAGACCTCGCATCTCCAAATCTTGAGGAAAGACAAACTAGGCGTCCTCCCAGTCCATATCTCATACGGAGTCTTTTCAATTGCCTTAGATGGAACACGATTGAGTGTGAACGCAGCTGTCTCTAGGGCATGGCCCCAAAAGGAGGGCGGAAGATCTGTTTGACTCATCATGGATCGAACTATATCTAATAGTGTTCGATTCCTCTGTTCAGAAATGCCATTCCATTGTGGTGTCCCTGGAGGAGTCAATTGTGAGACTATCCCACAACTCCTAAGATGATCTATGAACTCTTGGCTCAAATATTCACCACCCCGATTAGATCGAAGGGCTTTAATTGTTTTGCCAAGCTAGTTTTGTACTTCATTTTGAAATATTTTGAACTTTTCAAAAGACTCAGATTTATGTTTCATCAGATAGATATACCCATATCTGCTGAAATCATCTATGAATGTTATGAAGTACGAATAACCTCCTCTGGCATTTGTGTTCATCGGTCCACACACATCTGTATGTATGAGGCCCAATAAATTAGTGGCCCTCTCACTGTGCCCAGTGAAAGGTGACTTTGTCATCTTTCCTAACAAGCAAGACTCGCAAGTATCATATGATTCAAAATCAAATGAGTTTAGAAATCCATCTTGATGGAGTTTGAAAATGCGTTTCTCATTTATGTGGCCCAGACGATAGTGCCAGAGGTATATGGGATTCAAATCGTTTGGTTTGACCCTTTTGGCGGTTATGTTATAGATATTTCCATGATTGGGTTGTTCCAAATTTAATATATAATGATCAACATGCAAATCACCATGAGCATAGAAAACATCATTACGATAAATAGAACATCTACTATTCCCAATAATGGAAGTGAAACCTTCCTTATCCAAATAAGAAAGTGAAATAATGTTACTACTTAAAGCAGGAACATGATAGCAATTGTTCAAAACTAACAAAAGCCCAGTGGGGAAAACTAATTCATTAGTGCCTACAGCTAACGTAGTAACCCTTGCTCTGTTTCCAACTCATAGGTCAACCTCGCCCTTTTTCAGCTTCCTACTGTCCTTTAGTCCCTGCACATTTGTACAAATATGAGAACCACACACAGTATCTAATACCCATGAGGTGGAAGTAGAAAGATGAATGTCTATAACATAAATACCTGAAGCGATAGCCCCGCTATCTTTCTTTTTCTTTTTCAGATCTTCGAGGTAGAGTTTGCAATTCCTCTTCCAATGACCAGGTTCATTGCAGAAGAAGCAGACTCCTTCCTTTCGAGGCTTTGCCTTCTTTGGTGCAGGCTTAGTTTCGGGCTTGCCTGACTCTTTGGTCTTATCTGATGAGCCATGACCCTTCCCCTTGCCTTTCCCTTTCTTTTTCATACATTTTCCTTTCTGAACAATCAAAACAGCACTGGGCTTCTTCTTAAGACTCGGCTCAGCAGTTTTAAGCATCCCATGCAGTTCATAAATAGATTTCTCAATATTGTTCATGTTGTAGTTCATGACACACTGGTCATAACTTTTTGGGAGTGAGTTCAAGATCAAATCTGTAGCTAACTCCTGGCTCATGGGAAATCCAAGCCTCTCAAGGTGATCAATGTACCCCTTCATCTTTAAGACATGAGTACTGACTGATACACCTTTAGCCATCTTGCAGGAATGCAAGGCCTTAGTGGTCTCATACCTCTCTTACCTTGCCTGTTGCTGGAACATTTCCTTGAGATGCACAATCATCTCATAAGCCTCCATGTGTTCCAGATCTCTTTGGAGCTCTGGAACCATAGTGGCTAGCATCAAGCATCCCACATTGACAGAGTCTTCCTTACGCTTCGCGTAAGCATCTCTCTGAGCTCTAGGAGCATTGGCTGCTGGCTCCTCAGGAATAGGTTGATCTAGGACATGCGCTTTTCTTTCTTGCTTGAGAACAATTCTCAAGTTCCTAAACTAGTCAAGAAAGTTTATCCCATTGAGTTTGTCCTTCTCAAGGACAGATCGCAGCGATAATGTTGCAGTATTACTAGTCGTCATGATTTTACAATTTAAATATGCAGTTTAATTAGAAATCTCCCACTGAATAAACAACCCTCAATGCAATAGTTAGTGGGCTAAGATCCATATTTAGCTCAAACTTAAGTCCGCTTTGGCAGGATGCTTAAATTAAGTTATTTAGGTAGGTAACACCTTTACCAATTACATCAAATATAACTCTTAGATGTTCATGGGATCCTATCATCATATGATCTGGCATATTTTTAATCCCATCTAATGCCTTGAGACCCAAAACCGTTTTGTTAATCTCAATTAAGTCAAAGAATAATAAACATGTGAGAGTAGCACCATTACTCTTGCTTATCTCCCCAAGATAACTCAAAAGCACCCACTTTGGTGGAGTCCACAATTGAGTAATCGAGGTTTTGACAAGTGTTCATAAATTGAAGGTATTATGACTTAAGCTTTCATTTAGACGGCTTAATTTAACTATCTGGTTTATACGAATGCATGTTTCTCAGTTTTTATCTCATACAAGTAATATGCATGTGCTAATTTAATCATAAGATGCATAATTAAACGTGATACAATATGGCTCACCTATCCTAAGTCCCCTAAAGCCAATGAGAGGAGCTCTCTAGTAAGAAAAGGAAAATTACATATAGAAACCTCTTTTAACATTCAAGGGGAGTGAGATGAGAAGATAAGGTACATTGAGAGTATATATATATAAGAAGGCACGACACGCAGGCCGTATATAAAAAAATTACAACACTTGCAATCTAGAGCCATATTGTTCACCATACCCAAGTATTCAAGAATCAACATTCAGATTTAATTGCAGGGCAATTGATGTTTCAAATCTAAAAAATTCACAAAATAACATATGTTATGGTTATGTTGCGCTACGAACAGGTAGCCACGGCAACACCCCTAGAAAAAAATTTTTGCTTTATAAATAATCACGAATCTGAATTCGGTTTTCTTGGACCCCATCTATGTTAATTGATCAAATCAAAATGTATCACCACCGATTTCAATTCCCTTTTAGATTCCTTTTATGTCATACATAATACGGATCCCTTATATGTAACACATAAAACACATATCATACGATCGGCTATGACTAACACATATCATATGAATCAACAATCAAGTCTAACTTAAACATAAAACGGCATGGCTCTGATACCACTGAAAGGAATTGGAAGACATGCAGCGAAAATTAATTTAAAATTTGTTCCATTCTTTGCTAGGATCTACCGTATGTGTTTAAGTCAAGTGGGAAGAAGCATTACCCTCAGTGTTCCTCAGCGACTTCCACAGCTTCTCTCCGCGGCTCGTGCTCCCTTTCTGGTCGCAAGAAGTTGACGACTCAGGTCAGCTTCCTCTACTTGTATCCACACAAACAGCGTTCCAACCATGAACAACGTGCTAACGTCTCTTGTCCCTCTAGGGCTTTCTCAAGAATTCGTCCTCTTCGTCTCTATTTTGGCAGTTTCTTATCTGCAAACCTTTTGCAGATTCCTCTTCGGCCTTTTTGTGTTCTATGTGTGTATCTTGCTAAAAACGCAGCTCCTAAAATCAGATATGTAGGATACTATACGTTTTTCTCTCTACCAAATTGGATTTTAGAGTTAATCTTATATTAATTCTGAAATTAATACAATATCATATATTGTATAATTTTATAAGAAACTAATTAAATAAATAATATTAAATCCGTCCCGCAGATTTAATTTTCTATTTATTTAACTTTAAATAAAGATAAGACTAAACTATATTTGATTTATTCTCATAAATCAAATTTGAGATATCCTATCAATTTGAATTTCAAATTCAAACGTGATAGGGATTTAATTTATCCTTATAAATTAAATATTATAAATATCTTTTATATGAGATATCCTATCAATTTGAATTTTAAATTCAAACGTGATAGGGATTTAATTTATCCTTATAAATTAAATCTTATAAATATCTCTTATATGAGATATCCTATCAATTTGAATTTCAAATTCAAACGCGATAGAGATTTAATTTATCCTTATAAATTAAATCTTATATATCTCTTATATAATATATATATATATATGAATATAAATATAAAAAAATATATACATCCACCCTGGATCTTTCATTGAATCTGGACATCATAGCTCGTGTTGGGCTATTTTGTGTGCAACCCTGTAGGCCCATATGAAGTTGGCAGTGGGCCATTTGCTATACTGACCCACAAGTCATAAGCGGTCTCTAGCAAGACATAACGACTACCCAAATTATATGAGGATCGTTAAACGATGTAACCTTTTATACAACCATATCATGTCCTTTTTGTCACGCAATATTTTGGTCATGGTTGAGGCATGGATAATGTCATCCTCCTATTCCTGACTGTTACTTTCTTGATCCCTGAGTAGTCTGACTATAGAAATGGAACTACCTTTCCATTACAGTATGGCCATACATTTCTCAGACTCACTCATAGAGGGGCCCAGTAATATCTCTCTACGAATGTGAGGGACAAATTTCATCTTGACCATTCATATTCCTCCGCATGAAAAACCACTAAACCCGAACATAGTATTTATGATCACTCGGTCAAAAGTGACTTTTGACTAGGTTAAAGATGAGCGTTTGTCATGTAGGAATCCATGATGATCTCAGGTCAAAGGGCATAGTGACATGGTTTGTATATGAGAGAAGCTTATGACGTTACCCATACAGTTCTGTCATAGTGAGTCGGTCCAACACCTTGTACTCTTACATGTGCCTATGATTCTGATTTATATCTCTATACATCTTCAAAGTCATATTGGTCTTATTTCATCTGTGCTCTCGCATAGATGACCGACCAGGGACATTTAGGATAAGATCATGAATTACCCAAGGATGCTCATCATAGTAAACATGTAAATAATATGATAACACAATTAATAAATTCATAAATCAATAATGTTCATAAGACAATGATTGGCCCTTAGGGCACGATTTCCAACATTCTCATCAAACCTTATTCACTAAAAATTTATTTGTTTTGATGATGAGTTGGCTTTAAATGATTTCATATTTATTTTAAAAGTTAATTTTTATGTGATCATACTAATTATTGTCCAAGAGAGAATGAGATTTGTATTTATGACTGAGATAACAGAGGAAATGATCACTGCAAATACCGGATGCTACTTAAGGAGGGAAAGAAAAATGAATCAACACATCAAGCTACAAAAATCTCAATAAGCTTTCTTCAACCTTCTCTTTATCTCAAAAATATGTTTGTGGTTTCTTGATGTTAATCTAGTGTTCATGATACATACATCTTATCGGTTCAAAATGTTTTTTTTGTGAATTTATTTCTTCAAAATCTTTATGAGAAAAGTTAACATTTGTATTCTTTAATGATTTCAATCTCAAAAGTTAATTAATTTATAATTTGAGTAAATGATGTTTAAAACTTTGTTAAAAATGGTTTTACTTTGAAAATAATTGATTAACAAATAAATACCCTAACTTAACAAAGTACTTACTATTTAGAGTTAGGGTCTGGGAACTACTTAAAGCATGCCAGAAATTTCTGCTCTGATACTAAAATATGGCATCCTTACTTTCATATGTCTTAGGGACCATTCAATAGCGTTTAGAATTACTTACAAGACTTTGGAAGTCCATTAGCTAAATCTAGAATTTTTCTCTTTCTTGAGTTACTGCTCATATGGCATTCTAGATTATGTGATAAACTTCAAAAAATCATAATTAATTCTAAAAAAGTCAAAATACAGTGGTTCAAAAACCTACACGAAGATAACGTCTTGAAATTTAATGGAAAAATAATTTTTAGACTAAATGCTTAGCCAATTAATACAGTTTATTCATCAAATATTACTATTTATTTGGTCAAAAATTCTAAAAACAGATTATAGTCCCTTACTTTGGAAAATTAGTTCTCTTTGTACAGACATCAAAATAAGGCATTCTTGGTATTAAAAAGAAGCTTAACATGTTAGCTAAATATAAGTAAAATTTTATACATTTATCTCATCATTTACTATTTTTCTTTACATCATGATCATCACTACTCGCATTGGTAAAATAGTAACATTACAGATAACAATTCTTTACATAACATTTATACTATCCAATCCCTAACTTCACTTCATGCTTCTTCAATCCTCTTTCATCATTAACAAACCTGTGGTATTGGGATTACATGGAATGGAATGAGATTTATGGGGAAATCTCAGTAGCAAAAGGTACTAAACTATGCATGCATTAATGTAAATACTTGTGCTTGCTTGTAAAAGTGTTAACATTGTGTAATATGCATGCTTCCATGTAACATATGAAATACAGTTGGCCAAAGTAATCATAGAAATAGAGCTTCATACTTAAGCACATAGGCAACACAATTCAACAAAGTCATAGCACAATCAAGCATAACATTTAATGCATACAAGTTTAGGATAAGTTTACTACCTCATATACTTGACTCTCTTTCACTTTATCTTGCTTCTTTCTTCTCACTTCTCTTGGATATGTGGCTGCCTCTTTTGGAGCATACCAATCAATTCCTAACATCACATAATCATTCATCCATCACAATCTAACTTCTTTCAGTATCAAACTCACTTTAACAAACATAACTTCCTCTTGAACATTAAGCCCATTTAACTACATTAACTTTCCTTAATCTTAACTAATGGACTTGGCCTTTGAATCAATTGATATCTTGACTTTACCCTACACAATTTTATCTTTTGAATCCATTTATGAGTTTAAAATCATGAAATTACAGCTCCTCCATGGCCTACTGGACAGAACCAAAAACATGTACATAATTCCTTCAAAAATTCTCATTTTGATTCTAATGCTTCCCATAATTGTTTCTTCACTTTATCCCACACAACTCTTCATTTTAAAACCATTGAAAGCATCAAAAACATGAAATTCCAATCACTATTCATGCAAGTGAACAGTAATAGAGGAGAATTTTAAAAACTACAATATTAGAATTTCAATGCTTCCAAAGTTCCAAACCTATCCAATACTACACAAAATCATCATATAAATTCAATGGAAGCATTAAATAATTGAAATTCCATTTCCTTCCATCATGAACAGTGAAAACTGAACTAGTTCAACAATGGCAAAGTCAAGAAGGTCAACTTGATTCAACAACCAATCACTTAACTAGCTTGTTTAAGCTTCAATCACAAATCTCTAACTTTAATTTCTTCTTTTCCCTTTCACCTAAGATTTTTGGACAGCACAACACCTTAGAGAAAAATCAACTTTTCTCCATGAAAACTCTAAGTTCAAGCTGTCATATCCTAATTTTTCCTTATCGGTATAATACAGATAGTGGAAAGAGGCTTGGAAAGGATTATGACAAAGATATGAAAAAATAATAAAGGTTAGAGGATTCTTTAAGGAAGAGAATTACTAAAATGAAAAGTAGAAAAGGTTAAAGGCAAAAAGTGAAAGTAGAAACAAAAGTTAGGCCTTTAAGTGTAATTTCCAAAAGTTAAGGGGCTAAAATGCAAATAGCTAAAAGTTCAGGGGCCAAAGTGCAATTATTCAAAAGTTCAGGGACCTAAATATAATCATGAAAAAGTTGAGCCAAAACAGGCCAAAAATGCCAGAATCAGATCAGACCCAAATTTTACCAGTAGATAGACAAAATTATTTCGGTCAGTTTAACACAACACAAAATTTTGATTTAAGATCCCGATTAATTGATATAAATTTATGAAGTCAGAAGAATTATTATAGTATTTTTCAGATATCAGAATCAGATGAAACTTTATAGGAAATTCCTATATTTAATGTAAGAATTTATAAAATTGACAGAGTCAGAAAAGGAATCCTGTAGAAGTATTACGGGATTTTAGGGTGAAATAAAATACCCGATAAATAGGATCAGGTGAGAGGTTTATTTGGATTTGTGCCATAAAGGGCATAAAGGCAATGAGCCCAAACCAAGGCCCAAAACACCATATTAGGCCCAATGTGATGACTAGATAGTTCAGTGGGCTAGAGTCCAGAGCAATCCAAAAAAGTATGAAATTACGAAAATACCCCTAGATGACCATATTATACCAGTGAGGGGTAAATGACCTTCTGGTCATTCTGGATAGGCCAAAAGTGTGTAAGATGGTATAAAGATGATTAATTAGAGCTAGTAAATACTCTAATAATTTTTAAAAAGATGATAATGCCCTTTGGAAAATTAAAGTAAAATTGGACACCGATAAAGGGTTAAAGGAAGTGTAGGGAATTTTTATCAGGACTTCTGGGTCTCAAACAATTATTAGACTTTACAGGGAATTCATTTTATATTATAATGAATTTCTAAAAATGTTAGAACCATTAAAAGAGGTGTCTCGCATTTATTTCAAAATTAGGATATTTTAAGAATACTGGTATAAGGAAAGTACCTTGGGATTTATGCCAATTAGCTATTGGACCCAAGGAAGGCCTATGGCAGCCCAAAATTTCGTCCTAGGGCAGCCCAATAAGTCTCAAGAGTTGTCTTGGAGCCCAAGTCCAATAATGAATAATTTATAAATTTTTGAAAAGAAAAAAAGGGATAAAGTGAAAATTATGGTTTGCATATGGTGGGACCCACACACACCCACACTTGGCATACAAGACAAGGGGGAGGAGAATATTTTTATCATGTGGATTTATCTCAAGTTGGCTTGGAAAGGAAGCTTAATATAAGAACAAATATGAGCCATTAGATCAAATAGTGTACAAAGTGGTCTTGGCCATTCATTTTCTATAGAATTTTTCTATAAGTACCCCCTCAATTTTGCAGCAAACCGTGATCCATGAACCCTTGAGGAAACTCTTGCAAAATGAAAACTCAACCCAAGACAGAGAAGATTCAAGGTTCCAAAGTTCAAGCAAGCTAGAGATTAAAGGTAAACAATCTCTCATAGCTTATTTTTCTTTGATTTGGGAGCTTGAACTTAGGGTTTTCATGGGAAAAAGTTGATTTTCATCTAAGGTGTTGTGCTGTCCAAAAACCTTAGATGAAAGGGGAAAGAAGAAATTAAAGTTAGAAACATATGATTGAAGCTTAAACAAGCTAGTTAAATGGTTGGTTGTTGAATCAAATTGATATTCTTGACTTTGCCATGGTGTACCTTGTTTGGTATGCACTATTCATGAGGGAAGGAAATGGAATTTCAATGATTTAATGCTTCCATTGAGTTTGTATGATTGGAAAGGTTTTGAACCTTGGAAATATTAAAATCTCAAGATTGTAGTTTTTAGAATTCTTTACAGTTACTGTTCAATCACATGAGCAGTGATTGGAATTTCATGATTTTGATGGTTCCAATGGTTTTAAAATGACAAGTTGTGTGGGGTAAAGTGGGGAAACAAGTATGGGAAGCATTAGAATCAAAATGAGAATTTTTGAAAGAATTGCATCTCTATGTTCAGTTCTATACAGCAGGCCATGAAGGAGCTGGAATTTCATGATTCTAAGCTCATAAATGAATTCAAAAGATGAAATTGTATAGGGTAAAGTCAAGACATCAATTGATTCAAAGACCAAGTCCATTAGTTAAAATTAAGGAAAGTAAATGAGCTTAATGTTCAAGAGGGAGTTATGTTAGTTAAAGTAAGTTTAATGGTCAAGGAAATTAGATGGTAATGGATGAATGGTTATGTGATGTTAGGGATTGGTTGGTATGCTCTGAAAGAGGCAGCCACATGTCCAAGAGATGTGAGGAGAAAGAAGCAAGATAAAGTGAAAGAAAGTCAAGTCTATAAGATAGTGAACTTACCTCTTTATGTGCTTGATGTGGTATGCTTATATGTTGACATGTATATGATATTCGAATGATGTTGTGACATGATAAATGATGTTGAATGTATTATGAATAACATGTTTTCCATGGCCATGCACTTTATGTGAAAGTATATAGCATGATGGCATGTCACTAATCAAAGAAAGTTTAATGAAATTACATATCATGCATTAGCATCCATCTTGCATATTTAAGTGGTAATGTTTGCTACTGACATTCCCTAGAATCTCACTCTCCCATAACCAACCAATTTAGGTCAAGCATGATGGATAATGCATGCATGGAGAAGAGCTAAAGTATGGAAGAAGAAAAGTGAAGTATTTAAGATGTTAACATATGCTAGGCACTTTCCATGTATGTCAAAGCCATGTAAAGTATCCATTTATGTGATGAGATTGTATGAAACAATTATTGTATAACCTCATGATGTATATGAATTCATAAAAGGCAAAAGAGATGATTTATGTATGCTAGAATAATTGTTGAAAGTGGAAGAAAGGAAACTGAAATGGTAAAAACGTAGGTCCTAAAGCAGTTTTGCTGTGGCTTCAGTTTGACCTAGCAAATCAAGGAATTATTTCACAAAATTTTATGATCATGTAGTACACATCCAGAGCTTTAAGTGAATAGGTAGAACGTTCCATTTGGATGTGTCTATCAAGAGAAATGAATTTTCAAAGTAAGGGACCAGAATCTATCTCCAGAGTTTTTGACCAAATGAACAATAAATTTCAGCGAATAAACTGTATCAATTGGATAATCATTTGGTCTAAAAATTATTTTTCCCTTAAATGTAAAGATGTTAGATTCACGTATCTTTTTGAACCACTTCATTTTTAGTTTTACATAATTAATTATGATTTTTTGAAGTTCATTGTGTAATCTAGAATACTATATGAACAGTAACCTGAGAAAGAATAAAATTCCAGATTTGGCTAATGGACTTCCAAGGTCTTGTAAGTGGTTCTAAATGCTACTGAATGGTCCTTAAGACGTATGAAAGTAAGGATGTTACATAAGCTCCCAAATCAAAGGGAAATAAGTTAGGATAAATTGCTTACCTTTAATCTCTAGCTTGCTTGAACTTTAGTACCTTGAATATTCTTTGTCTTGGCTTGAGTATTCATTTTGAAAGAGTTTCCCCAAGGTTGAAATGCCAAGGTTTTGCCTCAGATTTGAGGGGGTATTTATAGAAAAATCTTATGAAAAATCAATGGCCAAGATTACTTTGTGCACTATTTGATCAAATGGCTCACATTTAATCTTGCATTTAACCTTTTTAAAAAAAGAATTATGACATCATGAAGGGATAACTCAGAGGGCTAGGTCGTGAAATTCTAATGGGGGAAAGGTTCAGGGAAATTTTTAGTCCAATCCGGTACTAGCTCAATCCCATTGCCCAAAAACCAGACTATTTTACAAATCTAATTTTTCTAAGATTTCATATGTTTTATGACTTTAAATCCATTATCCGGATTCTCCCTACCATTGACATTCTTGAACTGGGTCAAAACTTAATTACAAATCCCTTAGAAAATGACTAAAATGCCCTTGGTCCACTATCTTGCATTATATTAACCCCAAGGGCATAATTATCATTTTACACTCCTTTATATTGCATCAACGTGTATACTGGCTCTAACTAATCTTCATTATACTAGATTGGATGTTTTTGGCCTATCCATAATGACCAAAATGTCCTCCATCCATCACTGGTACAATCTGACCATATAAAGTCATTTTCATAATTTCACACTTTTCTGGGGTTGATTTGGACTTTGGCCCACTTAACTGTCCAACCACCTTATTGGTCCTCTTAGGACACCATTTTGGCTTTAATATTGGTCCATTACCTTTATGGCATAAATCTCAATGAGCCTCTCCCGACAGCATTTATCGGGTATTTTATTCTACTGTAAATTCCTATAAGAATTCTACAGGATTCCTTTTCTGACTCTGTCAATTTTATAAATTCTTATATTAAATATAGGAATTTGCTGTAAAGTTTTATCTGATTCTGAATCTAAAAAATACTGTAATAATTCTTCCTGACTTGAGGAATTCATATTAATTAATCGGGACCTCAAATCGAAATTCTGTGTTGCGTTAAACTGATCAGAATAATTGTCTATCTACTGGTAAAATTTGGGACTAATCTGATTCTGGGCATTTTTGGGCCTTTTTCGGTTCAACTTTCTCATAATTACATTTTTCTCCTTGAACTTTTGCTTAATTATATTTAAGTCCCTAAACTTTTGATAATTACCACTTTTGGCCCAGCTTTTATTTTTACTTTCACTTTTGGCCTTCAACCTTTTCTAATTTTCATTTAGGTCCTTGAATTTTTGAAAATTATACTTTTGGCCCTCAACTTTTCATAATTACACTTAATGGCCCAAAGCTTATTTCTACTTTCGTTTTTCACTATTGAACTTTTGAACTTTTCATTTTAGTCCCTCTCTTTCTTCAAGACTCATTTAACCTTTATTATTTCTTCTGATCATCGTTATAATCCTTTCCAAATCTCTTTCTACTATCAGTATTATACAGATAGGGAAAAATTAGGATATGAGAAAAACCTTTCTTGTTATCAATAAAGTTTAAAGCAGGGATCCAATTTTCAGCAATTCATCACACCTTAAGATCAAAAACAAAATTTTGTGATGAAAGATTGGATTAATCGAAGAATGTCACATTGAGTAGCAAAAATTGAGTAGCACAAAAGCAAAGACATCTTCCCCACACTTAAACTTGATAGTATCCTCACTATCAATAGAACTAAAGTATAATATATCACAATCGCTTTATAAAGCCAATCAAATATAGCTGTAAAATAGCAGGTAGCCTAATCACTCAATGCAAGTTAACAATTTAGCATAGAGTCACATTTAGGTCATGCAAAGCAATACTAGTAAGGCAGAGATGACAACATAGGTAAGCTAAGATCATGCATGTAAGTGTGGAAACTCCAGAAGAAACAATCAGTGAGTAAACAATATATGGACAGGAATGAGGGTATTCAAAACATAAAGAAGCTAGAATAAACAGAAATAAATAAAAAATGAAAACTACCCTATTGAAGCATCAAGAAAAAAAATTAACAATTACTATTTCTACTAGTTCATCCCTTTCCAATCCCTAAACCAACATGTCAAGCATATATGAATTTGTAAAGTAAAGAGATAGGAAAGGGATGACCTGGCCTCAAGGCGGTGGTGGGAAATCATAAAACTTTGAGAAATGGCTGTTTAACTGGACAGTTTTCCCAGTTGCCCTTTCTCTCTACTTCAGTATTCCATAATCGTGCATCTTATACTGAGATTCATCTAGGCCTGTCTTGAATTCTCCCTGTTTAAACTTGAACTTACCAATTGTGGTTGGCATGTCATGGTAATAGACTTGGGAAATAATTCCTTTGCGTCCTTCATATATTCCCTACAGTTGCTCTTCCCTAGCTTGTGTAGGCCCTCAAATTTATCATGTGCTTTCCCAAGTGTCACACCAAGCTGAGGTTGGTCTACGACTGCAACGTACTTGAGATCATTCTTTTCCATACCTATATTATTATTAGAGATTAGATCTTTCAAAAACCTTAAGGTATGAGATTTAATTTTGGTATAATAATGAGGTTGAGAGGAGTTAGAATGTATTTTCCCTTTAACCAAAGCAGTGGAGTATGGAGCTGAAGGAGTGTGGGGTTCCCTAGTTGTGTTTGGCTCTTTGGTCGTGACCTTTGATCTTCTCGTTGCGACTTCAATTGACAGGGTGTTCTCTAGAAGTTTTTGTCATGACCTGTTCATCATTTAGTCGTGACTGGGTATCATAGAAAGGTTCCCCTCAGCAGATTGATGTTTAGTCACGACATCTTCATCTTCGTGTCACGAAGGATAGTGTGTGGAGTTTTGTGTTGTGACCTTGAAGCCATTTGGTCGTGACTCATATTGACAGTAGATCTCAGGTTGATGTTTAGTCATGACGGGGAGACTATTTGGTTGCGACCATTGGTCACATAAATTTGACCCTTATTTAATTGTTATACTTCTAGCTTCTAGAACATATTAGGGTCCTGCAAGATCACTAAACAAATCTTTTACAAGCGCATTATCTCTATCATTGTAAACTGAGTTCATGTGCATCCCTAGTCTCTTCAACATCATAACCAATGGCATTAAAAGCATTAAAAGCAGAATTATCAGGAGGAAATTTCATTGCTTCATTCATGTTAAAGGTTACCACATGTTCTCCAACTTCAATTGTGATAGAACTATGCTTCATACTAACGATGGACTTGGAAGTTTGGAGGACAGGTCAGCTTAGGATCAGAGTACTGTCTTTTACTAACTCATTGGACATGTCCAAAACATAGAAATTAGCTGGGAACACTAAGTCCCTGACCTGTACTATAACATCTTCAAGGATTCCCTTAGGATACCTAATTGACCTATCAGCTAACTGGAGCACTACGTTTGTATCTCTAAGGTTGTTGATTTTTAAGGCTTGATATACTGACCAAGGCATTACATTAATGGCTACCCCTAGATCTAGTAACGCTCCTTTAATAGGAATATTTCCTATAGTGCATGGGATTATGTAGGATATTGGGTCTTGGCACTTAACAGGTAGTTTAGCCTTAAAGAGTGATGACACATTAGCACTTGCCTGGATTCTCTCAAGAGGCCTAAACTTCTTTTTATCAACCAAAATGACATTTATTTCTAACTTGTTGAATAGAGTGTAAGCATCTTTTTCAAAATCAGGGTTAATCTTTTTCTTTCCAGCAAAGTAAGAGTTAGGAAAAGGGAGATCTTTTATACTTACCTCCTTACTTTTGTGTATAGAGGCTCCTTGCTTGCTCAACTCTAGCTTCTCCTCAGGTTGCTTTCCTTTATAAGCTAGACTTGGTACTGTTGCTGCTTCTTCTTGCAGCTCTTGTATCTCTAGTTTGGTCTGTCGGTTCTCCTCTTAGGTTGGCTTTTTCATTACAAACTGATGTTCTTTAGTACTTTCATATTTCCCAATTTGTACCTATGACAGAGATGAATTATTAATTTCAGCATCTTCCACATCCTGCTCCTGTGTATCAGCTTCCTTAAAATAAACCTTTCTTCCACTTATGAGGGATATAGCATTTAGACCTCTTGGATTGATGACAGTATTCGAAGGTATGCTGCCACTACTCTTTCCTTGAATGTCACTCACTGTATTGGAGACTTGAGTTAAGTAACTTGTGATATTTGTATTCTTGGAACTTAACTCCTCAAGTTTCCTGTGCACACCAGCATTATCCTTCTGCATATTTTGAAGGATTGAAGCTATGGAGGTGAATTGACCTTCATACTCTTTGAGCTTGTTTTCCATATTTGTCATTCTATCGTCCATATAGTAAGATAAGGTTTTGAGATTTAAAATAGATATGCTTTCAAACCTAGAAAACTTACTGCAAGATGGGATGGTCCGTATCTAGTGACCAAGATCCATGATTATGGAACAATTGAATTACTGGATGAAGTATATGGTACATCTTTTCATGTCAATGGCTACTTATTGAAGCTGTACAAGAACTTCAAACACCCATGATACTCAGGTTGTCTCCTTCCTTATTTTCCTACTTACAATAGTCTACTTTAATCAATTTACTTATATACTTGAGCTATTAATTATTGATTAAGTGTGGGGGAGGAGACCAAGTCAGTAGGGGTACATAAAAATTAATAAGTTCATCTTGGATTCTGGTTAGCTTTATCCTTATTATTTTTACCTTTGCATATTCTTGATTACTTCTTTATATTAAGGACAATGTAGAAATTAAGTGTGGGGGAGTAGTTGTGAAATAGGTATATAAAATTAGATAATCACTGTGATTATGTATTCTGGTCACGACCTTGTACTGTTCTTGTCGCCACTAACATGTGCGAATATGTCAAGTTTCTTCTTATGAAAATTAGTCGTGACCAATTCTTATTTTTGTCACTACTATAACGCTCTGTGACCATTAGTCACACCCAATGAATATGTTTATCATGACCAGTAATTCCTATTTTATAATGATTACTTATCTGTGATGTTTAGTCGTAATTTATGCTTATCTTTGTCGTGACTGTAACTGCTTTGGAGCGCAGATTGTCGTCATCTCACTCATAAAAAAAAGTAATTGCACCATATTAATGTAATATAAGGCACAACCCTATCGTTCTTCTCAAGGAGCCCTTTTTATTGGAACCCTAGCAGATTGGTAACAAAATTATTGAAAACCTGAGTGAAAGTAAAAATGAGTTTAGGTTTGGTTGATTTTTGATGCAATCAAATAAGGGTGTAGTAAAGTAAATATTTTTTGTATTTTTGTTTTAGATGGAAAATAAGTGGATTGGTAAATAAATATGTTGAGAAAGACTCTTGATTATGGAAACCTATCTATCTTTGCTCTTAATATGATATGGGCATTTTAAAATTATTAAGTCTTAAATAAAACTTTAGACGATGGATTGAGTGTCATATCCTAAATTTTTCCCTATCCGTATAGTACTGATAGCAGAAAGAGATTTGGAAAGGATTATGATGAAGATTAGAAGAAAAGATAAAGGTCTGATGAGTCTTGAAGAAAAAGAAGGACTAAAACGAAAATTAGAAAATGTTGAAGACAAAAAGTGAAAGTAGAAACAAAAGTTGGGCCCTTAAATGTAATTTTTAAAAGTTAAGGGACTTAAATACAAATAGCTAAAAGTACAGGGGCCAAAGTGTAATTATTCAAAAGTTCAGGGACTTAAATGTAAATATGAGAAAGTTGAGCCGAAACAGGCCGAAAATGCCCAGAATCAGATAAGACCCAAATTTTACCAGTAGATAGACAAAGTGACTCCGGTCAGTTTAAGGAGTCACAGAATTTCAATTTGAGGTCCCGATTAATTAATATAAATTCCTAAAGTTAGAAGGAATTATTGCAGTAATTTTCAAACATCATAATCAGATGAAACTTTATAGAAAATGCCTATATTTAATGTAAGAATTTATAAAATTAACAGAGTTAGAAAAGAAATCCTGTAGAATTCTTACGGGATTTTATAGTGAAATAAAATACCTAATAAATAGGATTTGGAGAGATGTCTTGGGATTTATTCTATAAAGGGCATAAAGGTATTGAGCTCAAGCCAAAGCCTAAATGGCGCCATAGTAAGCCCAATATGATGACTAGACAGTTACGTGGACCAGAGTCCAGAGAAGTCCAGGAAAAGTGCGAAATTATGAAAATGCCCCTAGATGGCATATTGTACCAGTGAAGGATGAATGTCATTATGGTCATTTTGGACCGGACAAAAATGTGGGATATAGTATAAATATGATTATTTAGAGCCATTATATGCCCTGAGGTAGTGTAAAGAGGATAAAATGACAATTATGCCCTTAGGGCTAGTATAATGCAAGAAAGGACACCAAAGGTATTTTAGTCATTTTTCAAGGGATGGATGACAGATAAATATTCAGCATATCATTGTCAATAGTATGAGAAGCCTAGACATTAATGTCTAGGACAGAATACATATCCTGGTATATTATAAAAAAATTAGGAATAAAAAACGGTCCGGTTATTGTGAAACTGCTCTGATCTGTACCATATTGGAGTAAAATTTTTCCAGAAGTTTTCCCCAATGGAATTTCGCCATATACCCCCATGAGGTGTCCCTTGAGCTGTTCCACATTATGTCATAATTATTATTCTTGGAAAAAATTAAATCCAAGATTAAATATGGGCCTTTAGATCAAATAGTAACCAAATTAATCTTGGCCATTGATTTTCCATGGATTTTGGCTATAAATACCCCCTCATTTCTGCATCAAAACCGTGGCCTTGTTATACCTTGAGGAAACTCTTGCAAAATGAAATCTCAAGCCAAGACAAAGAAGATTTAAGGTTCCAAAGTTCAAGCAAGCTAGAGATTAAAGGTAAGCAATCTATCCTTGCTTATTTTCCTTTGATTTGGGAGCTTGAACTTAGGGTTTTCATGGGGAAAAATTGAGTTTTCTCTAAGGTGTTGTGCTTTCTAAAAACCTTAGAAGAAAGGGGAAAGTAGAAATTAAAGTTAGAAACATATGATTGAAGCTTAAACAAGCTAGTTAAGTGATTGGTTGTTGAATCAAATTGATACTCTTAATTTGCCATGGTGTACCCTATTTGGTATGCACTGTTCATAAGGGAAAGAAATGGAATTTCAATGATGTAATGCTTCCACTGAATTTATATGGTGATTTTGTGTAGGATTGGAAAGGTTTTGAACCTTGGAAACATTAAAATCTCAAGGTTATAGTTTTTGAAATCCTTCATAGTACTATTCACTCACATGAACAGTTTGGAATTTCATGATTTTGATGGTTCCAATGGTTTTAAAATGAGAAGTTGTTTGGGGTAAAGTTGAGAAACAAGTATGGGAAGTATTAGAATCAAAATGAGAATTTTTAAAAGAATTGTGTGCATGTGTTTGGTTCTGTACAGAAGGCCATAAAGGAGCTGGAATTTCATGATTCTAAGCTCATAAATGGATTCTAAAGATGAAATTGCGTAGGGTAAAGTTAACATCAATTGGTTCAAGAGCCAAGTGGATTAGTGAAGATTAGAGAAAGTTATGATAATAAAGAGTGTAACAAGGTTAGTTTTGAACATGGTTGGAGTTCATGAGTCCTAATGAATTATATGATGAATATGAATGTGTTTAGGTCCTTGAAACATCCAAGAAGATGTTGGGAAGTGATTGACATAAAGGCTTGATGGTTGGAAAGCTAGGGAGCAAGTGCAAAAGATCAAGAGGAAAGCTTAAATGCAAGGTAGTGAACTTACCTCTTTATGTGCTTGATGTGGTATGCTTATGTGTTGACATGTATATATTAATTGAATGATATTGTGATATGATAAATGATGTTGAATGTATTGTGAATAACATGTTTTCCGTGGCCATGCACTTTATGTAAAAGTATATAGAATGATGGCATGTCACTAATCAAAGAAAGTTTAATGAAATTACATATCACGCATTAGCATCCATCTTGAAAATTTAAGTGGTAATGTTTGCTACTGAGATTCCCTAGAATCTCACTCTCCCATAACCAAAAAATTTAAGTCAAGCGTGATGGAAAATGTATACATGGAGAAGAGCTAAAGAATGGAAGAAAGGAATGGAAGTAATTGAAATCTTACTATATGTTATGTATGTAAATGCCATGTAAGGCGTCCATTTATGTGATGAAACTATTTGTAATAATTATGGCATATGTACATGATGTATATGAATATTGATAAGCTTATTTGATGGCTTCTACATGTTGAAACAATTATTGGAAGTGCAAGAAAAGAAACTGAAATGGTAAAAACATAAGTCCTAAAGCAGTTTTGTTGTGGCTTCAGTTTGACCTAGCAAATGAAGAAATTATTTTACAAACTTTTATGAGCATGTATCATACATCGAGAGATTTAAATTAATAGGTAGAACATTTCATTTGGATGTGTATAACAAGAAAAATGAATTTCCAAAGTAAGGGACCAGAATCTGTTTCCACAGTTTTTGACCAAATGAACAGTAAACTTCAACGAATAAACTGTATTAATTAGATAATCATTTAGTCTGGAAATTATTTTTAACTTAAATTTAAAGATGTTATATCCACATAGGTTTTTGAACCACTTCATTCCAATTTTTCTAGAATTAATTATGATTTTTTGAAGTTCATTGCGTAATCTGGAATACCATATGAACAGTAACCCAAGAAAGAGTAAAATTCCAGATTTGGCTAATGGACTTCCAAGGTCTTGTAAGTGGTTCTAAATATTACTGAATGGTCTCTAAGACGTATAAAAGTAAGTATGTTACATTTTGGTATCAGAGTAAAGGATTCTGGCTTAAGAAATGCTCTGAATAGATTATTTATTGATCGATATAAGATTATTCCCAGACCCTAACCCTAAACAGTAAGTATATTGATAAGGTAGGGTATATTTTGGGATAGTTAGCATTGCTTACTTAAGCAAAGATGACAAGAATAGATATGATATTTCATAAAATTAAGTCAGAGGCTTCAGTCAACAAGGGAGACCCCAGGCTAGTAGTGATATATAGACATGGTGTACATCCAGATTTTAATCATCCCTCAGACAATGAAGAGAGTTCAGAGGAGAGTATGGGGGATCAGTCAGGAAAGTCTATGGTAGAATGTCCCATAGATGTTTCTGTAGACTCAAACCTACAGTCTAGAGGTCATGTAGAGATTCAGCCTGAAGCGCAATATGCACTAGATGATGTTGAGTCTAGTGACTCTATACGGTATAAATTGGTTGAAGTTCCCTCTAACCCTGATATAAGCTTTATCCTTCTGATAAGAGGATAGATTATGGCTGAGGAAGCCGAGTACTGGTATTGAATTATGGGTAGACTAGATATTACTCCTCCTCTACTAGAGTTTGAGGACAGAGTTGTTATGAGTGATAGACCACAGTCCCCTAATTCAGACATCCACTCAGAGTTTATAATAGTTCCTGTCTAATTCCCAAAGTCCAGGAATATGTGACCTTATATGGAAAGATCAGTGGAATATTCCTGGTCCCAGTCAATCCCAGTCTTCTTTGTTAAAGAAACATATTGTTGACCATATTAGTCTGAAGAAAGCTGTGGAGAGTAAATTACTTAGTTTAGGTCAAGGGATGGACAAAAGTAGAGATTAAAAACAGTCAGTTTATCTGCAGTTCCTCAATATCGTAGTAGGGATTATGAACAGACATACAGTAAAGGGCATTAACCTAATATACTCTAGAGGACTGGCATGAGATGATAGTAAGTCATGTATTGCCATATACCCCTACATGGCATATAGAGTTAAGTGAGTATTTGGCAAATGATCTACCAATCGATATACAAAGGGTAATGTATATACAAATGTTATGGTGACATAAAAGGTGATGGCTAGAAGTAACAGACAAGTTATGGTGTGATGATTTAAGCCACATGTCATGATAAATATTTACAGAAACTTTTGGTCATGACAAGTAAAGACCAATGATCACGATAGGAATTTTCTGAGCTGTAGGCTGTGATGAAAGAATACAAAGTTTTTAAGTTGTGACAAGTAAGTTGAGATGGTCATGACTAAAGATTACAAAGAATATAAGATGGCTAGCAAGTACTCAGGTGGTTACTAAAATGCACGGAGACCTGATGACAGAAATGAAGATATTAACCTTACTGAAGGTTATCAGTTAGAGGTTTAGCATAGAGTGTAGGCAAGTTAAACAGTACGAAGCACTAAGATATAGAAGATCAGTTTAAGAAAAGGTTCAGAAGTAGATCTTCCGTATGATCATCAGGAGTTGATCTACAGTACGAAAGACTTTGTACAGCTAGTCTTTATGTAAAAGAATAATGAGAAGTTAGAATGAGACTTACCTAAGAATGATCTAATTCTTGGCTTAAGGCTAAAGACGTGATGGCTAATAAATAGAAAGTTAATGTTTCCAAAGCAAAAGGATTTCATCACGAAGAGATAGTAACCTAACGCTCTGCCCTAGAGAATAGAAATAGTAATGTTAGATGATGAATGAGATCCAAGTGACTTAAATTAGTCAAGATCCAAAGACATACCAAAAAATAAGCACAGTCCAGTTAAGAGCAGACTGAGACTGATAGACAAAAAGAGGTAAAAGATAGTAGAGAGATATAGAAGTTACTCCATACAAGATGGAGGGTGATTTGCTCACTTGAGAAGATTTTCTCAAAGAAGTTTAAAAGAAATGTTCCTCTCAGTTAGAGAGAGAAGTGAGCATGAGGCTAAGGGTTAGAGTAAAGGAAAGAGAAACCCTTTGATGAATGATTAGCTAGGTTCATCTACATGAATGTTGAGGATTAATAGGAGATACTTTCTCGCCTATTAGTAATCCAGAAGGATAAGGGAAAACTTAAAAGTATAAATGGCATAAAGAACAATCCCTTCCTCAGTTAGCTGAAAGGAAATGGCTGACTCAGTTATGGATTACCGCTAGATTACGGTAAAGCCAAGGACACAGAAGTCCTACAGGCTAAGGACACAGAAGTCTTATAGGAGATGAGAAATGTTATGATAAGAATGAATATGGCCTAGTAAGGTAGCCATAGATTCAAAGATAAAGTGATTCCCTTATTCCTTATGAAAGAAAGAGTAAAGAAGGGTTGAGTCTCTACCCTAGTAAGAGGGTAACGTGGTAGCCTAAGTGAAACAAGTAAATGACTCAGGTACCTGGATAAATGATCAGGACCTAGCAGTTGAGGTGATAAAGGGATATAATGTTTAAAGGTTACCTAGTTAATTGTTTAATTGCAATACGAGTATGAGGGATGGTTGAGCAAACTATATAATAGTGATATGGCTTATAGTTCCATAAGTTATGACGAGAAGTTGCATCTCCTTGTAGTTGTCATATGGTGACACGCATGTTAGAGAATGCTTAAATGATTGCATCTCCTTGCATATTATGCATGTTGAGTATGCTATGATAAATGAATACTCCCCTTTACATTACATGCAGGGTAGAGTAGATATGATGGGAAAGTTTTGAAAAATTTATTGCTCCCGTATCCTACGACATGCAATTAAATAATTTAATCTGATGATAATAAAGCAATAGAAAAGCCATAGAAAAGTGATGAACAAAATAGTTAGCCAGTCAATTCCCAAAGAATGGAATAAGGATTTATGGTCAGACAATGATAGTCAATGGGATAGAGAATGGGATTAAAGATGAAAGATCAATAGTGAATATATAGATAAAGGATTGTAGCCCTTAAGACATATCCCATCATTAGGGATAAGGTATATGATAGGAAATGAGACGCAGTTATGAAAGATGATGTGGCTCTAAGAAAGGGCAGTTTTTAAATAATATGACTTAATATTTTTATAATAAAGCTAGATTGCTCTTGTGATAGAATAAGATTGTTGAAATAAAGCCACGAGATAGGATAGTATAATTCAAATAGAGTAGGGTCCCTCTGATGAGATGAATAGATGATGATAGATATGTGCATGGTAGAGCCGGTGTAGCTCTCTACAGTAATGGAAATAGTAAAGTTATAAAAGATGAGAATGATATGAGAAGTTCCTGAGTGATAGAGGAAATGAGTAAAGTCCTAATAGATAATATTGGCTTCTATGATCATTTTTGGGGAATTGTCTATTGAGTTAACAGCTATGTGGAGGTGACTAACCTTGTAACTTTGTCTGTTGGTTTAGATCTTCTAGAGATAAGAATACAGTATAACAGAATCGTAGTAGATTCTAGAGGATTTTAGTATATCCTAGTATGGCTCATAGGGTTATAGTTAAATCTAGAAGAGGCTTACGGTTGATCGTAGTAGACCCCGAGAGTCGCAATAAACCAAGCCTAGAGTAAGAAAGTAATAAGCCGTAAGTACAGTATTTCTTTGGCAAGACGAATACCAAGGAAAAGTTAAAGTATAGAAGCTTCACAAGTTAGTTAACTCATAACAGAGATAGTACCCATAATGCTAGTTTCATATAGCCTTATTACTATCAGGGACTGAACTCAGAATCTCCTTACACATAACAGGAACTAAGTGATCAAAGTTAAAGTTATTAATTCTGAGTTCTAAGGATTTATAATAATATTTCATAAGATATGAGAAAGGGTCAAATGAGAATAGAGAGATCCTTACGATAAGATTACAAGGAATAAGAATGAAAGGTAATTAGATCCTCCAGATAAGGATAAAGAGATTAGAAGGCCAGATATACCCAAGAGAGACAGTATAAGATGGGTCTAAGATAATAAAGTATCAAGGTTGAAGCCTGTTAGTATCAGTGCTTCAGATTTATATCTGCACATTTTAATTAAGCGTGCTCAGGCAAGGGTAGTCCAATGATGGGTGACCACCTGGGAAGTGATAGAAAAGGTGTAAATGCCATAGAAATTAGCATATATGCACAGAGCTATATAAAATAATAGAAAGAGTTATGAAAAGCTAGAAAGGGTTATGAACAGTAAGAGATTAGAACCCTTATGTTAATTCTAAATGAAATGGATTTGAAAGATAGATAATGATATAACCAGATTTGGCCAGATATGCCATGTTATGGCATGAAATATATGAAATGAGAAATGTTATGAAAAGTATGTAATAAGATACGAAATAAGAAATATGTATTGAGAAGTATGATATGAAGTGGCTTTATAGCTAGCCTTGTAAATAGATTGAGAGGCTATGTTTTTGAAAGGGATAACATGTTCAAATGTTATATTACAGATGAAAGAGCAAATGAGAGCTTTCACTCCTTGCATGAAATGCCAGGTATTATGTTATGTTACATTATGTTATGTGATGTTTACAGAATATGCTAAAGCTCCGAATGTTATAGCAGTGCAAGCTCTGAGTGTTAGAGCTATGCATATTAAGAGAAAGAATGCTTGAGCTCTAATATTAGAGCTTTGCATTCATGGGCAGGTATATAGTCCTGCAATTTGTTGGCAAGGCATTATGCATGTTAGAGTATCTGCTCTTAAGCACTCCTATATGTTCATATGTGCTCCTATTTAGGAGTAAAGTAAAGAAAGAAAAAATAATGACATAAGTCCTCTCTCTGTGTTATGACGAGTTATTAAAGATGATAGGAAGAATAGAAATATAATGATATGAAAGTGAGAAATGAAAGTTGTGCGGATGTTCATGGAATTCCGCTAGAAACTCAGATGAGTCATAAATGATTGAACTAGAAGTATGATGAATCATTAACAGAAACTCCCAAATATAGTAGTATACGAGAGAATTTGATATGAAAGAAATGGACACTACTCATAAGTCTAGTATGGGGAGAAGTCCATATGCAGATAGATGCATAGCAAGTAAGCAAGTAATAGAATGAATTGGAGTTCAACTCTGATTGAGTTGATTCAGAACATAAGAATAATCATAGCAAAGATATGAAGATCTCGGATATAGAAAGTACTCCGCTAAGAGTTAAAATAGAAGATAAGAGGTAAATGCCCCCATCCTTAGTAAAAAAAATTGATAAGGATACCTATCCAAGATTGTTGACTAAGGTGCTAAGTAAATTTTGAGGACGAAATTTATTTAAAGGGGGTAGAAATGTCATATCCTAAATTTTTCCCTATCCGTATAGTACTGATAGCGGAAAGAGGTTTGGAAAGGAATATGAAGAAGATCAGAAGAAAAGATAAAGGTCTGATAAGTCTTGAAGAAAAAGAAGGACTAAAACGAAAATTAGAAAATGTTGAAGACAAAAAGTGAAAGTAGAAACAAAAGTTAGGCCTTTAAATGTTATTTTCAAAAGTTAAGGGACTTAAATACAAGTAGCTAAAAGTTTAGGGGCCAAAGTGTAATTATTCAAAAGTTTAGGGACCTACATGTAAATATGAGAAAGTGATTTTGGTTAGTTTAAGGAGTCACAGAATTTCGATTTGAGGTCCCGATTAATTAATATAAATTCCTAAATTCAGAAGGAATTATTGCAGTAACTTTTAGACATCAGAATCAGATGAAACTTTATAGAAAGTTCCTATATTTAATGGAAGAATTTATAAAATTGATAGAGTTAGAAAAGGAATCTTGTAGAATTCTTACGGGATTTTACAGTCAAATAAAATATTCGATAAATAGAATCGGAAGAGATATATTGGGATTTGTACCATAAAGGGCATAAAGGCAATGAGATCAACCCAAAGCCCAAATGGTGCCATAGTAAGCCCAATATGTTAACTAGACAGTTAAGTGGGCCAGAGTCCAGAGCAGTCCAGGAAAAGTGCAAACTTACAAAAATGTCCTTAGATGCCCATACTGTACCAGTGAAGGATGGAAGTCATTATGGTCTTTTTGGACAGGCCAAAAACATGGGACATAGTATAAATATGATTATTTAGAGCCAGTATATGCCTTGAGGTAGTGTAAAGAGGGGTAAAATGACAATTATGCCATGAGGGCTAGTACAATGCAAGAAAAGACACGAAAGGTATTTTGGTCATTTCCCAAGGGTGGATGGCAGATAAATATTAAGTATATCATTGTCAATGGTATGAGAAGTGTAGACATTGATGTCTAGGATAGAATACATATCTTGGTATATTATAAAAAAATTAGGAATAGAAAACAGTCTGGTTGTTGTGAAACTGCTCTGATCGGTATCAGATTGGACTGTAATTTTTCCAGAAGCTTCCCCCCAATGGGATTTTGCCACATACCCCCTTGAGGTGTCCCTTGAGCTGTCCCACATGATGTCATAATTATTAGTTTTAGAAAAAGTTAAATCCAAGATTAAATGTGGGCCTTTAGATCAAATAGTAACTAAATCAATCTTGGCCATTGACTTTCCATGGATTTTGGCTATGAATACCCCCCTCATTTCTGCATCAAAACCGTGGCCTTGTGATACCTTGAAAGTTTCCAAGGGCAAAATTATAATTATAGAAAGTTCAGTCAAAAAAGGCTTAGAACTGCCTAAAAGCATTTTAGTGCCAAAATTCATCAGAAGATAGAGAAAGATATGCTGGTTAATCTAGAATGATATAGAAATTTTATATGATAATCTAAAAGTTGTCTGAATTTTTTATCAGATCTTATGAACCTCATATATAAGAGAAAAGTTATAGGAAGGTGTGCCCTATGACGCCAGATGTCATGGATCTAATAGAACCTCGAAAGGAGTTCTATAGAAAAAGTTATTCCCATATTAGTGAATTTTGACGGGAGTTTGAGAATGCCCGCGATCTGATTATGAAATTTAGCAATAAGCAAGTTATGACTAAATAAGATTAGATGATATCATAGAGAGGCCTATGATGATGCCAAGTGAGGCCTAAACCCATTATATCAGTTCATTGATCAAATGGGTCAGCATCCAGAAAAAGTGCGAAATGACGAAAATACCCTTATGTTATGAAATGATTAAGGAATAGGTGAAGGGTATTTTGGTCATTTGATTAAGGTTAGATAGTCAAGGAAGGTTATCTGGATAGTTGACCAAGGTTAGGACATACTCTAGTAAAGTATGCAAAGACAATAATGCCCTAGAATTATTCAAGGAAATAAAGAGTAACTAAGGGCGTTGTGGTAATTTGCTAAGGGATGTTTCTTGGGAATTGAATCACCAGAGTGCTTGAGCTTGATTAGAAGCCAAGATAGCATTCGAAGGTTCTAAAAACATGTCCCAATGATTATGTTAGGTTTAAATGGCATTAAAGAAGCAGTTTAATACTTTTCCATAAAGTAAAGTTACCCGGTTAAAGATAGAACTGGGAAAAGTGATAAGATAGAACTTTAGACTCATCTAGAACCATGAGGTGGCATGAAAGGTGTCCTCATGGGACCCACAAGGTGCCACATGGTATGAGTATAGGGAAAGAAAAAGCTAAGGACACGTGGCACGATCTCAGTCGTTCATTCTAGGAAAAGACTCTGGAATTCTCTAGAAACGCTGAGTCAGCTAGTGAGGTGTCCTAAGGGCCCCACCATTATGCCACCTAAGCATATGAGGTTTCCATGGATGATGTCATTTTTTATGAGTCATTGAGGATAATGATGTCATCGTGATGATGCAGGCAAAGCTTCTTGAGAAAGCTAATCGATCTGAGTTTATCGCGATTTGATCTGAGCCATCCATTCCACCTCCCTCCACCTATAAATAGACCCTTCCCCCTTCCATTGAAGGAACACCATGGAAAGGAAGAGAAGGAAGAGATACAAAGAGAAAGATAGAAAGAAATAAAGGGAAAAAGAGTTATGGTGAAGCTAGGAACAATCCAAGGAGCTTAAGGACTTGGCAAGCTTAGGAGTAAGATAAGTAATTTATTCTAATCTATGCTCTAATAGATTAGAGGATTGTTCTTATAAATTTAATAGTTAGAGTAGAGAAATATCTCTCTTGTTAAGGTTATCCGTGGATATAAAGAGAGTTAGGGGATTGTCAAGATTAAGGGTATTACCTAGATAAATGTGAGATAAGTAGAGCTACTGGATAGGGTAATAATGAAGATATTATTATGCTATGTATAGGTTCTAACCTATGTAAATAAGTAATCTTAGAGCAAACGTTAAGGACTAAAGAATGGCTACACACCAGGTAGTAAACTTATCCTAAACTTGTATACATTGAATGTTATGCTTGGTTGTGCTATGGCTTTGTTGAATTGTGTTGCATATATGCTTATGTTTGAAGCTCTATTTCTATGTTTACTTTGGCCAATTGTATTTCATATATTACATCGAAGCATGCACATTACACAATGTTAACACTTTCACAAACAAGAATAAGTATTTACATTAATGCATGCATTTTTTAGTTTCATTTGGTACTAAGATTTCCCCTGACATCTCATCCCCTTCCATGTAATCCCAACCCCACAGGTTTGTTAATAATAAAAGAGGATTGAAGAAGGATGAAGAGAAGCTGGGGATTAGATAGTATAAATGTTATGTAAAGTTGGGTGCTGGAAATTGTCACTGTGAACAGTAGCTCGTGGGGAGACAGTGACAATTGAGCTGTAATTAGAAATAGTAAATGATTGAATAAATATAATATATTTTACCATTAAATATTAGACATACCAAGCTTCAATTTGATATATAGAACATTTCATTTGGATGTCTACGAATGGAGATATGATTTTTCAAATTTGGGACCAAAAATGCTGGAATCAGGGAAAAATGCTGGATGAACAGTAAAATTGGAGTATTGACTGACATTGACTTGGTCAAGGCATGGTCAACGAGTTATTTTTCCTTAAAATAACATTAAGTTATATTTGTGTAGAAATTTGAACCACTTTATTTCAATTTTTTTTGAATTAGTTATGATTTTTTGAAGTCAGGTGACTCCTCTAGAATTTACACAGTGAACAGTACTCGGTATAGTAAAATTTGCAGATTATGTAATTTGACTTCAATGACCTTAAAAGTGGTTCCAGATGCTATTATTTGGTCCCTAAGACGTAAAAAAGTAAGGATGTTTCATATACTCCGTCACAATCAAGTATCCTTGTATGCAGCAGCAAATGGCTCTTTGAGAGATAAAACTCAATAAGCAAGTTATGAGTTATTCCAGAAGATAGCTAATGAAGACCATCTGACTGGGGATCTAAGGAGAATGACCTCATTATCTCTGGGTAATTCAAATGTGATCTTAGCAGAAATAGTAGCTTTGAGAAACTGAATGGAAAAGAGGATGAATTTAATTAAAAGAGAGCTGTATTCAACAAAATAAGTTCATGCAGTGGGACCCTCACAAGCATTAGTTACAGGATATGAGTCATACGGTTCAATGATGCATACTACCAGTACTTGTGATAGACAGTATGAAGAAGTAGCAGTAATGTATCAAGGGAGAGAAAATCAATACCAGAAAAGAGTTTTATTGATTAGACACAAATTGTGTCTAGTTTCTATGACATTTTCAGGGTCTTATTACAACTTTACCATTCATTTTATGCATGTATTAGTGCTTTTGTGGTAATACATGATTGTACTTTGCAATGTGCTAATTAAAGGGTAAAATGGTAAATTAACTCTTTCAAACTGTATAAATATTATTCTGCACTGATTTGGACTTTTACAGTGAGCTTTGGCTTTGAATCGCAGGTATTTTGGAGAACCAAGGACTAACATGAGCAGAAAAGGAATCACAAGGCAAAGAAAATTAGATCACGCCTCTGTGCTTTCTAGTTGTGACCAAAGTGTCCATAGGTCATGACCTTATTTCTTCTGGAACTTTCTCTATGTTTACTAGTCACGATCAAAACATGGATCTGGCGGCAACTAAAAGAGACAATCGCAGAAGCTGTGCGTTTTACATTAGGTCATGAGGGAATAAAAGGAAGAGGAAGCTGCAGACGCAGAGGCTGGTTTTTAGATCTCATTAGCCTAAAAAGTAGTACTCGAATCATTTGTGTACCTTCTCCAGAACCTATATACTCATCTTCCATCTTTCTACACCTTTCCATATAATCTCATATCTCCACATCATTAATCCATCACCTCTTTCTCCTTTCTTCTAGGCATCTTATCTGGACAACAATTATGGTACAGTAGGAGTCATGAGAGGCTAAATCTTTAGTCTCTTGGTGATAGATCGCATATCTTGAGCTCATGGACTGCAGTGCACATGGGGAGTTTTCTATTTTAATCTCACCTTTCTTATATTTTTTGAATTCATAGATCTAGGGTTTTGATTTTATTAGTAAGGATTTGATATCGATAGATTATTCTAAGACTAAGTTTTGTAATTGAATTTGGGTGTTGGTTTATTAAGAATATTTTAGTTTTGATTTCTGGATAATTGGGGTTTTATCAACGATCATTTCTAACTAATTCGATTGCTTGAAACCATTGTCATCTATCGATGATCATTTGAGGGCATCTACATCATCTGATTTAAATTGCACGTAAAGTGGTTTTTAACAGTTCATTAAGAGTTTTTAAATTAGCTTTGATTAAAGGAATTTAAAGAATGCTAATGTTCTAGAATCAATCGATCGATTGAGGCTTCTTTTAAGACTAAGTGATTTTAAAACCCCGTATCATATTAAGAGCAAGGATAGATAGTTTTCCATCATCAAGAGTCTATCTCAACACATTCCTTTCAAAATCCACTCATTTTCCAACTTAATAAAAAATACAAAAATATTTACTTTACTGCACCCTTATTAATTGCTTTAAAAATCAATCAAACCCAAAAACCAAATTTTACTTTCACTCAGGTTTTCAATAGTTTTGTCACCTGTTTGCTAGGTTTTCAATAAAAAGGTTCCTCGAGAATAATGATAGGGTTGTGCCTTATACTACATTAATAGGGTGCAATTAATTTTATTTTGATGCATAGGATGATGACAGCTTGTGCAAATGTAAAACAATTTACAGCTAAAGTATATAAGTAAAACAATGTAAACCAGACTATTGTAAGTGGGGAAACAAGGAAGGAGATAACCTGAGTATCATGGGGGCTTAAAGATAACATCATCTAACTATTGTCTATAACATAACCATATAAGCAAAACATAACAACATCTAACATTCTTACTCTCTCATGCTTGAGGTTCCTGTTGATTAGAGATATAATTTGGGGTGAGTTTGTTGGAAAATATGCCCTAGGGGCCAATCATTGTCTTATGAACATTATTAATTTATGAATTTATTAATTGTGTTATCATATTATTTGCATGTTTACTGTGATGACCATCATTGGATAATTCATGATCTTATCATAAATGTCCCTGTT
The DNA here is from genome assembly GCA_037074615.1 of Leucaena leucocephala. Lineage (NCBI taxonomy): Eukaryota > Viridiplantae > Streptophyta > Magnoliopsida > Fabales > Fabaceae > Leucaena > Leucaena leucocephala. Next base: position 9,375,279 of record CM073550.1, read on the forward strand.
CGGTCATCTGTGCGGGAGTAGAGATAAAATAAGACCAGTATGACTTTGAAGATGTATGGAGATATAAATCAAAGTCATATGCACATGTAAGAGTACAAGGTGTTGGACCGACCCGCTATGAGAGAGTTGCATGGGTTACATCATAATCTTCTCTCATATACAAACCATGTCACTATGCCCTTTGACCTGAGATCATCATGGATTCCTACATGACAAACGCTCAGCTTTGGCCTAGTCAAAAGTCACTTTTGACCGAGTGATCATAAAGACTATGTTCGGACTTAGTGGTTTTTCATGCGGAGGAATGTGAATGGTCAAGATGGAATTTGTCCCTCACATTCATAGAGAGATATTACTGGGCCCCTCGATGAGTGAGTCTGAGAAATGTATGGCCATACTGTAATGGAAAGGTAGTTCCATTTCTATAGTCAGACTACTCAGGGATCGAGAAAGTAACGGTCAGGAATAGGAGGATGACATTATCCATGCCTCATCCATGACCAAAATATCGTGTGACAGAAGGGACATGATATGGTTGTATAAAAGGTTACATTGTTTATCGATTCTCATATGATTTGGGTAGTCGTTATGTCTTGCTAGAGACCGCTTGCAACTTGTGGGCCAGTATAGCAAATGGCCTACTGCCAACTTCATATGGGCCTACAGGGTCACACACAAAATAGCCCAACACGAGCTATGATGTCCAAATTCATTGAATCTAAGACGTGCTAGATTCAATGAATAATCCAGGGTTGTTGTATATATTTATTTATATTTATATTCGTATATATATAAATTCGTATATATATATTATATATAAGGGATATATAGGATTTAATTTATAAGGATAAATTAAATCTCTATCACGTTTGAATTTGAAATTCAAATTGATAGGATATCTCATATAAGAGATATTTACAAGATTTAATTTATTAGGATAAATTAAATCTCTATCACGTTTGAATTTGAAATTCAAATTGATAGGATATCTCATATAAGAGATATTTACAAGATTTAATTTATAAGGATAAATTAAATCTCTATCACGTTTGAATTTAAAATTCAAATTGATAGGATATCTCAAATTTGATTTATGAGAATAAATCAAATACAGTCCAATCTTATCTTTATTTAAATTAAATAAATAGGTGAATTAAATCTGTGGGACGGATTTAATATAAATATTATTTATTTAATTAGTTTCTTATCAAATTATACAATATGTGATATTGTATTCGGAATTAATATAGATTAATTCCAAAATCCAATTCGGTTGAGAAAAACGCAGAGCATCCTATATATCCGATTTTAGGAGCTACGTTTTGAACACAACACATAACACAAAAAGGGCCGAACGGAATCTGCAAAAGGTTTGCAAATAAGAAACTGCTAAAGTAGAGACGGAGAGGACGAACTCTTGAGAAAGCCTTGGAGGGACAGGAGACGCTAGCACGTCGTTTGTGGTTGGAACGCTGTTCGTGTGGATACCAGTAGAGGAAGACGACATGAGGAGTCGACTTCTTGTGATCAAAAAGAGAGCACGAGCCGTGGAGAGAAGCTGTGGACGTCTCCTTACGATCGGAAAGAGATCACCAGCCGCGGAGAGAAGCTATGGAAGTCGCTGAGAAACACTGAGGGTAATGCTTCTTCCCACTTGACTTAAACACATACGGTAGATCCTGGCAAGGAATGGAAAAATTTTTAAATTAATTTCCGCTACGTGTCTTCCAATTCCTTACAGAGTTTTACGGGGAAATCTCAGTAGTAAACGATACTAACAATGTATGCACTAATGCTTGGTATTAGTGCTTGCTTGTGATTGTGTCAACATAATGTAATGTGTATGCTTCCATGTAATATATGAAATTCAATTAGCCAAAGTAATCATAGCATAGAGCTTCAACATTTACATATGAACAACATCAATCAAGCCATAATACAATCAACCATACATTCAACACATATAAGTTTAGGTAAATTTAATACCTTAATGCTTTAATTTTTCCATATCCTCTTTCTTGTCACATTTCCTTGCAGTAAGGTTGCAATCTTGAATACACAATCAAATCCTAAACATCACATATTCATTCATTCATCATTATTCAACTCAATTGGCATATAAGGACATTAAATTAACTTAATCAATTAACCCCTATCTTTCTTAATTTGTGGTTAATTTCCTTATCCTTTGAATTAATTTGTGTCTTGACTTTAGCCTTCACAATTTCATCTTCTAAATCCATTTATGAACTTAGAATCATGAAATTACAGCTCCTTCGTGGCCTTTTGGACAGAACAAAAAACATGTACATAATTCTTTTAAAAATCCTCATTTTGATTTCAATGCTTCCAATACTTGCTTTTCTACTTTATCCCACACAATTTTTCATTTTAAAACCATTGGAAGCATAAAAAAAACATGAAATTTCAATAACTTTTAATGAGTGTGAACAGTAATAGAGAAGACTTAAAAGTTATAACTTTCAATTCCAATGCTTTCAAGGTTCCAAATCTATCCAATCCTACACAAAATCATCATATAAATTCAATGGAAGCATTAGATCATTCAAATTCATTCTTCTTAGTCCAAAATAAACCTAGGCTGAATGCCTCCATCAATGACAAATTCAAGAGCACAACTTAATTCAATAACCAATCATCAAAACCAACTTATCTAAACCTTAATCACCTAGTTTTACCTTTATTTTCTTCTTCGTCCTTGAGCTTACAATTTGGAAAGCAAGCATACTCTAGATTTAATGGAATTTCTAACTACTAAAACCTAGGTTTTACCTTTCCAAAACACCTCTAAATAAACTAGGAAGGATCACAAACCTTATGCCTTGATTACCTTGATCTCTAAGTGCCCTTGAATTGCCTTTATCTTGGTTGAGTTTTTAAATGACAAGAGTTTCTCCAAGGGAACCAAGGGTTCATAGTTTTGTGAAGAATTGGAGGGGTATTTATAGCCAAAAGTTTGGCACCTTAGGTCCATAATAACCCCACTTTTCCTAATTATTACAATGTCTTAATCTTGAATTTGATTAGTTGACTTTTGGATTTATCAACCTTAATCACCATTAGGTTAATTCTTATATTATTTTACTTCATTTTAGCACATGTCCAAACTCTTATTCATTGTTCTTGCTTCCAAGTGGCTTATTGCACATGGTGTATGGGTCTTACCATCTGCAACTTCCTTATCTTTTACATTATCTTGGATTTTCTCTTTTTTTAAAAAAAAAATATCCAAAATTGAATTAAGCTCTAAGACTTGATCTTGGGATAATTGGGCTTTTCTAAGATTCCATATTGGGTCTCTTTTAGGTACCATAGCTAATTGGCACAAATCCCAATGTACTTCCCTAATACCGATATTCTTAAATCACCATAATTTTTGAGATAAATGCTAGACACCTATTTTAATGGTTTTAACATTTTTAGAAATTTATTCTAATATCAAATGAATTCCTTACAAAGTCTCATAATTTTTGAAGACCCAAAAGTCCTGATAAAAATTTCTTACATTTCCTTTAACCCTTTATCGATGTCCAATTTCACCTTAAATTTGATAATTAATTTTACAGGACTCCTTTTTGACTTATATAAATTTCATAAATTCTTATATTAAATATAAGAATTTACTGCCAAATTTTATCTGATTATAAGGTCCAGAGGATACTACAATAATCTCCCAAATTTAGAAATTTATATCAATTTTTTGGGACCTCAAATCAAAATTATGTATTGCATTAGACTAATTAGAATAACTTTCTATATTTTATGATAAAATTTAGGACTAAAATGCTTCCAGGCAGTTTTTGGCCTTTTCAGGCTCAAATTTCCATAATTACCATTTTGCCCCTGGACTTTTGAGAATTGCACTTTAGGCCCTCAACTTTTCATAATGACACTTAATGGCCCATAACCTTTTTCTACTTTCATTTTTAGCCTTGTGACTTTTCTAATTTATATTTAAGTCCTTAAACTTTCCCTTATTTGTAACTTAGTCCCTGGACTTTTATTTATTTGCAATTTAGTCTCTAAACTTTCACTATTTACAATTTAGTCCTTAAAAACTCTCTATATGTTTTGGGACTCTTGGACTAAAAATTGGGATATTACAAGCATGATCATATGTTGCATAATTCCTAAATTTCCTGTGAAGCATTTTAGCAACATGAGGATTCAAATTTATCTTTGAGCGTTTATGATAACTATTTTGAATCTCTTTCATTTATTTATTCTTTTTATTGCTCTTGTGAAAGTAATGCATCATGCTTTCATTGTTTTAATGTGAATAGCGTGCTTTCAATTTCTAAGGATTTCTCATTCCCATATAACTGATATAATTTCGTTATTCTCTAGTGATAATGTTTTTGGAAAGGAATTTGTGAGTGATTTTATAGAAATACAATACATTATGGAAGCTAGAAGTGGAACAAACAAAGAGGGGTCGAGTTTGTGACCACAAGTCGCGACGTCAATACCTCAACGTCGTGCCAGATATGAAACTCTTAAGGAATAGACTCTCTGTGCAATGGAGTCATGACAGTTTGATCACGACAAATAACTCTTGAGATGTAAAGTCACAACGTGTAGATGGCGAAGTCGTGACTAAATATCAATATGCTGAGGAAGAGACTTTGTGATCCCAAGTCACTACTAAATGATGATTACATCGTGACCAAACATTTCACAGATACTTACTATCAGTTTGAGTTATGACAAGAAGTTAAAAATAAGCCTGAGATTTTGCGACTAGAAATGGCAAACACAGCCAATGAATCTCATATTCCTTCAGTTCCACATTTCGCTATTTTGGTTAAAGGGCCAATATGTTCTAACTCTACTTACCCTTACTCACATTCACTAATTACCTCTCATACTTTAAGATTCTTAAATGATTGGATCTCAAATAATGTTGTAGGAGTGAAGCATATTAATCTTAACTATGTTACAGTTGTAGACTAACTTAAGCTTAATGTAATTCCTAATGAGATTACAGGGAAGATGGAATGTCCTAATGAGCTTAATATAAGCAACCTCCAAGGATCTACAAAAGGGAGTATTTCTAATTTAAACGATTTTCCCTATTTGATCCCTTCTATTATCCTACCTCCAGAATTAGACTTAAAATATTTACCTTATAACCTAAAGTATGCTTACCTTGATCCAGACTCAAAATTGCCAGTAATAATTTCTAGTTCTTTAACTGATAGTGATGAGTCTAGGTTATTAAGTGTGCTTAGAAAGAATAGAGAGGCTTAGGTTGGTAATTAGCTTATATAAAAGGGATAGATGTAACTTTTGCACTCATAAGATTTTAGTGAATGAAGATTCCAAGCCAATTAAACATCCCCAAAGAAGATTAAATCCATTAATCTCTTATGTGGTTAGGAAGGAGATTAGTAAATTGTTAAAGTGTAAAATTCATAGAGGTTTGTATTGATTATCAAAAGTCAAATGATTATACTAGGAAAGATCATTTTCCCTTGCCTTTTATTTACCAAATGCTTGAGAGATTAGCAGGGAAAAGCCATTATTGCTTCCTATATGGGTATTCAGGATATTTCCATATTCCAATAGATCTAAGGGACCAAGAAAGGACCATATTTACATGCCCCTTTGATTATTTAGCAATCAAGTACCTATTACATAAACCTCAATCTAAGTGAGGACTTCTACGATGGATGATACTGCTTCAAGAGTTCAATATAGAAGTGAGGGATCAAGCTAGAAATTTGAACCACGTTGCAGATCATTTAAGCAGATTACCAACAAAGACAAGGGAGTACTTAGTTTTGATATTATTTGTGATTATTTTTCTGATCAATCTCTTTGTTTGGTTGCAATTGTAGAACCTTCGTATGCTCATTTAGTTAATTTCATTGAGACTGGCCTAATCCCATCTCATTTGTCTAAATTTTAGCCCAAAACCTCAAGAGTAAATCTAAATACTTTATTTGGGACAACCCTTTTTTGTGGAGGTTGTGCTCAAATCAAGTATTAAGACAATGTGCCCCAGACCAAGATCACAAATTAGTTTTAGAAGCTTGCCATTCATGGGTTTGTGGTGGTCATTTTAGGGGAAAAGGACGACACGTAAGGTCCTTGAATCTAATTTTTATTGGCATTCCCTTTTTAAAGATGCTTTTGAGTTTTGTAGATCATGTGATAGGTGACAAAGATTTAGGGGGATTAGTAAAAGGCATGAGATGCCATAACAACCTATTCTATTTTGTGAGGTTTTTTATGTTTAGGAATCGATTTCATTGGACCTTTTCCACCCTCAGCGGGATTTCATTATATTTTATTGGTGGTAGACTATTTATCTAAGTGGGTATAGATCATTCCTACAAAACTGATGATGCACAAACGGTCTCCAAGTTTCTAAGGTCTCATATCTTTAGTAGATTTGGAGTGCCAAAAGCATTAATCAGTGACCAAGGTACCTACTTTTGCAATAAGCAAACCAATAACTTATTAGAAAAATATGGTGTAACCCATAAAGTCTCAACCCTATACCATCCTCAAACTAATAGTCTATCAGAGGTTTCTAATAGGGAAATTAAGCACATTCTAGAAAAGATTGTTAAGCCATCCAATAAGGATTAGAATTTAAGACTTGATTATGCTTTATGGGCATATAGAACAGCTTTCAATACCCCTCTAGGCATGTCCCCTTATAGGACAACTTTTGGGAAAGCTTGTCATATGCATGTAGAAATAGAGCATAAGACATTATGGGCAATAAAGGCTTGCATTGAGGATAATGTATAAGCTAGTTCATAGAGGTTGTTACATATTCAAGAGCAGGAGGAGATTAGGTTGGATGCCTATAGTAACTCTAAGATTTATAAATTGAAAACAAAAGTAATCCATGATTCTCATATTGAGGAAAAGGTTTAAGGAGGGTGATAGAGTGTTATGGTACTAAGCTAGGTTCAATTTCAAACATGGTAAATTTAAAACTAGCTGGGATGGACCTTACACAGTTTTTAAAGTCCATGAATTTAGGATGATTATGTTGAAAGAGGAGGCAACGGGAAAAATCTTCTAGTCAAATGGCCACCTTTTGAAATTCTATGAGGAATCTACTCTATCGTCTTGAGGCTAGGTTGTCCCTTTCCTATCTCTTACCCTTTACAAGATTGCTTAATGTGATATATGCTTGACATTTTGGTTTAATGATTGGAAATGGATGAACTAGTAGAAGTAGTAGTTAATTTTTGTACTTGATGATTCAATAGGATAGTGTTTCATTTTAGTTTGTTTCTATTTTTGAATAATACTCATGTGTTACCCATGTGCTATTTCTTTAGTGATGGTTATTTGAGGTGTGGCACACTCAATTGCATGCTATAGTTTGCCCATCTTGTCATCTTTACTTTCTTTGTATTGTGATGTATGATTTGAATGCGATTGTGTGCTTCATTGCTAAATTTGCATTAAGTTGTGTGATAGTTTATTATGGGAAAAATATATTCTACTGACAGTGAGGACACTATCAAGTTTAAGTGTGGGGGACATGTTATTGTTTATGTCCTAATTAATGCAAATTCTTCTATTACTCTAATCTTTCATCATACAATTTTTGGTTTTTAATTTTAATGAATGATGAATTGCTAAAATTTGGATTCTCACTTTAAATTGTTTTACGGTTAGCCAAAAAGGTTTCAGTATAAAAGATGTTTTGGGTTTTGACTTAATATGCTCTCTTGAAAATAAGTCTAGACATGAGTACCTTAGGTCATGACAATATCTCTGTGTACTTTAGTCGCCACCTATGTGTTGTGTGGTCTCGACTACTTGTTGTAAGTTCAGGGCAAGCACTAACTGTGAAATTGGGTTATGACCTTTGTCTTATCCCAATTTTTAAGCTTAGAAGCCCAGTATATATCCTGAAAAAGGGATGCTACCAGACCCTATTGAGCAGAGGTCTCAGTAAATAGAGAAAATTATGCTGATCAGTTGATGCAACACAGTTTTGATATAAGGTCCTAAAAGATTTATATTAATTTCTGAAGAGAAGGAAGATTAATACAGTATTCTTTTGACCTCAGAATCATAAGAAATATGGCAGTAAAATCCTATAATTAATATAAAAATTTCTCAAACTGACAGAGCTCAAAAAGGAGTTATGTAGAATTTACAGTGGATTAAAAGACCCGATAAATAGGTTTCAGGGGAATTTATCGGGAATTGAGCCCATCAAGATAGAGGATTATACAGAGGGTCCAGAATGGCACCTTATAGGCCCAATGATATTTTCAGATAAATATGTGGGTCAAGGCTAATAAAGGCCAAGAAAAATGAAGAATTACGAAAATGTCACTGAAGGTATGCCACTGTCTTGTGTTATTGAGTCTGAGTCAGACGAAGGGCATTATGATCATTTGACTAAGGTTAGACAGTCAAGAAAGGGTATTTGGATAGCTGACCAGGGTCAAGAGACACTCTGGTAAGGTATAGAAATATAATAGTGCTCGTATAAGTACTAAGAGGAACTAAGGGCATTTTGGTAATTTACTAAGGATGTTTCTTGGGAACCGAGCTACCAGAGTGCTTGGCTTGGTTAGAAACCGAAGATGACAATCCAAGGCCCAAAAACGTAACCCAAGAGTAATGTGGGCCCAAGAGGCATTAAAATATTGTTCGAGTGCTTTTTCAATAAAGTAAAGTAACCCGGTCCAAGATAAAACTGAGTAAAGTGATCTGGGTTAGAAAGTTATCTAGTCCCTGCTATAATAAAGTGGAGGATTGCTCTTAGTAGTTAGAATAGAGAAATATCTCTATTAATAAAAGTAGCTAAAGGTAGAAAGAAAGACAGGGGAATGTCAGATTAAGGATATCACCCCTAGTTAAGCATGAGTTAAGTAGAGCTATACTGGATACTAATAAAGATATTATTATGCTATGTATAGGCTCTAACATATGAAAAGAAGGGACCTTAGAGACAAGGCTAGGAGCTGGAAGGAAAGGCTACACGCCAGGTAGTAGACTTACCTACTTGTATGCTAATACTGCTTGGATGTTTTATGTGATATTTTCTTACCTTGATGATGTGAGGCATGTATGATTAAGTAATGATCTATTTCTTTTTATACTATGTCCATATGTTATAATTAAGTAACATGGAAACATGTATGTTATCATGACGCAAGCATGATCATTAAGTACACACATAGTAACATCAAGCATATAGTTGCATACATTGTATGGTTACTGTTTGCTACTGAGATTTCCCCAGAAATCTCATCCCCTTCCATGTAATCCCAATCCCACAGGTATGTTTAAAAAGGATCGAAGAATCATAGAAAGGAGCTAGGGATTGGATAATGCAGAGGTTACACAAAGATGGGACCAAAGTGTTGGAATCAGGGAAAAACGCAGGATGAATAGTAAATTTTAGACATTGACTGACATGGACCTGATCAAGGCATGTCAACAATTTATTTTTCCCTGAAATAAGATTAAGTTAGCTTCTATTAGCAATTTGAACTACTCCATTTTGATTTTTCTAGAATTAGTTATGATTTTTCAAAGTCAAGTCACTCCGCTAGAATTTACACAGTAAACAGTACTCGCTGGGAGTAAAATTCCAGATTGTATGATTTGACTTCAATGGCCCTAGAAGTGGTTCCAAATGCTACGGAATGATCCCTAATATGTAAGAAAAGGAGGATGTTATAACCTTCACTGCTTCAAGTCACGACTTGAGTGTGAAAATGTCCATTTACCTTCTCTTTACTTTATGCAATGCTGTATAGAAGGATTCCTTTTGAGCTACTAAATTGTTTTATAAAAAAATGATTCATTACCCTCTTATTTTCAACCTTTTGTATGAAATAATTTATAGAAACTATTGTCACACTTGAATTTTTGGAAATGGAAATTGAATTGGAAATACTAAAGTTTTTATTGTTAAATTTGGGAGTATTACATGATTTTGGGTGATTACTTTCGAACTTTAATCTATCATTCAAGAGGGTTTTCAATTGTGATAAGTGTTTCAATGTCTAGTGAATGATGAACATTGTTTGAGACTTTAGCTTTATGAGGAATTTATATGAAAACCTTAGTTGGAAAGATTCTCGGCCTAAATTTCTATATTGAATAACAATTCAATTGGTTTATATCTTCTAGAACTTGTCTTAGCTCAGAGTTGAAAATTACTCGCACATTTATGCTATTGAATATGATAAAGGCATTCATTTCTAAACCCTTTTATCCCAAACACAAGCCTATCACACATTATATCCACAGTCACCCCCTTTGAGCTGATCACTTTTCTTTTTCCATTATTGAAAGTTATATATGCATGACACTCTTTTTGAAATAAACTTTACTCATGTCAGAAAATTATTGTTATTGCGATATTGTGCTACATCTTTTATATACAACGTACTAAAAAAAGATGGTGTAAGAAAAATTGAAGAAAGAAAAGAGAAATAAATTAGGCACTATTATCAACTACTATTAGCACAATTACCACCTTTACATCTCAAAAGACATTAATTCATGCTATATATTCATAATCACATGTATATGGTACTTTCTATCATTCATATTCCATTCTACGTGGCCTATATCCATTATTTTACCGTTAAAAGACCTCTTAATTCTCTACATAAGTGTTGTATAGTTGATGAGATTTAGAGCCATTACAAGAATATGGTAAGATGTTTTCCAATTTGAATTTGAGTGAAAGAAACCTAACAATGAGAGGACATGGAGAGCTAAACACTTACGTCCTTAGAGATAATCTATTGCACTCATATAGTTGAGGTTGATTTCAATTAGTAGTTGATTACTTGGCATTGCTCATATTATCACATTTGCATTCCCAAAAGATGGTGCATTAATTATCTTAAGGTTTTACTGTGGATTATGTTATTAGCTCAGATTTGATAGCTTTGGCTTATGTGTACTTCATGTCTTTTTACAGGAGTACAAAGGTTCACGTGTGGGGTAATTTGTCGTTTCCTATTTTTTCCGTATCTGTATAGTACTGATAGTGAAAAGAGGTTTGGAAAGGATTATGATGATGATCAGAAGAAATAGTAGAGGTTAAATGAGTCTTGAAAGAAGAGAGGGACCTAAACAAAAATTAGAAAAGGTTGAAGGCCAAAAGTTAAAGTAAAAACAAAAGTTGGGCTAAAAGTGGTAATTTTTAAAAGTTTAGGGATCCAAATATAATTATGGAAAAGTTCAGTTAGAAAAGGCTTAGAACTGCCTGGAAGTATTCCAAAACCACATTTCATCAGTAAATAAAGAAAGTTATGCTGGTTAAACTAGCATAATAGAAAATTTATTAGGGTTCCAAATAGTGGATATTTATCTTATAATCTAAAAGTTATCTAAAATTTTATCAGATCTCATGGACCTCAGGTATAAGTAAAATAGTTATAGGAAGGTGTGCTCCATGACATCAGATGTCATGAATCTGACAGAACCCTGGAAGGAGCTCTGTAGGAAAAGTTATCCCTATATTAGTGAATTTTGATGGGAGTTTGAGAACACCCATAATCCGATTATGGAACTTAGCAATAAGTAAGCCTGGATAGAATGAGCTTATATGACCTTATATATAGGCCTATGATGACACCAAGGAGGGCCCAAAAGCCCATGACACCAGTTCATCAGTAGAAGGGGCCAGTGTTCAAGAAAAGTGTGAGATTACAAAAATACCACTGGATGACTATATTATACCAGTGATGGATGGAGGGCATTTTGGTCATTATGGAAAGATTAAAAATGTGGGATACAGTATAAATATGATTAGTTAAAGCTATTATATGCCCTGAGGCAGTACAAATAGGGGTGAAATGACAATTATGCCCTTAAGGTTAATATAGTGCAAGAAAGGACACCAAGGGTATTTTGGTCATTTTTCAAGGGATAGATGGCAGATAAATACTCAATCTAACATTGTCAATGGTATAAGAAACCTAGACATTGGTTTCTAGGACAAAATACATATCTTGGAATACTATAAAAATTAGGAACATAAAACAGTCTGGTTTTATAAAAGTATTCTGATTGGTACCAGACTGGACTGGAATTTTACCTATCAGTATATTTCACTTTTTCCAGCCAAACATGGCCCTAATGATGTCATGCATGACGAAAATACTAACGTTTATAGGGTAAGATTGGTTTAAAGAATGAATATGGACCATTAGATCAAATAGTAACCAAATCAATATTGGCCATCCATTTCCACTCAAACTTTTCTATAAATACCCCCTCAAATCAGACCCTATTCAGCAGCCTTGAGAACTATGGGGAAACTCTTGCAACAATTTCCATTCAACCAAGAAAGAAGCACACAACTTGGAGCATAAAGCAAGGTAAACATCTCCCTTGATCTTGAGCTTTATTCTAGCAAGCTAGCTCTTGATTTTAAGGGGGTTTAATGCCATATTTCCCTTGAGGTTTCTGCTAGAAGTGCTGTCCATATATGGTTAGAATATGAGTTTTATGTTATGGATAGTTTAGATAAGTTTAAACAAACTAGAACCAAGTAGTATAAGTTTGGAAATTCAAGTATGTAAGTGAATGGAAGTTTATGTTCATGGCTGCTACTGTACATGTCACTGTTCATATATTAGAATTTTATGATTTTGATGCTTCCAATGAGTTTAAAATGGAAAATTGTGTGGGGATAAAGTAGGAGAACAAGTATTTGAAGCATTGGAATCAAAATGTGAATTTTTGGAAAATCAAGGGTGTGTTTCAGTTTTGTACAGCATCTTGTGACATAATTTGATTTTGGAAATTCTAGCTTCATATCTGGATTCTACATAAAAAATTATGTGGAATGAACTATGGGAATTTATTTTGGAAAGATGGAAGTATGAGACCTAAAATAGAGAAAGAATAGAAGTTAGTGGAAACCTAGTCTTGGATTTGTTTTAAAGTTGAGTTGTAACTTGATATTACTTTGTAATGGTTAGATTTTGACATTTTTGAAGGAAGGAAATCATCTCAAGAAGACTTTGACAAGGATAGCTAAGAGGTAGCAAGAATACCTAACTATAGTTTTATGTTTGCTTAATTGTTTGCTTGCTTGTTGATTATGGTGTTTGGTTGAGTATGAGATTGTGTCATCATGTTGATCATGAAGTATGAATGATTGCAACTCCTTGCAAGTTATGTCATGACAATATGCATGTTAGAGTTTGGTTATGTACCATTATGAAGTAGCTCCCATCTCATGATAACATGTTAAGCATCCAATTAATCATGCATGATAATATGGTTTGTGTAACTTGCTATTGGGATTTCCATGAAATCTCATTCCTCCCATATGCATAACTATGTTTTAGGTGCTGGAATTTCTCAAGGAAAGAGGGTAAGCATAGTTGGATGGACTTGTATAATAAGTTACACGAGTTACTTGGCATTATGGAAGCACATGATGGATGTATGATGTATGATTCTGTAATGGTGTTATGAGGCCATGATGGTGTGACAATGTTTAAGATGCCTTAATCAATGAGTTTGAACTTGAAATTTGGCATGATTATAGCTAATATACATAGATTTAAATGGACACCAAGAACTCCTCAATTGGTTAAGAATTCAATTTATTATGATTTTACAAATTTAGAGTTAAAATTTGGAATAGAGTTAAAGTAAGAAACTATAGGCAATAACGTTCCAACATTAGTTTCATATTGTAAATGAACGATTTTTTCTATGCAATTTTGTGAGCTTAAAGAACATGTCTAGAGCTTCAAATGCATAGGTAACACGATTCATTTGGACAAGTAACAAAAGAGAAATAAATTTTTGAATTTAAGGCTAAGAAACTGGAACTTCCAGATTTTATAAAATGAACAGTTATTTTTAACAAATAAATTGATTTCATTGGGGCAGTGGAACCTAAGTTTTATATTTGGCCTTTAAATACTTATGAAAGAGCTTTCATTAGAAATTGGAACCAACCTATTTCAATTTTTCTACATTTAATTATGATTTTTCAAAGATAGGTACATGTTCTGGAATTACCACATGAACAGTAGTATGAACAGTACGCGAGAAACCAACTTTTGAAAATACTTCTTTTTGATGCTAAGGGTTATGTAATTGGTCCAAATGGATTCCAATTGAGTATAACTAAGGTTGAAAGTAAGGATGTGACATAATTGATAGTACACAAATTGTGTATTGTTTTTGTAAAAATTTTAGGGTCTTATTACTACTTTACCATTAATTTTATCCCTGTATTTGTGCTTTTGTGGTAATACATGATTGTATTTGGGAATGTTCTAATTAAAGGGTAAAATAGTAAATTAACCCTTCCAAAATTGCATAAATATTGTTCTCTACTTAATTAGACTTTTAGAGTGAGCTTTAGTTTTGAATTACAGGTATTTTAGGGAGAACTAAGTACTAACGTGAGCAGAAAAGAAATCACAAGACAAAGAAAATCAGATCGCGCCTCTGTGTATTTTAGTTGCGACCAAAGTGTCCATAGGTCGTGACTTCATTTCTTTTGGGAAGTTTCTCAGGTCGCGACTAAAATAGATAATCGCTCAAGCTGCGCGTTTTGGATTAGGTCATGCAGGAATAAAAGGAAGCTGAAGTTGTAGGCATCGGGAGGCTGGTCTTTGACCTTGTCATATCCTAATTTTTAGGCCTAGAAGCCCAATATGTAGCATAAAAGAGGTAGGCTACCAGGCCTATTGAGCAGAAGACTCAGAAGTATACATATGATGTTCAGGGAATAAACAACAAGTAAAAGATCAGGGACTAAATTGTAAATAGTGAAAGTCTTTAGGGGCATAATGGTCATTTTGAAGAATGAGAGGGACTAAAATGAAGAGTCTAAAAGTCCCAATGCCAAAAATGAAAGTAGATACAAGTTGTGGGCCAGTAAGTATAATTATAAAAAATTGAGGGACTAAAGTGTAATTTTCAAAAGTTTCCAAGGGCAAAATTGTAATTATAGAAAGTTCAGTCAGAAAAGGCTTAGAACTACCCAGAATCATTTCAGTCCCAAAATTTATCAGTAGATAGAGAAAGTTACGCTGGTTAATCTAGCATTATACATAAATTTTATTAGAGTTTTAGATAGCAGATATTTATCTGATAATATGAAAGTTATCTGAAATTTTATCAGATCTTATGGACCTCATGTATAAGTGCAAAGTTATAAGAAGGTGTGCCCTATGATACCAGATATCATGGATCTGACAGAACCTCAAAAGGAGATCTATAGAAGAAGTTATTCCCATATTAGTGAATTTTGATGGGAGTTTGTGAACGCCCGTAATCTGATTAAGAAACTTAGCAGTAAGCAAGTTATAGTTGAATAAGCTCAAATGATGTGATAGAAAGGCCCATGATGACACCAAGTGAGGCCCAAACCCATGATATTAGTTTATCGGTCAAATGGGCCAGTGTCTAAAAAAGGTGCAAAATGACGAAAGTACCCTTATTTATAAAATGATTAAAGAATGGGTGAAGGGTATTTTGGTCATTTGATTAAGATTAGACAGACAAGGAAGGTTATCTGGATAGTTGACCAGGTTCAGAAAATACTCTGACAAAATATGAAAAGATAATAATGCCCCTAGGATTATTCAAGGAAATAAAGAGTAACCAAGGGTATTTTGGTAATTTGCTAAGGATGTTTCTTGGGAATCGAGCCACCAGAGTGGTTAAACTTGATTAGAGGCCAAGATAGCATTCCAAGGGTCAAAAAACGTAGCCCAATGATTATACTAGGTTTAAGTGGCATTAAAGTATTAGTTAATACTTTTTCATAAAGTAAAGTTACCCAGTTAATGATAGAACTGGGGAAAGTTATCAGAAAAAGCTTTAGATTCGTCTAGAACCATAAGATGGCATGAAAGGTGTCCTCATGGGACCCACAAGGTGTCACATGGCATGAGTCTCGGGAAAGAAGAAAAAGCTAAGGACACGTGGCACGATCTCAGCCGTTCATTCGAAGAAAAGACTCTAGAATTCTCTAGAAACATTGAGTCAGCTGGTGAGGTGTCCCAAAGGCCACACCATTATGCCACTTAACCATCTGAGGTGTCCCTTGATGATGCCACTTTGGTGAGTCATTGAGGATGATAATGTCATCATGATGATGCAGGCAAGGCTTCTTGAGGAAGCTAAGCGATCTGAGCCATTCATCGCGATTCGATCTTGACCGCCCATTCCATTTCCACTCAACTATAAATACCCCATCCCCTTCCATTCTACTCAACAGCAAGCAAGAGGTAAGGAAGAGAAAGAAGAGAGAAAAAGAGAAAGAGAGAAAGAAAGAAATGAAGGAGTTCTCTTAGAGCTAAGAGCAATCCAAGGAGCTTAGAGAGTTGGCAAGCTTAGGAATAAGGTAAGTAAATTATTCTAGTCCCTACTCAAATAAATTAGATGATTTTTCTTATGAATTTAATAGTTAGAATAGAGAAATATCTCTCTTGATAAGGTTAGCTGTGGATAGAAAGAAAGTTAGGGGATTGTCAGATTAAGGGTATTATCTCAAGTTAAGCTTGAGATAAGTAGAGCTATATTGGATAGAGTAATAATGAAGATATTATTATGCTATGTATAGGCTTTGACCTATGTAAAGAAGGAACCTCACAGAAAAAGTTAAGGACTAAGGAAAATGCTACATTCCAGGTAGTAAACTTATCCTAAACTTGTATGCATTGAATGTTACGCTTGGTTGTGATATGCCTTTTGTTGAATTATGCTGCATATGTGCTTATGTTTGAAGCTCTATTTCTATGATTACTTTGGCCAATTGTATTTCATATGTAACATGGAAGCATGCACATTACACAATGTTAACACTTTCACAAGCAAGCACCAGTATTTACATTAATGCATGCATTGGTTAGTACCGTTTGCTACTGAGATTTCCCCAGAAATCTCATCACCTTCCATATAATCCCAATTCCATAGGTTTGTTAATGGTGAAAGAGGATTGAAGAAGCATAAAGAGAAGTTGGGGATTGGATAGTACAAATATTATGTAAAGTTGGGACCAAAATGCTGGAATCAGGGAAAAACGCTATATGAACAGTAAAATTGGAGCATTGACATATGTTGACTTGGTCAAGGAGTGGTCAACGAGTTATTTTTCCCTGAAAGATCATTAAGTTAGATTTGTGTAGTAATTTGAACCACTTTATTTTAATTTTTCTAGATTTAGTTATGATTTTTTAAATTCAGACCATTCCTTTGGAATATACACAATAAATAGTACTCGATAGAATAAAATTTTAGATTATGTAATTTGACTTCAATGACCTTAAAAATGGTTCCAGATGCTACCATTTGGTCCTTGAGATGTAAGAAAAGAAGGATGTTTCATACCTCATTAGGCTAAGAAGCAGTACTCGAATTCTCTTTACACCTTCTCCCTAACCTACACACTCATCTTCCATCGTTCTGCACCTTTCCACATAATCTCACATATCTACACAATTAACCCATCACCTTTTTCTTCTTTCTTCATGGCATCATATTTGGACAGTGATTGCAGCACAATATAAGTCATGAGAGACTAAATCCTTATGCTCTTGGTGATGAATATGATATCTTGAGCTCATGGACTGTACTGGGGAGTTTTCTGGTTTAATATGCACCTATTTCATGTTTTGATGCTGCTAGATCTAGGGTTTTAATTATATGAACAACGGATTGAATGTCGTTGATTATTCTCATATTAGGCAACTATAATTTACTTCGAATGATTTAGATGTTGATTTTTAATATAGTATTTGGGTTTCAATTTTAAGATAGTTAGACTATTTTCAACGATCGTTATTTAATAATTCAATTGCTCGAAATCTATGGTTATTGATCAATGATTATTCGAGGGTATTTTCATCATCTGATTTAATTGCACGCCAAGTGGTTTTTAACAGTTCATTAAGAGTTTTTAAACTAGCTTTGATCAAAGGAGTTTAAAAATTATTAATGCTCTGGACTCAATCAATCGATTAAGGTTTTTTGAAGACTTAGTAATTTTAAGACTCCTATATCAAATTAAGAGCAAGGATAGATATGCTCACATTATAACATCCTAAATTTCCCCTATATGTATAAGACTGATAGAGGAAAGAGGTTATGAAGAGATTGGGATGGTAATCAGAAGAAAAGATAATGATTAAGATAAATGTTAAGCCAAAGAAAGAGATAAGGTATAAACTTGTAAAGCAAAGGGGGCTAAATTGCAATTTAGAAAAAGTTTAGGGATTAAATTGCAATTGGTGTGTCATATCCCAATTTTTAAGCCTTGAAGCCCAATATATAGCCTGAAAAAGGGATGCTACCAGACCCTATTGAGCAGAGGTCTTAGTAAATAGAGAAAATTATGATGATCAGTTTGATGCAACAAAAAGTTCTAATATGAGGTCTTGAGAGATTTATATTAATTTTTAAAGAAAAGGAAAATTAGTACGGTATGCTCTAGGCTTCATAATCAGATGAAATATGGCAGTAAATTCCTATAATTAATATAAGAATTTCTGAAACTGACAGAGTTTAAAAAGGAGTTCTGTAGAATTTACTACAGAATTTATAGTAGATTAAAAGACCCGATAAATAGGTTTTGGTGGAATTTCTAGAGAATTGAGCCCATGAAGATAGAGGATCATACAGAGGGTCTAGAATGGAACCTTATAGGCCCAATGATATTTTCAGATAAGTATGTGGGCCAGGGCTAATAAAGATCGAGAAAAATGAAAAATTATGAAAATGCCACTAAAGGTATGCCACTGTGTTGTGTCATTAAGTCAGAGTCAGACAAAGGGCGTTATGATTATTTAACTAAGGTTAGACAGTTAAGAAAGGGTATCTGGATAGTTGACCAGGGTCAAGAGATACTCTGGTAAGGTATGAAAAGACAATAGTGCCCCTAGAAGTACTAAAGAGGTAGTAACGGCATTTTGGTAATTTACTAATGATGTTCCTTAGGAACTGAGCCACCAGAGTGCTTGGACTTGCTTAGAAACCCAAGATGACAATCCAAAGCCCAAAAACGTAGCCCAAGAGTAATGTGGGCCCAAGAGGCATTAAAAATAATGTTTTAGTGCATTTTCAATAAAGTAAAGTGACCCGGTCCAAGATAGAACTGGGTAAAGTGATCTGGAATTATGAGAGGACATAAATGGGGCCCACAATACACCACATGGCATGATTACAGTAAAAGAGGAAAAGCAAAGGACACATGGCATGATTAGAGAAAAAGGAGAAAAAGCAAGAGGACACGTGGCACGATCTCGGCCGTCCATTTAGGGAAAAGACTCTGGAACTCTCTGGAAAGGCTAAGTCAGTTGGTGAGGTGTCCCAAGGGCCCCACATTTTGCCACATATACCCATGAGGTGTCCCTTGAGGTGTCCTAGATGATTTCATGAGTGGTGAGTCATCAAGGAGGGTGATGTCATCGTGATGATGCAGGCAATGCTTCTTGAGGAAGCAAGCAATCTGAGCCATTCATTGTGAATCAATCTGTGCCATTCATTCCACTTCCTCTCACCTATAAATAGGCCACTCCCATCCCATTTCAAGGCACACCACGGCCTAGCAAGGAAAAGGAAGAGAAATAAGAGAGAAAGAGAGAAAGAAAGAAGGAAAGAAAGAAAGGAAAGAAAGGAAGGAGTTCTGGTGGAACCAGGAGCAGTCTGAGGAGCCGAGGGACTGGGCAAAGCTTAGGAATGAGGTAAGAAAGTTATCTAGTTCATGCTCTAATAAAGTATAGGATTGCTCTTAGTAGTTAGAATAGAGAAATATCTCTATTAATAAAGGTAGCTAAAAGTAGAAAGAAGCCAAGGGAATGTCAGTGTAAGAATATTACCCCTAGTTAAACATGAGTTAAGTAGAGCTATGCTAATAGAATAATAATGAAGATATTATTATGCTGTGTATAGGCTCTGACCTATGAAAAGAAGGAATCTTAAAGCAAAGGCTAAAAGCTAGAGGAAGGTTATATGCCAGGTAGTAAACTAATTCTAAACTTGTATGCATTGAATGTTATGCTTGATGTGCTATGGCTTTGTTGAATTGTGTTGAATATATGCTTATGTATGAAGCTCTATTCCTATGATTACTTTGGCCAATTGTATTTCATATGTAATATGGAAGCATGCACATTATGCAATGTTAACACTTTCACAAGCAAGCACAAGTATTCACATTAATGCATGCATTGTTTAGTACTGTTAGCTACTAAGATTTCCCCAGAAATCTCACCCCTTCCATATCAATCCAATTACAGCAGGTCTTCTCAAGATGGAGGAGATAAAGATGCATAAAGAGATGTTAATTGCTTAATATGATTGATATGTGATTCATATATATACAATTGCTGGAAATTGTCACTGTGAACAGTAACTCGTGATAGAGGCAGTGACATTTGAGCTGTAATTATAACTAGTAAATGATTGAATAAATGTATGATATTTTTCCAGTAAATAGTAGACATGCCAAGCTTCGATTTGATATATAGAACGTCTCATTTGGATGTCTACACATAAAGATATGATTTATCAAAATTGGGACCAGAATGCTGGAATCAGGGATAGTACGCTGGATGAACAGTATTTTTGGAACGTTGACCAATGTTGACTTGGTCAAGGCGTGGTCAACGAGTCATGTTTCCCTGAAATAGAATTATGTTAGCTTCGTGTAGCAATTTTAACCATTCTATTTCGTTTTTTATAGAATTAGTTATGATTTTTCGAAGTCAGGTCACTCCGCTGGAATTTACATAGTGAACAGTACTCACTGGGAGTAAAATTCCAGATTGTATGATTTGACTTCAATAGCCCTAGAAGTAGTTCCAAATGCTACTGAATGGTCTCTAAGACGTAAGAAAAGGAGGATGTTATATGGTGAAAGTTTCAAATGGTCATTTTGTAGAAGAAAGGGACTAAATTAGAAACTTTAAAAGTTTAATGGTGCAAAATGGAAGTAGACATAAGCTTTGGGCTATTAAGTATAATTATGAAAAGTTAAGTCTTAAAGTGCAATTTTTAAAAGTTAATGGGTAAAATAGTAATTATAGAAATTTGAGCCAGATAAGGCCAAAAATTTTTGGAAGCATTTTAGTTGTAAAGTTTACCATAAAATAGAGAAATTTATTCTGATCAATTTAACGCAGCACATAATTTTGATTGGAGGCCCTGAAAAATTGATATAAATTTCTAAAGTCAGGAGATTATTGCAGTATTCTCTGGACCTCATAATCAGATAAAATTTGACAATAAATTCTTATAATTAATATAAGAATTTATAAAATCAATAGAAGTCAAAAAAGAGTCCTGTAGAATTAAATATAAAATTTACGGTGAAATCGGACACTGATAAAGGGTTAAAGGAAATGTAGAAAATTTTTACCAGGACTTCTGGGTCTTAGAAAATTATGAGATTTTGTAAGAAATTTATTTTATATTAGAATAAATTTCTAAAAATTTTAGAACCATTAAAATAGGTGTCTAGCATTTATCTCAAAAATTATGGTGATTTAAGAATATTGGTATAAGGAGAGTGCCTTGGGATTTATGCCAAGTAGCTATTGGAACCAAGGAAGGCTCAATATTTCATCCTAGGGTATCCCAATAAGTCCCAAAAGTTGTTTTGGAACCCAAGGCCAACAATGAATAATTTATGAATTTTTAGGAAAAGAAAAAAAGAGATAAAGGAGAATTAAGGTTTTGCGCATGGTGGGTGCCACAAGCTTTGCACATGGCACCAAGAAGAGGAAAGGAAGAATATATCATGTGTTAAAATGTAATAAAATAATATAAGAATTAACCTAATGATGATTAAGGTTAATTAATCCAAAAACTAACCAATCAAATTCAAGATTAAACCATTGTAATAATTAGCCAAAATTTTGGCTATAAATACCCCTCCCATTCTTCACAAAACCATGCACCCTTGGTTCCCTTGGAGAAACTCTTGTCATTTGAAAACTCAGCAAAGACAAAGGGATATTCAAGGCACTTTGATCCAAGGTAGTTAAGGCATAAGGTATGTAATCCTTCCTAATTTATTTGTATGAGTTTTGGAAGGATAAAGCTTAAGTTTTAATGGTAGAAAAGTGAGATATTCTCTTAGTAACCTTGCTGTCCAAATCTGGACATAAATCAAGAAAGAAGAAAAGCAAGATAGAATCAAGTAAGAGGCACTTAGATAGCTAGTTTGATGATTGGTTATTGAATTGAGTTGATATTCTTGACTTTGCTCTTTCTTGAGACATTTTGGCCAAGGCTGTTCTGGATAGGAGAAGATAGAATTTCAATTATCTAATGCTTCCATTGATTTTAAAAGATAATTTTGTGTAGGATTGGACAGATTTGGAACCTTGGAAGCATTAGAATTAAAAGTTGCAATTTTTAAGCCTTATATATTACTGTTCAATGTTCAAGGAAGTTATATTGTAATGAGTTAATGGTAATGCAATGTTAGGATTTCGTTTGTGTGCTCAAAGAGGGCAATCACACATCAAGAATTAGGAAGCAAGAGGTAAAGGAAAAGGATAAGGAAAGCAAGGAGTATGAGATAGTGAACTTACCTACTTGTATGCTTATATTGCTTGGATGTTTATGTGATGTTTGCTTACTTTGATTATGTGAAGCATGTATGATTAAGTAATGCTCTATTTCATTTTATAATATGGCCATATGTTATAACTAAGGGACATGAACGCATGTAAGTATCATTATCCAAGATGATCATTAAGTGCATATATAGTAACATCAAGCATATAGTTGCATACATTGTAAAGTTTCCATTTACTATTGAGATTTCTCCCGAAATCTCATCCCCTCCATGTCACCCCAAAACCAACAGGTTCTTCAAAGATGGAAGAAGATGAAAATACAAGAAGAGTAGTTAGGAGATAGATGTCATGATTGATTGTACCTAATGATATGTTATGACTTATGTGATGTATGTATGTAATGTTTACTTAAAAGTAGTATAGTAGTTGCTGTAATTTAAAATAGTAAATGATTAAATAAATGTATGATATTTTATCAGTATTTAGTTAACATATCAAACTTCATTTTGACCTCAAGAATGCCTTATTCTGGCATCTATACAAGGAGAACAAAAATTTCAAAGTTTGGGACCAGAAACTATTTTCCAAAAATTTGACCAAATGAACAGTAAATTTGACGTCCGAGTTGACTCAGTTAACTTGTCAATTGGTCTAAATAACTATTTTCCCTTAAATTTTAATATGTTTTCTTTGTGTAGCCTTTTGAACTACTTCATTTCAATTTTCTAGAATTAGTTATGATTTTTCAAATTTCATCACTTAATTTGGAATTACCATAAGAACAATACTCGTAAAGAGTAAAATTCTAGAATTTGTAATTGAACTTCAATGGACTTGTAAGTGGTTCTAAATACTATTGAATGGTCTTTAAGATGTACGAAAGTAAGGTGTTACACCCATCATCAAGAGTCTTTCATAACAAATTTCTTTCATAATCCACTAAATTTTTATCTTTATCAAAAATACAAAAACATTTACTTTATTGCACCCTTATTTTATTGTATAAAAAATAATCAAACTCCAAAACCCATTTTACTTTCATTTAGGTTTTCAATGGTTTTATGACCTATGTTCTAGGTTTCAAGTAAAAAGCTCCTCGAGAAGAATGATAGGATTGTGCCTTATAGTACATTAATAGGGTGCAATTATGTTTATTTTGATGAATTGGACGAAGACAATCCGTGTTTCAAATCAACAACCCAACCCCTATTTACTATCATATGTATAGACCACATGTCTAGGTTGGATCAAGTATGATCATCATGGGAGTAGATGTTAGCTTTTACTTAAGATCTTGAAAAGTGGCATTCACACTTCTTGTCACACCTAAACTGCTGATTATTTCCAGTAAGCTTCGTCAAATGTAAGGCAATTCAAGAAAAGTTCTTAATGAATATGCGATAATATCCTGCCAAGCTTAGAAAACTTCTAATCTCTATCACTGTCATTGGTTACTCCTAGCTTACTAGTACTTCAACTTTGCTAGGATCAACAACTACCCCATTATGGGATATGACATGATAGAAAAGTTTGACTTCTAGAACCAAAAAATCACATTTACCAAGCTTAGTATAAGCTGACTTTCTTTAAAAGTGTTAAGAACAATTCTCAAATGCCTTTTATGCTCCTCTGCCAATTTGGAGTATATTAAAATATCATCTATGAAGACCACAACAAACTAATCTAAGTAAGCACACATGACATTTCTATCAGTTGTCCCCTGAATTGCTAGAAATGTCATGGTTACAGAGGGGTTAAGACATGTGGCAGGAGGCGGTTTACATAGGGTTGTATTTTCTAGGGGCTTTTGCAAAACTGCTAGAAAAGCAAGCCAATATATAAACAGTACGACCCCTATTTTCACACTTTAGCGAGTTAAGGCAGAGCTCTGCCAAATTATTTACACACATCAAATCCAGATACATAGAGTACTCTGTATCTCAAGGTAAGAATTTAAATTTAACTCTGAATTGTTTATGAAGTTATTTTTTATTTTATTTTTTATTGAATTTTTTAAATAATTATTATTTGATATTATTTTATTTATTTATTTATTATATCAGGATGAGTCAACATTGATTTTGACATGCACCTATTTTTGCACTTTGGCGATTGATTTTGACACGCACTTAGGATCCTTTCTTTATGTCTGGTAAATCTAGGGGTGGTATTACACCTAGGCCATATATCAACATTGACGACTATGATCTCTACGAGGATGGGATTTTAGACTTTATGAAAGATGTTGTAGCTCCACTTCATGCCAAGCATGCCCAGGAGAAAGAGGATGGTCAAGGATATAAATAGCCCCAAAAGTAGGAGGATAATTAGTAGGCCTAGCCTAAACCGTGTCGTGCTCAAAGACACCTTGTCGACTTCAAGGTGGAGTTCAAAAGTAAATATTTTATATACAAAAATTTGTCTATATTTAATTCATATGTAATTAAATTTCAAATTACATGTTGCACACTCCCAAGGCCATAGCTCTAACAAGAGGCTCACTATCAGAAAGCTCTCCATGATCACCAGCGGACGTATGTTACTACCGCTTAGTGATTTGGGTCAACTGACTAGGGGTAGGTGCCAATTGAATAGCAAGTACATGTGCCTAGTAGGTAAATAGTGTATCCTGCTGCTAATTTACACGAAGGACTAGAAGAAGATCGAAGCATAGGCGAAAGATGCAATATAGGAGATGATAAGGTAAAATATATGTTTCATTTAAAGTAATTAATAATTTGATTAATTATATATATATTAATTAATTATTTAATCCCCCCGCGACATTGTTGGTTTGCCTTAGATTAATTAATTAAAATAAGGGTTTGCCTTATATCCCACCGCGTCACTATTAGTGGGCCGCGGCACACCATAGCACCTCAAGCGAGTTAGTGGGCTCAGACTTAGGTCCACAATGACTAGGCTGGCCTGCCCAGGTGGTACTAGGCTTCATAGATATGGGGGACTTCTCAGTATGTAGTGGTGTCCAACCAGATAAGTGTAGGAACGAGCACGCAAAGCCCTTGAGTTGAACCCTGAGGTGCGACATGAGATCATTAAAGGATTGGGGGAGAATTTTATACAAGTAATTGAGGAGGATTTTAGATGAAAAGTTAGTGAATATGTCCGATGAGAGGTTATCGATAAGGTTGGTAAATGTGTCCAGCTATAGTTTTGGGGCCAGCTCGACTGGTTCTGTACAGCCGTTGTGGTCAGAGAACATTTAGTTAGGAGACTGGCTCTAGACATCCAACTACCTCTAGAGTGGCTCGAGCCTAACCAGCTCCCACAACAACTGTAGCTTGCAAGACCACCACACCCCAACAGCCCTTCTCACAACCTAACGAGGATGTGACAGATGTTGGCCCACAAGGCTGATGCTTATATTATTTAATTGTAATAAATTAAAATAAAAATATTATTTAATATTTGACAATTTGTTTTATTCAAAATTTTAATTATAATTATATTTTTTAAAATATTTATACAATTTCTTACTGTTGATTTTAAGTTAATATTGGTTATTACTATTTTAAATTAATATATTGTTTAAAAAATTAGAAACTAATTTTCCCCCCAAGTGTGACGTTTCTAGTGGTTATTAATAACTAGAAACCTCCTCATAAATTTTGGAATTCCACATTTAAATTTCCCTCGGTTCTGAACATTTCAAGTAGTTGCAAACTGCTAGAAACTTATATGCCATTTGAAATTAAATATCCCTCCACTTAAACATTTCTAGCAGTTACAACAGCTAAAATGTTCAAGATGGAGGGAAATTTGAATTTTGAAAATGTTCAAACTTTTCTAGCAATTACTAACTATCACATCCTAATTTTCTTACATCTTAGGGACCAAATAGTAGCATCTAGAACTACTTTTAAGGTTATTGAAGTCAAATTACACAATCTGGAATTTTACTCTATCAAGTACTAATCAATGTGTAAATTCCAGGGAGGCAACCTGACTTTAAAAAATCATAATTAATTCTAAAAATATCTAAACAACATGGTTCAAGTTGCTACACGAAGCTAATTTAATCCTCTTTTAGGAAAAATAACTTGTTGCCACACCTTGACCAAGTCAACATCAATCAATTGTTAAAATTGATTGTTCACCTAACGTTATTCCCCTGATTCTTGCATTTTGGTCCTAACTCTGAAAAATTATATCTTCATGTGTAGACATCCAAATTAGCATTGTAATATCAAATCAAAGATAAGTATGTCTACTATTTACTAGTAAAATATAATAAATTTATTCAATCATTTACTATTTTTTCTTATAGCTTAAAGGTCACTACGTCACTACGATTTACTGTTCATAGTGGTAAATTCTAACAAATAACTTTACATACATATGCATAACATACATCAATCACATATCAATCATGCTAAATAATTCTTAACATCTCTTTATGCATCCTCATCTCCTCCATCTTGAGAAGACCTACTATGATTGGATTGATATAGAAGGGGTGAGATTTCTGGGGAAATCTTAGTAGCAAACTGTACCACAAATAATGTATGCAAGTATATGCTTAATGTCAAATATTCTTGCTTTACTATGATCATGCTTGCATAATGAATATACATGATTCCATGATTCTAACTAATAACATATGGCCATAGAATAAAAATAAATAAAGCATTCTTAATCATTCATGCTTTACACAATCAAGACAAGTAAATAGCATTTTAATAACACTAAAGCAATAAGCATACAAGTTTAGGTATAAGTTTACTACTTGTTGAGTAGCTTTTCTTTAGTCCTTAGCATTTGCTTTGAGGTTCCTTCTTTAATAGGTCAGAGCCTATACATGGCATAATAATATTTTTATTATTATCCTATTAGTATAGCTCTACTTAACTCAGGTTTATCTTAAGGTAATTTTATGCAATCAACAACCCCTTAATTTTCCTTTTACTCATGACTAGACTTATCAAGAGATATTCCATAATTCTAACTATTACATCTATAAGAATAATATTATAATTTATTATAATAGAGGCTAGGCTTAGTTACTTACCTCAATCCTAAGCTGATTGAGTCCTTAAGCTCCTTGGATTGCTCCTAGCTTAGTCTGACCTCCTCCTTTTTCTTCCTTTATTTCTCTTTCTTTTTCTCTTTCTCTCTTCTTCTTCTTGCTTGCCATTAATGTGCTTTGGAATGAAGGGGTAGGGGTATTTATAGGTGGAGTGAAATGGAATGGATGGTCTAAATCTATCATGAAAAATAGCTGAGATCACTTGCTTCCTCATCAAGTTTTACATACATAATCATGATGACATATGGCACCTTGTGTTGTGGGTTCCACAGGACACCTCACATGGTAAGTCATCGCTTCTAGAAACCTCTAGAGTAATCTAGTACATTTTGTCCAATCCTATATAATATTGTACCGTATAAATGGATTTTCTTGAATTATTAGATAGTCTTGTAGTACAATAATTTCCATGTGTTCCAATGGTATTATTTACCTAGGGAAAATTTATTAAATAGATACTTATAAATATCTGATAAAATTCCCCTTATCATATTACTTTTCCCAGTTATAGCTATATCTGGGTATTTGTATCTTTCCTTGATCTTACTAAATTACTGTTTCAGTGTACTATGCCCTACTACCATATGGAATGACCCTCTTTGGCTACATTCTAGGCCCACTTAGACTCAACTCTTCTACTGCTTAAATTTCACTACTTAGATATCAAGCGTCCACAAACTTCTGTTAAAATTCACTAAAACGTGAATAACCTTTTATACATAACTCCTTTCGGGGTTTCGTCAATTCTTTAACCTCTACCTTCAAAGGATGCACCTTCCTATAACTTTTCACTTATAGCTGAGGTCCATAATGTATGATAAAAAATTTGAATAACTCTTGGGATTTCAGATCCATGTCAACTATATGGGACCTCAAATAATTATTCTATGTCACAACAAATTGACCAGAAAAATTTTCTCTATCTCTTGGTAAAATTTAGGATTGAAATGCTTCACAATAGTTTTTAGCAATCCCTGGCTCAATTTTCTCATAATTATCATTTTGGCTCCTGAATTTGATAAATTACACTTTATAGCCTATAACATATCTCTATATATATTTTAGGCCATAGGGATTTTCTAATTTGCACTTAAGTCTGTGAACTTTCTACTATTTACTATTTAGTCCTTAGACTTTTATTATTTATAATTTAGTCCCTGAAAACCCTCTGTATGTTTATGGGACTTTTACACAAAGGGTTTGGTAGCCTATATATTTCAGGTTATTTTATGGGTCTCTAGGCCTGAAAATTGGGATATTACATTAACAACTAGAAATTTCCAGCGTGGGCAAGATTTTCTAGTGGTTATAAACTGATAGAAATGAAACCTCTAAAAAATTTTGACCATTATGTAGCCCTTAGATCCCTTTTTTAAAAGATGAACAACTTTAACTTAAGGTCATTTTAACTTCTATCATTGGTACAAAATATACTTTTTAAAGCCCTATTTTTAAATTGGTTCTTGCAGAGACGGTCTAAAAAATATGACTATTGGTATTTTTGTAAATAAGATAAAATAGTTATATCGGATAAACATATCACTGGTGTAAACTATAATTAATATGCAGGATACTAATATCAATAGGTGTAGATTAGCTGCGTCATATTCTGACTCTTCAGTTTCTTATCTATACTTTTTCGCTTCTTATCTTTAACTTCTTCAGACCTTGCGGGGAAGCTTTTAGAACAAATGAAATGTGGCATTTTTGCAAATAAGATGAAATATTTACACCAGATTTAAATTGAACTGGAATCAAATATATATAACCGGTGTTAAATATATTATCTATTATGACTCTTCATTTTTCTGTCTATTCTTTACAGCTTCTTTTCTTTAACTTCTTCATACCTTACGGAGAAGCTTTTAGAACAAATGAAAGGTGACATTCTTGTAAATAAGATGAAATATTGACACCGGATTTACATTGAATTGGTGTAAAATATATATAACTGGTGTTAAATATACTTTCTATTCATACTCTTCAGTTTCCTGTCTATGCTTTACTACTTCTTTTCTGTGTAACTTCTCAGGTCATTCATTTCACTTCTTCGGTTCCCAATTTTTATACTCATTATGATAGAAGGCCAATTGTATTCTTCGATATTCTATTCTGAAATTGTTCTTATTCCTCAACCATATGTATACCATTCCTATAATCAGTACTTTTGTCTCATCACTTTATATATCTCTATTTTATTTCCTTTCCTTTTATCTGAATGTACCAATGGCTTCTTCCTCATGCACACCTCCTTATTCGCAGCACAAAAGAAACAGAGAAGATTTTGAAGATAAACATTCCAACCCTCACCCTGTAGTTCCTTCTCCTCCTCCCCTGGTTGTCACTTTAATGGAGTGCCTTAAGGAACTAATCATTCACTTCAATGCTCTGGAGGAATCAGTGGAAGAGCTGTCTAAGAAAGTTACTAGACTGAAAGATAGTTTTAGAGCTTTCTGCTCATAAGTTTATCGCCATCAACATCATGATAGCTTATATCATCTTGTTTATCTTACCCACTTTGATGAATCCCAGACCTCCGAGTATGATGAGTAGTGAAAGCTCGTAACCTTTATCTTATGCCCCTCCTATTTTATTTTTTGTACTTAATGACAAAAGGAGAGAATATATTATATATTCTGATAAATATTGTGTTTAGAAATTTCATACTTTTGATGTAAAGTTATTAATAAAACTGAATGAATAAAGTTTCTTATTCTCTAAATGAATGAAGTTTCTCGTTCTTATGACATGTTATTATTTTATTTTGCAAAAAAAAAATGCAATAACATGAAACCGGATATATCAATGTCCGGTGTAGAATATACGACTCTAATGAGTCTTATTATTTATAATTTATGGTTTTATAAATAGGTGGTGTGATTTGTTAAAGTTTTATATTATATATGTGTATTATAAGACTCACCCTCTAAAAATTATTTAACAAAAACTATCTCATCCCTATATCATATATTGATATATATAAGAGTATAAAACTAAAAACATCAAGAAAGATGAAAGAAATTATATTCCACCTAAAACAATTACAACAAACAGGCATACGCAAAAGGAAATTATATTAAGATGTTAAAAAAGCTTTATTCCCAAAAAAATATACATTATTATTTTATGTATATTATAATTCATTATAGATCTTACTAATTATATTGAAGTTTTTATTGACAATATTTTGTTACCTACAATCATCATTACAAAAAACAAACAAAGGGCTATAGCAGTTACAATGAACCGCTACAAATGGTTGACTTTGTAATGGTTTGGCTATAAACTGCTATAATTTTGTAGTCATTTGACAGTGAACAGTGTCATCAATAACATTTATAGTTCCTCAATTTGTGGCGACATTTGTAGTGGTTATAACCACTACAAATGTGGCACCATATTTTATGGTGACATTTATAACAGTTTAAACCACTGTAAATATTTATGCCAGAAGGCAAGAAGAGTAAGGAAATTTTGCAACGGTTAATTCCCTGTAGATGGAGGTCACTGAGATGCCTTAGTGATTGTTGGCATTTTGTAGCGGTTTCCAATTCTAAAATTGAAATTTCTCGCCCACATTTAAACTTATTATCAAACATTTGTAGTGTGGTTTATCATTGCTGCAATATGCCCACAAAAAGGCTACAAATGTCTATAAAACCGGTACAAAGTTCTAAATATGAAATTGGAATACTTGTTCATAACCACTACAAATGCCCACAAAACTACTATAAAGTTCCAAATATGAAATTCAAATTTCCCTCCCATGCACGAATACATTTGTCTGTTTTAAACTCCACCTGATGTCTGCAAATACCTCCACTTCTTTTTTCTTTCTCTTTTCTTTATTTATTCTTTCTTCACATGTTCATAATATCATTTGGATTTATATGGTTTTTTAGGTTTCTATACTTATTCTTTATTAATATGTGTATTCTTTTATTTTCATATCCTTTTTACATAAATTAGTGGATCTTTTCAATTAATTATAAATCCTATTTTCTACACTTTTTTCACTTTCTAACTCTCTTCTTCACATTTTTTCATCTACTTCTATAACTTTTTAACTACCTAATATCAACTTGTATATTTTCTTTATCTTAATTATATCTTATCAAATAAAACATATCAAATTATATAACATAGTACAACTAAATAATATACTCAATTATCATAATAAAACATTAACCTATCAAATTTAATAAATTATCTATATATGTACATATGTACATATATACATACTATTAAAGCTTTATACCTATCACTTGTGCATAAAAAATTAAATAAATTATTTATATTTTAATAAACTACATTAACAATATATGGATTTTTTATTTTGGTAAGAATCACCTCAATGTCCTACTCCCGCTCAAGCATCTATTGTATTTCATGAACTGATTATGATTACCCCAAGATAAGCAAGCTTAGGACCTGGCGAGAAGCACAACGTCATTCCAGCCTTGATTATTAAATACTCGATCATTACGGCAAAGCCAAATATTCTGACTCACTACTATAAACGATAGCTTTAATATACCAATATTGGACTAATGCCATACTGGAAGGTCGTCATGTTCAGACTGGTTTATATGACCCTCCCAAATGCTTCAAGGACATATTAGGGTAAATAGGTATTGAACTTTTGCTAATCTGAGGAACCCAAAGTGAATCTCTTCGAGGGACTAGAGCCTATCAAGTTTAGCCATGTAAACCTATAGGTCTTGTTTTCTAGTTCTCCCATAAATCTATATTATGTGAGTTTATGTTAAATTAAGACCTATAAAAGTAAATATCTTCTAAATTTATTTTTGAGAATAATTTTTCTAACATCTTTTCATTTTGTTGTCTTCATCCTCTCCCTAAGTTTCGTGTGTTGGTATATTTTTTAAGTCATGGGGAGGGAGCATACCAAAAAGTCTCAAATCAATAAGTTTGTGGTTGAGGTGGTAAGTTGCATATAAGGAGGATAACATAAGTTCAAATTTTAGGAAGTGAACTTGTTGATAAAGGTAAAAACCCTTAGCACTCTAAGCTTTTAATGTAATTATATCCTTAATTAAATAAAAATAAAAGGTATGAAGATCAAATGAGAATTAAGCAAGACTTCTACTTAAATAAATATGTTATGAAAATGAGAGAAAAATGAAGATGCTAGAAAGGAGAATAAATAAAAGACAAGAGATTGAGAGGGGAGGCAAGAGAATATTTTTCATTTTTTTATCAAAAATCATAAAATACATTACTTGCCTATATCAATATAGAATATTCTTCATTCACTTGTATGTTCTTTTATACAAATGTCTTATATATTGCTTCTATTTATAGGCTCTAACAATTAAATACTAAATCTAAGGTTACAAGGATAAAAATATATATATGGCATTAAGAATAATAAACTCCTCTCAATTTGTTAATTAGGGAGGTTATGAGTTTATGACATTAAGATAATAAGGAATCCTAAAAGGAATTCCAAGAGTTAAGGGTTATGGACATCCACACTTGCATGCAATATTTATAACAAAATATTAGTTCTTGGAGTCATTTCCATAATGTTTCCAAATGCATGGAGTAATAAGTAATAAAGTGTAAGGTTTCGAGCATACCTTGGATCTTCTCTTGTCACCAAGATACCCACATGTAGCTGGAGCACCTTGTATGAACTCTGGTATGTTTCACAACAAATGCACCCAGAGCAAGAAGTAACCGGGTCTCAGACGCACAGAGGAGAGGAAGTGAAAAAGCAATCAGAATGTTCACCCACTAGAGAGTTCAAAAACTACCACATTCAAGAGTGAACGAAAACTTCTCTTATATGCCTGCCTTTCGTCCAAAAAATTCTCTATTGTGGGAGGAGTAGTTTTGATCACATATCATCCCACTCCCTCATTTTTCTCCCAATTGAAAAACAAGGGAAAAATTATTCCTTCCATTCCCTTAGGGACCTGGGCCTAATCTACTATAGGTGGACTGGCCTATTTCCTAACATCTTCCACTCACACTTGGTGGATTAAATATCTTGGGTCCAATCTCATTCTCTTCCTTCTTTCATACTAGGTGCTTTGCTGTGATTGCGTTGGCATGACTTCTCCATTTGGGCGTTTGTACTAGAAATCCCTTTTATAGAGACCAACACAAAGTAACTCTTTAGTGCAGCTCGATCAAATATGTTAAAGTTCCTTGAATATCCTAGATTAACCCATATACACTTTTCTTATAGCTAATCTAATCCCTCTTAAGTTAGAATATAACTCAGATAGCCTCTACTTATGCATAGTATCCACACTTATGAAATTAACAAAATAATATCACAAGGGACTAGTCACCAACACTAGCATGAATGTGTATATTCTGGCAATCTTTCTTTCACCCATATATCATTTTGATATGAATTAATTGTTTTTCTACCATAATACCTTTGGTTCATATATAATTTGGCCATAGGACATATACTAAAGTAGTATTTACTGAAACATACCTCCATAATATTGCCAAAGTCAAAGGACATAAATGAAAGAATGATACCTTTCTGAAACTCACACAACAATGAAGCAGGGATTAATTCACTTGCTTTCTATTTGCGGTTCTTTATCACATGTGGTATGAATCATATGTTACAGTGTTCCTCTTATCCTGTAAGAGTGTACGTCATTTTGATTCTATTTATCAATCACACCGTACAGACTTAGTCATGTCATATCCTAAATTTTCCCTATCTGTATAATACTGATAGTGGAAAGAGATTGGAAATGATTATAATGAAGATCAGAAGAAAAGAAAAAGGTTAGATGAGTCTTGAAGAAAGAGAAAGGACCTTAGAGATAAGGCTAAGAGTAGGAAGAAAAGGCCACACGCCAAGTAGTAAACTTACCTACTTGGATGCTCATACTGCTTAGATATTTTATGTGATATTTTCTTACCTTAATGATGTGAGGAATGTATGATTAAGTAATGTTCTATTTCTTTTTATACCATAGCCATATGTTATAATTAAGTAACATGGAAGCATGCACATTACACAATGATAACAATTTCACAAGCAAGCACAAGTAGTTACATTAATGCGTATATTGTTTAGTAATGTTTGCTACTAAGATTTCCCCATAAATCTTATCCCTTTGCATGTAATCCCAATCCCATAGGTTTATGAATGATGAAAGAGGATGATGAAGCATGAAGAGGAATTAGGGATTGGATAGTGTATATGTTATATGTAAAGTTGTTGTATGACCAATGTAAGTAGTGATGGTTATCATGTAAAGAAAAATAGTAAATGATGGAATAAATGTATGAAATTTTACAGCCATTTAGATGACATGCCAAGCTTCATTTTGACACCAAGAACGCTTTATTTGGATGTATGTACAAAGAGAACTGATTTTCCAAAATAAGGGACCAGAATCTGTTTCCAAAATTTTGGCGAATAAACTGTATTAATTGGCTTATCATTTGGTCTGGAAATTATTTTTACCTTAAAATTCAAGATGTTATCTTCACGTAGCTTGTTGAATCACTTCATTTCAAGTTTTTTAGAATTAATTATGATTTTTTGAAGTTCATTGCATAATCTGGAATACCATATAAACAGTAACCCGAGAAAGAGTAAAATTTCAGATTTGACTAATGGACTTCCAAGGTCTTATAAGTGGTTCTAAATGCTACTGAATGGTCCCTAAAACATATAAAAGTAAGGATGTTACAAGTCTAGACACACATAGTACTAAACTCAAACTCTTCAATTATATTCACATAATATAACATAAATTTTTAAGAATTTACTATTTGGCAATGATAAACTCGTATTTGTAGTAATTTTTAGTGTGTTTAAAGAGAGTTTTATTATTGATTTTATCTCCAATTATCAATATAATGACCAATTAATTAATAAAATTAATTGGAACAATTGGGAATTAATTGGATAAATAATCTACTTGTTTTAATTTCCCATTTTAGGAAAATACTAATTACTAAGACAATATGCTGCTGTGAGAATGAAATAGAAATGATTGACAAACTGGACAAGAGAACCATGTGCTGGATTAAACAAGTGGGAGATTCAACACATGTTCTATATAACATAAGCAAGCAGGAGATTCAGTACATGTTCTATAACAGATTCATGCACATGTTGTCATCACATACTTCACACAGCTCATCACTTCAGTTCTGTCACACTCATTATACACTCCTCCATATATTCATGTCATTCACACACTATGATGATCACCTCATATTATACACATTATCCCAAATCAGATACACTTCACATTCACTCTATTACAGCATCCATCAGTCACACGCCTTCTCCATCTCCATTTCTATTATCTCGCATCCATAATTTTCCTCTGTTATAGACAATAGAACTAAAGGAAAGTTCAGTCTTCATCTTTTTCTTCCATATTCACTATGACTGCTGATCTATTTATTGCTGCTATTGAAATCTTGAAAGCAATAGAAGGCTAGATCCATTGTGTTCTCTTAGAGATGGTGTTAAACCAGAATCCTTAAGCTGAACGGGGAGTTTATTGTGTCTTTAATTCAGAATTGATTGTATTGAGTTAATGTAGTTAATTCTATAACTACTGATGCAATTAGAGTTAGTAGATAATTATTGATTAGGGAACTGATTTAGATTTCCTATTTCTACATAATTGATTACTTTAATTGATTATCATTCTTGGACCAAGTTGAACATGGTTGTAGGTAATTAGAGTAATTATAAAATAGAGTATAATTGTATTTGTTTACTTCATCCTCCTCTATCTCAAGTTGAATAATTCTTATTTCTATATTCAATGTCCGCGAGTTATAGCTTTGATTGAAATTTTAGCTAGTCAGTTGTTAGCTAACATATTCTAATTCAACTAATTAATTCCATATATTCTTTGGATAAGGAAGGTATGGTAATCTCTGAGGGAATAACTTGTCCTTGATTCATCTCATCATCATAAGCACTTAAAATCATAAACATTATCATATGATTTAGATACAGAATTAGTTTAAACACCTTATCTCACAATTCATCTGATTAATTTGTTAATTTGTGGCTCATTAGATTAATTACGTACCTTTGCATCCATTTAAGGTCCTTGTGAATTGACCTAGGTTAGCTTAACTTCATTATTGGTTAGCTTAGTTTTGCTTGATAATTAAAACCACAATTATCAAAACGGCACCGTTACTGAGGAGCCTTATTAAGGTTTCCTAAGCAATCTCCTGGGCCTCAAAAGCATAAAAAGTATATTGGTGTTTTAGTTTTTTTTTGTGAATTTAGTGTTTTGTCTTGTTAAGTCATGACCATTTGCCTTTCTAGTCGCGACTAAAGTGTAAAAAAATTGATCTTTGACAGTCTCTGTGAACACTAGTCACCACCATAAATGCATTTGGTCACAACCAAAAAATTATTTTCAACTCATTTGGCTTTCTGTTACTTCTAGTCGTGACCAGAGTGCCTTAGGTCATAACCAAAAATATTTGTCATCAAGTTTTCTTCTCTATGATTTCTAGTCGCAACCACATTGACACTTAGTCACGCTAAAAAATTAGTGTTTCAATCAGATTTACTCTTTGTGATTTTTAGTCGCAACAGGAGTGACAATTGGTAGCAACAAAAAACTAAAAATTTCAAGCATTTGCTCTCTGTGATTTTTAGTCTCAACCAAAGTGATATTTGGTTGCAACCAAAAATCCTGACTCAGAAATTTTACTCTCTGTGACTGACAGTCACAACTAGAAGTTCATTTTATCATGATCTCTGTTCTCTGTGATTATTAGTCGCAATCTTGATTCCTTTTAGTCGCGACCTAATTGTTTTATATTGCGATTACTTAATCTGATTTTCTGACATTACTGCATCTATGATATATTTTATATCCTGCAACATTATTTAGTTTGATTTAGATGAACAAAAGCTCTGAGTTCGTTCCTTTGGACATAGAAATCAATAGAACAATTAGGCAAATTAAGAAGGCTAAAATCTTAAATCAGGCTAGTATTACATATGTTATTGAGCCTAATTCTTCTACTGAATCTATTGCAGCTAAAACTGATGCATCTGGTGCTATCTTAGATAATAATTTTGTCATGGAGTATGTTAATGAAGGAGAAGCTCATACTTATAATCAAAATAATGAAAATGAGCAATATGGAGAAAATAAAATCAATAATATAGGAGCACGTAGGAGCATAAAATAACTCACTTCTTCTAATGCAAACTTTGATCCTTTTTGTACTTGTCCTACTTTAGATATTAACTTTGAGCTGAAAGGTCCTTTATTAAGTAAGTTTTATATATAGGCAGGTGAGGATCCTTACAAGTATTTGAAGACTATGCAGTGGCATTGCTCATCCATGAAACCTATAGGTGCTAACATGGATGATGTGTAGAGACAAATATTCCATTTTATACTTGAAGGAAACGTAAAAGAATGGTTTTATATACTGCCACATAATACACATCAAGCCTTGGACTCCTATAATAACTTGAGGACTGTTTTCTTAGAAAGATACTTCCCTACTTCCAAGATTGCTACATTGAGAAAGAAGATTTTTTGCTATAAAACAGTATGATCAAGAGTCTTTCCATAAGTTATGGGGAAGGTTTCAAGAGCTGCTACCTAGATGTCTATGCCATCAGATTTCATGTGAGCATCTGGTGCAATATTTTCATTCAGGATTGTGTTATACATGCGGAAAGAATTTGGATACAGCTACTGGGGGTTCCATTGATGATTTAACTCTAAATAAAGTATGGAATCGATTGAGAAGATAGAAAGCAATGACCAGCAGTATGGGGCTATGATGCTAGGCAAGTGCATGAGGTTTCTGCAAGGCCTTATCAAGACTATAATAGCTTATCCTCTCTACTTGTTACCATGAATGCTCATATCAACAATTTAGCTGCTCAACTAAGTAATTCACATGTTCAAATCTCATACACTCAAGCTCTTGTTGCTCCTAGCTGTCAACTTTATTATTCTCCTATGCACACCACTGTCAATTATCCTACACACTATGTAGATGTATAAACCATCTATCAAGGCAAACCAAACTAATATCTATAAAGGAATCTATACTCTAACACATATAATAAAGGATGGAGAGATCATCCTAATCTCATATGGAGGGATAGAAGAGCATAGAGGAATTTTGGGCAGAATAGATTCAACAATGATTGACAAGTGGCTAAATCTTCTACAGTTATAGAATTACCTACTGAAGCAAAGGAGGATGGTATAGATGAGATAATCAAGAGCATTAATGTGATGAATGTAAATATAAACTCCATAAACACAAACTTCTGCTTTAACTTCAAGGACTTGAGATCTACTGTGGAGAACAACTAAGTAATGACAGAGTCCTAGTTTGCTACCTTGGAAAGTAAAATAGAATAGTAGGAAACAAAAGGTACAAATGTATGGCTATGTATCACAACTAACCAATTTAATAAGTGATGTTTAAGCCAGGATTGGTAAAAATTCACCTTCAAATACAATTGTTAACCCTAAATCTGCAAATGCTATAAGCTTAAGAAGTGGAAAAATAGTGGGGAAAGCTGATACATAAGAGGGTAAGAAGGATAATAAAGCAAATAAGTAACGGAATAGATCTGGAGCTGAAGAGTTGATTGAAGAAAAAAAATCATTCATGCTAGAATCAGAAAGTAGTAAAAGGAAGGAGACATTGCGGCATGAAAATGAGTAAATCACATTGATGGATGCTACATAATCATCTGTTATGCATGAAGCAGTTGCTTGTTCTAGTAGTACAAATCAAAAATCAAACAGAAACTAGAATAAGGAGTCTGAAGATGCAGAATAGAAGGACAGAGAGGTAAGTATTAAATACCTACATTTTCCTAATGCATACATGTGTCTAAATAAGGTTTTAAAGGATAAACAGGAACAAGATATTCTAAATTTGTTGGGTAAATTAGAAGTTAATGTGCCACTGGTAGATCTAATTAGAAGTATACCTAAGTATGTAAAATTCATGAAAGAACTCAAGACAAATGAAAGGGTTCAAGTAGGATCTAATGTGTCATTTTACTTAAGCCATAACTTTCTATTAAATATAATGATCTAGGTTCCTTTATAATCCCAATCACCATTAGTAAGTTTCAGTGTGCTAATGATTTGTTAGATCTTGGTGCAGCCATTAATGTAATGCCAACCTCCATTTATACATTATTAGGCATTGACATATGCTCACAAAAGGGAACATCTATGATAGTTCAACTTATTGATTAGACCACTAAGAAACCTGAGGGACTTCTAGAGGACATATTAGTGAAGGTCAAAGACTTTATTATACCTACAGATTTTTATATTTTGGATATGTCACATGAGTCAACCTCAAAGGGTCATATTATTTTAGAAGCCATTCCTTAGAACAGCTAACATTATCATAAGCATGAAAAGTAGGAGCATCACAATAGAAGTGGGTGACGATGTCATCACTTTGAATGTCTATAAAGTAATGAGATGTCCATTTGAAGATTACTCACTGTTAAGATTAAGTGTACTTGATGCATACAAGAAAGAGGCTAAAGAGGAACAGAATTATTGCTCCAAAATTCTGATAAGGATGAAAATGATATGCTTGAATATGAAATTTCTTTTTCTATTACTAACCTTTTGAATGAAGGCTTTGGAAAGAACCAACATGACAAATGTGCAGGTAAAGACATAGTTGTTGAGAATTTCACTACAGGGACAAAAATGGATAATGCAACAGTTACATCATCAAGACCATTCCCAATATCTTTTGGATATACATATATTCTGCTAGTTGTGAATTATCTCTTAAGATGGGTGAAGCCTATCCTAACAAGATAGGATAAAGTAAAAAAGGTTGAAGGCAAAAAGTTAAAGTAAAAACAAAAGTTGGGCCAAAAGTGATAATTTTCAAAATTTTAGGGACCTAAATGTAATTAAACATAAAGTTAGGGACCTAAATGTAATTATGGAAAATGTCAGCCAGAAAAGGCTTAAGACTGTCTGGAAGTATTTCAGTTCCATATTTCATCAGTAAATAGAGGAAGTTAAGTTGGTTAATCTAGCATAATACATAAATTTTATTAGGGTCCTAGATAGTGGATATTTATCCGATAGTCTGAAAGTTATCTGAAAAGTGGGAAATTACGAAAAGGCCCCTAGATGGCCATATTGTACCAGTGATACATGGAGGGCATTTTGGTCATTTTGAATAGGCTAAAAATGTGACATATATTATAGATATGATTAGTTAGAGTCAGTATACACCCTGAGGTAGTAAAAAGAGGGGTAAAATGACAATTATGCCCTTATAGTCAATATAGTGCAATAAATGACACCAAGGGTATTTTGGTCATTTCCTAAGGAAAGGATGGCAGATAAATACTCATTATAATAATTTCAATGGTATGATAAGTCTATACATTGTTTTTTAGGATATAATACATATCTTGGTATATTATAAAAATTAGGAACAAAAAATAGTCCAGTTTTTGGTGAAACTGCTCCAATCGGTATCAGATTGGACTGAAATTTTTCTAAAGGATTCCTTACATGAGAATTGTGCCACATACCCCATGATGTGTCCCTTGAGTTGTCCCTTGTAATGTCATAATTCTCCTTTTTGGAAAAAGTTAAATCCAAGATTAAATGTGAGCCCTTAGATCAAATAGTGCATAAATCAATCTTGGCCATCTATTTCAACCCAAATTCATCTATAAATACCCCCTATTCAGATGGATTCAGCATGCATGGTGAACCACAGGGAAAATCTTGCAAAATTTCCATTCAACCAAGAAAGAAGCACATAAAGCGAAGCAACAATCAAGGTAATCATCTTCCTTGATCTTGAGCTTTGTTCAAGCAACTTAGCTCATAGTTTAAAGGGGTTTTTATGCTATATTTCCCTTATGGCTTATGCTGGAAGTGCTGCTCATATATGGTTAAAGTATTAGTTTTATGTTATGGATAGTTTAGAAAAGCTTAAACAAACTAGAATCAAGTGGTATAAATTTGGAAATTCAAGTATGTTTGGAATTAAGGTTTTGTGTTCTTCCTGGTACTATAATTGACACTGTTTATATGATAGAATTTCAGGGTTTTGATGCTTCCAATGAGTTTAAAATGGAAAATTGTGTGGGGAAAAAGTAGGAGAACAAGTATTGGAAGCATTGGAATCAAAATGTGAATTTTTGGAAAAGGGGACATTCACTTCGGTTTGGTACTGTAACAATTGGTATGTTTTGCTTTTGGAAATTCTAGTTTCATATTTGGATTCTACATGAAAAATTATGTGGAAATGAACTATGAGAATTTATTTTGGAAAGATGGAAGTATGAAACATAAAAGGGAGAAAGAAAGTAAGTTAGTGAAAACCTTGTCTTGGATTTGGTTTCAAGTTAAATTGTAACTTGATATTACTTTGTAATGACTAGGTTTTAACATTTGTGAAGGAAGGAAATCATTCCAAGAAGACCATGACAAGGATAGCTAAGAGGTAGCAAGAATACCTAACTATATTTCATGTTTCCTTAATTGTTTGCTTGCTTGTTGATTATGGTGTTTGGTTGAGCTTGAGCTTATGTCATCATGTTTATGATAAAGTATGAATGATTGCAACTCCTTGCAAGTTATGTCATGACAATATGCATGTTAGAGTTTGCTTATGTACCATTATGAAGTAGCTCACATCTCATGATAACATGTTAAGCATCCAATTAATCATGCATGATATTATGGTTTGTGTAACTTGCTATTAGGATTTCCATAAAATCTCATTCCTTCCATATGCATAACCATGTCATAGGTGCTGAAACTTCACAGGTAAAGAGGGTAGCCATAGATGGATGAGTTTGTATAATAAATTTTACATGAGTTACTTGACATTATGGAAGCATATGATAGCATGTATGGATGAATGTTGTATGATCCTGAAATTTTTGTTCAGAGACCGTGACAGTGTGATGATGGTGAGGATACCTTAATCACCAATTTTTATCTTGAAATTTTGCATGATAAGAGCTAAGACACAGAGCTTTAAATGGACACCAAGAACGCGTCAATTAGTTAAGAATTAGATTTTTTATGATTTTTCTAAGTTAAAGTTAAAATCTGGAATTGAGATGAAGTAAGTGTTTAAAAGCAGCGACGGTCACATGATGATTTTATATAACAAATGAACGAGTTTTTCTAAGAAATTTTGTGAGATTCAAGAGTTTTTTAGTTAGTTGTTCCTTTTAAGTATCTCAAGATCTTCTTTGCTACTTTCTAGTTTTTCTCACATGGGTTAGATTGGAATCTGCTAACGAGCCCAACAGCATAACAAAATATGGTCTTGTATACATCATTACATACATCAGGCTACTAACAGCACTAGCATATGTAACTCTTTCTATTTGCTTTTTGTCTAATTCAGTTTTGGGACATATATCAAAACTCATTGCCACTCTAGTGGCTATAGGGATATCCATAGGATTACAGTCACTCAATTGAATCACTCAAGTATCTTCTTGATATAATTCTCTTGTGAAAGAGTGAGAATTCTCTTGGAGCGATTCCTTCAAATCTTGACTCCAAGTATGTATTATTCTTCACCCATATCTTTCATCACTAAATTTGATGAAAGCCATTCTTTAATAGCTATCACTGAGTCAAGACTATTTCTGGTTAAGAGTATGTCATCTACTTATAAGGATAATATCACAAAGTTACCCTCAAAATGCTTAACATAGACACAGTGGTCTTCCTCTTTCATTTGGAAGTTATATGAGGTTATCAACTTGTGAAACCTAAAGTACCACTATCTAGATGACTGTTTTAACCCATAAATGGATATTTTCAGTTTACACTTGTGTTCAAATCTTTTTTTAATGAAACCTATTGGCTATTCCATATAGATTTCTTTATCTAGATCACCATTCAAGAATGTGGATTTTACATCCCTTCAATATAACTCCAAGTTTAAACTATTTACTATTGCCAGAATAAGTCTTATAGAATTGAATCGTACATCATGTGAAAAAAGTATCCTCATAATCTATACCTCCTATTGTGTATATCCCTTTACAACCAATCGAGCTTTGAATTTGTCAATTAATTCGTCCACCTTTCTCTCGATTTTGAGAACCACTTATTCCCAATGGCTTTACACCATTTTGGCAGATCAACCAATTCCCAAACTTTATTTTCTATCATTGAGTCCATTTCCTCTTTCATTGCTTTCTTCTATTCCTTCTTGGCAGGACTTGCCAAGGCCTCATAAATAGTGTAGGGTTCATCATCCCCTTTAGAGTA
The DNA here is from genome assembly GCA_037074615.1 of Leucaena leucocephala. Taxonomy (NCBI): domain Eukaryota; kingdom Viridiplantae; phylum Streptophyta; class Magnoliopsida; order Fabales; family Fabaceae; genus Leucaena; species Leucaena leucocephala. The sequence continues at coordinate 9,419,150 of CM073550.1, forward strand.
ACTAAGAGTGCTTCGCCTTCTATTTGGAAATGTCTCTTTGGAATACTTTCCCTATTACTCCTTCTAGTGGAGTAACTTGCTTCTCTTTTCTCATTTGTCTCAGTCTTTGTGTTGACCATTCTTGGCTCCCACTCAGATTAATCTACCTAGAGGATTTTGGTCTGTCAATTTGTTTGGCACTTTCCTATTCATGAGTCTCATAAAGAGATACAGTGCGGTCAATATTCCCCTACTGAGAACTCCAGTTCAATGAATACAACATCTCTTGATTCTGTTTCAGTCACTGTTCCATCTTCAATTTCACTTATGAATATATATCCTTTTAAGGGTTCAGAGTACCTTATAAAAATACATTTCTTCCCTCTAGGACCTAGTTTCCCATGTCTATGAGAATTGTCATGGATATATGCCACTGAGCCCAAAGGTCTAAGGATGCGTAGATCTGGCTTATGTTCAGTCCATAACTCACAAGGTATGGAAGCGACTGACTTTGAGGGTGTCATATCCTGGTTTTTCCTATTGGTATACTACTGATGGTGGGAAAAGGTTTGGAAAGGATTATGACAAATAACAGAAGAAATGATAAAGGTTAGATGATTCTTTAAGGAAGAGAAGGACTAAAATAAAAAGTAGAAAAGGTTAAAGGCCAAAAGTTAAAGTAGAAACAAAAGTTGGTCCAAAAGTGGTAATTTTCAAAAGGTAAGGGACTTGAATGTAATTAAGTAAAAAGTTCAAGGGCAAAATTGTAATTATGGAAAGGTCAGCCTGGAAAGGGTTAGAACTGCCCGATAGTTTTTTCAATCCCATATTCCATCAGTAAATAGAGGAAGTTACACTGGTTAATCTGGCATGATATAAAAATTTTATTAGGGCTCTAGACAACAGAAAATTATCTGATAGTATACAAGTTATTTGAATTTTTATCAGATTCTATGGATATCAGATATAAGTGGGGGAATTACAGGAAAGTGTGCCCTATAGTTTCAGATGTTCTAAATCTGATAGAACCTCGAAAGAAGTCCTGTACAAAAAGTTATTCCCATAATAGTGAATTTTGATAGGAGTTTGAAGCCACCGTGATCTGATAATGGAATTTATGAGTAAATAAGCCAAGATGAAATGAGACCAAATGACCTCATATATGGGCCTATGATTATGCCAAGGAGGGCCCAAAACCCAGGGTACCAGTTTATCAGCAGAAGAGGCCAGTGTCCAGAAAAAGTATAAAATTACGAAAATACCCCTAGATGCCCATATTATACCAGTGATGGATGGAGGGCATTTTGGTCATTTGGGATAGGCTAAAAACGTGTCATGTAGGATAAATGTGATTAGTTAGAGCCAGTATAGGCCCTAAGGCAGTATAAAGAGGGGTAAAAAGATGATTTTACCCTTAGGGTCAATATAGTGTAAGAAATGACACCAAGTGTATTTTGGTCATTTTCCAAGGGATGGATGGCAGATAAATATTCAGTATAACTATGTCAAGGGTATGATAAGCCTATACATTGATTTCGATAGAATACATATCCTAGAATATTATAAAAAATAGGAATAGAAAACAGTCCGGTTGTTATGAAATTGCTCCAATCAGTACTGGATTAGACTAGAATTTTTCCAGAAGCTTCCTGGCATGATGAGTACACCACATACCCCCATGAGGTGTCCCTTAAGCTGTCCCACATGATGTCATAATTATTCTTTTTGAAAAAAGTTAAATTCAAGATTAAATGTGAGCCTTTAGATCAAATAGTAACCAAATCAATCTTGGCCATTCATTTTCCATGATTTTTGGCTATAAATACCCCCTCAATTCTGCAGAAAAACCGTGGCTTCATGGACCCTTGGGGAAACTCTTGTAAAATGAAAACCCAAGCCAAGACAAAGAAGATTCAAGGTACCAAAATTCAAGCAAGCTAGAGATTAAAGGTAAGCAATCTCTCCTAGCTTATTTTCCTTTAATTTGGGAGCTTGAACTTAGGGTTTTCATGGGAGAAAAGTTGAGTTTTATTTAAGAGGTGGTGCTACCCAAAAACTTTATATGAAAGGGAAAAGAAGAAATTAAAGTTAGAAGTGTATGATTGAAGCTTAAACAAGCTAGTTAAGAGATTGGTTGTTGAATCAAGTTGATATTCTTGAATTTGCCATGGTCTGCACTTTTCATGTGTAAGGAAATGGAATTTCAATTATTTAATGCTTCCATTGAATTTAGATGATGATTTTGTGTAGGATTGGAAAGGTTTTAAACCTTGAAAGCATTGAAATGCCAAGGTTGTAGTTTTTGAAACCCTTATCTGTTACTGTTCATACACATGAAAAGTGATTGGAATTTCATGATTTTGATGCTTCCAATGTTTTTAAAATGAAAAATTGTGTGGGATAAAGTAGAAAAACAAGTATGGGAAGCATTGGAATCAAAATTAGAATTTTTGAAAGAATTGAGTGCAGTTTCAGTTCTATACAGCATATGATGAAGGAGCTAGAATTTCATGATTCTAAGCTCATAAATAGATTAAAAAGATGAAATTGTGTAAGGTTAAGTCAAGACATCAAGGAAAGTTAATGGGCTTAATGTTCAAGAAGTTATATTAGTTAAAGTGAGTTTAATGCTCAAGGAAGTTAGATTGTGATGAATGAATGATTATGTGATGTTAGGAATTGATTGGTATGCTCCAAGAGAGGTAGCCACATGTTCAAGAAAAGTGAGAAGAAAGAAGCAAGATAAGGAGAAAGAAAGTTAAGTGCTCAAGGTAGTAAACTTATCCTAAACTTGTATGCATTGAATGTTATGCTTGATTGTGCTATGGCTTTGGTGAATTGTGTTGCAATTGTGCTTATGTATTAAGCTCTATTTCTATGATTACTTTTACCAATTGTATTTCATATGTTACATGGAAGCATGCACATTACACAATGATAACACTTTCACAAGCAAGCACAAGTAGTTACATTAATGCATGCATTGTTTAGTAATATTTGCTACTGAGATTTCCCCAGAAATCTCATCCCTTTCCATATAATCCCAATCCCACAGGTTTATGAATGATGAGAGAGGATGATGAAGCATGAAGAAAAAGCTAGGGATTGAATAGTATATGTGTGTTATGCAAAGAATTGTTAAATGTATTATTGCTGTGTAACCAATTTAAGCAGTGAGGGTCATAATGTAATGAAAAATAGTAAATGATGGAATAAATGTATGAGATTTTAAAGAAATTTAGATGACATTCCAAGCTTCATTTCGACACCAAGAACACTTTATTTGGATGTCTGTACAAAGAGAACTGAATTTCCAAAGTAAGGGACCAGAATCTGTTTCCAGAGTTTTAACCAAATGAACAGTAAACTTCAACGAATAAACTATATCAATTGGCTAATCATTTGGTCTGGAAATTATTTTTTCCTTAAATTTCAAGATTTTATCTTCACTTAGCTTTTTAAAACACTTCATTTAAATTTTTCTAGAATTAATTATTATTTTTTGAAGTTTGTTACGTAATCTAGAATACCATATGAACAGTAACCCTAGAAAGAGTAAAATTCCAGATTTGGCTAATGGACTTCTAAGATCTTGTAAGTAGTTCTAAATGCTACTGAATGATCTCTAAGATGTATAAAAGTAAGGAAGTTACAAAGGGCACATGGTTAAGTATGAAGGTTGCCATCAATAAAGAATCATCCCAATGTGAAATTGGAAGGTTTGCCTAAGCTATCATAGACCTAACCATGTCTAGAAGAGTTCTATTTCTTCTTTTAGCAATCCCATTCTATTGAGGTGTGCTAAGGATAATTAGTTTCCTAATAATCCCTTTTTATTCAAAGAGCTACTTGAATTAATCTGAAAGGTATTCACAACCTCGATCAGTTCATCATGCCTTGATTTTATTGTCCATTTGATTTTCTACTTCACTTATGTATCATCTAAAGTACTCGAGTGCCTCAAACTTATGTGAAATCAAATAAACATGACCATGTCGTGAAAAATCATCAATAAAGGTAATAAAATACCAAGCTCCGTGTCTCACCCTCATACTTATTGGACCACAAATATCATAATGGAATAATTGCAATAGATTTTTGGCTCGTGTTCCCTTACCGAATGGTTTTCTAGTAGCCTTACCAGCTAGACAACTTTCGCATAATGACATATCCATGTTAGGGATTACCCCTAACAAGCTTTCTTTTTCCAGTTTAATCATTATATTTTTATTAATATGTCCTAGCCTAGCTTGCCAAATATTCATATCAGCATTACTTAAAGTAATAACAAAACAATCATGAGCATTAAAATCACTAGCAAGATCGATAATAAAGAACTTTTGAAATCGAAAAGCTAAACCATAAAATATTAAGTTGCTATAAATGTCTACAACTTTACCATGAAAGTTTAAATTGCACCTAAAGTATAATAAGCAAGTTACAAAAATTAAATTTCATCATATGTTAGGAGCAAGAAGTGTATCATGCAGCACCAAGGTCACCGCGCAAAATAAGTTTACGGGTGCCAATGCCTCGAACCTCAATCCTTGCATTATTGCCAATGAAAAGCCACTTGCTTTAAAATGACAATCGACAGTATTCCACAAAAGATCCTTGATCTCAACTTACGTGGTCTGTGGAGCCTGAGTCAATAATCCAAGAAAAAGAAACATGTTTTGTCAGAAAAATAGCACTAGAAATAAATGAGACATGTGAATTCATGTAATTCATTGCTACCTTTTTGCTCTTGGTCTGTTTAGAATAGTCACGTGCAAAATGTGCCATATTGTGGCAGGCAAAGCATTTGAACTTCTTTAAGTCTAGCTTTTTCTTGCCTCTTTTCTTTCCCTTCTTCTTGATTATTGCTTGCTTTTCTTGGGTGGAGGACTGCCTTTCTTCCCATTTTTCTATAATTTCTTGCCCTTTTTGAATTCAGGCTTTGATTGGGAAGGACCAGCACCTTCAATCAAATATGCTTGTCTAGTGGCCTTATAAGCCTCCAGACATTCATCCTCTAGCTCCAAATGATTAGCTACATCATTAAAAGTGATGATATTTTTATTATGGGCCAGATTAACTTTCATGTGCTCCCAACTGGTAGGGAGCAACCTGAAAATAGCCTGTACTTGCTACTCTTATATAGATTATGTCCAGCTTAATTTAGTTCATAAATCATTATGGATAACTCTCATAGATGTTGCCTCTTAGGATTATTTGGTTTACGCTTATAAGTATCAAATTTAATTGTCAACCTTCTAAACTTAGTTGTGGATACTCCACTAAACTTATCCTTGAAGGCAATCCACATAGCTTGTGCCATTCTATGTGTCTCAAACTCACACATTAAATTATCAACCTTTACACTTAGCAGTATGATTCTTGCTATACTATTCTTCATTTTCCAAGACAGGTATGTTTCCTAGTCTCTCCTGTGCTGGGTTGTATTTCCAGTCTTAGGTTCTACCATTGCCATTATAAATGGCTCAATTGCATCATGTTCTTCTAGAATATATTGGACATTTTGGTGCCAAATATCCTAGTTATCCCCATTGAGTGTTTCCCCTTATTTAATTTAGCAATAATATTTTTTGATGCCATTGTTCAATATCAGTTATGTGACAAACCTATCCTACATAAAATGATTGGACCATAGAATATTTAAGTGAATTTATATATATAGCACATGTAAGTATACAATGTCACATACTTCTATCATTTTTATCATAAAATAATAACATCACTAGACCCATGATCAGGAGAATACGTTTGTACCTCCCATCACATAGGCACTAGTAATGCCATCACTTCTTATCAAAATTAATATAAGCATTATTCTCATTAAATTTTACTTTTAGAATACTCATTATCTAAAAGGCTCCCACTTATACAAATTATACATGAATCATAACTAAGATAAAGAAATAAAATAAAACATGTCTCTCTTGCATATAAGGCATGTAATAAATGACAAGTCTTTACAAATAAAGAGTAATAAAACATGTCCATAATAAAACAAAGTAGTAGAAATCAAATATAAATATACATCATTTGATATGAGATTTACAGTATTCTAACATCACTTTTCTTAGCTTCTTAAGCTTACAAGGCAGCTTGATAAGGTTTGATACAAATTCTATTTTTTAAGCCAATATGTTTTGCTCATACATCCTTGTGTAGGTTTGTCTCTAACCCTAATTGCTCTTATATACTCCATTATAACTTTTAGGTAGAATTTAGTATTCTCCTTATCTATCATGTATTCAATGTAATCGCCCATCACACCATTAGCGCCTTCTATATTTGTTAGTTTGGCTGCATCTCTTTCAACTATAATCATGGCCCAGGTAAGGGTAAGAGGTTCATTCACTTTCTCTCTGTCCTCAACTGGAGATTCATCGTGAAGAGTAGGCACCATCTTGAAGTTTGAGTCTAAAGAAACCATGAAAGGCTGTAGAGAAAGGGGATCAATGGGGAATAAAGTTTTTGACCTCGGTCTAGAATCATTATTACTTCTACTTCCTCTTGTGGAACTTCTTCTATCAACTCCTCTGAGTCTTCTTCAGAAAGTTCATCAAGATCTTGTTATGGATTCTCTTCAGGTTCCCCTTCGGGGTCCTCTTGAAGGTTCTCCTCTAGGTTATTGACATCATCTAGGAATAAAATGTAATCAATTAAGCTATATCCTAGAGATTCAATGCTAGATGAAGTCATTTTAACCTAAATAATAAAAAATATTAATTATCATAGTTTTTTAGAATTTCTAAACACTAAAAAATATACTGAATATTCACAAATAGGTTTAGAATTATCCCAAAAATTAGGTAAATTAATAACAAAATAAAGATCTTGATTTTAGGAATTTTTAGGAAATAACTGCACTTCAATAAGAACTTCCACGCTCCCTCATGCGCCACAAGAAGAAAACAATTAGAAAAAACTTAAAATAAAAAAATGAACAAAGCCCACTCTTGGCTAATACAGGCTCCAATCTAGTGCTACCACTTGGCCACTACCACCTGTCAGTCACTAGATTTTTCTTTTTTTAATTCAATTCTTTTATGGGTCTGGGTCAAATCCACTAATCTGACCCTTGCCTATACCCCTACTACAAAAGAAATGATTTTTTTCAAATGGACTTCAGACATCCCAAATTTTTTTTGGCTGGACTGTGTTGCACCAGCCTAGTCCACAGTACACAGTAGGCAACATCAATTTGTTTGTTTTTTTGGCACAACATCAAAATGAAGCCATTTTGGGATGATCAAAATAGTATGTTGTGATCATCACTGACCTCAGGTCGTACCACATTGACCTCCAATGGCCCGACTATTTTTTGGCCATAAATCCTTCGTCTGACATCTGATTTCAATGTTCTTGGTGTCATTTTCTTTGTTTTTTCATGCTCTACGCAATGGGAATAATTCCAAGGTCTAAAATGCCATTTTCTAATGACTCAATTTTGAAATAAAAGTTCTCTATTACTGTTTACGGTGAGTTTACTTCTGTTTATGGTATAAATGCATGCTCTTTGTTTCTTGACATAAAAAAATGTACTAAACATAAATAAAGGTAAGAACATCATGCTACCAGAAAACCAAAACATCAATGAGAAGCATACGGTGAAAAACTAAAATAGAATAACCTAGCTCTAAAGCACTGTAAGGTTTCAGGTGTACCTTGGATCTTCTCTTGTTCATTAAGATACCCACACGCAACTGGAGCATCTTGTATTGACTCTAGTACTTTTCATAGCAAATACACCTTGAGGAAGTAGTAAACAGGCTTTGGACATAGAGAGGAGAGGAATTTAAAAAGCAATCAAAATGTTCACACACCAAAGAGTTCAAAAACTACCGCAATTAAGAGTGACCAAAAACTTCTCTTTAATTCCTGCATTTCGTCCAAAAATTCTCTATTATGGGAGAAGTGGTTTTGATCACATATTATCCTGCCTTTAGGTTTGGTTGATTTTTGATGCAATACAATAAGGGTACATTAATGTAAATGTTTTTTACAGTTTTGATTATGATGGAAACTAAGTGAATTGATAAAGAAATATGTTGAGAAAGACTCTTGATGATGGAAACCTTTCATCCTAGCTCTTAATAGGATATGGGGATTTGAAAATCACTAAGTCTTAAATAAAACCTCAATCGATCTATTAAGTCTAGAGCATCAATAATCCTTAAACTCCTTTGATTAAAGCTAGTTCAAAAAACCATTAATATGCTATTTAAGAAACCACTTTGTATGTAATTAAATCAAAAGATGATGATGCCCTCGAATGATCATCGATTAGCAACGATCGTTGATAAAAACCCAATTATCCATAAATCAAAACTGAAATATTAATATTAAACCAACATCCAAATCTAATTACAAAACCTAATCTCAAAATAATCGATTGATATCCTATCCCTACTCATACAATAAAAACCCTAGATCTAGCAATTCTAAAATATGAAAAAGATGAGATCAAAACAAAAATCTCCCCAGTGAAGTGCAGTCCATGAGCTCAAGATATGTGATCCATCACCAAGAGACTAACAATTTAGCCTCTCATGACTCCTGTTGTGCTGCAATTGCTGCTAAGATATGATGCCATGAAGAAAGCAGAAAGAAAGAAAGAAGGATGAATGATGGAAGATATGAGGGTAGGTTATATAGAAAGTGTGGAGAGAATGTTGGAGAATTGCTTATTTACTGTATCAGGTGAAACACTAGCCTCCTGGTCGCCTACCACTTCCTTCTCCTTTTAAAGCTAGGTTAACCTAATAAAAAATATGCAGCTTCATTGATTCCCTTCTTTGGTCATGACTAGATCCTATTTTTGGTCGCGACTGGTGAATGCAAGAAAACTTCCTAGAAGAAGTGAGGTAACGACCAGTGGACACTTTGGTCACAATGAAAGTGCAAAGAAGCTCCCATCTAGAAAACCCTCATCTTATACTACAAAAAAAATGGAGTAATTCTCTTTTGAGTTGATTTTGTTCTTTTTGCCTTGTGATCTCTTTTCTGCTCATATTAATCATTGGTTCTCCTCCAAAATACCTGCAATTCCGCATCAAAGCTCACTATAAAAGTCCAACTAGTTACTAAAAAAATATATCTATAGTTTTAAGGAGTTAATTTACCATTTTACCCTTAAATTAGCATATTGCCAAGCACAACCATGTATTACCACAAAAACACAATTATAGGCATAAAATTAATGGTAAAGTTGTCACAAAACCCACAAAATGTTATAGAAACTATACATAATTTATGTCCTATCAATTCCCTAACACTTGACCCTTTGTACTCCTAGATAAAGAGATGAAGTACACTTAAGCCAAAGATATTAAACCTGAGGTAATAACATAATCCACAGTGAAACCTTAAGACAATTAATGCACCAACTTTTAGGAATACAAAAGTGGTAATATGAGCAATGCCAAGTAATCAATTACTAAATGAAATCAACCTCAACTATATGAGCGCAATAGATTCTCTCTAAAGATGTAAGTATTTAGCTCTTCATGTCCTCTCATTATTAGGGTTCTTTTACTAAGATTCAAATTGGAAAACATCCTTCCATATGCTTATAATGGCTCTAAATCTCATTAACTATATAACACTTATGTAAAGAATCAAGAGGTCTTTTAGGGGTGTAATGATGGAGATAGGCCACGTGAAATGGAATATGAAGGATATAAAGTTCCACACGTATGTGATAATGAACATAAAGCATGAATTCATGTCTTCCGAGGTGTACAGGTTATGATTGTGCTAATAGAAGTTGATAATAGCACCTCATTAAATGCTCTTTTCTTTCTTCAATTTTTCTTGCACTATTTGGCTCTTTTTTATTTGTTCAATATGCTTTTTCTCTCCTTTATTTGGCACCTTGTATATAAAAGATGTAGCACAATTTCACAATCACAATGATTTTCTTACATGTATAAGAAGTTTGTTTCAAAAAGATGTTTATGCATATATAACTTTCTATGATGGAAAAAGAAAAGTAATGGGCTCAAAGGGGGTGACTATGGATATAATATGTGTGGGCTTGTGTTTGGGATATAAGGGTTTGGAAATTAATGCCTCTATCATATTCAATAATATAAATGCGTAAGTAATTCTTAACTCAGAGCTAAGACAAGTTCTAGAGGATATATACCAATTGAATAACCACTCGATATAGAAATTTAGGCCAAGAATCCTTCCAACTAAGGTTTTCATCTAAATTGCTCATAAGCTAAATTCTAAAACAATATTCATCATTCACTAGGCCTTAAAACACTTATAATCCTCTTGTATGATAGATTAAATGTTCCAAAGTAATCACCCAGAATCATATAATAATCCCAAATTTAACAGTAAAAAGTTAAGTGTTTCCAATTCAGTTTTATTTCCAAAAACTCAAGTGTGACAATGTTTTCTATAAACTATTTCATACGAAAGGTTGAAAATAAGAGGGTAATGAATCATTTATAAAACCCTTAGTAGCTCAAAAGGAATCTTTCTATACAACATTTCACAAAGCAAAGGAAGGTAAATGGACATTTTCACACTCAGGTCACGACTTGAAGAAGTGAAGGTCGTGACCAAATTTCACAGTGAGTGTTTACCCTGAACTTACAATAGATAATCGCGACCAGGAATTATTAAGTCAGGACAATAATACACAGAGAGATAATGTCATGACCTAATTTCACTCGTGTCGAGACTAATTTTCACGGAGAGCATATTAAGTCTAAAGACCCATGTAAAGTCGTGACAATGCAACACATAGGTCATGATGAAAAATCACAGAGGCTACTAGATATTTTTCAACGCCCAAATATCTTTGATACTAAAACCTTTTAGCAAGCAACAAAACAGTTTAGTGTCAATGAAACATCCTTACTTTTATAATTTTAGGGACCACTTAGTAGCATTTAGAACAACTTACAAGTCTTTAAAAGTTCATTAGCTAGATCTGGAATTTTTCTCTTCCTCGGGTTACTGTTTATATGGTATTCCAGATTACGCGACAAATTTTAAAAAATCATAATTAATTATAGAAAAATCGAAATGAAGTGGTTCAAAAAACTACGTGAATCTAACATCTTGAATTTAAGGGAAAAATAATTTCCACACCAAATTATTAACCAATTAATATAGTTTATTCATCAAAGTTTACTGTTCATTTGGTCAAAAATTCTGAAGACAGATTCTGGTCCCTTACTTTGGAAATTCATTTCTCTTGTTATACACATCCAAATAAAATGTTATACCTATGAATTTAAAGCTATGGATGTGTGCTACATGTTTAAAAAAATTGTGAAATAATTCCTTCATTTGCTAAGTCAAACTGAAGCCACAATAAAACAGCTTCAGGACCTACGTTTTTACCATTTCAGTTTCTTTTCTTTCACTTTCAATAATTGTTCCAACATGTATACGCCATCAAATAAGCTTCTCAATATTCATATACATCATGGACATATGATATAATTACTACAAATAGTTTTCTCACATAAATGGGCACCTTACATGGCATTTACATACATAAATAATTCATAGCATATACTAAATCTCAATTACTTCCATTCCTTTCTTCTATTCTTTAGCTCTTCTCCATGTATACCTTTTCCATCATGCTTGACCTAAATTGCTTGGTTATGGGAAAGTGAGATTCTAGGAAATCTCAATAGCAAACATTACCACTTAAATATGCAAGATGGATGCTAATGCATGATATGTAATTTCATTAAACTTTCTTTTATTAGTGACATTCCATCATGCTATATAATTTTACATAAAGTGCATGGCCATAGAAAACATGTTATTCATAATAAATTCAACATCATTTATCATGTCACAACATTATTCAAATATCAAATACATGTCAACACATAAGCATACCACATCAAGCACATAAAGAGATAGGTTCACTACCTTGCACTTAAGCTTTCCTCTTGATCTTTAGCACTTGCTCCCTAGCCTTCCAACCTTGAAGCCTTTATGTCAACAACTTTCCAACATCTTTTTGGATGTTTCAAGGTCCTAAACACATTCATATTTATCACATAATTCATTAGGACTCATGAACTCCAACCATGTTCAAGACTAACTTTGTTACATTCTTTATTATCATAATTTTCTCTAATCTTCACTAATCCACTTAGCTCTTGAACTAACTGATGTCTTGACTTTACCCTAAACAATTTCATATTTTGAATCCATTTATGAGCTTAGAATCATGAAATTCTAGATCCTTCATGGCCTTCTGTATAGAACCGAATATGTGCACACAATTATTTCAAAAATTTTCATTTTGATTCTAATGTTTCCCATACTTGTTTCTCTACTTTATCCCATACAACTTTTCATTTTAAAACCATTGGAAGCATCAAAATCATGAAATTCCAATCACCCATGGCAAATTCAAGAATATCAACTTGATTCAACAACCAATCACTTAACTAGCTTGTTTAAGCTTCAATCACATACTTCTAACTTTAATTTCTTCTTTCCCCTTTCATCTAAGGTTTTTGGGCAGCACAACCACTTAGATAAAATTCAAATTTTCCTCCATGAAAACCCTAAGTTCAAGCTCCCAAATCAAAGGAAAATAAGCTAGGAGAAATTGCTTACCTTTTAATCTCTAGCTTGCTTGAACTTTGGTACCTTGAATCTTTTTTCTCTTGGCTTGAGTTTCCATTTTGCAAGAGTTTCCCCAAGGTTCATGAGGCCACAGTTTTAAACCAGATTTGAGGGGGTATTTATAGAAAATTTCATGGAAAATCAACGGCCAAGATTACTTTATGCACTATTTGATCTAAAGGCTCACATTTAATCTTGGATTTAACTTTTTCAAAAAGGAGATTTAGGACATCATCCGTGACATCAAAAGGGACAACTCATGGGACACCTCATGGGGGTATGTGGCACAATTCTTATGGGGAGGAAGCTTTTAGAGAAATTCCAGTCCAATCTGGTACCAGCTCTGTCTGATTCCCCAAAAATTGGACTGTTTTATAAATCTAATTTTTCTAAGATTCTATAATATACTGTCTAACCTTAAATCCAGTATCCAAATCCTTCCTACCATTAACATTCTTGTATTGGGCCACAACTTAATTATAGATCCCTTAGAAAATGACTGAAATGCCCTTGGTTCACTGTCTTGTACTATATTAACCCTAAGGGCATAATTGTCATTTCATACCTCTTTATACTGCCTCAGGGTGTATACTGGCTCTAATTAATCATCTTTATACCATGTGCCACTTTTTTAGCCTATCCCAGATGACCAAAATGCCTTCCATCCATCACTGGTACACCCTGGCTACATATGGGTATTTTCATAATTTCACACTTTTTCTGAACACTGGCCCCTTCTATTATGAACTGGTATCCTGGGTTTGGGCCCTCCTTGGCTTCATCATGGGCCTATATATGAGATCATCTGATCTCAGTCTATCCATACTTACATACTGCTAAATCCCATAATCGGATCACAGATGTTCTCAAACTCCCGTCAAAATTCACTTATATGGGAATAACTTTTTATACAGAACTCCGTATGGGGTTCTGTCAGATCCATGACATCTGACACTATAAGGCACACTTTCCTGTAATTATCCCACTTATATCTGAAGTCCATGAAATTTGATAAAATTTAAGATAAATTTTAGACTATCAAATAAATATATATTGTCTGGAGCCCTAATAAAATTTCTGTATCATGTCAGATTAACCAACATATCTTCCTCTATTTACTGATGAATATGGGACTGAAATACTTTCAGGAAGTTCTAACCCTTTTCGGGCTGATCTTTCTATAATTATAATTTTGCCCTTAAACTTTTTACTTAATTACATTTAAGTCCCTTAACTTTTAAAAATTGTCACTTTTGGCCCAATTTTTGTTTCTACTTTAACTTTTGGCCTTTAACCTTTTCTACTTTATGTTTAGGTCCTTCTCTTTCTTCAAGACTAATCTAAGGTTTATTATTTCTTCTGATCATCGTCATAACCCTTTCTAAACCTCTTTCCACTATCAATATTATACAGATAGGGAAAATTAGAATATGATAGTGTGGATCCAATTTACAGCAATTCATCACACCTTAAGATCAAAAACAAAAAATTTTGTGATGAAAGATTGATTAATCAAAGAATTTTGCATTAATTAGCACAGAAACAATAACATCTCCCCCATACTTAAACTTGATAGTGTCCTCACTATCAACAGAATTATAGACATCACAGTACTATATAAGGTCAATTTAAATCAAATAGCAGTTAAACATGTCACTCAATGCAATTTAACAGTGAAGCTTGCAGTCACATTCAAATTATACATCACAATATAAGGAAAGCAAAGATGACAAGATGGGTAGGCTAAAATCATGCAATTGAGTATGGATTTAGCTTATAGAATCAATGATAAGTAAACATATGGCAATATGGGGGTATTTTTCAAAAGAAGTAGACTAAAATTAAACACTATCATATTGAATCATCAAGTAGAAAAACAATTTACTCCTACTTCTCCTAGTTTATCTCTTTCCAATCATCAAACAAACATGTCAAGTATATAACACATTAAGAAAACTTGTAAAACGTAAGAAATAGGAAAGGGACAACTTGATCTCAAGGTAGTAGTGGGAACTCATAGAAGTTTGAAAAATGGCTGTTTGATTGAAAAATATTCCCCATTGTGAAACATCCTCATTTTCTTACGTCTTAGAGAGCAAATGGTATTATCTGGAATCACTTTTAAGGTCATTCAAGTCAAATTATACAATCTGCAATTTTACTATACCGAGTACTGTTCACTGTGTAAATTCTAGAGGAGTAACCTGACTTCAAAAAATCATAATTAAATCTAGAAAATCAAAATGAAGTGGTTCAAATTGATATACAAAGATAACTTAATTCTCTTTCAGGGAAAAATAACTCGTTGACCATGCCTTGACCAAGTCAATATCGGTCAACACTTAAAATTTACTATTCATCTGGTGTCCTTCCCCTGATTCTAGCATTTTTGGTCATAACTTTAACATAAGGGCATTTTCGTCATGTTGCACTTTTTCTGTAAATTTCTAGCACTGACTTCTTTAACTGATAAGCTGATATCATAGGCCTGGGCCTCACTTGGCATTATCATGGCCTCTCTGTGACATCATATGAGCTTATTCAGTCATAACTTGCTTACTGTTAAGTTTCATAAGAAGATATCGGGTGTTCATAAACTCTCGTCAAAATTCACTAATTAGGAATAACTTTTCATACATAATTCCTTCCAGGGTTTTGTCAGATCCATGACATTTGATGTCATGGGGCACACTTTCCTATAACTTTTTCACTTATATCTAAGGTCCAAAAGATCTGATAAAAATTTCAGATAACGTTCAGACTATCAGATAAATATTAGCTATCTGGAACTTCAATAAAAATTCTGTATCATGTTAGATTAACCTGCATAACTTTCTCTATCTACTAATGAATTTTAGGTCTGAAATGCTTATGGGCAGTTCTAAGCCGTTTCTGGTTGAACTTTCTATAATTACAATTTTGCCCCTACAAACTTTCCATTTTTCAATTAAGTCCCTTAACTTTTCATTATTACACATAATGGCCCAAACTTTATATCTACTTCCTTTTAGCACTATTAAACCTTTTAAACTTTTCACTTTAGTTCATTTCTTTTCCAAAATGATCATTATACCTCTAGGGACTTTCACTATTTATATATAGGTCCCTATACTTTCACTTACTTGCAATTTACACCCTGAACATTATATGTATATTTCTGGGACTTCTGCTAAACAGGGTCTGGTAGTATACATTTTTTAGGCTACATACTGGGCTTCTATTTCTAAAAATTAGGATATGACACATTGCCCTCTCTCTCCACCCTAGCATACCAAAATCATGCACTTTGATTATATTGTAAAGTCCATCCAACCTTGTCATCAATTTTTCCTATTTAAACTTGAACTTGCCTAACTATGGCTGGTATATATTAGCAACAAACTTAGATGGTGTTGCCTTTATATCCTTTGCATATTCCACTTCCTCAAGCGCTTTACCCTATAGAGGTTGGTATACTGCTACAACATGCTTAGGATCACTCTCCTCTTATTCTTTCAGATTCTCTATCTTACTTTTAATCTCTTCAGGTTGTGCACCAAGCTTAAGTTAGTCCACAGCTGCAATATAGTTGAGATCAGTCTCCTTTATTCCTACATGATTATTTGAGGTTAGATCATTTAAGAATTTTAAAGTATGAGAGGTAATTAGTGAATGTGAGTAAGGATAAGTAGAGTTAGAACATATTAACCCTTTAACCAAAACAACAGACTGTGGAGCTGAAGAAAATTAAAATTCACTGGTTGTGTCTGCTATTTCTGGTTGTGACCACTTAGGGTTATCTTTAACTTCTCGTCATGACTCAAAATGATAGTGAGTGCCTCTGAAATGTTTGGTAACGATGTAAACATCCTCTAATCACGACTTGGGATTACAGAGAGATTGTCCTTCAGTATCCTGATATTTAGTCATGACTTTATCATCCTCACATCACGATTTATCGTCTCAGGAGTTATTGGTCGTGACCAAACAATCATCCTATCACGACTGTATTTCACATAGAGTCTCTCCTTCAGTAAGTTTATATCTATTCGTGACTTTTAGGTCTTAACATCGTGACTTGTAGTCACATAAGCTCGACCTCTCTTTGTTTATTCCACTTCTAGTTCCCACAATGTCTTCTTTTCTAGTAAAATCACTCATAAATTCGTTTCAAAAGACATTATCACTAGAGAAGATATTGTATCAAAGTTAGATGGGAATGAGAAATCTTTGGAAACTGAAAGCATGCTATTCATATCAGAACAATGAAAATATGACGCATTGCCTTCACAAGAGTAAGAAAAAGAATAAATAGAGGAGAGAGATTCAAAATAGTTATCATAAGCACTTATAGATGAATTTGAATCCTCATGCTCCTGAAATCATCATGGGAATTTTGGGGATTATGCAACATATGATAATATTCATCATGCAAACTCAATTCATCCTCATCAATAGTTTCTTTAATAGCATAATCAATGGCATTCAACTCAACAAAAGTAGAATTATCAAAAGGATATTTCATTACTTCATTCATATTGAAAGTCACTACATGTCCTCTAACCTCCATTGTAATGGAACTATGCCCCATACTAATGATTGTCTTGGAATTTTGAAGGAAATGTCTACCTAAGATCAAAGTGCTCTCATTCACTAGTTTATTGGGCATATCCATAACATAAAAATTAGCTGGGAACGCTAAATCCTTCATTTACACTAGAATATCCTCAAGAATTTCCTTAGGATACCTAATTGATCTAGTAGCTAATTGGAGCACTACACTTGTGTCTATAAGATTGTTAATACCTAAGGCTAAGTATACCAACATGGCATTACATTAATGGCAGCTCCTAGATCTAATAATGCTCCCTTAATATGAACCTTGCTATAGTGCATGGGATTGTGTAAGATCATGGGTCTTAGAACTTAACTGGTATTTCATCCTTAAAAAGTGATGACACATTATCACTCACTTGAATTCTCTCAAGGGGCCTAAACTTTTTCTTATCAGCACGCAACTCTTTTAAAAAGTTAGCATATTTAGGATTTCTTTTGAGGAATTCAACCATAGGGATATTTATCTCAACTTATTGAAGAGATTGAAAGCATCTTTTGCAAATTTAGAATCAATCTTTTTCTTTCTAACAAAATAAGATTTTAGAAAAGGGAGATCCTTTATACTTGCCCCATTACCTATATGCGTAGATGCTCCTTGTTTGCTTGACTCCACCTTCTCCTCAGTTTACTTTCCCTTGTATGCTGGACTTGGAATTGTCACTTCCTCTTCTTGCTTATCTTGTGTTTCCTCTTGGGTTGCCTTCTTGATCATAAGATGTTGTTCTATAATGCTCTCTGATTTCCCAATCTTTATGGGAGACATTGCTGAATTTTCAACTTCAAAATCTTCCATATCCTCCCTTGCTATTTCATTTTCCTTGAATCAAACTTCTTTCCCAGTTCTGAGTGATATGGCATTCATACCCTTTAGATTAATGACATTATTCGAAGGTATGCTACTACTATTATTCATTTGGATGTCACTCACTGTATTGCAACTTGAGTTAAATGACTTGTAATATCTAAATTCTTGGAACTTTGAATCCTTAAGTTTCCTATTTACATATGCATTATCCTTCTGTATACTTTACAGAATTGAAGTTGTGGAGGTGAATTGACCATAATTCTCTTTGAGCTTGTTATCTATATTAATCATTCTACTATCCATATTGTTCATTTGTGCAGTTATACTCTTCAACAATTGAGAAGTTTCATCTAGTCTTAATGTTGTTAAAGCATTAGGATGAGTAGGAACTATAGACCTTGTATTATTTTAGTAGTTACTTGAGGAAACACTACCTCCTTAGAATTAGTTTGGCCTATATTCCCCACTCCCCCACCTAAACTTTGGGTGATATCTCTAACCAGGGTTGTATGTGTTAGAGGGTGGGTCTCTCTTCTGGTATTGATTGTCTCTCCCTTGATACATTATTGCCACTTCTTCATACTGTCTATCACATGTACTTGTGGCATGCATCATTGAACCCATGACTCATATCCTATAACTAGTGCTTGTGATATCCCTACTGCATAAACTTGCTTTGTGGAATGCATCTCCCTTTCAATTAAATTCATCTTCTTTTCCATTCAGTTTCCTAAAGCTAGTATTTCTGCCAAAATCTCTTTTGAATTACCTGAAGATGATGAGGTCATTCTCCTTAGATCCTCAGTCTGATGGTCTTCATTATCCATCTTCTAGAATAAATCCTGACTTGCTTGTGGAGTCTTATCTCTCAAAGAGCCATTTGCTACTTTATTTAAGGACACCTAATTATGAGGGAGCATACCATTAAAGAAAATATCTACTAGATTAACATTTCTCATGTTGTAGTGTGGTCATCGAGCCAACAAGTTGATAAATCTTATCCAATATTTATGTAATGACTCTCCATCCTCTTGCAGAATGTTTATAATTTCCTTCTTCATCTGAGTTATCTTAGAGGCTAAGAAAAACTATTCTAAATATGTTGACTTTAACTGATCCCATGTGAGAGTAGAGAAATGAGTTGGTAGATTATATAAGCACTCCTTAGCCTTCCCTTCCAAGGTAAAATGGAAACACCTCCTTAAGACATCATC
Organism: Leucaena leucocephala; assembly: GCA_037074615.1. NCBI lineage: Eukaryota > Viridiplantae > Streptophyta > Magnoliopsida > Fabales > Fabaceae > Leucaena > Leucaena leucocephala. The sequence continues at coordinate 9,438,374 of CM073550.1, forward strand.
CAATGCAGTCATTGGGGGCTTTATCGAGGAGCATATCATATGCATGATTTGTAAGTGTCGATGTGGATATTCTCCTACAAAACCATCAAATTTAGGTAAGGCTACAATCATGTTTATTTCAAAATTAGCCTCTTCAGTATAAAAACCATAAGGATTATAATTCACATGCGAATGATTTATTTCCCTTATACTTCTATTACCTTTTACATTAATTAGTATTTCATTTTCTCATTGTCTATTATGCCCATCATGCCCATTAGGATTAGTCTCAGCCATATTCAAAATTTCTAGTGGAATGTCTAAATTAAGTCCAATTTTAGATTCAGGGACACTAGAGGATGAGCTAGGTACTGTTAATTCTTTTCTTAGTTTCCTAAGTTGTCTCTCAATTTCAGGTTCAGAAGGCACTAATGGTTTAGTTCTTCTATGCATGCAACACAGGAACAATCAAGAATAATCAGGCAAGCAATCATAATCAAACACAGAATTTTCACAGCGGAAAAGTTTAACTAGTCGAGATACAAGGGTGTTCAGGTCACAACCTAATTACACAGAGAATAAAAGTTCTAAAAATTTGGTTCAGCGTCACGACTAAAATGCAGTCTAGTCGTGACAAAAAGACAGAGAGAGGAAGTGTTCCAAAACAGTCGTGACCAGAGGTTGTTATTGTCACGACTGGAGTACGCAAAGAGTAAAAGTGATTAAAAATGGATTGCAAGTCGTGACTAAAATATGGTTTGGTTGCGACTGGCTTTCTCAAAGAGTAAATTCACAGAAACCTAAAAGAAAAGAAAAATGCAAAGTGTTATGCAATGTAAACAACAAAAAACTAAAATTCAAACAAAAAATTGACTCATTTATGTAATGAATTTGATGACTAATTGCTAATGAACCAATTACTTGGCTCCCCAACAACGGCGCCATTGATTGGGAGCATGGATTGTTGTCATCTGACTCATCAAAACAAAAGTAATTGTACCCTATTAATGCAGTATAAGGCATAACCCTATTGTTTTCTCATTGAGCCATTTTTATTGGAACCCTAGTAGATTGGTGACAAAATCATTGAAAACCTAAGTGAAAGTAAAAATGGGTTTAGGTTTGGTTGATTTTTGATGCAATAGAATAAGGTTGCAGTAAACTAAATGTTTTATGTATTTTTAATTAAGATAGAAAATAAGTGGACTGATAAAGAAATATATTGAGAAATACTCTTGATGATGGAAACCTTTCTATCCTTGCTCTTAATATGATATGGGGATTTTAAAATCACTAAGTCTTAAATAAAACCTCAATCGATCGATTTAGTCCATAGCATCAACTATCCTTAAAATCCTTTGATGAAAGCTAGTTCAAAAACTATTAATACGCTATTTAAGAACCACTTAGCATGTAATTTGTCATATCGTTACTTTTAACCTCAATTATACTTGATTAGATGGTTACCAATTATCTCAATTATCTCAATATCCTTCCTAGGGATTAACTCAATTATCTGATGGTTACCCAGGTATAGCTGTACTACTATCTTCTTGGTTCCACTTAGACCTGGAATATCTGTAAGGTCTGGCCGCTGACTAGGTCCAGGTATATCAGCTACATGACTAGGAGCAGGTATATTAGCTGTATGGCTGGGTCCAGGTACATCAACTAGTTTAGGTACTTGACTCGGTCCAGGAACATCTACCTTATCGGCCTTCCTAGGCACAGGGTCTGTTGCACCCCTAACATAAGAGTAACCCACATCAGATTGTTCCTCTTGAGGGTCTATCATTTCTCTATCATCTATCTGACCTGCATCTCTTTCTAGTACAATATTCATGGGTGGGGCTGGGTTAGGTTCCTCAAGTTCATCATCTTTCGATGGTATATCCTCATCTGATATTTCCTCTTCTTCATCATCATCCTTATCCATCTCATTTGATCCCACCGAAGAATTATCTAACCTGCCCAATTCTGATTCACTACTGGAATCCCGGATATTGATCACTGGGGGAAGACCAAACTCCGGATCATGTATGAAAGCATCTATCTCTTCTGAGTTCCACCCTGATCTATCAGAACTATAGACTGCGGGTCTAGGGTCCCCTTGGTTTACTGTAGTCTCTGATGTTCTAGACTCAGTCATTGCTATCCTACAATAATTAACTTAGGGTTAATTATGCAAATCATTACTTATGTTTCAGTCTATAAATAATGTAATCAGAGCATTTCCTAAGCCAGAATCCTTTGCTCTGATACCAAAATGTCATATCCTTAATTTTAACCTCAATTATACTTGATTAGAAGTGATTGGAACCAATTACATGATCATTTGCTTTGAAAACATCCATTTCCAAAAGATTTGCTCTCGGGACTGTTCACTTTTACTGTTCATTTGGTAATTCCAGAACATGTACCCTACTTTGAAAATTCATAATTAATTGTAGAAAAATCGAAATAACATGGTTCCAATTTCGAATGAAAGCTCTTTCACATATATTTGAGGGAAAAATATGAAACTGAGGTTTTCTTGTCCCAATGAAATCAGTTTAATCGTTGAAAATTAGTGTTCATTTGGTAAAATCTGGAAGTTCCAGTTTCTTTGCTTAACTTCAAAAATTCATTTCTCTTTGGTTACTTATCCAAATGAACTGTGTTACCCATGGATTTGAAGCTTTAGACGTTATCTTTAAGCTCATAAAATTTTGTAGAAAAACGCGTTCATTTGGTATATGAAATCTTTGTGTAAGCGTCACTGCCTCTCAGCACTCGTTTTACTCAATTCCAGATCTTACTTCCAACTTTAGAAAATCATAACAATTCAGATACTTATCATGAGGCGTTCTTGGTGTTCATTTAAAGATCTGTGTCTTAAATTTAAGCAGGCCAAGTTTCAGATTAAAACTCGTTGATCTAGATGCCAAAAACATTGTCAAATCACCACGGCCTCAAAACAGGACTAGAGAAACATACACCATGCATACTAGCATCCCATAGTGTCATGTAAGTCATGTAGCTTATTATACAAACTTATTCATCAACATTTACTCTCCTCCCTTGAAAAGATCCAGCACCTAAAACATAGTTATGCATGTGGTAGGAATGAGATTTCATGGAAATCCCAATAGCAAGTTACACAAACTATAATATCATGCATGGATAATTGTATGCTTAACATGTTATCATGAGATGGGAGCTACTTCATAATGGTACATAAGCAAACTCTAACATGCATATTGTCATGACATAACTTGCAAGGAGTTGCAATCATTCATACTTCATCATAACATGATGACATAAGCTCAAGCTCAACCAAACACCATAATCAACAAGCAAGCAAAACAATTAAACAAACATGAGTTATAGTTAGGTATCCTTGCTACCTCTTAGCTATCTTGGTCAAGACCTTCTTGAAGTGCTTTCCTTCCTTCACAAATGTCAAAACCTAGCCATTAAAACATAATATCAAGTTACAACTCAACTTAAAACCAAATCCAAGACTAGGTTTTCACTAGCTCCCTTTCTTTCTCTAATTTATGTTTCCTACTTCCACCTTTCCAAAATAAATTCTCAGGGTTCATTTCCACATAATTTTTCATGTAGAATCCAAATATGAAATCAGAATTTCCAAAATCAAAACATACCAATTGCTACAGTGCCAAACTGAAATGCATGCTCTTGTTTTCCAAAAATTCTCATTTTGATTCCAATGCTTCCAATACTTGTTCTCCTACTTTATCCCCACACAACTTTCCATTTTAAACTCATTGGAAGCATCAAAATCATGAAATTCCATCATATGAACAGTACCACGTACAGTACCAGCAAGAACACAAAACCCTAAATCCAAACATACTTGAATTCACAAGCTTATACCACTTGATTCTAGCTTGTTTAAGCTTGTCTAAACTATCCATAACATAAAACTCATATTTTAACCACATATGAGCAGCACTTCCAGCAGCAACCATAAGGGAAATATAGCATGAAAACCCCTTAAAACTATGAGCTAACTTGCTAAGAACAAAGCTTAAGATCAAGGGAGATGATTACCTTGCTTGTTACTTCACTTTGGATGCTTCTTTCTTGGTTGAATGGAAATTTTGCAAGAGTTTCCCTATGGTTCACCATGCATGCCGAAGTGTTCTGAATAGGGGGGTGTTTATAGAGAAATTTGGGTTGAAATGGATGGCCAAGATTGATTTGGTTACTATTTGATCTAAAGACTCACATTTAATCTTGGATTTTACTTTTTCTAAAAAGAATAATTATTACATCATGTGGGACAGCTCATGGGACACCTAAGAGGGTTAGGTGGCGTTCTTCCCATGTCAAGAAGGTTATGGAAAAATTCCAGTCCAATCCGGTACCGATCGGAGCCGTTTCACAACAACCGGACTGTTTTCTGTTCTGAATTTTTTTTCTTATAATATACCAGGATATGTATTATGTCTTGGAAATCAATATATAGGCTTCTCATATCATTGAAAATGATATATTGAATATTTATCTGCCATCCATTCCTTGAAAAATAACCAAAATACTCATAGTGTCCTTTCCTACGCTGTACTAACCCTAAGGGCAAAATCGTCATTTCACACCTCTTTACACTGCCTTAGGGCATATATTGACTCTATATAATCATATTTATACTATGTCCCACATTTTTGGCCTATCCATAATGACCAAAATGACCTCCATCCATCACTGGTACAGTATAGGCATCCAGGGGCATTTTCGTAATTTTACACTTTTCTTGGACTGCTCTGGCCTGTGGCCCATATAACTGTCCAGTCACCTTAATGGGCTCACGATGGTGTCATTTGGGCCTTATTATGGGCTTATTGCCTATATTGCCTTTATGGCCCAATTCACTATACAACTCTCCCGATCATATTTATCGGGTATTTTATTTCACTGTAAAATCCCGTATGGCTTCTACAGGATTCCTTTTTTGATTCTGTCAATTTTATAAATTCATATATTAAATATATGAATTTTCTATAAAGTCTCATCTAATGATGAGATCTCAAAAATACTGCAATAATTCCTTCTGACTTCAGAAATTTATATCAATTAATCGGGACCTCAAATCAAAATTCTGTGTTGCGTTAAACTCACCGGAATATTTTTGTCTATCTACTAGTAAAATTTGGGTCTGATCTGATTCCGAGCATTTTTGGCCTGTTTTGGCTCAACTTTTCCATATTTACATTTAGGTCCCTTAACTTTTGAATAATTGCACTTTTGTCCCTGAACTTTTCATTAATTGCATTTAGGTCCCTCCTTTTTCTTCTACTTTCACTTTTCACCTTCAACTTTTACATTTTCATTTTGGTCCCTATTCTTTCCTTAGTTATTAATCCTTCCCTTTCCTTTCACAATCTGATACAGTTTATTCCAACAATCTTATATCCATTGTAGATAAACTGTACAGGTACATCAGGTCAAAAAAATTGGGGAAAAAAATTGGGGATATGACATTTCTCTCCCCCTTAAAATAAATTTCGTCCTCGAAATTTACATTACATATACATTAAGGAAATAGTTTAGGGTATATCTCTCTCATCCTTTCCTCTGCTTCCCAGGTAGCTTCATTCTCTGTTAATCCCTTCCAGACCACCTTAACTAGAGGGATCTGCTTATTTCGCAACTGCTTGACCTTTCTATCTACTATCTGTACGGGTCCAACTTCATAAGTCAGGTCATCTCGCAGTGCAATATCATCCTGCTCAATCACATGTGATGGATCTGGAACATACTTCTTTAACTGGGAAACATGGAATATATCATGAATCTTGCTGACATATGGAGGAAGAGCTAATTTATAAGCCACTGATCCTACTCTTGAGAGGATCTGAAATGGCCCAATGTATCTAGGATGCAGCTTCTTCACTTTGATTGATCGTCCAGCTCCTGTCGTTGGAGTCAACTTAAGGAATACATGCTCTCCTTCTTCAAACTCCAACGGCTTCCTTCTAACATCAGCATAACTCTTCTGTGTGCTTTGAGCTGTTAATAGCCTTTTTCTGATCTTATCAATCTGTACTGCTGTCTGGTCTACTAGATCAGGACCAAACATCCTCATTTCACTCAACTTCACCCAGCACAAGGGAGATCTACACTTCCGTCCATAAAGTGCTTCAAACGGAGCCATCTGTATACTAGCCTGATAACTGTTGTTATAGGCAAACTCTATCAACGGTAGATGGGCATCCCAACTCCCTTTGAAATCTAAAACACAAGCTCTTAGCATATCCTCAAGCGTCTGGATTGTTCTCTCGGACTGACCATCTGTTTGAGGATGATAAGCTGTACTAAATCTGAGAGTAGTGTCCATTTCTTTATGTAGAGCTCACCAAAAGTTCGACGTAAATCGCGGATCTCTGTCAGATATGATACTACTGGGAATACCATGTAGTCTAATAATCTCTTTTACATATGGTTTTGCCAGCTTCTCAAGAGAATCCTTTTTATTGATTGCTAGGAAATGAGCCGACTTTGTTAATCGGTCAATTACCACCCATATAGCATCATGCTTAGTAGGAGTCATGGGTAATCCTTCAACAAAATCCATGGCAATGCTGTCCCATTTCCACTCAGGCATCTCTAATGGTTGTAATTTCCCTGCTGGCTTCTGGTGCTCAACTTTCACCTTTTGACATGTCAAGCATTTGGACACATAATCTACAACATCTTTCTTCAATCCAGGCCACCAAAATAAACCTTTAACATCATGGTACATCTTAGTCATACCTGGATGTACTGTATACTTGATTTTATGTGCTTCTTCTAAGATTTTTTCTCTCAATCCCATTGCATTGGGAATATATGGTCGTCCCCTAAATCGTAGTAATCCATCTTAGGACACATCAAAGTTTTTAGTTTCCCCTCTTTCCAGCTTACCTTTGAAAATTTCTGCGAGCCTATCCTACTCCTAAGCCTCTTTTATCTCATCCTCAATAAAAACTTTAATCTGCGTTCCTCCATAAGAACTTTCTGATGTCTGCATTTGATACAGAGGACTCCAATCTCGAACATCTTCTATTAGTTCTAGCTCTTTGATCATGAGACTAGCAACCTGCACCACCTTTCTGCTCAAGGCATCAGCCACTACATTAGCTTTTCCTGGATGGTATTTGATCTGGAAATCATAATCCTTTAGAAATTCCATCCATCTCGTTGCCTCATGTTCAATTCTTTCTGATCTTGCAAATACTTCAGGCTTTTATGATCACAGTACAGTTCTATAGTTGCTCCATACAAGTAGTGCCTCCATATCTTGAGAGCATAAACTACCACTGCAAGCTCCAGATCATGCGTGGGATAATTCTCTTCATGTGGCTTTAACTGTTGAGAAGCATAGGCTACCACTCGTCCTTGCTGCATTAACACACATCCTAACCCCTGCTTGCTAGCATCAGTGTAGACTACATAAGTCTGAGTTGGGTCTGGGATAATCAGCATAGGAGTCGTGGTTAATCTCTGCTTTAGCTCATGAAAACTGGCCTCACACTTCTCATCCCACTTGAATTGCTGATTCTTTCTTGTCAGCTTGGTTAACGGTAGAGCAATTCGAGAAAAGTCCTTAATAAATCTTCTATAATACCCTGCTAAGCCCAGAAAACTTCTGATCTCCGTCACTGTCCTTGGTTGTTCCCAGCTTAACACTGCTTCAACTTTGCTAGGATCTACAGCTACCCCTTCATGGGATATGACATGACCGAGAAATTTGACTTCTTGAAGCCAAAACTCACATTTACTAAGCTTAGCATAAAGTCATTTCTCTTTAAGAGTACTAAGAACATTCCTCAAATGCTCTTCATGCTCTGCAGTCGATTTGGAGTACACTAAGATATCATCAATGAAAACTACCACAAACTGATCTAGATAAGGCCTGAAGATTCTGTTCATGTAATCCATGAAAATTGCAGGTGAATTCGTCAGACCAAAGGGCATCACTAGAAATTCAAAATGACCATATCGAGTCCTGAATGCAGTCTTTAAAATATCATCTGCTTTGATTCTGAGTTGGTGATAACCTGATCTCAGATTAATCTTAGAGAATAAGCTTGCTCCAACCAACTGGTCTAGCAAATCATCAATTCGGGGAAAAGGGTACTTATTCTTAACAGTAATCTTATTCAACTCCCGATAGTCAATGCACAATCTGAGACTGCCATCTTTCTTCTTGACGAATAACACTGGAGCACCCCATGGAGAAACACTGGGTCAGATGAAACCCTTCTCTAATAGCTCCTCTATCTGCTTCTTAAGTTCAATCATCTCATTGGGAGCCATACGATATGGGGCTTTAGATACTGGTCCAGCTCCAGGTAAGATGTCAATTGCAAACTCCACTTCTCGTTCTGGAGGCAATCCTTGAATCTCCTTTGGAAAGACTTCAGGAAATTCTTTGACCACTGGAATTGCTTCAATTCCTTCTTCCACTTCTGCTTGAACAGAAAAGAAGACCATATATCCCTAACATCCTTTTCGTAAACATCTATCCGCTTGAGCCTCCGTCAGGAAATTCAGTTTCACTTCTGGATTCACATTTGGGGCTTGTGGACAAAGAACTAGAGTTTTGTTCTTACAATCCAGGATTACATTATTGGCAGACAACCAATTCAATCCAATTATGACATCAATTTCATGGAATGGCATGCATATTAGGTCAAGAGTAGTGCAACAACATTCATATCGAATGACACTATTTAGGCAGACATCTGATATAACTACTTTAGCATTTGTAGGGGTTGTGACACATATGGCATAATGCAGCTTGCTAATTGTAAGGCCCAAACATTTAGCACATTCATAAGAAACAAAGGAATGACTTGCACCCGAATCAAACATAGCAATCACAGCATGATTATTGAGATAGATGATACCTTGGATCATCTCAGGTGATCTCTGTTCCTCTTCCCTTGTCATTGCAAACACTCGCCCTTGAGTGCGTGGCCTTTGATCATTAACTGCTTGGGGACAATTTTTGTAAAAATGTCCAGGCTGGCCACATGTGTAACAGACGTTCTACCCCATCAAGCATGGTCTGTCTCCATGGTTCTTCCAGCATTTGTTGCATACTCTAGACCTCTGGTCTCTATTATTTGGGTTACCCCTGTAATTCCCTCTGTTAGGCTTTCGGTTCTGCTGCCACTGCCTTTTCCTCTTCTTGTTATAGCCACTATCACTGGCTGCATTTCTATTCTGGTTAGGTCTCTCAGGAGCAGCAGTCTCTCTGTTTACTGGTCTCATCAGCATCCGGTGATTCAGACTATTCTCAATAATTCTGCAGGCCTCTACTGCTTTATTGAACTGATGGTATTGTTGAGGGGTCATCTTATCTTTTAGAGTAGTATTCAATCCCCTGATCATCCTCTCCGTCAGCCACCGCTCATCGTCCACCTGTCGTAGATAAGTGGAATACTGGGAAAGACGGATGAACTTTGCTAAGTATTTGTCAAAGGATTCTTTTTCTCCTTGTCTTAGCACAAGGAATTCTACTTCTCGTTCATCTCGTACAGACTTGGGAAAATACTTCTCATAAAACTGTTCAAGGAACACTTCCCATGTGATAGGAATGTGTCTAGCCTGCAATACTAACTCTGTGTTCTTCCACCATCTGTCCGCATCCCTTTCTAGCTGGTAGATTGCCATCTGTGCTTTACTCTCAGACGGACAACCTAGTACCTTAAAGATCTTCTCTAATCTGCTGATCCAATCCTCCACTTTCTGTACATCAAACGTTCCCTCAAATGTTGGAGGACTATGCTTACAGAACTTAGTCATCCATTGTTGAATACCAGTAGGATCTACTATTTGTCTTATCTGTCTCAGTAGTTCTATTGTCTGTTGAACCATCTCTGGTTCTGTATTAGCTGTACCTGCAGACTCTGGGTGTCTAAGGTTCTCCACTGCTTCAGCTACAGCTGCTGCTATAGCAGCATCCCTTTCCTGCTCACTCCTTGCTTGAGCAGCTTTTACTTCCTCTATCAACTTCTGCTGCTACTCTAGCCGTTCTAGAATCAGCTGATTAATATCTTCGGCGTTTTGGGATTCACCCGAAGCACTAGCTCTTCTGGTTCTTACCATTTTATTTTACTATCATAATAGGAAATAGGAAAGGAATATTATAATTAACATACTTTATATTTCATTCAAAACATAGCATACAACAGGTTTAACATCATTACATAAACTCTTCATAACAGACACACATACATGTATTATGTCATTACTAGTCAAAAGTACATAGATTACAACAACATTCATACATACAGCTATTACACTATGTTTTCTCATAATGGATCCTAATAAATTCCCCTACCATGTAGATCCAATCATGGATATCCTCAAATGGTTCCTCTTCAAAGTACTGATCTAACCCTTCTCTCCATGTTGCTGTAAGAGGCAAAATATCATCCATGATGTTAACCCAATCAGTAAGGCTAAGAGTATTTAGATCATATGCCTGATAGGCCTCCCTTACTCTTGCTATGAAATCTTTGTAAACTCTATAGTCTTGATCCATATCTCTAATCAACATCCTTCCTATCCCATATAGCTGCTTTGTGAGTTCCACAGCTCTCCTAAAATGTTCTTCATCCATATCCTTCCTAGGGATTAACTCAATTATCTGATGGTTACCCAGGTATAGCTGTACTACTATCTTCTTGGTTCCACTTAGACCTGGAATATCTGTAAGGTCTGGCCGCTGACTAGGTCCAGGTATATCAGCTACATGACTAGGAGCAGGTATATTAGCTGTATGGCTGGGTCCAGGTACATCAACTAGTTTAGGTACTTGACTCGGTCCAGGAACATCTACCTTATCGGCCTTCCTAGGCACAGGGTCTGTTGCACCCCTAACATAAGAGTAACCCACATCAGATTGTTCCTCTTGAGGGTCTATCATTTCTCTATCATCTATCTGACCTGCATCTCTTTCTAGTACAATATTCATGGGTGGGGCTGGGTTAGGTTCCTCAAGTTCATCATCTTTCGATGGTATATCCTCATCTGATATTTCCTCTTCTTCATCATCATCCTTATCCATCTCATTTGATCCCACCGAAGAATTATCTAACCTGCCCAATTCTGATTCACTACTGGAATCCCGGATATTGATCACTGGGGGAAGACCAAACTCCGGATCATGTATGAAAGCATCTATCTCTTCTGAGTTCCACCCTGATCTATCAGAACTATAGACTGCGGGTCTAGGGTCCCCTTGGTTTACTGTAGTCTCTGATGTTCTAGACTCAGTCATTGCTATCCTACAATAATTAACTTAGGGTTAATTATGCAAATCATTACTTATGTTTCAGTCTATAAATAATGTAATCAGAGCATTTCCTAAGCCAGAATCCTTTGCTCTGATACCAAAATGTCATATCCTTAATTTTAACCTCAATTATACTTGATTAGAAGTGATTGGAACCAATTACATGATCATTTGCTTTGAAAACATCCATTTCCAAAAGATTTGCTCTCGGGACTGTTCACTTTTACTGTTCATTTGGTAATTCCAGAACATGTACCCTACTTTGAAAATTCATAATTAATTGTAGAAAAATCGAAATAACATGGTTCCAATTTCGAATGAAAGCTCTTTCACATATATTTGAGGGAAAAATATGAAACTGAGGTTTTCTTGTCCCAATGAAATCAGTTTAATCGTTGAAAATTAGTGTTCATTTGGTAAAATCTGGAAGTTCCAGTTTCTTTGCTTAACTTCAAAAATTCATTTCTCTTTGGTTACTTATCCAAATGAACTGTGTTACCCATGGATTTGAAGCTTTAGACGTTATCTTTAAGCTCATAAAATTTTGTAGAAAAACGCGTTCATTTGGTATATGAAATCTTTGTGTAAGCGTCACTGCCTCTCAGCACTCGTTTTACTCAATTCCAGATCTTACTTCCAACTTTAGAAAATCATAACAATTCAGATACTTATCATGAGGCGTTCTTGGTGTTCATTTAAAGATCTGTGTCTTAAATTTAAGCAGGCCAAGTTTCAGATTAAAACTCGTTGATCTAGATGCCAAAAACATTGTCAAATCACCACGGCCTCAAAACAGGACTAGAGAAACATACACCATGCATACTAGCATCCCATAGTGTCATGTAAGTCATGTAGCTTATTATACAAACTTATTCATCAACATTTACTCTCCTCCCTTGAAAAGATCCAGCACCTAAAACATAGTTATGCATGTGGTAGGAATGAGATTTCATGGAAATCCCAATAGCAAGTTACACAAACTATAATATCATGCATGGATAATTGTATGCTTAACATGTTATCATGAGATGGGAGCTACTTCATAATGGTACATAAGCAAACTCTAACATGCATATTGTCATGACATAACTTGCAAGGAGTTGCAATCATTCATACTTCATCATAACATGATGACATAAGCTCAAGCTCAACCAAACACCATAATCAACAAGCAAGCAAAACAATTAAACAAACATGAGTTATAGTTAGGTATCCTTGCTACCTCTTAGCTATCTTGGTCAAGACCTTCTTGAAGTGCTTTCCTTCCTTCACAAATGTCAAAACCTAGCCATTAAAACATAATATCAAGTTACAACTCAACTTAAAACCAAATCCAAGACTAGGTTTTCACTAGCTCCCTTTCTTTCTCTAATTTATGTTTCCTACTTCCACCTTTCCAAAATAAATTCTCAGGGTTCATTTCCACATAATTTTTCATGTAGAATCCAAATATGAAATCAGAATTTCCAAAATCAAAACATACCAATTGCTACAGTGCCAAACCGAAATGCATGCTCTTGTTTTCCAAAAATTCTCATTTTGATTCCAATGCTTCCAATACTTGTTCTCCTACTTTATCCCCACACAACTTTCCATTTTAAACTCATTGGAAGCATCAAAATCATGAAATTCCATCATATGAACAGTACCACGTACAGTACCAGCAAGAACACAAAACCCTAAATCCAAACATACTTGAATTCACAAGCTTATACCACTTGATTCTAGCTTGTTTAAGCTTGTCTAAACTATCCATAACATAAAACTCATATTTTAACCACATATGAGCAGCACTTCCAGCAGCAACCATAAGGGAAATATAGCATGAAAACCCCTTAAAACTATGAGCTAACTTGCTAAGAACAAAGCTTAAGATCAAGGGAGATGATTACCTTGCTTGTTACTTCACTTTGGATGCTTCTTTCTTGGTTGAATGGAAATTTTGCAAGAGTTTCCCTATGGTTCACCATGCATGCCGAAGTGTTCTGAATAGGGGGGTGTTTATAGAGAAATTTGGGTTGAAATGGATGGCCAAGATTGATTTGGTTACTATTTGATCTAAAGGCTCACATTTAATCTTGGATTTTACTTTTTCTAAAAAGAATAATTATTACATCATGTGGGACAGCTCATGGGACACCTAAGAGGGTTAGGTGGCGTTCTTCCCATGTCAAGAAGGTTATGGAAAAATTCCAGTCCAATCCGGTACCGATCAGAGCCGTTTCACAACAACCGGACTGTTTTCTGTTCTGAATTTTTTTTCTTATAATATACCAGGATATGTATTATGTCTTGGAAATCAATATATAGGCTTCTCATATCATTGAAAATGATATATTGAATATTTATCTGCCATCCATTCCTTGAAAAATAACCAAAATACTCTTAGTGTCCTTTCCTGCGCTGTACTAACTCTAAGGGCAAAATCGTCATTGAACACCTCTTTACGCTGCCTCAGGGCATATATTGACTCTATATAATCATATTTATACTATGTACCACATTTTTGGCCTATCCATAATGACCAAAATGACCTCCATCCATCACTGGTACAGTATAGGCATCCAGGGGCATTTTCGTAATTTTGCACTTTTCCTGGACTGCTCTGGCCTGTGGCCCATATAACTGTCCATTCACCTTAATGGGCTCACGATGGTGTCATTTGGGCCTTATTATGGGCTTATTGCCTATATTTCCTTTATGGCCCAATTCACTGTACAACTCTCCTGATCATATTTATCGGGTATTTTATTTCATTGTAAAATCCCGTATGACTTCTACAGGATTCCTTTTCTGATTCTGTCAATTTCATAAATTCATATATTAAATATATGAATTTTCTATAAAGTTTCATCTAATTTTGAGATCTCAAAAATACTGCAATAATTCCTTCTGACTTCAGGAATTTATATCAATTAATCGGGACCTCAAATCAAAATTCTGTGTTGCGTTAAACTCACCGGAATATTTTTGTCTATCTACTGGTAAAATTTGGGTCTGATCTAATTTTGAGCATTTTTGGCCTGTTTTGGCTCAACTTTTCCATATTTACATTTAGGTCCCTGAACTTTTGAATAATTGCACTTTGGTCCCTGAACTTTTCATTAATTGCATTTAGGTCCCTCCTTTTTCTTCTACTTTCACTTTTCACCTTCAACTTTTAAATTTTCATTTTGGTCCCTATTCTTTCCTTAGTTATTAATCCTTCCTTTTCCTTTCACAATCTGATACAGTTTATTCCAACAATCTTATATCCATTGCAGATAAACTGTACAGGTACATCAGGTCAAAAAAATTGGGGAAAAAATTGGGGATATGACATAATTAAATCAGATAATAAAGATGCCCTCAAATGATCATCGATCGATGACCATAGATTTCAAGCAATCAAATTAGTTAGCAACGATCGTTAATAAAAACCCAATTATCCAGAAATCAAAATTGAAATATTAATATTAAACCAACATCCAAATCATTCAAATCCAATTACAAAATCTAATGTCAGAATAATTGATTGATATCCTATCCCTACTCATACAATGAAAACCCTAGATCCAACAGTTCCAAAATATGAAAAAAGTGATATCAAAATAGAAAACTCCCTAGTATAGTGCAATCAATGAGTTCAAGATATGTGATCCATCACCAAGAGACTAACGATTTACCCTATCATGACTCCCGCTGTGCTATAATCACTTCTCAGATATGATGCCATGAAGAAAGCAAAAAGAAATGTGATGGAAGGATGAATGATGGAAGATATGAGGGTAGGCTGTGGAGAAAGTGTAGAGAATGTTAGAGTACTACTTCTTTGCCGTATCAGGTGAAAAACCAGTCTCTTAGTCACCTGCTACTTCCTTCTCCTTTTAAAGCCAAGTTAACCTAATCAAAAATGCGCAGCTTCATTGATATCCTTCTTTGGTTGGGACTAGATCCTATTTTTGGTCGTGACCTGTGAACGCAGGAAAACTTTCCAGAAGAGGTGAGGTCGTAACTTGTGGACACTTTGGTCGTGAGTAAAGTGCACAGAGGCTGTCATCCTTGATTTGGTTTTTTTTGTCTTGTGATCTGTTTTCTACTCACATTAATCATTGGTGCTCCTTTAAAATACCTGTAATTCAACATCAAATATCACTATAAAAGTCTAACCAGTTACTAAAGAACAACATATCTGTAGTTTAATGGAGTTAATTTACCATTTTACTCTTAAATTAGCATATTGCCAAGCACAACTATGTATTACCACAAAACATAGTTGTAGGCATAAAATGAATGGTAAAGTTGTCCTAAAACCCTCAAAATGTTATAGAAACTATACACAATTTGTGTCCTATCACCGTAGTCAAACAATTAAAGTAATAATAATTATATTAAAAATTTAATACAAAAATTATAAGCATATATAATAACATATATAAGAAAGAAATCAATAATAAGTTTAATTGTCAATATAATAACTCCACAATAGATAAAGTTTAAAATGAAATAACATAATATAGCTACCTGAAACGTATTGGGTTTTTTAAGAGGGTAAGTTTTTTTTAAAAAAAAATCAGCCTTTTTTCATTAGACGCAAAACTCATCTAGTTTTCTAGAAAAGTCATTAAGGTTTCCAGTTTAATTCTAGATTATAGCTCAAGGGTGGCTCAACTCTAGTCTAACCTAGTTCAACTATGTAAATAGTTTTCTAGTCCAAACTGAGCTGCTAATAAATGTAGTCAATAGTCTGAGTATCCAATCTAGTTCATTAATAATCAATTCGATTGAATAGGTGTTAAAACCCAAAAGCAACTACTACCATAGAAAAGACTTCTTGGCAGTCAAAAAGGATTTTTCATGATGGTTTTAAGGGTGACATATTCAATATTGTCATAGTAATAAGTTGAAAAATTTCACAGCGGATTTGCACCGCCATGAACTTTCCAAGGTTCTTGTATATTAACCGCTGAGAAAAGTCACTAAGTCAAATACCCACCATTAACTACCACAGTTACCATTGTTGAAAGTATTATACTAGATCTATAGAAATGAAAGATCTATTGAGAAGTTGAAGATCTAAAAGCTTATTGAAACATCCTCCTTTTTCATACTTCTTAGGGACCAAATGGTAGGATCTGGAACCACCTTTAAGGCTATTGAAGTCAAATTACTCAATCTAGAATTTTACTCTTAGCGATTATTATTCACTGTGTAAATTCCAGTGGAGTGACCTAACTTTAAAAAATCATAACTAATTCTAGAAAAATTTAAATGAAGTGGTTCAAATTGAAACATTTAGCTAACATAATGCTCTTTTAGGAAAAAATAACTTGTTGACAACGCCTTGACCAGGTCAACGTCAGTAAATGTATGAATTTACTGTTTATCCTACTTTTTTCCCTGATTCTAGCACTTTGGTCCCAATATTTGCACTATCCAATCCCCAGCTTCTCTTCATGCTTCTTCAATCCTTTTCTAACATACCTGTGGGATTGGGATTACATGGAAGGGGGTGAGATTTCTGGGGAAATGTTAGTAGCAAACGGTAACTATACGATGTATGCAACTATATGCTTAATATTACTATGTGTGTACTTAATGATCATGCTTGCATCATGATAACATACATGCTTCCATGTTACTTAATTATAACATATGGCCATATTATAAAAAGAAACATAGTATTACTTCATCATACATGATTTACATCATCAAGGTAAGAAAACATCCAAGCAATATAAGCATACAAGTAGGTAAGTCTACTACCTGGCATGTAGCCTTTCCTTCTTGTTCTTCGCCTGTCTCTAAGGTCCCTTCTTATCATAAGTCAGAGCCTATACATATTATAATAATATCTTTATTATTATCTGGTATAGCTCTACTTACCTCATGCTTAACTAGGGGTAATATTATTAATCTAACATTACCCTGGCTTTCTTTCTACCTTTAGCTACCTTTATTAATAGAGATATTTCTCTATTCTAACTATTAAGAGAAATCCTCTAATTTATTAGAGCAGGGACTGGATAACTTACTTACCTCATTCTTAAGCTCTACCCAGTCTTTAAGCTCCTTGGACTGCTCCTAGCTCCACCAGAACTCCTCATTTCTTTCTCTTCTTCCTTTTGTTTCTCTCCTTCTCTCTTTCTTCTTTCTCTTCTTTAGCCATGCTTGGCTGTGGCATGGAATGGGAGGGGAGTGGCCTATTTATAGGTGAGTAGAGGTGGAATGGATGGTCCAGATCAAATTGCGATGAATGGCCCAGATTGCTTAGCTTCCTCAAGAAGCTTCGCCTGCATCATCATGATGACATCATCCTCCTTAATGACTCACCATTATGACATCATCCAAGGACACCTCAAGGGAGATGTGGCACAATTGGTGGGGCCCTTGGGAAACCTCACTAGTTGACTCAGCCTTTCCAGAGAATTCCAGTCTTTTCCTGGAATGAGCGGCCGATATTGTGCCGTGTCCTTTTTGTAAGGAATTGGAAGACACGCAGCGGAAATTAATTTAAATTTTTTTTTCCATTCCTTGCCAGGATCTACTATATGTGTTTAATTCAAGTGGAAAGAAGCATTACCCTTGGTGTTCCTCAGTGACTTCCATAGCTTCTCTCCGCGACTGGTGATCTCTTTCCGATCTCAAGAAGATGTCCACAGCTTCTCTCCGCGGCTCGTGCTCTCTTTCTGATCACAAGAAGTTGACGCCTCAGGTCAGCTTCCTCTACTGGTATCCACACGAACAGTGTTCCAACCACGAACGATATGCTAGCGTCTCCTGTCCCTCCAAGGCTCTCTCAAGAATTCGTCCTCTCCGTCTCTACTTCAACAGTTTCTTATCTGCAAACCTTTTGCAGATTCCGTTCAGCCTTTTGTGTTGTGTGTTGTGTATAAAAAATGTAGCTCCTAAAATTAGATATATAGGATGCTCTGCGTTTTCCTCAACCAAATTGGATCTTGGAATTAATCTATATTAATTTCGAAATTAATACAATATCACATATTGTATAATTTGATAAGAAACTAATTAAATAAATAATGTTTATATTAAATCCGTCCCACAGATTTAATTCACCTATTTATTTAATTTAAATAAAGATAAGATTGGGCTATATTTGATTTATTCTCATAAATCAAACTGGAAATATCCTATCAATTTGAATTTTAAATTCAAACGTGATAGAGATTTAATTTATCCTTATAAATTAAATCTTGTAAATATCTCTTATATGAGATATCCTATCAATTTGAATTTCAAATTCAAACGTGATAGAGATTTAATTTATCCTTATAAATTAAATCTTGTAAATATCTCTTATATGAGATATCCTATCAATTTGAATTTCAAATTCAAACGTGATAGAGATTTAATGTATCCCTATAAATTAAATCCTATATATCCCTTATATATAATATATATATACGAATATAAATATAAATAAATATATACATCAACCCTGGATCATTCATTGAATCTAGACACGTCTTCAATTCAATGAATCTGGACATCATAGCTCGTGTTGGGCTATTTTGTGTGTGACCCTCTAGGCCCATATGAAGTTGGCAGTGGGCCATTTGCTGGCCCACAAGTCGCAAGCGGTCTCTAGCAAGACATAACGACTACCCAAATCATATGAGGATTGATAAATGATGTAACCTTTTATACAACCATATCATGTCCCTTCTGTAACGCGATATTTTAGTCATATATGAGGCATGGATAATGTCATCCTCCTATTCCTGACCGTTACTTTCTCGATCCTTGAGTAGTCTAACTATAGAAATTGAACTACCTTTCCATTACAGTATGGCCATACATTTCTCAGACTCACTCATCGAGGGGCCCAGTAATATCTCTCTACGAATGTGAGGGACAAATTCTATCTTGACCATTCACATTCCTCCGCATGAAAAACCACTAAGCTTGAACATAGTCTTTACGATCACTCGGTCAAAAGTGACTTTTGACTAGGTCAAAGCTGAGCGTTTGTCATGTAGGAATCCATAATGATCTCAGGTCAAAGGGCATAGTGACATGGTTTGTATATGAGAGAAGCTTATGACGTAACCCATGCAACTCTCTCATAGCGGGTCGGTCTAACTCCTTGTACTCTTACATGTGCCTATGACTTTGATTTATATCTCTATATATCTTCAAAATCATACTGGTCTTATTTTATCTCTGCTCCCACACAGATGACCGACCAAGGACATTTATGATAAGATCATGAATTATCCAAGGATGGTCATCACAGTAAACATGCAAATAATATGATAAGACAATTGATAAACTCATAAATCAATAATGTTTATAAGACAATGATTGGCCCCTAGGGCACGTTTTTCAACACTTTTTACTTTTTCTCCTTTTTCTAATCTCATGACATGTGTCATTAACTTTTCTTCTTTTCCTATAATTATGCCATGTGGTGCCTTGTGGGTCCCATGAGGACACATTTCATGCCACCTCATAGTCTAAAGTCATATCTGATCACTTTTCCCAATTCTATCCTTAACCGGGTAACCTTACTTTATAAAAAAGCACTAAAATATTATTTTAATGCCTTTCAAACTTCCATAACTACTGGGCCTACGTTTTTGGGCCTTTGGATTCCTATCTTGGGTTTCTAACTAAGCCCAAGCACTCAGGTGGCTCGATTCCCAAGAAAAACCTCTTACGTCTTCTTTATGCCCACAGGGACTTTCACTATTTTCCCTAAATTTTTGCTTTCTTGTAGTTTAGCCCCTGAACATCATCTGTACACTTCTAGGACTCCTACATAATAGGGTCTAGTAGCCTTCCTTTTTCAGGCTACATACTGGGATTCCAGGCCTAAAAATTAGGATATGACACTTATGCCATTAAAACTCTTTAAACTTTTGTCGACAAGATAATGAAAAGATTCAAATTAGTGCAAAGTTGAAGAAGTAAAGAGAAAGATAGTGAAGAATAAAGAAAACTTATAAATGATAATGATGAGTATGACAACGACGAAGTGTGTAATAATGTCGTCAACTAGAGAAAATTACTAATCTTCGGTTGTCATTGAGGTCTAGAGTAGGCAAGAGTTAAGGACTATGAAATTGTGAAACTCTTAGTCATAAAAATGTTATTAAATTTTAAAAACTTTTTACGGTAGTTTTTCAATGACTTTCAATAACTTAATTATAAAAATGACACTGCCTTATTTTTATAGTGTTTTCTTATTTAACTGTTATAAAGTAGCGCTATAAACTCTATATTTTCTAGTAGTAAAACGTATATTACCTCTTTGCAAACGTGATTTTGTGATGGATAATCAAACATGCTAGATGATGTCGATAGAATGAGTTGGTAGGTGTTATAGTGAATAAAGTGTCACTTAGGACTCATTTCTTATATAGAGATGTTGAAGATGTAGTTATGCTCACCACCTCATTCATTTTGTAATTTGTAACATGATATACCAAAATATTTATTTGGTTGAAATAACTACTCTTTTTATCTATAATATAAGACTTAATCTATAGTTATTTTGTTCTTAATATACACTTAATTTTTATATTAAGGAACGAAGGAGTAATAAATTTTGTATGTGTATATTAAGGACTAGAGGAGTCATAAATTTATCACCTGGCTAACAAATCACAACTTAACTATGATCAACTTAAAATAGGAATAGTTTACATAATATAATATTTTTTTATTCACAAAATTTCAATTTAGGGCGCTTGATTCAATCACATAACTTCATAAAAAATTGACTTAATATATAAGTTGTTTGGGTTGATTTTGAATTTCTTAAAAAGTTATCATTATGTTTTAAAAGAAATTCTTTTTTTGTGAAAGTCAAAAATGCTAAGTAACTAGAATTTACTTGAGTTCGGGTTATAAAGTTACTTCTTTAGTTGTAAGGTAATTGTGTGAGGCTTAACTTTTGAAGTTAAACCTTTAAGTGAATAAAACATAGTATATTTCAATAATTATTGAAAAACTCCAACTTTAATTTTGTTTTATACTTACCTCTAATTAATCGTAGCAATATCAATTTTTCTTCTCATTCAATCCTAATATCAATTGAATACTCTAACTTGTTAATTTTCTCTCTTGTTTAATTGGTGTAAATTCAATGTCTTTTCATTGAAAATAAATGCAAAATCCGCTTAAAATGACAAGTCTAATACATGTTGGAAATAAATTATTTAAAAGGACGGTGAGAACAACAGCTAAAACCAAAGACAAAATATAACTTTGGTTGTTAAAAGAAATAAATAATTATTTATATACAATTTATTTCGTCAATCTTATCTTTAGTCAACAAATATACTTTTTTAATTAAAAATCAAGGCATTAAATATTGTGTTAGTATTTTTTAGTATTCTCTCCCACACAATAAAAGAATAAGTAAATACAACTACAGTGTGGTACAATATATTTTATATACCTTTCTATTTCAGCTCAAATGTTCAATAAATAAATTGGATTATTGAAGAAGCAACTTTTAGTCAACAAAAGAAAAATGATGCGCATAATTATGCACGCACCCAACATACAAAAACAACACTAGTACAAAATATGCCTTTTAAAACTCCATTTTTAAATCGGTCCTTGTGGAGACAGTTTAAAAAATGACCGGTAGTATTTTTATAAATAAGATGAAATATGTGTATATTAGCTACGTCATATTCTACTCTTCAGTTTCTTGTCTATACTTTCCCTCTTCTTTTAACACCGGTTCAAAAGATAGTTTCATAGCTTTCTGCTCAAAAGTTCACCACCATCAACAGCAAGATCCTACTAACTCTGATGAATCTTATACCTCCGAGTCTGATAAGGAGTAAAAGCCTACAACCTTTATCTACCCCTCGTATTTTATTTTTTGTACTTAATAACAAAAGGAGAGAATATATTATATATTATGATAGATATTGTGCTTGAAAATTTCATACTTTTGATGTAAAGTTATTAGTAAAGCTAAATGAATGAAGTTTCTTGTTCTCTGAAGGAATAAAGGTTCTTGTTCTGATAACATGTTGTTCTTTTATTTTTCAAAAAAAAATGCAATAGCTTGAAATTGGACATATCAATGTCAGTGTAGAATATAATGACCGGTTTAGATCAAGTTATTTCTATACCAATCTTCCACTTCATCTAATGTACAGTTGTTCAATTTATATTATTTTACCCCAGTGTAAAAGTGATCAGTGTAGAATATATTGTCCAGATTAGAAAAAGTTATTTCTACACTGGTGTTGCATTTTATCCGGTGTAGATTTGCTTACGAAATACACTTTAATTTAATTAAAAGCCCATTCTTGTCTTCCATATGTCATTTTCACTTGTTCGCGCGTTCAAGTCTTCTCGACCCTTCATAGCGTGTAAGTTTTGTTTTGAACTCCTTGTCTCGACAACTACAGATTTATACACTACTGGCAGTACCTTTTGCTATTATTTGTGCTGGATTCATTACTGTCATTTACTTGTTTCATTTGATTAATTACTACAAGCTAGGTTTTCTTGTTTTCTAGTTTTTAGTCTTCCACAAATATGGATCATAGTTGGATAAATGCTAAACGAACAAGTGTTAAGTATGCTGAGGGGTGAAGAGTTTTTAGATTTTGCTAAATAGAACGGCATGATAACAATATATGGTTTTATTGTCCTTATGTGAGTTGTTTGAATGAGAGGAAACAAAGTCCTACAGATATGTACACTCATCTAATTTATGAGGGGTTCTACAAGAGTTATACAATATGGGTATGGCATGGTGAAAATGTGGAAAGGTCGAGTACATCTGAATAGTTGGAACATACCTTTGATGATGACATGGATACTGATGATCGGGTAGAGGACATGATTCGTGATATTGGATATGATACTTTTATGCAGTCACATGCATATAGTACTATGTACAATGATGCAAAAAAATCTCTATACCCAGGGTGCAGAAAATACAACCTGTTGAATGCAGTGTTAAGATTAGAAAGTGTGAAAGCACATCATAGGTAAAGTGATTGAGGTTTTTTAGAATTGCTTGAGTTGTTGCAAGACATGTTTCTAGAAGAAAATGAGTTACCCAAACACTATTATGATGCTAAGAAAATAATATGTCCTTTAGGCATGTAGTATAAAAAGATTCATGCATGCCTAAATGATTTCATACTCTACAGGAAAGATTTTAAAGATGAGGAGAAATGTCCAATATGTAAGACACCAAAGTACAAATCAAATAAGTCTCCTGTAAAGGTGTTATGGTATCTTCCAATTATACCAAGGTTTAAGTGGTTTTTTGCTAATGAAGATGATGCAAAAAAATGTTATGGCATGTGACTGAAAGGATTTATGATGGAAACCTTCGTCATCCAGCTAATTCTTTACAATAGCAGACCAAGCAAAGCAAGTGTTCTATATCACTGATCTGGCAAATAAAAGATAGTTTGTCACTCTCCAAGGAAAAGGGGTTATTAATGATGATGATTTAATTTGTGAGACCCCTTCATTTTTAGTAGGTTTACCAAAATTGAATAAAGAAGAAGTGAATTATGACTGATTTGTATGTGATTGCATATATTATTTCGATGTAATAATAGCACAAGCATATTGTTCTGATCACATATATTATTTTTTTGTAACTTACAAGTGATGGGTTAATAAAGGGTTGTTTTGAAAAAACAACTCCAATATTTAAACAGTTTGTACATGTTATCTAGCTTAAAAAGTGATCTAAAAACTTTTTTTACACCGGTTGTACATGTTATTTGGTGTAGAAATTATTTTCAATTTCAAAATATTAATTATTTCATATTCAAAATATGATTTTTACACCAGATTTAAATGTTGACTGTTGTAAACAGTCTTAAATGAAAATATTTTATATAAGCCCGCCCCTTAGCGCATCTCTTCCTTTCTTATTTCTCAGGTTCTATGCAATCTTATTTTTTACGTCATCTATCATTACACTAGTCATCGTGCTCTATAGTTTTCATCTTGCTTCACTGTGGTTAGTCATTCTTCTCTATTCTCGCTCTCATTGTGCTTTGTCGTGTACGTGTTCTAGATACTTATTTTCTCATGTACATGCTTTGCCTTTTATGTGTTCATTTAATCTATGTTTTGTAGTTTTATGTGACAAATGCCTGTACTTGTTTCCATCGATAAATGCTTGTACTTCTTTCACTGTGGTCAATCATTCTTCTCTATTTACCATGTTTGTTTTTGTTATTACATATATAGAAATATGGGGGGTAGTGGTAATCAGAATAAGGCTAGCGATGCTCCAAGTGACTCTAAGCAAACGAGGGGCAAAAGTGTGACACGATTGAAAAATATTTTGAAAGATAGGATGGAAGGGAAATTACTACTGATTGAGTTTAACACACGTTGGAACCCAATTGGTGAACAGAGGACAAAGTACATGAGTTATGTCAGCCTCCTAGCAAGCAACAAGACTAATACATACTTGGTATGATGGTGATAATCACGTGAAGAATCAAATTTGGAACTCTATCCAGGTATAAGAACTGCCTATTATATATTGTATGTAGACCAATACCAAAAAACACAACTATTTGTTGATAACTTTGCTTTCAATAGAAATTATTGCAGCTCACTTACGATGTTCCCAACAATAAAGTCTTGAAGAAGAAGATGTTGTCTTATTACGCTTAGCGTTAGAGGGTATTCAAGACACAACTAGCTTGTCAGTATGTGCATGGCAGGGACAAAGATAGTCAGCCTCATCCTTCTCATGCAGCAAGTATCAATTCATTGATGAAGCTACTTGGGAAGAATTTGTTAGGCTTCAGACTACTACAGAAGCTATGGTGAGTTAATATGTTATGAAAAATAAACCTTGCATTTCCCATGTTTCTTCCTTTTGTATGTATTAGGGATTAACTACTTCAAGTCTTGTAGGAAAAAAGAGCAAAAACCATTGAACACGCTCTCAAGAATGATTGCCCCCACACAATGTCTCAAGGGGGTTACGCGAAGGCTGAAAGAGACTTGTTGGGGGCCAAGAGGAAGAGGCTGGAAGAGGTTGTTGAGTTTGATAATAGTGTTACACTTGCTCCCCTTCCCAAATATGTCGTGAAGATAAATAGTGGTACACTCACTAAAAAAAGAGCGAATCATTTACAAGTGATCATGCTCGCATGATTATGGCAAAAGTTGTAAGTACTACTTGTATTATTTTGTTTTAGTAGACTAATTATATTATTTCTTATGTTTTCTCTTTTTACGTTATAGGTTGATCTTAAATAACAAGAAGCCCATGGCTCCTTCAAGTCAGATAGTAGGAATGACATCTTGCCTGTTACCATGGGCAAGCAAGAGCATGGGGTCGTGTCAGGGGAGTTGGAGGAGGTGTCGGTATAAGCGATTTTTTTGGAGCATCTCCACAACATTCTCTATATGTCCTGAGGGCGAAGCTAGAATCATTATTATCCACCATGAGGGCAGAGACTAAGGTAGAGGCTTGGGCAGAGGCTGTGGCACAAACAGAAGCTTCAATTCAGGCACGATTACAAGAGGAGTTGACAAAGATCAAGGAAAAAATATTGTCCATGTTGACATCAATGCAATAAGAGCCAAGTGCCACACAAATGCTCTCACATGCAGCCCATCCTAGCACTAAAGGGAGTTGTTACATGGCCGAGCCAGTGTCAGAGGATGTTGAACCTTGTGATTTATATGTGGAGGATCTTATCAAAAGGTTAATGGCACATGGTTCCATCTATATCTTAGGGGAAACTACCCACCACATCCAAATTCAAGACAATCTATCAAGGGTGATAGTTGAAGACGTGATATTTGAAGATGCTCTTGTTCCAATTCCAACTGATGAGGTGAAGACTATGAGTCAGGCAAATGGGACTTTCATATTATGGTCAAAGCATCTTGTTTTGGATCACGTCGCTTCATCCCTAAGCGAACTTCCCACACCTCCCAATTTGAGTACCATGCAACGTGTGATCCAATTGGCATCTAACGAACATTCCATGTGGATGCATTGCCTATAGATTCAATTATGGGTGACATTGGAGCACCTACCTTTGTTGACTATGCAGATGTGAAATCTATTATCACTCCTAGTAATGAACTAACCTCCGGGTGTATCCAAGTATTTTTAATATAAGTCTAATTTAAATGTAAATATATGTAATAACAAAATTCATGCAAGCTGAGTGTTTGCATTAACTAACATCGTGTTTGCATTAACTGTAGGCACATGCAAGCTGAGTTGGTGTTCAAGGGAAAACAAGGTCAGTTCGGATTCCTATACCCATTTCAAATTTATTCAAAAGGGACCTCCCAATCTTTAAGACTTTAGTACATTGTAAGGGGGCTTAGTGAAACCGATATTGATTGTTTCTTCACACCATATAAGCAGGATTAAGAATAATAATATTTTTTTTTCATACTAGGTTTGTATTTGCCTAATGCTAATAATCATTATTGTTTAATTATTTTCTACAGCAATCATTAGCAATTAATCATACTACATAAGCATACTTATACAATTTTCTTCTTATGCTCCCTCCACTATAAGCAATCGGTTAACGCTAATAAGATTATGAACATGTGAGTTTTCTTCCTTATAGAACAATGGTGTTTGTAATAAATTAAATATGGTATTTGTAATAAAACATTTACTAAGTTTATAACTTTGGTCATAGGGTTATGAGGACGTTTGCAATTACAAGGGGTCTTAAGAAAGTCAACTAGGTTAAGGGACCTTAAATGGATCACACCGAAGGTAATAAAAGTGTTAAGTCTTATACTCCATGCAGTTTTTTGCTGATGACACATAATTTTGTTCATGTTTATATTACAGAATCGAGGCAACCCAAAGAAAACAACTTGTGCGGCTTCTACATGGTTAGACACATGATCAATATCATCTTGTCAAATAGGACTAACCTAACCGAGGAGGTAAATTGTGTTTTTAATTATTTCATATATTTATGGTCAATTTAATATATCTTAGTAATGCTACAATTTCTTTTATTTTAATTTAATGTTTCAGATGTTTGATCAATCTGACATATTTCCTAAACAAGATATTGAGGACCTGCACAATATTTAGGCTAAGTTTTTTGCTCAAATAATTTATTCCCAATAGTATTTGTCAATACTGAAACATCTTACTTTTACTACCTTAGAGTACATATTTGGAAGCGTGTTTGATTAGCGGAAGCATTACATTAGCCCAAAAATTAAAATTTTAAAACTTACTTCTTGGGTACTGTTCATTTGGTGATTCCTAGATTTACTGTCCAACTTTAAAAATTCATAACTAATTGTACAAAACTCGTATGGAGGTAATACAAATTTCTAATTGAAGATATTTCATATATTTGTAAGGGAAAAATATTAATCTATACATTTACTTTGCCAATTGATACAATTAAATCGTTACTTTTTACTGTTCATATGGCAAATTTTGGAATTTCTAGATTCTGTCTCTTAACTTTGGAAATTCATTTCTCTTGATATACACATCCAAATGAGGTGTATTACATATGCATTTAAATATCTGGATGTGTGATACATGCTCATTAAATTTTTTGAATTAATTCCTTCATTTGCTAGGTCAAACTGAAGTCACAACAAAACTGCTTTAGGGCCTACGTTTTTACAATTTCAGCTTACTTTCTTTCACTTTAAATAATTTTTCCATCATGCATAAACCATCTCTTTTGCCTTTCATGCATTCATATACATCATGGGGTTATGTCATAATTATTTCATACATTTTCTTTACATATAATGGATATTACATAACATTACATAAAAAGGCTAGCATACATGCGTGACATCACTTGTCTACTCTTCCTCTTCTATTCCTTAGCTCATATACCAAACATGATTCTTCCATCATGAATAACCTTTTATGGTTGGTTATGGGAGGGTGAGATTCTAAGAAATCTCAGGAGCAAACATTACCACTTAAATATACAAGATGGATGATAATGCATGATATGTAATTTCATTAAACTTTCTTTGATTAGTGATATTCCATCATGCTATATACTTTTACACAAAGTGCATGGCCATGGAAAACATGTTATTCACAATACATTAAACATCATTTATAATGTCACAACATCATTCAAATATCAAATACATGTCAACACATAAGCATACCACATCAAGCACATAACTCATAAGTTCACTACCTTGCACTTAAGCTTTCCTTTTGATCTTTAGCACTTGCTCCCTAGCTTTCCAACCATGAAGCATTTCAGTCAATCACTTCCCAACATCTTCTTGGATGTTTCAAGATCCTAAACACATTCATATTCATCACATAATTCATTAGGACCATGAACTCCAATAATGCTCTAGACTAACCTTGATAAACTCTTTACTAATATAACTTTCTTTAGTCTTTACTAATTAACTTAGCCCTTGAACCAATTGATGTCTTGAATTCACCCTACACAATTTCATCTTTTGAATCCATTTATGAGCTTAGAATCATGAAATTCTAGCTCCTATGCATTGTTCTCTACATAATTGCATAATACCCTCTTTTCTTTCAAAAATTCTCATTTTGATTCTAATGCATCCCATACTTGTTTCTCCACTTTATCCCACACAAATTTTCATTTTAAAACCATTGGAAGCATCAAAATCATGACATTCTAATCACTGTTCATGCAAGTGAACAGTACAGATAATAACTTTAAAAACTACAACTTGGAATTCTAATGCTTCCAAGGTTTAAAATCTATCTAATCCTACACAAAATCATCATATAAATTCAATGGAAGTATTGAATCATTAAAATTCCATCTCCTTCAATCATGAACAGTGCAACCCAAAATGGTTCAACCATGACAAAGTCAATAATATCAACTTGATTCAACAACCAATCACTTAACTAGCTTGTTTAAACTTCAATTACTTATCTCTAACTTTAATTTCTTCTTTTTCCTTTCATCTAAGGTTTTTGGACAGCACAACACCTTAGAAAAAATTTAACTTTCTTCCATGAAAAAACTAAGTTTAAGCTCCCAAATCAAAGGAAAATAAGATAGGATAGATTGCTTACATTTAATCTCTAGATTGCTTTAACTTTAGTACCTTGAATCTTCTTTGTCTTGGCTTGAGTTTTCATTTTTCAAGAGTTTCCCCAAGGGTTGTCATGCCATGGCTTGCTTCAGATTTTGTGGGGGTATTTATAGAAAAATCCCATGGAAAATCAATGGCTAAGATCAGTTTGTGAACTATTTGATCTAATGGCTCATATTTGATCTTGAATTAGCTTGCCGTAGAAGCCAATGAGTTGACATCATCAAAGGACACCTAAAAGCCCATGTGATGAAATTAAAAAGGGAGGAAGCATCTGGAAAATTTCTAGTCTAATCCGATACCAATTCAGTCTGCTTCCCTAAAAACCATACTGTTTTCTGAATCTAATTTTTTTGAGGTTCCATATTAAGCTTTCTAATCTTAAATCCAGTATCTAAATTCTTCCTACCATTGACACTCTTGTACTAGGTCAAAAATTAATTATAGATCCCTTAGCAAATGACTGAAATGCCCTTGGTTCACTATCTTCTACTATAGTAACCATAAGGGCATAATTGTCATTTTACACCACTTTACTTCTTATCAGGGTATATACTAACATTGACTAATCACTCCTAGACTTACCTAGATTTTTTTACCTTTCCAAATGACCAAAATACCCTTCATCTAACTCTGATTCAATGATACAACAGTGGCATACATTCTATGGTATTTTCATATTTTATATTTTTCCTGGTCTTTATTAGCCCTGACCCACATACTTATCAGAAAATATCATTGGGCATATAAGGCACCATTTTGGGCCCTCTACATGATCCACTACCTTCATGGCTCAATTCTCGAGAAATTTTCTAAAACATATTTATCAGGTATTTTAATCCACTGTAAATTCCATAATAAATTCTACATAACTCCTTTTTAAGATCTACCAGTTTTAGAAATTCTTATATTAATTATAGGAATTTACTACTAAATTTTATTTGATTATGAGGTCTAGAGAATATTGTATTAATTTCCTTTTATAAATTAATATAAATTTTTTGGGACCTCATATCAAAATTCTGTGTCACGTCAAATTGATCATAATAATTTTCTCTATTTACTGGGAAAATTTGGTACTAATATGATTCTGGACATTTTTCAATCTTTTTTAGCTCAACTTTTAATAATTACCATTGTGTCCCAGAACTTTTAAAAATTACACTTTAAGCCCTCAACTTTTCAGAATTACACTTAATGGCCCAAAGCTTTTGTCTACTTTCATTTTTCACCATAAAACTTTTAAACTTTTTATTTTAGTCCCTCTCTGTATACCTTTATCTAATCATTGTTTTTCCTTTCTGTTCATCGTCACAATCTTTTCCAAATCTCTTTCCACTATCAATATTATATAGATAGAGAAAAATTAGGATATGACAAATACCATAATATATTTTTTTATTTTTTCTGTTGATTGTATCTTTTATTAAATTTTATTAAATAAATAATGTAATGAGCAATTGAAGATCTGTCTCTGTCATCTTGAACTTTGTCTCTACTGCTGTCTCTTTAAGTTTGTATATTTGGGTAGTTTATTTATGAAGCTTCAAGGAATAGGGTTAATGAAACATTGAAGGGGTTGTTTTTTCTAAATACATTTAAACTGGACATAAACAATATTGGCAGGAGTAGAAACAATATATTTAAATATGACAATATCTACACTGGTTCTCTTTATAGTAAGGTGTAGAAAATTCATTAATCTACAACAGGTATAAACACAACTGGTATAAAATTTCATTAATCTACATCGGGTGCAAACACAACCGGTGTAAAAAATTCATTAATCAAAAGAAGCCATTCAAAAGGGATCAGTTCAACTAGTGTAGACATTACCAAATAATTTCAAAAGGGACCGGTCTAAATTCTACTCTTTTTACATCGGTGAACTGCCTGATTTAAAAAGTGTACACTTTCTAAATGGTCCGTTTCTACATCGATCATTGTCTGATGTAGAATACCATTTTCAATCGATTTAGAAAGCATTTTTTGCAGTAGTGCAAATTAAATAATAATTTTTTTATAGAATGATATAAGAAGAATATCTATAATTTAACTTTTGTTCCTAGTAAAATAAAAAACTATTAAAAGTATAAAAAGTAAATAATATCAAATTTAAACAAACCAATTTATTTTTAATATCACTATTTGAATATGTCAAATTTAAATATTATTAAGTTTAATTATGAGTAATTTTTTTAAAATTATTTTATATATTTACATGAACTCAAATTTAATATCTTATATTTTAATAATTTAAATACATTTCGTTTAGGCTAATGATAAAACATACCAATTCTATTATTCATATTGGCTCTCATCACTCAAGCACCCATACTCAATCCTAATTAAACATGGTACGTACGTACGTACGTATGTATGTATGTATCATTCGAATATAGGATGTCATATCCTATTTTTTTCTCTATCTGTATAGTACTAATAGTGAAAAGAGGTTTATAAAGGATAGTGAATTTGTGATGATGAATATAAAGGAAAAATAATGATTACACAAAGCTATAAAGAAAAGGGACTAAATTGAAAAGTATAAAAGTTCTATGGTGCAAAAATAAAAGTAGAAATAAACTTTGGGCTATTAAGTGTGATTATGAAAAGTTGAGGGCCCAAAGAGTAATTTTCAAAAGTTCAGGGGCAAAATGGTAATTAAACCTAGAATCATATTAGTCCCAACTATTTATAGTAAATTGAGAAAATTATTCTAATCAATTTGACGCAACACAGAATTTTAATTTGAGGTCCTAAAAAATTTATATTATTTTTTTAAGAAAGGAAAATTAATACAGTATCCTTTAGACCTGAGAATTAGATGAAATTTGGCACAAAATTCTTATAGTTAATATAAGAATTTATAAAACTACCAAAGCTCAAAAAGGAGTTTTGTAGAATTTATTATGAAATTTATAGTGGATTAAAACCCCTGATAAATAAGTTTCAGGGGAATTTCTCAGGAATTTAGCCCATGAAGGTAGTGGACCATGTAGAGGGCCCAAAATGGCATCCTATAGGCCCATTAATATTTTCAAATAAGTGTGGGAGCAAGGGCTATTAAAGATCGAGAAAAATATAAAATTATGAAAATACCCCTGAGCAACTACTTTGTTGTGTCAATGAATCAAAGTTAGATGAAGGGCATTTTGGTCATTTGAATAAGGTTAGATAGTCAAGGAGTTCCAAAATAGTTGACCAAGGTCAGGGAATACTCTGATGAGGTTCGAAAAGATAATGCCCTTGAGATGCTAAAGTGAATAAAGAGGAACCAAAGGCCATTTTGGTAATTTGCCAAGGGATCTGTAAGTAAGTTAGACCCAGTACAATAATGTCAATGATAGGAAGAATCTGGATACTAGATTGAAGGTTAGAAAGCATATTATGGAATATCAAAAAAATTAGATTCAGAAAACAGTATAGTTTTTATAAAATAAGACTAAGACGGTACCTCATTAGACTGGTATTGTTTCAAATGCTTCCTCCCCTTGTAATTTCGTCACAATGGCTATGAAGTGTTCTTTGATAATGTCATGGATGATGTCATCTCATTGGCTTATAGGGCAAGCTAATTCAAGACTAAATGTGAGCTATTAGATCAAATAGTACACAAAGTGATCTGGCCATCCATTTTTCATGAGATTTTTCTATAAATACCTTGATATTTTTGTTTCAAAACTGTGCCATGAGAACCTTGGGGAAACTATGGAAAAATGAAAACTAGAGCCAAGACAGAAGATTCAAGGCACTAAAGTTTAAGCTAGTTAGACATTAAAGGTAAGTAATCTATCCTAGTTTATTTTTCTCTAACTTGGGGGCTTGAGCTTAAGGTTTTTATGGAAGAAAGTTGAGTTTTCTCTAAGGTTTATATGCTGTCTAAAATCTCAGATGAAAGGATAAAGAAGAATTTAAAGTTAGAGTTATGTGATGAAGCTTAAACAAGTTAGTTAGGTGATTGGTTGTTGAATCAAGTTGATATTCTTGACTTTGCCATTGTTGAGACCTTTTTGTTGCACTGTTCATGATAGAAGAAGATAGAATTTCAATGATCTAATTCTTCCATTGAATTCATATGATGATTTTGTGTAGGATTGGATAGGTTTGGAACCTTGGAAACATTCGAATTCTAAGTAGTAGTTTTTGAAGTTCTTCTCTATTACTATTCACTCGTATGAACAGTAATTAAAATTTCATAATTTTGATGCTTCCAATGGTTTTATAATGAAAAGTTATGTGGGATAAAGTGGAGAAACAAGTATGAGAAGCATTAGAATCAAAATGAGAATTTTTGAAAGAAAATAGGGTGTTATGCAATTATGTAGAGAACAGTGCATAGGAACTAGAATTCATGATTCTAAGCTCAAATGGATTCAAAATATGAAATTGTGTGGGGTAAAATCAAGACATTAATTGGTTCAAAGGCCAAGTCAATTAGTGAAGACTAGAGAAAGTTATGTTAGTAAAGAGTTTATCAAGGATAGTCTTGAACATTGTTAGAGTTCATAGTCCTAATGAATTATATGATGAATATGAATATATTTAGGACCTTGAAAAATCCAAGAAGATGTTGGGAAGTGATTGACTGAAAGGCTTCATGGTTGGAAAGCTTAGGGAGCAAGTGCAAAAGAACAATAGAAAAACTTAAGGGCAAGGTAGTGGACTTACCTCTTTATGTGCTTGATGTGGTATGCTTATATGTTTACATGTATATGATGTTTGAATGATGTTGTGACCTGATAAATGATGTTGAATGTGTTATCAATAACATAGTTTCCATGGCCACGTATTTTTATGCAAAGTATATAGCATGATGGCATGTCTCTAATTAAAGGAAGTTTAATAAAATTACATATCATGCATTAGCATCCATCTTGCATATTTAAGTGGTAATGTTTGCTATTGAGATTCTCTAGAATCTCACACTCCCACAACCAACCAATTTAGGTCAAGCATGAAGGAAAATGTATGCATGGAGAAGAACTAAAGAATGGAAGAATGAAGTGAAGTAATTGAGGTCCTAGCATATGCTATGAATTTTCCATGTATGTAAATACCATGTAAGATGTCTATATATATGATAAAAAATGTATGAAATAATTATGACATATGTACATGATGTATATGAATATATGAGAAGCTTATTCGATGGTTTAGGAATACTAGATTAGTTTATGAACATTTAAGAAATGGTAAAAACATAGGTCCTAAAACAGTTTTGTTGGGACTTCAGTTTGACCTAGCAAATTGAAGGATTATTTCACAAAATTTTATAAGCATGTAGTACACATCTATATCTTTAAATTTATAGGTAACATGCCTCATTTGGATGTGTATATCAAGAGAAATGAATTTCCAAAGTTAAGAGACAGAATCTAGAATTTCTAGAATTTGCCATATGAATAGTAAAAAGTAACGATTTAACGGTATCAATTGGCAAAGTAAATGTCCATATTTATATTTTTTCCTTAAAGAACTATGAAATAGCCTCAATTAGAAATTTGGATTACCTCCATACGATTTTTCTACAACTAGTTATGAATCTTTAAAATTAGACTATAAATCTAGAAATCACCAAATAAATAGTACCCAAGAAGTAAGTTTTAAATTTTAATTTTAAGGCTAATACAATGCTTCTGCTAATCAAATAAGCTTCTGGTAACATATTCTGAGGGTGTAAAAGTAGGATGTTTCATTTTGGTATCATAGCAGAAGTTTCTAGTATAATATAAGATAGTCCCCACACCCAACTCTAAGTAGTAAGTACTTTTTTATGTTAGGGTATTAGTTGAGATAGTTAGCATTTCTTACTTAAGCAAATATTGTAGAAGTAGATATGGGATTTCATAAAGTTAAGTAAGAGCCATTAGTTAATAAGAGAGACCCCCAGCCAGTAATTATATATGAAGATGATATATATCCAGACATGATCCTTTTTCAGATAGTGAAGAGAGTTCAGATGGTAGTATATAGGATCAATCAGGGAGGTCTACAGTAGAATATCCCATAAATGTTTATGTAGACTTAAACCTGCAATCTATAGGTTATGTAGAGATTCAGTCTGAAGTTGTGCATGTACCAAATGATGATGAGTCTAGTAATTCTATACAGTATGAGTTTGTTAGAGTATCCTCTAATCCTGATGTAAGCCCTATTCCTTTAATGAGAGGACATATTACGGCTAAGGAAGCTGAGTAGTGGTACTAGATTACAGGTAAACTAGACATTATTCCTCCTCTACTAGAGTTTAAGGATATATTTGATATAAGTAACCTACATCAATTCCTCAATATCATAGCAGGGATGATAAATAGATATACAATAGAAGGCATTGACCTGAATTAGGTTTACACTCTAGAAGATTAGCATGAGATAGTAGTAAGTCAGATATTGTCATATATCCTTACATGGCACATAGAGCTAAGTAAGTTTTTGGCAAACGATCTGCCAACTGATATATGGGGATGGCATTTCTTTATGTAAAAGTATTTGTAGTTCACTATTTCCTATAAAAGAATGTAAACAGAGATGGGGGTAATGTAAATTTGTAAATAGTATAAAGTAAAGTAATTACATAAATGTATGATAGTTACAATGTACCCCAAATATGTAGTGGACATGTATGTAATATGTGTACAAATATTATGATGACATGAAATATGAGTTTTGATGTGATATAATGAAATGATAGTAGTTGAACATCTATAAGAATATGTTCCCTATTTAATGTGATTATGATATAAAGATATTAATGAGTTTTAATTGACTCAAGCTTATCAAAGCCAAGAATAAGAGTTGGCCATTGTTAGAGTAAAGATTGGAAGTTCCAGAGCTATCAGGTCACGATGAGTCAAGTCATAGGACGCGACTAATATATATAAAGCAGTTTAAGTCACAACGAGAGAAGACCTTTGGTCATGAATGAAGAACACAGAGCTATCAAGTCATGAGAGTAAGTTGAGGTGGTCACAACTAAAGTTTACAGAGAGTATGAGTCACAACTAACCAGTACTCAGGTCGCGACTAGAATGCACAGAGACCTGATGACAAGAATGAAGATGCCAACCTTGCTGAAATTTATCAGTTAGAGATTTAGCATAGTATGAAAGTAAGCCAAATAGTACAAAGTACTAAGATACGGAAGATCAGTTTAAAAAGATGTTCAGAAGTAGATCTTCCGTATGATCACTAAGAGTTGATCTACGTTACAAAAGACTTTGTTCAACTAGTCTTATATGAACAAAAGAATCAAAAGTTAGAATGATTCTTACCTAGAAATTAGCCTAGCACATGGCTTAAGTTGAGAGATATGATGGTTAATAGATAGAAAGTCAATGTTCCCAAAATAGAGGGATCCCATCATAAAGAGGCAGTAATCTAGAAGACTTAGGGTAGAGTACCCTAGAGAACAAAAGTAATAGTGCTAGATGATGAATGATCCATGCGACTCAAGTTAGTCAAGATCAAGAGATGGATCAAAAATTAACCACAGTCCATTCTAAAGTAAACTGAGACTGACATACATAAAGAGTTAAGATATAGTAGAAAGATACAGAAGTTACTATAGAGATGGAGATTGATCCGCTCACCTAAGAAGTTAGTTCGCAGATTGAATTTCGTGTTACAAAGAAAGAGTTTTTCTCAAGTAGTTATAGAAGTTCAACAAAGCGGTAGATGTATGCAAGGTTAGAAAAAGAAGTTTATGATGTCTAAAGAGAGAAAGGTAGCCACAGTTTCAAATATAAAGTGACTCCCCTATTCCCTATGTAGGAAAGAGTAATGAAGGGTTGAGTCTATATCCTAATAAGAGGGTAACGTGGCAACCTAAGTTAGATAAATAGTTATTTCAGTTTCTTGAATAAATTGTCAAATCCTGATTAGATAATGTGATAGATAGTCTGACAGATAATATGACAGAGGAAAAAATCTTTAAAGTTTACCTAGTTAATTATTTACTTGTAATGTGCGTATGAGGGATAGTTGAGCAAATTATGTGATATGGCTTATGTTGCCATAAGTTATGATGAACAGTTGCATCTCCTTATAGTTGTCATATGATGACATACATGTTAGATAATGCTTAAATGATTGCATCTCCTTGCATATTATGTATGTTAGAGTATGCTATAATGAATGAACACTCTCTTTTTGCATTACTTGCAGGGTAGAGTAGATATGATGAGAAAGTTTTAAAAAAAATGTATTGCTCACTTGTCATATGACATGCAATTAGATAATTCAACTTAGTAAAGATAAAGCAATAGAAAATTGATAAATGAGATAGTTAGCCAGTTAATTCTCAAAGAATAGAATGGGAATTTATGACCAGACAATGATAGTCACTTAGACAAAGAATGAGATTAAAGATGAATGCTAGTGGCAAATCTATAACTATATGATTACGTTACTTAGGACATGTCCCTTCAGTAGGGATGAGATACATGAATGATGTACCATGAACATCAAAATGAAATAAGAAGTATTTATGAAATATGATGCAGCTCTAAGAAGGAGCAGTGTGTATGTAATAAAAGTTATCATTCTCACAATAGAGCTAGATTGCTCTTACGATAGAGTCAAATTGTTCTTAAAATAGAGCCAAGAGAATGGACAGTGTAGCACATGTAGAGTAATATCCACCAGATGAGATGTACAGACTATGATAGATATGTGCATGGTATAGCATGTATAGCTATTACAATGTTACATGTAGTAAAGTTATGAAAGATGAGAATGATGTGTGAAATTCCTGAGTGATAAAGGAAATGAGTAAGTCTTAATAGATAATATCGTCTTCTGTGATTATTATTGGAGAATTATCTGTTGAGTTAATAACTAATGGAAGTAGTTAACCTTGTAACTTAGTCCGTTGGTTTAGGTCTTCCATAAATAAAAATATAGTACAACAGAATCACAATAGATTCCAGAGGATTACAGTTAGATCCTAACATGGCTCATAGAGAATAGAATTCCAGGGTTACAGTTAGATGCTGAAGAGGCTGACAGTAGAACACAGTAAATTCTGAGGGTCACAATAAACCTAACCTAGAAAAAGAAAGTAATAAA
Organism: Leucaena leucocephala; assembly: GCA_037074615.1. Classification (NCBI taxonomy): domain Eukaryota; kingdom Viridiplantae; phylum Streptophyta; class Magnoliopsida; order Fabales; family Fabaceae; genus Leucaena; species Leucaena leucocephala. The sequence goes on from CM073550.1 coordinate 9,476,754, forward strand.
CCATAAGTACAGTATTTCTTTGAAAAAATGAATACCAAGGACAAGGTTAAGATAGGGAAGCCTCACAAGTTGGTTAGCTCATAACAAAGAGAGTACCCATGATGTTAATTTCAGATAGCCTTATTATTATTAGAGACTGAACTCATAATCTTCTTACACGAAAAAGGAATTAAGTGATCAAAGTTAAAGTTTTTAGTCCTGAGTAACAGATATTTATGAGTTTGTAGATAATATGCCTAAGGAAGAGAAAAAGAATATCTTATAAGATATGAGAATGTGTCAAATAAGAATAAAGAGATCCCTAAGATGAGATTATAAAGAATATGAATAAGAGACAAATAGATCCTCCATATGAGGTTGAAGAGATTAGAAGGCCAGATAGACCCAAGAGAGACAGTATGAGAAGGGTCTAAGATAGTAAAGTACCAGGGTTAGAGCCTATTAGCACCAGTGCTTCATATTTTTATCGGCACTTTTCAGTTAAGCGTGCTCAGTAGTCCAATGATGGGTGACCACCTGGGAAGTGATAAAAAATGGTGTAAATGTCACAGAAGTTTGGCATATATGGACAGATTTATGTAAAATGATAGAAAGAGCTATGAAAAGTTAGAAAGGGTTATGAACGGTAAGAGACTATAACCCTTATGTCAAGTCCAAATAAAATGGATTTGAAAGGAAATATTTAGAAGAATTTTCTCAAAAGCTAGCAAAGTTATAAGTTAAAGAGAATGTTAGAGTTATGGTATCTCAGGATACGTCAAGATAAGGCAAGATATACCATGATATAGCTTGATTTGGCCAGATATGCCATGATATGACATGAAAAATACATAATGAGAAATATGTAATGTGATACATAATGAGAAATGTGTATCAAGTACAATACGAAATGACTTTATAACTAGCTTTGTAAATTAATAGAGAGGCTCCCTCTTTGAAAGGGGTAAGATGTTTGTATGTTATGTTATAGATGAAATAGCAAGTGAGAGTTTTCACTGCTTGCATGAAATGCCAGGCATTATGTTATGTTTGTAAAATATGCTAAAGCTTCAAATGTTAGAGTAGTACAAGCTCTATGTGATAGAGCTGTGCAAGCTCCATGTGATAGAGCTGTGCAAGCTCCGATTGTTAGAGCTATGCATATTAAAGAAAGGAATATTTGATCTCCGATGTTAGAGCTTCTCATTCATGAGCAGGTATGTTGTCCTGTAATATGATGGCCAGGCATTACGCATGTTAGAGTACGTGCTCCCACTTAGTAGTAAAGTAAAGAAAGAAATAATAATGATATAAGTCCTCTTTCTGTATTATGATGAATTATTAAAGATGTTAAGAAAAAGAAGAAGTATAATGAGTAATTGACAAAAACTCCAGAATATAGTAGAATTTGAGAGAATTTAATATGAAAGAAATGGACATTACTCACAAGACTAGTATGGTGAGAAGTCTACATGCAAATAAATGTATAGCAAGTAAGCAAGCAATATAATGAAGTAGAATTCCACTTTGATTGAGTTGATTGAGAAAAGAAAAATAATCACAGCAAAGATATGAAGATCTGCAGATATGAAAAGTACCCCGCTAAGATGTCAAGATAAAACATAAGAGATAGATACCCCAATCTTTAATCATAAATTAGGAAAAAGATATATATATATATATATATATATTATATAAGATAGTTGACTTAGGTGCTAAGTAAATTTAGAGGTATTTTAAGGGCGGTAGAGATGTCATATCCTATTTTTTGCCCTATATATATAGTACTGATAGTGGAAAGAGTTTTAGAAAGGATTGTGATGATGAATAGAAAGGAAAAAATAATGATTAGACAAAGGTATAAAGAAAAGGGACTAAATTGAAAAGTTTAAAAGTTTTATGGTTCAAAAATAAAAGTATAAAAAAACTTTAGGCCATTAAGTGTAATTATGAAAAGTTGTGGGCCTAAAGTGTAATTTTAAAAAGTTCATGGGCAAAATAGTAATTATCAAAAGTTAAGCCAAAAAAGGCCCAAAAATACCCGGAATCATATTAGTCCCAAATTTTTTTAGTAAATGGAGACAATTATTCTGATCAGTTTGAGGCAAAACAGAATTTTAATTTGAGATCTTGAAAATTTTATATTAATTTCTAAAGAAAAGAAAATTAATACAGTATCCTATAGACCTCATAATTAGATGAAATTTTGTACAAAATTCTTATAATTAATACAAGAATTTACAAAGCTAACAGAGCTCAAAAAGGAGTTCTGTAGAATTTATTATGGAATTTACAGTGGATTAAAACACCCGATAAATAAGTTTCAAGGGAATTTCTCAGGAATTTAGCCCATGAAGGTAGTGGACCATGTAGAGGGCCCAAAATTGCATCTTATAGGCCCATTAATATTTTCAGATAAGTGTGCAAGCAATGGCTAATAAAGTCCAAACAAAATATAAAATTACGAAAATGCCATTGAGTAGCCACTATGTTGTGTCATTAAATCAAAGTTAGATGAAGGGCATTTTAGTCATTTGACTAAGGTTAGATATTCAATGAGTTCCAAAATAGTTGATCAAGGTCAGAGAATACTTTGATGAGGTGCGAAAAGACGATAATGCCCTTAAGATGTTAAAGTGAATAAAGAGGAACCAAGGGCCATTTTGGTAATTTGCCAAGGGATATGTAAGTAAGTTAGACCCAATACAAGAATGTAAATAATAGGAAGAATCTGGATATTGGATTGAAGGTCAGAAAGCATATTATGGAATATCAAAAAAATTAGATTCAGAAAACAGTATGGTTTTTAGAAAATCAGATTGAGTCGGTACCGTATTAGACTGGTATTTTTTCAGATGCTACCTCCCTTTGTAATTTCATCACATGGGCTATGAAGTGTCATTTGATGATGTCATGGATGATGTCATCTCATTGGTTTCTAGGGCAAGCTAATTTAAGATTAAATGTGAGCCATTATATCAAATAGTGCACAAAGTGATCTTAGCCATCTATTTTCCATGAGATTTTTCTATAAATACCCCCATATTTCTGCTTCAAAACTGTGGCATGAGAGCATTGGGGAAACTATGGCAAAATGAAAACTCAAGCCAAGACAAAGAAGATTCAAGGCACTAAAGTTCAAGCTAGCTAGAGATTAAAGGAAAGCAATCTATCCTAGCTAGAGTTATGTGATTGAAGCTTAAATAAGCTAGTTAGGTGATTGGTTTTTGAATCAAGTTGATATTCTTGACTTTGTCATTGTTGAGACCTTTCGATATGCACTGTTCATCATAGAAGGAGATGGAATTTCAATGATCTAATGCTTCCATTGAATTCATGTGATGATTTTGTGTAGGATTGGGTAGGTTTGGAATCTTGGAAAAAATCGAATTCAAAGTAGTAGTCTTTGAAGTTCTTCTCTATTACTATTCACTTGTATGAATAGTGATTAAAATTTCATAATTTTGATGCTTCCAATGATTTTATAATGAAAAGTTGTGTGGGATAAAGTGGAGAAACAAGTATGGGAAGCATTCGAATCAAAATGATAATTTTTGAAAGAAAATAGGGTGTTATGCAATTATGTAGAGAACAGTGCATAGGAACTAGAATTCATGATTCTAAGCTCAAATGGATTCAAAATATGAAATTGTGTGGGGTAAAATCAAGACATTAATTGGTTGAAAGGCCAAGTCAATTAGTGAAGACTAGAGAAAGTTATGTTAGTAAAGAGTTTATTAAGGATAGTCTTGAACATTGTCGGAGTTCATGGTCCTAATGAATTATATGATGAATATGAATATGTTTAGGACCTTGAAACATCTAAGAAGATGTTGGGAAGTGATTGACCGAAATGTTTCATGGTTAGAAAGCTTAAGGAGCAAGTGCAAAAGAACAAGATACTCTTTATATGCTTGATGTGGTATGCTTATGTGTTGACATGTATATGATGTTTGAATGATATTGTTGTTGGAAATTGTACCCTAGGGGCCAATCATTGTCTTATGAACATTGTTGATTTATGAATTTATTAATTGTGTTATCATATTATTTGCATGTTTACTGTAATGATCATCCTTAGATAACTCATGATCTTATGCTAAATGTCCCTGGTCGATCATCTATGCGGGAGCAGAGATGAAATAAGACCAGTATGACTTTGAAGATGTATAGAGATATAAATCAAATTCATAGGCACATGTAAGAGTACAAGGTGTTGGACCGACCCGCTATGAGAGAACTGCATGGGTTAAGTCATAAGTTTCTCTCATATACAAACCATGTCACTATGCCCTTTGACCTGAGATTATCATGGATTGCTACATGACAAAGGCTCAGCTTTGACCTAGTCAAAAGTCAATTTTGACCTAGTCAAAAGTCAATTTTGACCGAGTGATCATAAAGACTATGTTTAGGCTTAGTGGTTTTCCGTGCGGAGGAATGTGAATGGTTAAGATGGAATTTGTTCCTCACATTCGTAGAGAGATATTACTGGGCCCCTCGATGAGTGAGTCTGAGAAATGTATGGCCATATTGTAATGGAAAAGTAGTTCCATTTCTATAGTCAGACTTCTCAGGGATCGAGAAAGTAACAGTCAGGAATAGGAGGATGACATTTTCCATGCCTCATCCATAACCAAAATATCGTGTGACAAAAGGGATATGATATGGTTGTATAAAAGGTTACATCGTTCATCTATCCTCATATGATTTGGGTAGTCGTGATGTCTTGCTAGAGACCGCTTATGACTTATGAGTCAGTATAGTAAATGACCCACTGCCAACTTCATATGGGCCTACAGGGTCGCACACAAAATAGCCCAACACAAGCTATGATGTCCAGATTCATTGAATCTAAGACATGTCCAGATTCAACGAATGATCCAGGGTGAATGTATATATTTATTTATATTTATATTCGTATATATATATTATATGTAAGAGATATTTACAAGATTTAATTTATAAGGATAAATTAAATATATATAACGTTTGAATTTGAAATTCAAATTGATATGATATCTCATATAAGAGATATTTACAAGATTTAATTTGTAAGGACAAAATTAAATCTCTATCACGTTTGAATTTAAAATTCAAATTGATATGATACCTCAAATTTGATTTATGAGAATAAATCAAATGTAATTCCGTCTTATCTTTATTTTAAATTAAATAAATGGGTGAATTAAATCTGTGGGATGGATTTAATACAAATACTATTTATTTAATTAGTTTCTTATCAAATTATACAATATATGATATTGTATTAATTTCAGAATTAATATAAGATTAATTCCAAAAATCCAAATCTGTGGTAACACGCATAGTATCGTATATATCTGATATTTAGGAACTACAGTTGGGATAAAAAAAAGTGTGAACGGGAATCCGCAAAAGGTTTACAGATAAGAAAATGCGGAAATAGAGACAAAGAGGACGAATTCTTGAGTAAGCCCTGGAGGGACAGGAGGCGCTAGCACGTCGTTCGTGGTTGGAACGCTGTTCGTGTGGATACCAGTAGAGGAAGCCGACTTGAGTCGTCGACTTCTTGCAATCGAAAAGAGATCACAAGCCGTGGAGAGAAGTTATGGACGTCGCAATCAGAAGCTGAGAAAGTCGCGACTGAATACTGAGGGTAATACTTCTTTTTACTTGACTTAAACACATACGGTAGATCCTGGCAGGGAATGGAAAAATTTTTAAGTTAATTTCTGCTGCGTGTCTTCTAATTCCTTATAGTTGTGACATGATAAATGATGTTGAATGTGTTATGAATAACATGGTTTCCATGGCCATGTATTTTTATGCAAAGTATATAGCATGATTGCATGTTACTAATTAAAGGAAGTTTAATAAAATTACATATCATGCTTTAGTATCAATCTTGCATATTTAAGTGGTAATATTTGCTACTGAGATTCCCTAGAATCTCACCCTCCCACAACCAATCAATTTAGGTGAAGCATGCAGCAAAATGTATGCATGGAGAATAGCTAAAAATTAGAAGAAAGAAAGTGAAGTGATTGAGGTCCTACTGTCCTAGCATATGCTATAATTTTTCCATGTATGTAAATGCCATGTAAGGTGTCTATTTATATGATAAAAATGTATGAAATAATTATGACATATGTAAATGATGTATATGAATATATGAGAAGCTTATTGGATAGTTTAGGAATGCTAGATTAGTTTATGAACATTTAAGAAAGAAGATGAAATGGTAAAAATGTAGGTTTTGAAGTAGTTTTGTTGGGATTTCAGTTTGACCTAGCAAATTGAAGGATTGTTTCACAAAATTTTATAAGCATGTATTACACATCTAGATCTTTAAATTTATAGGTAACACGCCTCATTTGGATGTGTATATCAAGAGAAATAATTTTTCAAAGTTAAGAGACATAATCTGGAATTTCCAAAATTTGCCATATGACCAATAAAAAATAACGATTTAACTGTATCAATTGGCAAAGTAAATGTCTAGATTTATATTTTTCCTTAAATAACTATGAAATAGTTTCAATTAGAAATTTGGATTAACTCCATACGATTTTTCTACAATTAGTTATGAATTTTTAAAATTGAATTATAAATCTGAAAATCACCAAATAAACAGTACCCTAATAAGTAAATTTTAAAATTTTAATTTTTAGGTTAATGTAATACTTCCGCTAATCAAATATGCTTTCGAATATGTACTCTGAGGTAGCAAAGTAGAATATTTTATAGGAGAAACAGAAACCACTATTAGAATTCTATAATTGGATTAATAATGCTTACAACTTTATATAAGTTAAGAAATTTGTTAAAATTAATTAATTTTTTAAAAATTTTAAAATTATCCTAAATAAAGTTAATTATAATTAGATGAAGTTTGTTAAGAGGTTATTTACATTAGTTAGAAATATTAAAGCAAATAATATTTAGAGAAAAACATTAATATTGGAAACAAAATGTCTTATATTAAAAATTACGATTGAATGCTATGTTATAACCATTGGTATAATGACAAACGATTTTTTCGCAGAGTTGGATTCTATGCCTAATGGGTCCTTCATCCTACCTAATCCAATCCTAACCCTTTCATATATTACATTTTCCACTAAAAAAGTAAACGATAGCCATCATTTCGTTACTTAATTAGCAATTAATCCATTCTTCATCTCATGAGGTTTTGTTCTACCTATGGTCATCCTTAACTTAAGCAATCATTCTAGAAAATTAGTATCACCATGAAAAGAATATTAAGGTTAGCCTCAGGATAATACCATTAATTATATTATATTATAATATTAATATATATTCTTAGTTTTTGTGTGACTCAAACTCTTCATCCAGTTGTAAAAAAACATATAATCCCGTCAATTATAAAGTATTGAGGTAAAAATAATTAATACCATTATTTTATTTTATTGAAATATATAAGTTGAAATGAGAGGAAAATAAATATAGAAAATTATTTAATTGAAAATATTTTTTTGCCAATATTTAATTCAAAATATTCTTCTTCTTTTTTTATGAACAAAAACACACTCACAAATGCAAACATGTTAATATGGGGCTTGAATATGAGATATAATCTAAACAGGTAACGCTACTAAAGCAGTTAATTCGTTAACTTAGTGCTCATTTTGCTCATTAAAATGATAACAATAAAGCGGAATGAAATATTAATTATTGTAAATTTGTTTGATATATGTTGGGACGCAATTTATTTTTTATTTAATTATGTAAAAATAAAAAATAAAAATATCCTTTTCATTTAAAGAAAAATAAACCTCACTCTTTTCCCGTTGCATCTGCGAATTTTATCTCCAAAATCTTTATTTAACATATTGTTTTTCAAAAGCATTTGTTAGCCTTGGATTTTTTATCTGTATACTCATATTTTATCCCAGCCTAACCAATTGACTTCATGTAGCTAATTACATTTTAAAAGATTAAAATGCACTAACATTCATATCCATTATGTTAAATACAAAAGCATTCATTCTATTTTTAAGATGCTTATAAATCTTTTCAAAATTTTGTAGTTAGACTAGAGTACAGGTTTTAGAATCAGAAAGAAAGGAGATTATTTTTAATTTTAACAAAAATGAAAGACTTCATCTAAAATTTTGGGATTTGAACTGTCATTATGCTACTTTTTATTTAATATTTAATATTTAATTTAAAAGTATACAATCATTTTTTAATTTGGAAATCGATCTTTTTCAAAATTACCCAGGTTTTTTTTGGGTGGAAGCCACTATAGTTAATGATTAGTCATAATACCATTTAATATAAAGTTTAATTATTATTATTATATTTGTCCTATAAAAATAATAGAGAAAAGAGAATAAAAGATATTTTAAAATTTAAAAGGATAAAAATAGCCTCAGAATTTTAAAAATGATAAATTGAACTTTCTGCCCAATCCGCCATTTGTAAATTTAGGGTAAAAGATGAAATTGCCCTTTGGTTATTTACAACTCTTATAATAAAATTTACAATTTTAGTAATAATTTTGACAACTCTATCTAAGACATTTATAACTTTAAAATTGTAACTAATTGTTTTTAAATTTGTAACTCTACTAATAACATTTATAATTTTAATAATAGTTTTAATAATTTTAGCTAAGGCAATTATAACTTTAAAATTATAACTAATTACTTTCGGATTTATAGCTCCTATAATAGAATTTGTAAATTCAATAATAGTTTTTACAACTCTCCTTAAGACATTTACAAATCTAAAATTAGAACTAATTGCTTTCGAGTTTTACAACTCCTCTAATGGTATTTGTAACTTCAGTAATTATTTTGATAACTTTAGTTAAGACATTTATAACTTTGAAATTGCAACTACTTGTTTTTAGGTTTGTAACTCCTGTAATGGGATTTATAATTTCAGTAATAGTTTCACAACTCTCCCTAAGATATTTACAAATATGAAATTGGAACTAATTGCTTTTAAATTTGTAACTTTTCTAATGACATTTACAACTTCAGTAATAGTTTTGACAACTCTCCCTAATATATTTATAACTCTAACAATATATTTACAATTACTTTTGAGTTTATAATTCCTATAATGAGATTTAAAATTTTAGTAATAGTTTTTACAACTCTTTCTAAGATATTTACAAGCTTTAGGACAATTTAATCTTGGGAGAAAGACAAAAAAAAATATTTGAATTTCAAAAGGATAAATTGGGCTTCTAAATATTAAAAAAGACAGATTGGGCAAGATGCCCAATCTTTCATTTGCAAATTTGTATGCAAAGACTAAATTAACATTCACTTTCCCAATGTTTTGATAATAAGATTTATAATTTTACCAATAATATTTACAACTCTGACAATAATATTTGTAACTCCTATAATAGTATTTATAACTTTGACAATAGTATTTGCAATTTTGACAATGATATTTGTAACTTTGACAATGGTGTTTGTAACTTCGCCAATGGTATTTATAACTCCCATAGTGGTATTTACAATTTCAACAATGATATTTGTAACTTCCGCAATGGTATTTGTAACTTCTACAATAGAGAAAAAACAACTTTGTCAATGGAATTAACAACTTTATCAATGTTACTTGCAACTCCCACAATAGTATTTACAGCTTTATCAATAGTATTTATAAGTTTATCAATTGTATTTATAACTCCTAGTATTTGCTACATTCACAATGGGATTTTCAACTTTACTAATAGTATTTACAACTCCCCGCAATGATATTTATAACTCTCACAACAGAGAAGAAGCAATGATATTTGTAATAATTTAAATCATTGACCGACTGATGTTCTGTCTTAATTAATCAATTTTCAATGTTTAAATTTTATAAAGTTCCCTTAAAGAATAAAATTTATAATAATATTTTAGTGTTCAATTTGGCTAATAGTACTTGTAACTCTCTCAATGAGATTTTTAACTTTATCAATGGGATTTGCAACTTTTCCTAGGGGATTTACAACTTCACCAAATGGGTTTGTAACTTTACCTAAAGGATTTATAACTTTTTATAATGGGATTTGTAACTCCACTTAGTCGAAGCTACAGTATCAGCTATAGTCTTTCTCCTAATTGTCAAAATTAGATATCTTCCAATTGTAAATACCATTGTCAGAGTTATAAATACCATTAGTAAAGTTATAAATCGTATTGTCAAACTTATAAATATTATTAGAAAAGTGAATGCTAATTTGGTTTTTGCATATAAATTTACAAATGACATAATGAACCTCCTGCCCAATTTATCATTTTCAATATTCAGAAACTCAATTTTTCCTTTTAAAATTTAAATAGGCTTTTTTATCTTTCTCTCTTTAATTTTTTTATCTAAATTTATAAATGATAAATTTCATCTCCTACTTAATATATTATTTTATATATTTATATACCTATTTTACCATTTTTAATTGACATAATTTTTTTTTCTTTCTAAAATAGTAAGTTCACAATAGTGATTTGCACACGCCTTTTTATGAACGTTGATTATGAATTTCAACTTGTTCCTCAATCTCATATGGCGTCATTGACAAACTGGATCCAAGTCTTCATTCTCTCCCAAAATTCGCACCTAAAAGCGTGTCCGTGCTTACCACCTAAAACTGGACCATTCCCTTCTCTCTCTTTCGTTTTCAGCGCCACACTTCATTGAAACTTCTTCATCTTCATCTTCTTTGTGGATCACTCTGTTTTTGTCATACCCATTTGCAGAACACCAACCTGAGACATGATTCTTACACATACAACTATACTTTTTCTTCTCTTCCCATTTTTCTTCATTATCTGTTTCCATACTCTGTTCTCACATGCAGCGAGTTCCATCACCCTAGACAAATTGATCAGAGACGGACCAGACGGTGATACTTTGCTCTCAGAAGATCTCACTTCCGAACTTGGATTCTTTAGTTTGGATAATAACAGCTCCTTGAGATACGTTGGAATTTGGTACTATAGAATTCCTGGAGCAGCATTCATATGGGTTGCGAACAGAGACAAACCCATCGAAGGCAGAGTAGGGGTTATAACTATTGGGAACGATGGGAATTTGGTCATCTTCGATGGAGATAAGAATCAAGTATGGTCGAGCAACATACCGAACCTCAAGAATAAGACAGAAGCTGTTCTTCGAGATGATGGAAACCTTGTTCTTTCTACCAAGGATGATGAAGAAGAGATATGGAAAAGCTTTGATCATCCAACCGACACGTTTCTTCCAGGTATGACCATACCAGTGAACCCTTCAAAGGGTGAGATTCGACCTTTTGTGTCATGGAAATCTAGCACAGATCCTGCTCGAGGAAATTTCTCAATGGGAATTGATCCACGAGCATCAACCCAGATTGTGATTTGGGAGGGAGAAAAAAGGAGGTGGAGAAGTGGGTATTGGGATGGAAGAATATTCACAGGAGTTTCAAACATGACAGGAAGTTATCTCTATGGATTCAGACTCAACACTGATGGAAATGGAGAAAGTCATTTAGCTTATACCCCACTGGAGAACACAGAGAAGGTGAGGTTTCAGATAGGTTGGGATGGGATTGAGAGGCAATTCAAATGGAACGAGGGTGAGAAACAGTGGAGCAGAACACAGGAAGAGCCATATAACAAATGTGAGTTTTATAACAAGTGTGGGAGTTTTGCAGAATGCAGTTTGGTTGCTCCAATGAAATGTGTTTGCATAAGAGGGTTCGAGCCGAAGGAAGTGGACGAGTGGACTACAGGGAATTGGTCTGGTGGGTGTAAGAGGATGATGCCATTGAAGGCTGAGAGGAATAATAACAGTAATAATGCTAGTTCTGTTGCTGCAACAGAAGTGGATGTTGAAGAAGATGGTTTCTTGCAGCTACAATGCAGGAAGTTGCCTGATTTTGCGACCTTGGTCGGTTCTCAGGACAAGAAAGAATGTGAGAGTTATTGCTTGCAGGATACGAATTGTACTGCATATACTTCTGTTAATAGAATTGGATGCCTGATTTGGCATGGTGAGTTGCTTGATGTTAAGGACTTTGAAGATGGAGGAGGAAATACACTCTATATTCGCCTTGCTCATTCTGATTTAGGTAAGGTAAAATACTCTTGTAGGTATTTCTCTTTATATCGATCAAGTTTTATTTTAGAAAGGCAGTATATTTTCAATCTAGAAGAAAAGCTTAGGTATTTCTGTTGCTGATTATGCAAGTTCAAATTTGTCTTGGTGGGGTAAAATTATTTTGGAAAGGACTTATTGTAATCATTTAGTTCATCTTGAAGAAATTTCACCATCTCAACAGTCAATGGATCCATTGACTTCTCTTCTGCAGTTAATTTTATTGTCAACAAAAATTCATGAAAAGTAGCATGTCACTTTCTAATGTTAAGAATCTCAGACAATATGTTGCTAGTTCTTTGATAGTCACGCTGTGATTGCTGTATATGAATTCTGTTTCTGCAAATACAGGTGATGGGAAGAAGAAGATCAAGATTGTGACAATAATTGGCATTGTTTTGGGGTTAATCTGTCTTGGTATATTTCTTTGGCTGGTGTGGAGGTTCAAGGGAAGAAAAGGTAAAACATTCATTTCCCAAACTATTTTTCCCCCTTTGATGGAATAATATAAATATGCTTCTTGCTATTCAGCTCATGCATGTTTCTGTGCCTTTCTATCTGTTTCCGCCAGTAGCAACTGCAGCTTCCTGCTGTGAAACGAGCGATATTCCAGTTTTTGATGTTACAAGAAGCAAGAGTAGACAAGTTTCAGCAGAGTTTTCAGGATCAGCTGAACTGAGTTGGGATGGTCATGAACTAAGTGGACCAGAACTGCCATTATTCAATTTTAATTGTATTGCAATAGCTACAGACAATTTCTCAGAGGAAAATAAGCTTGGGCAAGGAGGATTTGGTCCTGTCTACAAGGTAAAACTGCTTCTTTTAGATTTCCTCTTTTAGGAATGTAAATTTGAATAAAATCTGATAAAAGTTTTCGTCATTCATTTTATTAGGGAATGCTTGGTGGCGGCGAGCAAATCGCAGTCAAGAGACTTTCAAGAAGATCTGGACAAGGTCTAGAGGAATTTAAGAATGAGATGATGTTGTTTGCCAAACTACAACATAGAAACCTTGTTAGACTATTAGGATGTTCCATTCAAGGAGAAGAGAAGTTGTTGGTATATGAATATATGCCAAACAAAAGCTTGGATCACTTTTTATTTGGTTCGTTTCTCTCTATTTTGACCAATCTTTTTATATTCTTCGTGTAATTTTAGAATTATTAGGTATTGAAAAAAACTAAGTACACAGTTTAGTGATGGATAGTTCGTATAAGTTTTTTTTTAATGCTTTTTGGTGTAGATCCTATCAAACAGCAACAACTAAACTGGAATAAGCGCTTTGAAATCATTGAAGGAATTGCAAGAGGATTGCTTTATTTGCATCGAGATTCAAGACTTCGAATAATTCATCGAGATTTAAAAGCAAGTAATATTCTTTTGAATGAAGACATGAACCCGAAAATTTCAGACTTCGGACTAGCTAGGATATTTGGAGGAGGCCAAAGTGAGGTGAACACGACCAGAGTAGTAGGCACATTGTAAGCATGCTTTCATTTTCCTTTTAAACAAAACATTTCACTTATAAATCCTTACTTGGAACTATAGATTAACCTCAATATAAAACTATATCCACTTGCAGTGGTTATATGTCCCCGGAGTATGCAAGGGAAGGTTTATTCTCGGTTAAATCCGATGTCTACAGTTTTGGGGTATTATTACTTGAGATTGTGAGCGGTCGCAAAAACACTAGCTTTCGTCATTCAGATGACTTGAGTCTCATAGGATACGTATGTAATTGCTATTCAAAACTATTTACAATTTTTTTGCCAACATGTGATATATCAATGATAAGTTCCTAAAATGTTTCTCTAAGTTATTGCATTGCTGAAAGTTATATGTTATATGATGGAATATGTGCAGGCCTGGCATCTTTGTAACGAACACAAAGCAATGGAGCTTGTTGATCCTTCGGTTCGCGATTCGATTATAAGGAACCAGGTTTTGAGATGCATACATATAGGAATGTTGTGTGTGCAGGATTCAGCAGCTCATAGGCCAACAATGTCTTCTGTGGTATTAATGCTAGAAAGTGAGGCAACGAATCTTCCTTTGCCAAGACAACCTCTGCTTACTTCCATGAGAAGAAGATCAGAAGATAGAGACTTTTACATGGAAGGTCTTGATGTTTCCTTGAATGAACTTACAGTTACAATGGTTGTAGGAAGATAGAACTATACTACCCTTTGTTGGTCTCGAGGGACAAACGAGACTAGGTTAGCTGAAGAACATTGTGGTACTTATGGAGGCATCTCTATAACTAAATGAAGTGGGAGTACTACTAGGGCATCTCCAGTCTTTGTTGTTGATCATGAGTTAGAAGCCTCGCCCTTGAATCGTGGATGATCCAAATCTCTTTCCAAAAATTTATGTATCAAAAGTACAAAATTCTTCCAATGCTTAATATAAGAAGTAGTTTTCGTTCTGAATAGAATACTTCAATCCATATTGTCTATTAAATTTATAATTTTTTTCACAAATTTTCCCTGTTTGGATTTATCCACTAGCATTTGGTGCTACTACTAACTATCAGTCTGGTTTACGGGAATGTAGGCTCAAAATAGAGGAATCTCGCTACCTCCAAGTAGTTATCGCGATTGCATACATAGGGCTCAAACAAGAGACCACTGGTTAAGCTGGAATTGCATGTATTAAAGTGGTTTTCAGCAATGAGTATAATTATTAAATAGGTATTTTGAGGAAAATCAACATATATTTATTACAAATAATTATTTAACTAAATTTTTTGTCTCTCAACTTTGCACCAATTTCGGTTTTGTGCCTCAACTTTGAAACATGAGGTTTTAATCCCTTAAGTTTATTTTGTTTAAAGCCATTAGTTCCTGTAGTTTTAGCAGTGTTAAATTTTCCAACATGGAACTAACACCATTAAATATGCTTATTCTGCGAGCTAACTAAACAAAATAGGCTAATGATGTATATACTGACCTAGATATATATTTTCTGTTAAAAAAAACCTATGCACCATCACCAACTCATCACCCCTGTACTCTCTTTACTCCAGATTTCTCTGAATAATCAGAAAAATTACTATGCTTCTACCCAGGATGTGAAGCTTCTCCCGTTGAAGTATCCTTATTCATTATATTCAGTTCCTTAATGGGAGTAGACTATTCCATAGTAATATCACGATTCTCACCCTTTCTCTTACTACTTGTTCTCTCATTCTCTCTCACCCAAACATCCAATCTTAAGTCTTGATTTAACAAAAATTAAATCTAAGCCGTTAAAAATATTAATCTAATAGTTAGAAAAAGAATAGGATGAATAAATAAATAAAGTAGAGCTGAACATGGTTGGCAAACTCTTAGGTTATTGTTGTATGGTTGTACTTCTTACTTCATTACCTCTTCTCAACTTCTAGCCTTTACCTCTTTTTGAGTATTGCAAGCTTCCCTCTATAACCTTGCATATCTCTACCGCTCTGTTGAACCTCTACAACTGCCTGGGAAGAATTCTTACATGATAGAATTAAGTTCACATATTAACTTCTCAATCATTCATCTCTCATCGTTTATATAATTCAAATACATGAAATAACAAGAGAGGCGATGCACTTGGCTAAGTGTGCATCAAAGGATTTCTTCTCGTACCCTGCCATATCACCAAAACTTAGCCTTGCATTCATTTCTGTATAAATGACAAATGCTTTTTGTAAAACTACTTAAGTTAAACTTCCCAAGTCCTGTAGGGTAACTTCTATGCCCTTTACTATCTCTTAACATCTTTCTTAAATGTAGGCAGTTCATGCTTACGTACCCTATAACACCTTACTTACGTACGTCTTAGGGACCATTTAGTAGCATTTAAAACCACTTATATAATCATTCAAGTTCAAATTCAAAATCTAGAAATTTCAAACTCATGGGTACTGTTCATGTTGTATTTTCATATTAAGCGATGAACTTTAAAAAATCATAATTAATTATAGAAAAACCGAAATGAAGTGGTTCAATAGGTTACACAAAGCTAACATACTGAACTTTGAGAGAAAAATAAATGTCAGCCCAAATGCTCAGCCAATTAGTACAGTATTGGCGTCAAAATGAAGCTTGACATGTTAACTAAATGTTGGTAAAATTTTATACATTTATTCTATCATTGACTATTTTTCATTGCATCATTAAGGTCACTGCCTCATTACAAGTTATTGTTCATAGTGATAAATTTTAACATCTATACATACATTCATCACATTACAATTATACTATCCAATCCTTAACTTCTTCTCATGCAACTTCATCTTCTTTCCTTATTCATTAACTTGATGAGATTGGGACATGGAGGGGTGAGATTTCTCAAGAAACCTTAGTAGCAAACGGAACTAAACAATTATGCATTAATGTTAATAATTTTTATGTATGCTTGTGATTGTTTTAACATAATGCATGAGCATGCTACCATGTCACACATGAAGTACAGTTGGCCAAAGTAATAATAGAAATAAACCATCTTTCAAATACATATATGCCACAACAATGCACAAAGTCATAGCACCATTGCACATCACATTCAATATATACAATTCTATATTAGTTTACTACCTCACATGCTTGACTTCTTGCTTCTTACTTCGCCTTGATATGTGACTATCTTCTTTGAGCACACAACTTAAATTCTAACATCATATAATTATTAATTCATTATAATCTCAATTCATTAACATTTCATAACATTAAACTCAATTAATCACTTAACAGCTAACTTTCACTATTTGTCGTTAATTTCCTTATCCTTTGAACTAACTTGTATCTTAACTTTACTCTACACAATTTTATCTTTTGAATCCATTTATGGACTTAGAATGTTGAAATTCTAGATGCTTCATCAAATCTCTATAGAACCAAAAAAAAAGCATATAATTCTTTCAAAAAGTCTCATTTTGATTATAATACTTCCGATACTTGTTCCTCTACTTTATCCCACACAATTTTTCATTTTAAAACCATTGGAAGTATTAAAATAGTGAAATTCAAATCAATTTTCATGCATGTGAAAAGTAATAGAGAAGACTCTAGAATTTAATCTTTAAATTCTAATGCTTCCAAGGTTCCAAACTTATTTAATCCTACTCAAATTCATCATCTAAATTCAATAGAAGCATTAAAACCATGAAATTCATCTTTCTTGGTCCTGTACAATGTGCAACGTAAGGAATTTTAATATAATTCCATAACTAACCATTAAATCTAGTTTATCTAAGTGTTAATTATATAATTCTAGCTTTAATTTATTCTTCCTCTAAATTTTCAAATTTTGGACAGCCAGCATACCGTGGGTAAAACTCATTTTCCTTCTATTTAAATCCTAAGTTCAGTCCTCTTAATTAAAGGAAAATAAGCTAGGACCAATAACTTACCTTGATCCCTTACATGCTTGATCATTTAGGCTCCTTGTTCTTGCTTTTCCTTTAGGTTTAAGTGGAAATTTTGGCATAGTTTCCCTATGGGCTTTGGGAGCATGAAAATGAAGAGAATGGAGGGGGTATTTATGTAAGGAATTGGAAGACATGCAGCGGAAATTAATTTAAAAATTTTTCCATTCCTTGCCAGGATCTACCATATGTGTTTAAGTCAAGTGGGAAGAAGCATTACCCTCAGTGTTTCTCAGCGACTTCCATAGCTTTTCTCCCCGGCTGGTGATCTCTTTTCGATCGTAAGGAGACGTCCACAGCTTCTCTCCGCAGCTTGTGCTCTCTTTTTGATCGCAAGAAGTCGACTCCTCAGGTCGTCTTCCTCTACTGGTATCCACACGAACAGCGTTCCAACCACAAACGACGTGCTAGCGTCTCCTGTCCCTCTAAGGCTTTCTCAAGAGTTCGTCCACTCTGTCTCTACTTCAGCAGTTTCTTATATGCAAACCTTTTCGTGTTATGTGTTGTGTTCAAAAACGTAGTTCCTAAAATCGGATATATAGGATGCTCTGCGTTTTTCTCAACCGAATTGGATTTTGGAATTAATCTATATTAATTCCGAATACAATATCACATATTGTATAATTTGATAAGAAACTAATTAAATAAATAATGTTTATATTATATCCGTCCCACATATTTAATTCACCTATTTATTTAATTTAAATAAAGATAAGATTGGACTGTATTTGATTTATTCTCATAAATCAAATTTGAGATATCCTATCAATTTGAATTTCAAATTCAAACGTGATAGAGATTTAATTTATCCTTATAAATTAAATCTTGTAAATATCTCTTATATAAGATATCCTATCAATTTGAATTTCAAATTCAAACGTGATAGAGATTTAATTTATCCTTATAAATTAAATCCTATATATCCCTTATATATAATATATATATACGAATTTATATATATATACGAATATAAATATAAATAAATATATACATCAACCCTGGATCATTCATTGAATCTAGACACGTCTTAGATTCAACGAATTTGGACATCATAGCTCGTGTTGGGCTATTTTGTGTGCCACCCTATAGGCCCATATGAAGTTGGCAGTAGGCCATTTGCTATACTGGCCCACAAGTGGCAAGCGGTCTCTAGCAAGACATAACGACTACCCAAATCATATTAGAATCGATAAACGATGTAACCTATTATACAACCATATCATGTTCCTTCTGCCACGCGATATTTTGGTCATGGATGAGGCATGGATAATGTCATCCTCCTATTCCTGACCGTTACTTTCTCGACCCCTGAGTAGTCTGACTATAGAAATGGAACTACCTTTCCATTACAGTATGGCCATATATTTCTCAGACTCACTCATCGAGGGGCCCAGTAATATCTCTCTACGAATGTGAAGGACAAATTTCATCTTGACCATTCACATTCCTCCGCATGAAAAACCACTAAACCCGAACATAGTCTTTATGATCACTCGGTCAAAAGTGACTTTTGACTAGGCCAAAGCTGAGCGTTTGTCATGTAGGAATCCATGATGATCTCAGGTCAAAGGGCATAGTGACATGGTTTGTATATGAGAGAAGATTATGATGTAACCCATGCAACTCTCTCATAGCGGGTCGGTCTAACACCTTGTACTCTTACATGTGCATATGACTTTGATTTATATCTCTATACATCTTCAAAGTCATATTGGTCTTATTTCATCTCTGCTCCTGCACAGATGACCGACTAGGGACATTTAGGATAAGATCATGAATTATCCAAAGATGTTCATCACAGTAAACATGCAAATAATATGATAACACAATTAATAAATTCATAAATCAATAATGTTCATAAGACAATGATTGGCCCCTAGGGCACGTTTTCCAACAAAATACTCAGTCTAACAATTTCAATGGTAGGAAAAACTTATACATTAGTTTTCATGACAGAATACATATTCTGGAATATTATAAAAATTAGGAACATAAAATAGTCTAGTTTTTGTGAAACTGCTCTAATCGGTACCGGACTAGACTGGAATTTTTCCTATTAGTATATCTACCTTTTTTAGCCAAACATGGCTCTAAATGATGTCATTCATGGCATCAAGCTAAGGCTTCTAGGGCAAGCTTGAGTTAAGGTGGAATATAGACTATTAGATCAGATAGTAATCAAACTAATCTTGGCCATTCATTTTCACTCAAGATTTTCTATAAATACCCCCCAAACCAGACTTGATTCGGCATGCATGGTACCTTAGGGAACCTCTGGCCAAATTTTATTTAAAGCAAGAAAGAAATACACAACTTGGAGCAACAAGCAAGGTAACTAGCTCCCTTGTCTTAGACTTTAATCTAGTAAGTTAGCTCTTGGTTTTAAGGGGTTTTTGTGACATATTTTCCTTGGGGGTACTGCTAGAAGTGCTGTTCATATGTGATAAGAATATGAGTTTTATGTTATGGATAGTTTACATAAGCTTAAACAAGTTAGAATCAAGTGGTATATTCTTGGAAATTCAAGTATGTATGTAGTTAGGGTTTTGTGTTCTTGGCTGCTACTGTATGAAACACTATTCATATGTTGGAATTTAATGATTTTGATGCTTCCAATGAGTTTAAAATGGAAAATTGTGTGGGGATAAAGTAGGAGAACAAGTATTGGAAGCATTGGAATCAAAATGTAAATTTTTGGAAAATAAGGGTGCACTTCGGTTCTGTACAGCAGCTAATGGTGTGTTTTGATTTTGGAAATTCTAGTTTCATATTTGGATTCTAAATGAAAAACTATGTGGAAATGAACCATGAGAATTTATTTTAGAAAGATGGAAGTATGAAACATAAAATTGAAAAAGAATAGTAGTGAAAACATAGTCTTGGAATTGTTTTAAAGTTGAGTTGTAACTTGATGTTACTTTGTAATGGCTAGGTTTTGATATTTGTGAAGGAAGGAAACTATGGGAAGAAGACTTTGTCAAGGATAGATAAAGAGGTAGCAAGAATACCTAACTATAGTTTCATGTTTGCTTGCTTGTTAGTTATGATGTTTGGTTGAGCTTGAGATTATGTCATCAAGTTGATAATGAAGTATGAATGATTGCAACTAATGTCATGACAATATGCATGTTAGAGTTTACTTATGTATTATTATGAAGTAGCTCCCATCTCATGTTAACATGTTAAGAATATAATTAATCATACATGATATTATAGTTTGTATGGCTTACGATTGAGATTTCCATGAAATCTCATTCTTTCCATATGTATAACCATGTTATAGGTGCTGGAACTTCTCAAGGAAAAAGGGTAAATATAGATAGTTGAACTTGTATAATAAGTCTTATTGGTTACTTTACACTATGGAAGGATATAATGAGATACATAGTGTATTATCATGTAGTTGTATTCTAAGGACGTGGCTTTGTGACAATGTTTATGATGCCTTAACCAACGGATTTGAATTTGAAATTTGGTATGATAATAGATAAGATACAGATATTTAAATGGACACTGAGAACGTCTCAATTGGTTAAGTATTTGATTTACTATGATTTTTCTAAGTTGGAGATAAAATCTGAAATTGAGATAAAGTGATCAACTGGAGGTAGTGACATTCCAACATTAATTTAATATAGCAAATGAATAATTTTGTATATGAAATTTTATGGGCTTAAAGAACATGTCTGGAGATTTAAATCCATAGGTAACACAATTTATTTGGAAATGAAACCAAAGAGAAATGAATTTTTAAAATTAAGGCAAAGAAACTGGAACTTCCATATTTACCAAATGAACAGTGTGTTTCAACAAATAAATTGATTTCATTGGGACAATGAAACCTGAGTTTTACATTTTTCCTTCAAATTTATATGAAATATATTTCATTCGAAATTATAATCACCCTATTTCAATTTTTATACATTTAATTATGAATTTTCAAAGTTAGGTACATGTTCTACATCACCAAATGAACAGTAACTATGAACAGTACCCAAGAAGCAATCTTTTGAAAATGCATGTTTCTAAAACAAAAGATCATGTAAAAGGTTCAAATGACTTCCAACTAAGTATAATTGATGTTGAAAATAAGGATATGACATTTTTTCACTTCTTAAGCTTATAACATTTACAATTTTGGGGTTAACAACTGTATTTGAAGCTAAATTTTCACTAATTATGGCTTGGACATCACTTATTGAATTAGCTAGTTTGACACATAGCCATTAATGTTTACAACTTTTGTTTCCTACCTTCATCCACCCATCTGAAATTAGGATGATCCCTCTATTATTTATTATATGTGTTAGAGTATGGATTCCTTTGTGGATATTGGTTCTATTTGCCTTGATAGATAGCTGATACATCTTCACAGCGTGTATGACAATTAACAGTAGTGTGCATAGGAGAATAACAAACCTGACAACTAGGAGCAAGAAGAGCTTGAAAGTATGAGCTTTGAACATGTGAATTACTTAGTTGAGTAGATAGATTATTGCTCTGAGCATTCATAGCATCAACTTGGAAAGACTAGCTTCTGTAATTTGGAGAAGGCCTTGCAGAAACTTTATGAACTTACTTAGCGTCATGGCCTTCATACTGCTGGTCATTGCTTGCTATCTACTCAATCAAGTTCCATGCTTCATCTAGAGTTAAATCACCAATGGAACCTCTAGTAGCTGCATCCATATTCTTTATGCATGCATAGCGTAATCCTGAATGAAAATACTGCACTAAATACTCACATGGAATATGATAGTATAGACATCTAGCTAGCAGCTCTTTAAATTTTTCCTAAAACTCATGGAAAGACTCTTGATCATACTGTTTTATAGCAAAAATTTCCTTCCTCAATGTGTATTAGAAGTAGGGAAGTATCTCTCTAAGAAAGCTATCCTCAAGTTATTCCAGGAGTCTAAGGCTTGAGGTGTATGATGTTGTAGCATATAAAATATTCCTTTGCCTTTCCTTCAAGTGTAAAATGGAATACTTGTGTCTACATAGCATCCATATCAGCACCTACATGTTTCATGGATGAGTAAACCCACTCATTGTATTCAAATCCTTGAAAGGATCCTCACTTGCCAATCCGTAAAACTTTGGTAAGTTGCATAATTAAGGACCTTTCAGCTTAAAGTTAACATCTAAAGTAGGACAAGCGCATAAAGGATCAAAGTTTGCATTAGATGAAGTGAGTTCTTTTATGCTCCTACATGCTCTTCTATTATTCATGTTATTCTCTCCATATTGCTCATTTTAATTATTCTTATTATGAGTATGAGCTTCTCCTTCATTAACATATTCCATGACAAAATGATTATCTAAGATAGCACCAGATGTAAATTCTATTTTAGTTGTAATAGATTCACCAAAAGAACTAGGCTCAACAATAGATGCAACACTGGCTTGATTTAAGATTTTAGCCTTCTTAATTTGCCTAACTATTATATTGATTTCTATATCCAAAGGAAAGAATTCATAGCTTCTGTTCATGCAAATCTTACTCAATAATGATGCAGGATATCAAATATATCACAGATACAGTAATTCCATAAATTAATATCAAATAATCGTAGTTTAAAACAGTCAAGTCGAGAGTAAAAGGTCACCAGGTCACAACTAATAATTACAGAGAATAGAGATGGCGACAAAAAATGAACTTTAGGTTGCGACTGTCAGTCACAGAGAGGAAAAATTCTAAATCAGGATTTTTGGTCGCAACAAAATGTCACTTTGGTTGTGACTAAAAATCACAAAGAGCAAAATACTTGAAATTTTCAATTCCTGGTTACGACTAATTGTCACTCAGTAGCGACTAAAAATCACAAAGAGTAAATCTGATTGAAACACTAATTTTTGGTTGTAACTAAGTATTAAATTAGTTACGACTAGAAATCATAGAGAAGAAAACTTGATGAAAAAATATTTTTTGTTGTGACTATAAAGTACTTTGGTCACGACTAAATGTAACAGAGAGTAAAATGAGTTGAAAACAAATATTTGTTTGTGACTAAATGTGTTTTTGGTCATGACTAAAGTTCATAGAGACACTCAAAAATCAATTTTAAGTACTTTGTTCATGACTAGAAAGGCTATTGGTCGTGACTAAACAAGACAAAACACTAAATTTTTGACTAAACAAGACAAAATACTTGGTCATCCTGTTAGTTGTCATATCCCCAATTTTCTGACCTGATGTACCTGTACAGTTTATCTACAATGGATATAAGATTCTTAGAATAAACTGTATCAAATTACGAAAAGAAAGGGAAGAATTAATAACTAAGAAAGAATAGGGACCAAAATGCAAATTGAAAGGTTTGAAGACAAAAGTTGAAGTACAAATAAAAGGAGGGACCTAAATGCAATTAATGAAAAGTTCAGGGACTAAAGTGCAATTATTTAAAAGTTAAGTGACCTAAATATAAATATGGAAAAGTTGAGCCAAAATAGGCTAAAAATGCCCAGAATCAGATCAGACCTAAATTTTACCAGTAGATAGACAAAAATATTTCGGTCGGTTTAACGCAACACAGAATTTTGATTTGAGGTCCTGATTAATTGATATAATTTTCTGAAGTAAGAAGGAATTATTACAGTATTTTTCAGATCTTAGAATCAGATGAGACCTTATAGAAATTCATATATTTAATATATGAATTTATAAAATTGAGAGATTCAGAAAAGGAATCCTATAGAAACCATACGAGATTTTACAATGAAATAAAATACCCTTTAAATACGATCGAGAGAGTTATATTGTAAATTTGGCCATAAAGGCAATACAGGCAATAAGCCCATAATAAGGCCCAAATGGCGCCATCATGAGCCCATTAAGGTGACTGGACAATTAAGTGGGCCAGAGACTAGAGTAGTCCAGGAAAAGTGCGAAATTATGAAAATGCCCCTAGATGCCCATACCATACCAGTAGTGGATGGAGGTCATTTTGGTCACTCTAGATAGGCTAAACACGTGTCATATAGTATAAAGAGGATTATTTAGAGCCCATATACACCCTGAGGCAGTATAAAGAGGTGTGAAATAACGATTTTGCCCTTATGGGTTAGTGGTATTTTGGTCATTTCTCAAGGGATGGATAGCAGATAAATATTCAGTATATCATTTTTAATGGTATGAGTGTAAGGAATTGGAAGACATGCAGCAGAAATTAACTTAAAATTTTTTCCATTCCTTGCGAGGATCTGCCGTATGTGTTTAAATCAAGTGGGAAGAAGCATTACCCTCAGTATTCCTCATTGACTTCCACAGCTTCTAGTCATGACGTTCACAGCTTCTCTTCGTGGGTCATGCTACCTTTCCGATCGCAAGAAGTAGACGACTCAGGTCAGCTTCCTCTACTGGTATCCACATGATCAACATTCCAACGACGAATGACATGCTAGCGTCTCCTGTCCCTCCAGGGCTTTCTCAAGAATTCATCCTCTCTGTCTCTATTTTGGCAATTTCTTATCTGCAAACCTTTTACAAATTCCCCTTTGGCCTTTCTGTGTTCTATATGTTTCAAAACATAGCTCCTAAAATCATATATATAGGATGTTATGCATTTTTCTCTACCGAATTGGATTTTGGAGTTAATCTTATATTAATTCTGAAATTAATACAATATCATATATTGTATAATTTGATAAGAAACTAATTAACTAAATAATATTTATATTAAATCTGCCTTACAGATTTAATTCCCCTATTTATTTAACTTAAAATAAAGATAAGACTGAACTATATTTAATTTATTCTCATAAATCAAATTTGAGATATCATATCAATTTGAATTTTAAATTCAAACGTGATAGAGATTTAATTTATCCTTATAAATTAAATCTTATTAATAACTCTTATATGAGATATCCTATCAATTTGAATTTTAAATTAAAACGTGATAGAGATTTAATTTATCCTTACTAATTAAATCTCATATATCTCTTATATATAATATATATATATATACGAATATAAATATAAATAAATATATGTATCCACCTTGGATCATTCATTGAATCTGGACATGTCTTAGATTCAATGAATATGGACATCATAGCTCGTGTTGGGCTATTTTGTGTGTGACTCTGTAGGCCCATATGAAGTTGGCAGTGGGCCATTTGCTATACTGGCCCACAAGTCGCAAGCGGTCTCTAGCAAGACATAACGACTACCCAAATTATATGAGGATCGTTAAATGATGTAACCTTTTATACAACCATATCATGTCCATTCTATCATGCGATATTTTGGTCATGGATGAGGCATGGATAATGTCATCCTCCTATTCCTGACCGTTACTTTCTCGGTCCTTAAGTAGTCTGACTATAGAAATAGAACTACCTTTCTATTACATTATGGCCATACATTTCTCAGACTTACTCATCGAGGGCCCCAATAATATCTCTCTACAAATGTGAGGGACAAATTCCATCTTGGCCATTCACATTCCTCCGCATGAAAAACCACTAAGCCCGAACATAGTTTTTATGATCACTCGGTCAAAAGTGACTTTTGACTAGGTCAAAGCTGAGCATTTGTCATGTAGGAATCCATGATGATCTCAGGTCAAAGGGCATAGTGACATGGTTTGTATATGAGAGAAGCTTATGACGTAACCCATGCAGCTCTCTCCTAGCGGGTCGGTCCAATACCATGTACTCTTACACGTGCCTATAACTTTGATTTATATCTCTATACATCTTCAAAGTCATACTAATATTATTTTATCTCTGTTCCCGCATAGATGACCGACCAGGGACATTTAGGATAAGATCATGAATTATCTAAGGATAGTCATCACAGTAAACATGCAAATAATATGATAACACAATTAATAAATTCATAAATCAATAATGTTCATAAGACAATGATTGGCCCTTAGGGCAAGATTTCCAACAACCTCCCACTTTCACTAGGTACAATCATTAATTTGGCTAATCCCTATTGACCTAACATGACGCTCATGCTTTGCCTGCACAAGCGGCTTTGTCAGAGGATCAGTAACATTATCTTCTCCTACTACTTTGCATATTTTTATATCACCTCTATTTTTGATTTCTCTGATGAGATGAAATCGCCTGAGTATATGCTTGGTCCTTTGATGTGACCTAGGCTCTTTGACCTGTGCAATGTTATTGGATCTGAGATGGTATGTATCACCCGTAGTTTCGTGATGAACTTCTTGATCCAAATGGCTTCCTTAGCTGCATCAGATACTACTATATACTCAGCTTCCATTGCAAAATCTGCTATAGTGCCCTACTTTAAGCTCTTCCAGCTTACTGCTCTATTATTGAGGAGGAATATATATCTAGACTGCCATCCTGGTCAGTTTGGAAACTTGCATCTGTGTAACCAGTTACACAGAGTTCGTCATCCAATCTACCATAGACTAAGAATAGGTCCTTAGTCCTTCTTAAGTACTTAAGGATATTCTTGACAGCAGTCCAATAGCCCTCACTAGGGTCCTATTGATATCTGCTAGTCATACTTAAGGCAAACGAGACATCCGGTCGAGTACATAACATGGCATACATGATAGATCCCATGGCCGAGGCATATGGAACTTTACTCTCACTGATCAGATATACTAGGACACATATCTTTGCTGAGGTGACTACCATGAGACATGGGTATAAAACCCCTCTTTGATTTGTGCATACTGAATCTATGCAGTATTTTGTCTATGTATGTACTCTGACAGAGTCCTAGAAGTCTTTTAGATCTATCTCTATAGATCCTGATTCCTAGGATGTAGGTGGCTTCACCCATGTCTTTCATCAAGAAAGACTTTCCTAACCAAGACTTGACAATCTGCAAGGTAGGAATGTCATTCCCAATAAGTAGGATGTCATCGACATAGAGTGCCAAAAACACAACTGTGCTCCCACTAACCTTCTTGTACACACAAGGTTCATTAATGGTTTGAAGAAATCCAAACTCTTTGACTACTTCATCAAAATGATGATTCAAACTCTGAGAGGCTTGCTTCAGTCCATAAATAGAACTTTGAAGCTTGCACACTTTACTAGAGTCCTCAGAACGCTCAAACCCTTCAGGTTGTGTCATATACACATCCTCAAGGAGCTTTCCATTAAGGAAGATTGTCTTGATGTCCATCTGCCATATTTCATAGTCATAATATGCTGTTATGGCAAAGAGGATTCTGATTGATTTAGCCATTGCAACTAGGGAAAAGGTCTTATCATAGTCCACACCATGAGTTTGAGTAAATCCTTTTGCAACCAGTTGTGCCTTGAAGACATTTACATTGCCATCCATGTCAGTTTTTTCCTTAAAAACCCACTTGCACCTGACAGTTTTTACACCTTTAGGCGGGTCGACTAAGGTCTAAACCTTATTGTTGTACATGGATTGCATCTCAAACTTCATGGCATTAAGCCATTTTTCAGAATTTGGTCCCACTATAGCTTCTCGATAGGTAGTCGGCTCATTATGCTCAATGAGCAACACATCACGACTATTAGAAATTTGAAATCCATATCTCTGAGGCTGAAGTCGTGTCCTATTAGATTTCCGTGGACCTTGCGTGACTTGAGGAGTCTCAACAACTTGTTGTGAGTCTTCTCTATTTTCCATCTGTAGTTTTGTGGTGTCTTGTGGCTCTCAAACTTCTTTGAGGTGTACCTTACTCCCACTGGTTCTTTTAGAGATAAATTCTGATTTGAGAAAGATACCATTTCTAACAACAAACACTTTATTATTAGCAGGGTTGTAGACATAATATCCCTTGGTTTCCTTAGGATATCCCACAAAAAGGCACTTTGAGGATTTTGGCACTAATTTGTCTAGGCTTGTTGCTTAACATAGACCTCGCATCCCCAAATCTTGAGGAAAGATAAACTAGGCGTCCTCCCAGTCTATATCTCATACATAGTCTTTTCAATTGCCTTAGATGGAACACGATTGAGTGTGAACGCAGCTGTCTCTAGGGCATGGCCCCAAAAGGAGGGCGGAAGATCTGTTCGACTTATCATGGATCGAACCATATCTAATAGTGTTTGATTCCTCCTTTCAGAAATGCCATTCCATTGTGGTGTCCCTGGATGAGTCAATTGTGAGGCTATCCCACAACTCCTAAGATGATCTATGAACTCTTGGCTCAAATATTCACTACCCCGATCAGATCGAAGGGCTTTAATTATTTTGCAAAGCTGGTTTTGTACTTCATTTTGAAATATTTTGAACTTTTCAAAAGATTCAGATTTATGTTTCATCAGATAGATATACCCATATCTGCTGAAATCATCTATGAATGTTATGAAGTATGAATAACCTCCTCTGGCATTTGTGTTTATCGGTCCATACACATTTGTATGTATGAGGTTCAATAAATTAGTGGCCCTCTCACTGTGCCCAGTGAAAGGTGACTTTGTCATCTTTCCTAACAAACAAGACTCGCAAGTGTCATATGATTCATAATCAAATGAGTTTAGAAATCCATCTTGATGGAGTTTGGAAATGCGTTTCTCATTTATGTGGCCCAGACGACAGTGCCAGAGGTATATGGGATTCAAATCGTTTGGTTTGACCCTTTTGGTGGTTATGGTATAGATATTTCCATGATTGGGTTGTTCCAAATTTAATATGTAATGATCAACATACAAATCACCATGAGCATAGAAAACATTATTACGATAAATAGAACATCTACTATACCCAGTAATGAAAGCGAAACCTTCCTTATCCAAATAAGAAAGTTAAACAATGTTACTACTTAAAGAAGGAACATAATAGCAATTGTTCAAAACTAACAAAAGCCCAGTGGGCAGAACTAATTCATAAGTGCCTACAGCTAACGCAGCAATCCTTGCTCTGTTTCCAACTCGTAGGTCAACCTCACCCTTTTTCAGCTTCCTACTGTCCTTTAGTCCCTGCACATTTGTACAAATGTGAGAACCACATGCAGTATCTAATACCCATGAGGTGGAAGTAGAAAGATGAATGTCTATAACATAAATACCTGAAGCGATAGCCCCGCTATCCTTCTTATTCTTTTTCAGATCTTCGAGGTAGAGTTTACAATTCCTCTTCCAATGACCAGGTTCATTGCAGAAGTAGACTCCTTCCTTCGGAGGCTTTGCCTTCTTTGGTGCAGGCTTAGTTTCGGGCTTGCCTGACTCTTTGGTCTTACCTGATGAGCCATGACCCTTCCCCTTGCCTTTGCCTTTCTTTTTCATACCCTTTCCTTTTTGAACCATCAAACTAGTACTGGGCTTCTTCTTAAGACTCGGCTCAGCAGTTTTAAGCATCCCATGCAGTTCAGAAATATATTTCTCCATATTGTTCATGTTGTAGTTCATGACAAACTGGTCATAACATTTTGGGAGTGAGTTCAAGATCAAATCCATAGCTAACTCCAGGCTCATGGGAAATCCAAGCCTCTCAAGGTGATCAATGTACATTTTTATCTTTAAGACATGATTACTGACTGATGCACCTTCAGCCATCTTGCAGGAATATAAGGCCTTAGTGGTCTCATACCTCTCTTGCCTTGCCTGTTACTGGAACATTTCCTTGAGATGCACAATCATCTCATAAGCCTCAATGTGTTCTAGATCTCTTTAGAGCTACGAAACCATGGTGGCTAGCATCAAGTATCCCATATCAACAGAGTCTTCCTTATGCTTCGTGTAAGCATCTCTCTGAGTTCTAGGAGCATTGGCCGCTTGCTCCTCATGAATGGGTTGATCTAGGACATGAACCTTTATTTCCTGCTTGAGAACAATTCTCAAGTTCCTAAACCAGTCAAGAAAGTTTGTCCCATTGAGTTTGTCCTTCTCAAGGACAGATCGCAACGATAATGTAGCAGTATTACTAGTTATCATGATTCTACAATTAAAATATGCAATTTAATTTAGCAATCTCCCACTAAATAAACAACCCTCAATGCAATAGTTAGTGAGCTAAGATCCATATTTGGCTCAAACTTAAGTCTGCTTTGGCAGGACGCTTACATTAAGTTATTTAGGTAGGTAACACCTTTACCAATTACATCAAATATAACTCTTAGATGTTCATGGGATCCTATCATCATATGATCTGTCATATTTTAATCCCATCTAATGCCTTGAGACTCAAAACCATTTTGTTAATCTCAATTAAGTCAAACAATAATAAACATGTGAGAGTAGCACCATTACTCTTACTTATCTCCCCAAGATAACTCAAAAGCACCCACTTTGGTGGAGTCCACAATTGAGCGATCCAAGTTTTGACAAGTGTTCATAAATTGACGGTATTATGACTTAAGATTTCATTTAGAGGGCTTAATTTAACTATCTGGTTTATAAGAATGCATGTTTCTCAGTTTGTATCTCATACAAGTAATATGCATATTTCTAATATAATCATAAGATGCATAATTTAAACGTGATACAATATGGCTCACCTATCCTAAGTCCCCTCAAGCCAATAAGAGGAGCTCTCTAGTAAGAAGAGGGAAATTACATATAGAAACCTTTTTTAACATTCGAGGGGAGTGAGATGAGAAGAGAAGATACATTGAGAGTATATATAGGAAGGCACAACACGTAGGCCATATTTAAAAATCAACATTCAGATTTAATTGATCAATATTCAGATTTAAAAATTTTATTTCATAAATAATCACGAATCTGAATTCAGTTTTCTTAGATTGATCAAATCTATGTTAATTGATCAAATCAAAATGTATCACCACCGATTTCAATTCCCTTTTAGATTCCTTTTATGTCATACATAACACGGATCCCTAATATGTCACACATAAAACACATATTATATGATCAGCTCTGACTAACACATATCATATGAATCAACAATCAAGCCTAACTTAAACACAAAACGGCATGGCTCTGATACCATTGTAAGGAATTGGAAGACACACAGTGGAAATTAACTTAAAAGTTTTTCCATTCATTGCCAGGATCTACCGTATGTGTTTAAGTCAAGTGGGAAGAAGCATTACCCTCAGTGTTCCTCAGCGACTTCCACAGCTTCTGGTCACGATGTTCACAGCTTCTCTCAGCAGCTCATGTTCCCTTTCCAATCGCAAGAAGTCGACGACTCAGGTCAGCTTCCTCTACTGGTATACACACAAACAACGTCCCAACTATGAATGACGTGCTAGTGTCTCCTGTTCCTCCAGGGCTTTCTCAAGAATTCGTCCTCTCTGTCTCCATTTTGGCAGTTTCTTATCTGCAAACCTTTTGCAAATTCCCCTTTGGCCTTTCTGTGTTCTATATGTTTCTATAAAAAGCAACTCCTAAAATCATATATATAGGATGCTATGCGTTTTTCTATACCGAATTGGATTTTGGAGTTAATCTTATATTAATTCTGAAATTAATACAATATCATATATTGTATAATTTGATAAGAAACTAATTAAATAAATAATATTTATATTAAATCTGTGTCACAGATTTAATTTAACTATTTATTCAACTTATAATAAAGATAAGACTGAACTATATTTGATTTATTCTCATAAATCAAATTTGAGATATCATATCAATTTGAATTTCAAATTCAAACTTGATAGAGATTTAATTTATCCTTATAAATTAAATCTTATAAATATCTCTTATATGAGATATCCTATCAATTTGAATTTCAAATTCAATCGTGATAGAGATTTAATTTATCCTTATAAATTAAATCTTATAAATATCTCTTATATGAGATATCCTATCAATTTGAATTTCAAATTCAAACATGATAGAAATTTAATTTATCCTTATATATTAAATCTCATATATCTCTTATATATAATATATATATATATACAAATTTATATATATATGGATATAAATATAAATAAATATATACATCCACCCTGGATTATTCATTGAATCTGGACATGTCTTAGATTCAATAAATCTGGACATCATAGCTCGTGTTGGGCTATTTTTTGTGCGACCCTGTAGGCTCATATGAAGTTGGCAGTGGGCCATTTGCTATACTAGCTCATAAGTCGCAAGCGGTCTCTAGTAAGACATAACGACTACCCAAATCATATGAGGATCGTTAAATGATGTAACCTTTTATATAACCATATCATGTCTCTTCTGTCAAGCGATATTTTGGTCATAGATGAGGCATGGATAATGTCATCCTCCTATTCCTGACCGTTACTTTCTCGTTCCCTGAGTAGTTTGACTATAGAAATGGAACTGCCTTTCCATTACATTATGGCCATACATTTCTCAAACTCACTCATCGAGGGGCCCATCTCTCTACGAATGTGAGGGACAAATTCCATCTTGACCATGAACATTCCTCCACATAAAAAACCACTAAGCCCAAATATAGTCTTTATGATCACTCGGTCAAAAGTAACTTTTGACTAGGTCAAAGCTGAGCGTTTGTCATGTAGGAATCCATGATGATCTTAGGTCAAAGGGTATAGTGACATGGTTTGTATATGAGAGAAGCTTATGACGTAACCCATGCAGCTCTGTCATAGTGAGTCAGTCCAACACCATGTACTTTTACATCTACCTATGACAATGATTTATATCTCTATAGATCTTCAAAGTCATACTAGTCTTATTTTATCTCTGCTCCTGCATAGATGACCGACCAGGGATATTTAGGATAAGATCATAAATTATCCAAGGATGGTCATCACAGTAAACATGCAAATAATATGATAACACAATTAATAAATTCATAAATTAATAATGATCATAAGCTAATTATTGGCCCCTAGGGCACGATTTATAACAATGAAAAGCCTAGATATTGATTTCTAGGACATAATACATATCCTGGTATATTATAAAAAAATTCAGAACAGAAAATAGTTCGATTGTTGTGAAACTCCTCCGATCGGTACCGGATTGGACTGGAATTTTTCCAGAACCTTCTTTACATGGGCAGCACGCCACCTAACCCTTTTAGGTGTCCCATGAGCTATCCCACATGTTGGAAGATGTGCCCTAGGGGCCAATCATTGTCTTATGAACATTATTGATTTATGAATTTATTAATTGTGTTATCATATTATTTGCATGTTTATTGTGATGACCATCCTTGGATAATTCATGATCTTATCCTAAATGTCCCTGGTCGGTCATCTATGTGGGAGCAGCGATGAAATAAGACCAGTATAACTTTGAAGATGTATAGAGATATAAATCAAATTCATAGGCACATGTAAGAGTACAAGGTGTTGGACCGACCCACTATGAGAGAGCTGATGGGTTATGTCATAAGCTTCTCTCATATATAAACCATATCACTATGCCCTTTGACCTGAGATCATCATGGATTCCTACATGACAAATGCTCAGCTTTGACCTAGTCAAAAGTCACTTTTGACCGAGTGATCATAAAGACTATGTTCGGGCTTAGTGGTTTTTCATGCGGAGGAATGTGAATGGTCAAGATGGAATTTGTCCCTCACATTCATAGAGAGATATTACTGGGCCCCTCAATGAGTGAGTCTGAGAAATATATGGGCATATTGTAATGGAAAGGTAGTTCTATTTCTATAGTCAGACTACTCAGGATCGAGAAAGTAACGGTAAGGAATAGGAGGATGACATTATCCATGCCTCATCCATGACCAAAATATCGCATGACAGAAGGGACATGACATGGTTGTATAAAAGGTTACATCGTTT
Source organism: Leucaena leucocephala (assembly GCA_037074615.1). Lineage (NCBI taxonomy): Eukaryota > Viridiplantae > Streptophyta > Magnoliopsida > Fabales > Fabaceae > Leucaena > Leucaena leucocephala. Next base: position 9,510,849 of record CM073550.1, read on the forward strand.
ATCGATCCTCATATGATTTGGGTAGTCGTTATGTCTTGCTAGAGACTGCTTGCGATTTGTGGGCCATTATAGCAAATGGCCCACTGCCAACTTCATATAGGCCTACAGGGTCGCACATAAAATAGCCCAACAAGAGCTATGATGTCCAGATTCATTGAATCTAAGACGTGTCTAGATTTAATGAATGATCCAAGGTTGATGTATATATTTATTTATATTTATATCCATATATATATATAAATTCGTATATATACATTATATATAAGGAATATATAGGATTTAATTTATAAGGATAAATTAAATCTCTATCATGTTTGAATTTGAAATTCAAATTGATAGGATATCTCATATAAGAGATACTTACAAGATTTAATTTATAAGGATAAATTAAATCTCTATCACGTTTGAATTTGAAATTCAAATTGATAGAATATCTCATATAAGAGATATTTACAAGATTTAATTTATAAGGATAAATTAAATCTCTATCACATTTGAATTTAAAATTCAAATTGACATGATATCTCAAATTTGATTTGTGAGAATAAATCAAATATAGTCCCGTCTTATCTTTATTTTAAATTAAATAAATAGGTGAATTAAATCTGTGGGACGGATTTAATATAAATATTATTTATTTTATTAGTTTCTTATCAAATCATACAATATATGATATTGTATTAATTTCGGAATTAATATAGATTAATTCCAAAATCCAATTTGGTTGAGAAATACGCACAGCATCCTATATATCTGATTTTGGGAGCTATGTTTTTTGAACAACACATAACACAAAAGGCCGAAGGGAATCTGCAAAAGGTTTGCAGATAAGAAACTGCTGAAGTAGAGACGAAGAGGACGAATTGTTGAGAGAGCCTTGGAGGGACAGGAGACGCTAGCATGTCATTCGTGGTTGGAACGCTGTTCGTGTGGATACTAGTAGAGGAAGCTGACCTGAGGCGTCGACTTCTTGCGATCGGAAAGAGAGCACGAGCCGCGGAGAGAAGTTGTGGAAGTAGATGAGAAACACTGAGGGTAATGCTTCTTCCCACTTGACTTAAACACATACGGTAGATCCTGGCAAGGAATGGAAAAAAATTTTAATTAATTTCCGCTGCGTGTCTTCCAATTCCTTTTACCACATGATGTCATAATTATTCTTTTTAGAAAAATTTAAATCCAAGATTAAATGTGAGCCTTTAGATCAAATAGTAACCAAATCAATCTTGGCCATCCATTTCAACCCAAATTTCTCTATAAATACCCCCTATTCAGAAAACTTTGGCATGCATGGTGAACCATAGGGAAACTCTTGCAAAATTTCCATTCAACCAAGAAAGAAGCAACCAAAGTGAAGTAACAAGCAAGGTAATCATCTCCCTTGATCTTGAGCTCTGTCCTAGCAAGTTAGCTCATGGTTTTAAGGGGTTTTCATGCTATATTTCCCTTATGGTTTCTGCTGGAAGTTCTGCTCATATGTGGTTAAAATATGAGTTTTATATTATGGATAGTTTAGACAACCTTAAACAAGCTAGAATCAAGTGGTATAAGCTTGGAAATTTAAGTATGTTTGGATTTAGGGTTTTGTGTTCTTGCTGGTCATATGATGGAATTTCATGATTTTGATGCTTCCAATGAGTTTAAGATGGAAAATTGTGTGGGGATAAAGTAGGAGAACAAGTATTGGAAGCATTGGAATCAAAATGTGAATTGTTGGAAAAAAAGGACATCCATTTTGGTTTTGTACTGTAGCAATTGGTATGTTTTGATTTTGGAAATTCTGATTTCATATTTGGATTCTACATGAAAAATTATGTGGAAATGAACCATGAGAATTTATTTTGGAAAGGTGGAAGTTGGAAACATAAATTAGAGAAAGAAAGGGAGCTAGTGAAAACCTAATCTTGGATTTGGTTTCAAGTTGGGTTGTAACTTGATATTATGCTGTAATGGCTAGGTTTTGAAATTTGTGAAGGAAGGAAAGCACTTCAAGAAGGTCTTGACCAAGATAGCTAAGAGGTAGTAAGGATACCTAACTATAACTCATGTTTGTTTAATTGTTTTGCTTGCTTGTTGATTATGGTGTTTGGTTGAGCTTGAGCTTATATCATCATGTTATAATGAAGTATGAATGATTGCAACTCCTTCCAAGTTATGACATGACAATATGCATGTTATAGTTTGCTTATGTACTATTATAAAGTAGCTCCCATCTCATGATAACATGTTAAGCATCTAATTATCATGCATGATAATATAGTTTGTGTAACTTGCTATTGGGATTTCCATGAAATCTCATTCCTTCCACATGCATAACTATGTTTTAGGTGCTGGATCCTCTCAAGGGAAGAGAGTAATTGTTGATGATTAAGTTTGTATAACAAGTTATATGACTTACATGATACTATGGGATGATATGCTAGTATGCATGGTGTATGTTTCTGTAACCCTATTTTGAGGCCGTGGTGATGTGACAATGTTTATGACATTTAAATCAACGATTTTTAGACTGAAACTTGGAATGATTAAAATTAAGATACATAGATTTAAATAAACATCAAGAACACCTCATTTGGAGAAGTATCCGAATTGTTTTGATTTTCCAAAGTTGGAAGTAAGATCTGGAATTGAGATCAAACGAGTGCTGAAAGGCAGTGACGTTCACGCAATGATTTCATATAACAAATGAACTAGTTTTTCTATGAATTTTTATGAGCTTAAATAGAACATCTAGAGATTCAAATCCATAGGTAAAATGGCTCATTTGGATAAGTAATCAAAGAGAAATGAATTTTTGAAGTTAAGCAAAGAAACTGGAACTTCCATATTTTTACCAAATGAACAGTGATTTTTAACCAATAAACTGATTTCATTTGGACCAGAAAACCTCACTTTCATATTTTCTCTTAAATATTTATGAAAGAGATTTCATTAGAAATTGGAACCATATTATTTTGATTTTTTTAAAATTAATTATGAATTTTCAAAGTAGGGTACATGTTCTAGAATTACAAATGAACAGTAAAAGTGAACAGTACCCACGAGAGCAAATCTTTTGGAAATGGATGTTTTCAAAGCAAATGATCATGTAATTGGTTCTAATCATTTTTAATGGAGTATAATTGAGGTTAAAAGTAAGGATGTGACAATTTGGTATCAGAGCATAGGATTTTGGCTTAGGAAATGCTTTGATTAGATTATTTATAAACTGATACATAAGTAAATATCTGCATAACTAACATAAAGTTGGTTATTGCAGGGTAAAGATGACTGAGTCTAGAACATCAGAGAATACAGTAAACCAAGGGAACCCAATACTTGAGGTATTTAGTTCAGATAGGTTAGGTTTAAACCCAGAAGTAGTAGAGGCTTTGGTATATGACCCAGAATATGGATTGCCTCCAGTAATCCATATTCATGATTCTAGCAGTGAATCAGAATTGGCCAGGTTAGATAGTTCTTCAGTTGGGTCAAATAGGACATATGAGTTATCAAATGAGGAACCTATTCCAGCCCTACCTATTAATGTGGTACCTCCTGAGGTAGCTAACCCTAATGGAGAGGGAGATATAGATCAGATGAATGATAGAGAGATGATAGACCCTCAAGAGGAATAATCTGATGTGGGTTACTCTTATGTTGGGGGTGCTACAGACCCTGTGCCTAGGTAGGCGGATGAGGTAGATGTTTCTAGAACGAGTCAAGTTCTTAAACTAGTTAATGTACCTGGACCCATCCATACAGATAATGTGCCTTAACCTAGTCATGTAGCTGATATACCTGGACCTAGTCAGAGACCAGACCCTACATATATTCCAGGTCCAAGTGGAACCAAGAAGTTAATGTACAGATATATCTGGGTAACTAATAGATAATTGAGTTAACCCCTGGGGAGGATATGGATGAAGAATATTTCAGGAAAGCTGTGGAACTCGCAAAGCAGCTATATGAGATAGGAAGAATGTTGATTATAGGTGTTGATCAAGAGAAGGGTTAGATCAGTATTTTGAAGAGGAACCCTTTGAGGATATCCATGATTGGATCTACATGGTAGGGGAATTTATTAGGATCCATTATGAGAAAACATAGTGTAATAGCTGTATGTATGAATGTTGCTGTAACCTATGTGCTTTTGACTAGTAATGACATAATACATGTATGTGTGTATGTTATGAAGAGTGTATGTAATGATGTTAAACTTGCTATATGCTATGTTTTGAATGAAATATAAAGTATATTAATTATAATATTCCTTTCCTATTTCATATTACGATAGTAAAACAAAATGGTAAGAACAATAAGAGGTAGTTCTTCGGGTGAACCTCAAAACGCCGGAGATATTAATCAGTTGATTCTAGAACGACTGGAACAGCAGCAGAAGCTGATAGAGGAAGTAAGAGCTGCTTAAGCAAAGAGTGAACAAGAAAGGGATGCTGCTATAGCAGCTGCTGTAGCAGAAGCGGTAGAGAACCTACAGCAATTAGAATCTGCTGGTACAGCTAATACAGAACTAGAGATAGTTCAACAGACAATAGAACAGCCAAGACAGACAGGACAGACAATAGATCCTACTGGTATTCAATAGTGGATGGCTAAGTTCTATAAGCATAGTCCTCCGATGTTTGAGGGAATGTTCAATATACAGAAAGCAGAGGATTGGATCAGTAGACTGGAGAAGATCTTCAAGGTACTAGGTTGTCTGTCTGAGAATAAAGCACATATGGCAATCTACCAGCTAGAAAGGGATGCTGACAGATGGCGGAAGAATGCAGAGCTAGTATTGCAGGCCAGACACATTCCTATCACATGGGAAGTGTTCCTTAAACATTTTATGAGAAGTATTTTCCCCAGTCAGTGCGGGATGAACGAGAAGCATAATTCCTTGTGCTGAGACAAGGAGAAAAAGAATCCTATGATGAATACTTAGAAAAGTTTATCCTTCTTTCCCAGTATTCCACTTACTTGCGATAGGTGGATGATGAATGATGAATGATGGAGAAGATGATCAGGGGATTAAATACTACTCTGAAGGATAAGATGACCCCCCAACAATATCATCAGTTCAATAAAGCAGTAGAGGCCTACAGAATTATTGAGAACAGCCTGAATCACCATATGCTAATAAAACCGGTGAGCAGAGAGACTGCTGCTCCTAAGAGACCTAACCAGAATAGAAATGTAGCCTGTGGCAGTGGCTATAACAAGAAAAGGAAAAGGCAGTGGCAGCAGAACCAAAAACCTAGCATAAGGAAGTACAGGGGCAACACAAATAATAGAGATCAGAGGTCTAGAGTATGTGACAAATATGGGAAGAACCATGGAGATAGACCATGCTTGATGGGGCAGAATGTCTGTTACACATGTGGGAAGCCTGGACATTTCTCCAGGAGTTGTCCTCAAGTAGCTGATGATCAAAGGCTACGCACTCAAGGGCGAGTGTTTGCAATGACAAGGGAAGAGGCATAGAGATCACCCGAGATGATCCAAGGTATCATCTATCTCAATAATCATGCTGTGATTGCTATGTTTGATTCGGGTGCAAGTCATTCCTTTATTTTTTATGAATGTGCTAAAGGTTTGGGCCTTACAATTAGTAAGCTGCATTATGCCATATGTGTCACAACCCTTACAAATGTTAAAGTAATTATATCAGATGTCTGCCTAAATAGTGTCATTCGATATGAATGTTGTTGTACTACTCTCGACCTAATATGCATGCCATTCCATGAGATTGATGTCATAATTAGATTAAATTGGTTTTCTGCCAATAATGTATGCTGGATTATAAGAACAAAACTCTAGTTCTTTGTCCACAAGCCCCAAATGTGAATCCAAAAGTAAAACTGAATTTCCTGATGGAGGCTTAAGCAGATAGATATTTACGAAAAGGATATCAGGGATATATGGTCTTCTTTTCTGTTCAAGAAGTGGAAGAATGAATTGAAGCAATTCCCGTGGTCAAAGAATTTCCCAAAGTATTTCCAAAAGAGATTCAGGGATTGCCTCCAGAACGAGAAGTGGAGTTTGCAATTGACATCGTACTTGGAGCTGGACCAGTATCTAAAGCCCCATATCGTATGGCTCCAAATAAGATGATTGAACTTAAGAAGCAGATAGAGGAGCTATTAGAGAAGGATTTCATCTGACCCAGTGTTTCTCCATGGGGTGCTCCAGTGTTATTCGTCAAAAAGAAGGATGGCAGTCTCAGATTGTGCATTGACTATCGAGAGTTGAATAAGATTACAATTAAGAATAAGTACCCTCTTCCCCGAATTGATGATTTGCTAGACCAGTTGGTTGGAGCAAGCTTATTCTCTAAGATTGATCTAAGATCAGGTTATCACCAACTCAAAATCAAAGTAGATGATATTTCAAAGACTGCATTTAGGACTCGATATGGCCATTTTGAATTTCTGGTAATGCACTTTGGTCTGACTAATGCGCCTGCAATTTTTATGGATTACATGAATAGAATCTTCAGGCCTTATCTAGATCAGTTTATGGTAGTTTTCATTGATGATATCATAGTGTACTCCAAATTTGTCATAGAGCATGAAGAGCATTTGAGGTTTGTTCTTAGTACTCTTAAAGAGAAACAACTCTATGCTAAGCTTAGTAAATGTGAGTTTTGGCTGCAAGAAGTCAAATTTCTCGGTCATGTCATATCCCATGAAGGGGTAGTTATAGATCCTAGCAAAGTTGAAGCAGTACTAAGCTGGGAACAACTAAGGATAGTGACAGAGATCAGAAATTTTCTGGGTTTAGCAGGGTATTATAGAAGATTTATTAAGGACTTTTCTCGAATTGCTCTACCATTAACCAAGCTGACTAGAAAGAATCAGCAGTTCAAGTGGGATAAGAAGTGTGAGGCCAGTTTTCATGAACTAAAGCAGAGATTAACCACGACTTATGTGCTGATTATTCCATACCCAACTCAGACTTATGTAGTCTATACTGATGCTAGCAAGCAGGAGTTGGGATGTGTGTTGATGCAGCAGGGACGAGTGGTAACCTATGCTTCTCGGTAGTTGAAGCCACATGAAAAGAATTATTCCACCCATGATCTGGAGCTGGCAGTGGTAGTTTATGCTCTCAAGATATGGAGGCACTACTTGTATGGAGCTACCATAGAACTGTACTGTGATCATAAAAGCCTGAAGTACCTGCAAGATTAGAAAGAATTAAACATGAGGCAATGGAGATAGATGGAATTTTTGAAGGATTATGATTTCCAGATCAAATACCATCCAGGAAAAGCTAATGTAGTGGCCGATACCTTGAGCAGAAAGGTGGTGCAAGTTGCTAGTCTCATGATCAAAGAGCTAGAACTGATAGAAGATGTTCGAGATTGGAGTCCTCTGTATCAAATACAGACATCAGAAAGTTCTTATGGAGGAACGTAGATTAAAGCTTTTATTGAGATGAGATAAAATAGGCTCAGGAACAGGATAGGCTCGCTGAGATTTTTAAAGGTAAGTTGGAAATAGGGGAAACTAAAAATTTTGATGTGTCCCAAGATGGATTACTACGATTTAGGGGATGACCATATATTCCCAATGCAATAGGATTGAGAGAGAAGATCCTAGAGGAGGCACATAAAAGCAAGTATACAGTACACCCAGGTATGACCAAAATGTATCATGATGTTAAGAGTTTATTTTGGTGGCCTAGATTGAAGAAAGATGTTGTAAATTATGTGTCCAAATGTTTAACATGTCAAAAGGTGAAAGTTGAGCATCAGAAGCCAGCAGGGAAATTACAACCATTAGAGATACCCGAGTGGAAATGGGACAGTATTGCCATGGATTTTGTTGAAGGACTGCACATGACTCCTACTAAGCATGATGCTATATGGGTAGTAATTGACCAATTAATGAAGTCGGCTCATTTCCTGGCAATCAATAAAAGGGATTCTCTGGAGAAGCTGGCAAAATTGTATGTAAAAGAGATTATTAGACTACATGGTATTCCCAGTAGTATCATTTCTGACAGAGATCCTCAATTTACATCAAACTTTTGGTGAGCTCTACATAAAGAAATAGACACTACTCTTAGATTTAGTATAGCCTACCATCCTCAGACAGATGGTCAATCTGAGAAAATGATCCAGACGCTCAAGGATATGTTGAGAGCTTGTGTCTTGGATTTCAAAGGGAGTTGAGATGTCTATCTGCTGTTGATAGAGTTTGCCTATAACAATAGTTATCAGGCTAGCATTCAAATGGCTCTATTTGAAGCGCTGTATGGATGGAAGTGTAGATCTCCCTTATGCTGGGTGGAGTTGAGTGAAATGAGGATGTTTGGTCCTAATATAGTAGACCAGACAACAATACAGATTGATAAGATCAGAAAAAGGTTATTAACGGCTCAAAGCAGACAGAAGAGTCATGCGGATGTTAGAAAGAAGCCGTTGGAGTTTGAAAAAGGAGAGCATGTATTCCTTAAGTTGACTCCAATGACAGGAGCTGGACGATCGATCAAAGTGAAGAAGTTGCACTCTAGATACATTGGGCCATTTCATATCCTCTCAAGAGTAGGATCAATGGCTTACAAATTAGCTCTTCCTCTGCATCTCAGTAAGATTCATGATGTGTTCCATGTTTCCCAGTTAAAGAAGTATGTTCCAGATCCATCATATGTGATTGAGCAGGATAATATTGAAATGTGAGATGACCTGACTTATGAAGTTAGACCAGTACAGATTGTAGATAGAAAGGTCAAGTAGTTACGAAATAAGCAGATCCCTCTAATTAAGGTGGTCTAGAAGGGATTAATAGAGAGTGAAGCTACCTAGGAAGCAGAGGGAAGGATGAGAGAAATATACCCTGAACTATTTCCTTAATGTATATGTAATGCAAATTTTGAGGACAAAATTTATTTTAAGGGGGAGATAAATGTCATATCCCCAATTTTTTGACCTGATGTACCTGTACAGTTTATCTGCAATGGATATAAGATTCTTGCAATAAACTGTATCAGATTGAGAAAAGAAAGGAAAGGATTAATAACTTAGGAAAGAATAGGGACTAAAATGCAAATTGAAAAATTTAAAGACAAAAAGTTGAAGTACAAATAAAAGGATGGACCTAAATACAATTAATGAAAAGTTCAGGGACTAAAGTGCAATTATTCAAAAGTTAAGTGACCTAAATGTAAATATGGAAAAGTTTAGCCAAAACAGGCCAAAAATGCCCAGAATCATATTAGACCCAAATTTTACCAGTAGATAGACAAAAATATTCTGGTCAGTTTAACGCAACACATAATTTTGATTTGAGATACCGATTAATTGATATAAATTTCTGAAGTCGGAAGGAATTATTATAGTATTTTTCAGATCTCAGAATCAGATGAGACCTTATGGAAAATTCATGTATTTAATATATGAATTTATAAAATTGAGAGAGTCAGAAAAGGAATCCTATAGAAACCATATGAGATTTTATAATGAAATAAAATACCCAATAAATAGGATCGAGAGAGTTGTATTGTAAATTGGGCCATAAAGGCAATACAGGCAATAAGCCCATAATAAGGCCCAAATGGCGCCATCATGAGCCCATTAAGGTGACTGGACAGTTAAGTGGGCCAGAGACCAGAGCAGTCCAGGAAAAGTGTGAAATTATGAAAATGTCCCTGGATGCCCAAACCGTACCAGTAGTAGATGGAGGTCATTTTAGTCACTCTAGACAGGCTAAAAACGTTTCATATAGTATAAAGAGGATTATTTAGAGCCCATATATACCCTGAGGTAGTATAAAGAGGTGTTAAATGACGATTTTGCCCTTATGGGTTAGTACAGTGCAGGAAAGGACACCAAGGGTATTTTAGTCACTTCCCAAGGATGGATGGCAGATAAATATTCAGTATATCATTTTCAATGGTATGAGAAGCCTAGAAATTGATTTCCAGGACAAAATACATATCCTGGTATTTAGAGCCCATATACACCCTGAGGCAGTATAAAGAGGTGTGAAATGACGATTTTGCCCTTATGGGTTAGTATAGTGCAGGAGAGGACACCAAGGGTATTTTGGTCATTTCCCAAGGGATGGATGGTAGATAAATATTCAGTATATCATTTTCAATGGTATGAGAAGCCTATATATTGATTTTTAGGACATAATACATATCCTGATATATTATAAAAAAATTCAAAACAAAAAACAGTCCGGTTATTGTGAAACTGCTCCAATCGGTACCAGATTGGACTGGAATTTTTCCAAAACCTTCTTTACATGAGCAGCACGCCACCTAAACCTCTTAGGTGTCCCATGAGCTGTCCCACATGATGTCATAATTATTCTTTTTAGAAAAAGTTAAATCCAAGATTAAATGTGAGCCTTTAGATCAAATAGTAACCAAATCAATCTTGGCCATCCATTTCAACCCAAATTTCTCTATAAATACCCCCTATTCAGAACACTTTGGCATGCATGGTGAACCATAGGGAAAGCCTTGCAAAATTTCCATTCAACCAAGAAAGAAGCAACCAAAGTGAAGTAACAAGCAAGGTAATCATCTCCCTTGATCTTGAGCTTTGTCCTAGCAAGTTGGCTCATGGTTTTAAGGGGTTTTCATGCTATATTTCCCTTATGGTTTCTGCTGTAAGTTCTGCTCATATGTGGTTAAAATATGAGTTTTATGTTATGGATCGTTTAGACAAGCTTAAACAAGCTAGAATCAAGTGGTATAAGCTTGGGAATTCAAGTATGTGTGGATTTAGGGTTTTGTGTTCTTGCTGGTCATATGATGGAATTTCATGATTTTGATGCTTCCAATGAGTTTAAAATGGAAAATTGTGTGGGGATAAAGTAGGAGAACAAGTATTGGAAGCATTGGAATCAAAATGTGAATTGTTGGAAAAAGGGACATCTATTTTGGTTTGGTACTGTAGCAATTGGTATATTTTGATTTTGAAAATTCTGATTTCATATTTGGATTCTACATGAAAAATTATGTGGAAATGAACCATAAGAATTTATTTTGGAAAGGTGGAAGTTGGAAACATAAATTAGAGAAAGAAAGGGAGCTAGTGAAAACTTAGTCTTGGATTTGGTTTCAAGTTGGGTTATAACTTGATATTATGTTGTAATGGCTAGGTTTTGACATTTGTGAAGGAAGGAAATCACTTCAAGAAGGGCTTGACCAAGATAGCTAAGAGGTAGCAAGGATACCTAACTATAACTCATGTTTGTTTAATTGTTTTGCTTGCTTATTGATTATGGTGTTTGGTTGAGCTTGAGCTTATATAATCATGTTATGATGAAGTATGAATGATTGCAACTCCTTGCAAGTTATGTCATGACAATATGCATGTTAGATTTTGCTTATGTACTATTATGAAGTAACTCCCATCTCATGATAACATGTTAAGCATCCAATTATTCATGCATGATAATATAGTTTGTGTAACTTGCTATTGGGATTTCCATGAAATCTCATTCCTTCCACATGCATAACTATGTTTTAGGTGATGGATCCTCTCAAGGGAAGAGAGTAATTGTTGATGATTAAGTTTGTATAACAAGTTATATGACTTACATGACACTATGGGATGATATACTAGTATGCATGGTGTATATTTCTGTAACCCTATTTTGAGGCCATGGTGATGTGACAATGTTTATGACATTTAAATCAACGATTTTTAGACTAAAACTTGGCATGATTAAAATTAAGATACATAGATTTAAATGAACACCAATAATGCCTTATTTGGATAAGTATCCGAATTGTTCTGATTTTCCAAAGTTGGAAGTAAGATCTGGTATTGAGATAAAACGAGTGCTAAGAGGTAGTGACATTCACGCAATGATTTCATATAACAAATGAACTAGTTTTTCTATGAAATTTTATGAGCTTAAAGAGAACGTCTAGAGATTCAAATCCATAGGTAACACAACTCATTTGGATAAGTAATTAAAGAGAAATGAATTTTTGTTAAGCAAAGAAACTGGAACTTCCAGATTTTTACCAAATGAACAGTGATTTTTAACCAATAAACTGATTTCATTTGGACCAGAAAACCTCAGTTTCATATTTTTTCCTCAAATATTTATGAAATAGCTTTCATTAGAAATTGGAAACACATTATTTTGATTTTTTTAAAATTAATTATGAAATTTCAAAGCAGGGTACATGTTCTGGAATTACAAATGAACAGTAAAAGTGAACAGTAGCCCCGAGAGCAAATCTTTTGGAAATGGATGTTTTCAAAGCAAATGGTCATGTAATTGGTTCCAATCACTTCTAATGGAGTATAATTGAGGTTAAAAGTAAGGATGTGACATTAGTACTTTGCCATTATTTTGATTGACTAAAGGGTGGTAACCCAATGCATGTTTAAACTATAATGTTCAACATATATACTGTGGAGCTTCCTTAGACCTATATGTTTACTTATTCCTATTAGAGAAAGTCGTTATAAGCCACAAACAGAATTTAAAGGGATGGTTGGTTGGCTAGAGAGTTGATAAGGCCCATGAAAATGGTACTAGTATATGTAAACAATCTTGGGAAATTATCAATAATGATTACCAACTGTGTAAAGATCACTTAATCATGTAGTTTAAAGTTTCCTAGAGATGAGGATACGGTATATTGGAATCATAGTGGATTCCAAAGGATCAAAGTATATCCTAATATGGGTAGCAAAGATATTGTTCTAGTGTTACAATAGATCCTAAAGAGACTAACGGTAGATCAAACTAGATCCCAAATATCGCAGTAGAATTAGCCTAAGAAAAGTTGTTGAGCTATATGTAAAAGGATAAATTATCCCTTTGGGAAGATGATGACCAAGGATTTGGTGAATTGCTGTAGTTGTGTTAATTAATACAAAGAAATTACCCATTATTGTGTTCCAACTAACTTTATTATTGATTAGGCTGAGTAAAATTCTCTTTTAATTAACAAAAAGAAGACAAGGATTAGTTAGAATTATAATTTATGAACAAGAAGCAATTAGACTAGTTTAGATGTGAGAAAAAACCCATATGATATGAAATCGGACTGAGTATTGACATACAAATCCCCATAAGATTATGAATGAAGCTATAAATGAGGTTATAGATGAGAATGGGAATGAGAAATAGGATAGCACTAGGAAGGTGATAACTATCATTTTAATTATCAAACAAAACTAAGCTAACTAATAGTAAAGTGGAGGCTAACGTAGGTCAATTCACAAAGAGCCTAGATGGATGCTAAGGTACCTAATTAGTCTAATAAACCATAAATAAACAAGTTAATTAGATGATGTGTGATAAGATATTATCTAACTTCTAAAAATAAATCCTATGCTATTGTTTATGCTTTTATGATGATGAGATAAATGAATGACAAGTGTGTTCCCTTGGACATTACCTTACCTTCATTATCCATAAAATATGATAAGTTAATTAGTTAATTTAGAATATGTAAGCTAGGAACTCACCAGTTAAATCTCAATCAAGGCTATAACTCGCAAACATTTAATAGAGATTATGAATCATTCAACTCAGAGATAGAAGAAGATGAATTAACATATACAACTGTACTCTATTTTATGATTACTCTAATTAACCACAACCATGTCCAACTTAATACAAGGATGAAAATCAATTAAAGCATCAATTATGTAAAAATAAGAATCCCAACTTGGTTCCCTACTTCTTTATCATCTACTAACTCTAATTGAATCAATAAACTAGAAGTAACTACATCAACTCGATAAAATTAAATTTGACTTAAGACACAATGAAACTCCCTGTTTAGCTCAAGGATTCTAGTTTAGCATCATCTACAAGAGAGCATAATAGCTTAGCCTTGCATTATCGTCTGAACTTTAGTAGCAATAGAAAACACATCAACAATCATGGTGAATGTGGAAGAAGAAGATGAAGAAATAGCTGAACTTTCCTCTGGTTCGATTGTCTAGAATAGAGGAAAGTTATAGATGAGAGAGAATAGAAATGGAGATATAGACAGAGAGGAAGAATGTCATGAAGGTGTGAGTTGAATGGAGTGAAAAGTGGTATGGAGTAAAGATTGGATGGATAATGTGCATATAGGATTTGAGTGTGAAATATACGTGAAGTGTTATCTACATTAGCTCCTTCTTCAATGCTAATGATAGGGCCACATATAGAAGTATGGGTGAGTGAAGTAGAATGAATGGATTGAATGGCAGCTATATGAATATATTATAGAACATGTGTGAATCTCCTACTTGCTTCTATTCAGCACCCTGTCCATGTGATTCAGTTAGCCCACTTGTTCCTATTTACCATGTGCTTAAATTTGTTATCATCTTCTTCAATCCAGCACATGTCTAATTTCTTGTCCAGCTATCAATTGATCTAATCTATTGATTGATCACTGCACCATGGAAATTTAATAGATTATTTATTCAATTAATCACTAAAATCAAATCAGTTAATTTCCACTTGTTCCATTTTAATTTTATTTATTAATTGTTCATCATATTGGTAAATGGGGATAAAATCAATGATAAAACTCCCTTTAAACATACTAAACATCACTACAAATATGAGTTTATTATAAGGTACCCAGAATAATAGACAATCTCAACAAGATAATTAGTTATAATATGATTACGATTACTCAAGTATTTCTAGAATCTTGTGAATACATTACTCAAGGTCATTTCTCATGGTAGTGTTATGCCAATTACTGAAAATGAGGTGCTACTAGTAATATAATAGCTTAATTACACAATATTCTATTTCTTTGCGATGAACATGATAGATATGGCAAAGAAAGAGAACACTCTCAAAGTAGAGCTAGATCTAGATTGTTATTCAGATAGAGCCAAATTCACATGAGAGAAAATGAGAAGTATTATATATTACTGTAGCATGATTCAGTTGCATATAGCAATTAAAGGTGGCCAGACCATAATTGCACAATAACTGCCTATGGCAAGCAACAAAGAGAAAGAAACCTGATATACCACTGAAAGGAATTGGAAGACACACAGCGAAAATTAATTTAAAAGTTTTTCCATTCCTTGCCAGGATCTACCGTATGTGTTTAAGTCAAGTAGGAAGAAGCATTACCCTTAGTGTTCCTCAGCTACTTCACAGCTTCTAGTCACGATGTCTACAGCTTCTCTCCGCAGCTCGTGCTCCCTTTCTGATTGCAAGAAGTCGACGACTCAGGTCGGCTTCCTCTACTGGTATCCATATGAACAGTGTTCTAACCACGAACGATGTGCTAGTGTCTCTTGTCCCTCCAGGGCTTTCTCAAGAATTCGTCCTCTCCATCTCTATTTCGGCAGTTTCTTATCTGTAAACCTTTTACAGATTCCCCTTCGGCCTTTCTGTGTTCTATATGTGTCTATAAAATGTAGCTCCTAAAATTAGATATATAGGATGCTATGCATTTTTCTTTCTCTCTACCGAATTAGATTTTGGAGTTAATCTTATATTAGTTCTGAAATTAATATAATATAATATATTGTATAATTTTATAAGAAACTAATTAAATAAATAATATTAAATCCGTCCCACAGATTTAATTACCTATTTATTTAACTTTAAATAAAGATGAGACTAAACTATATTTGATTTATTCTTATAAATCAAATTTGAGATATCATATCAATTTGAATTTCAAATTTAAATGTGATAAGGATTTAATTTATCCTTATAAATTAAATCTGATAAACATCTCTTATATGAGATATCCTATCAATTTGAATTTCAAATTCAAACGTGATAGGGATTCAATTTATCCTTATAAATAAAATCTTATAAATATCTCTTATATGAGATATCCTATCAATTTGAATTTCAAATTCAAACGTGATAGGGATTTAATTGATCCTTATAAATTAAATCTATATATCTCTTATATATAATATATATACGAATATAAATATAAATAAATATATACATCCACCCTGGATCATTCATTGAATCTGGACATGTAACCTTTTATACAACCATATCATGTCCCTTCTGTCACGCGATATTTTGGTCATAGTTGAGGCATGGATAATGTCATCCTCCTATTCCTGACCGTTACTTTCTCGATCCCTGAGTAGTCTGACTATAGAAATGGAACTACCTTTCCATTACAGTATTCTCATATATTTCTTAGACTCACTCATCGAGAGGCCCAGTAATATCTCTCTATGAATGTGAGGGACAAATTCGATCTTGACCATTCACATTCCTCAGCATGAAAAACCACTAAGCCCGAACATAGTCTTTATGATCACTCGATCAAAAGTGACTTTTGACTAGGTCAAAGCTGAGCGTTTGTCATGTAGGAATCCATGATGATCTCAAGTCAAAGGGCATATTGACATGGTTTGTATATGAGAGAAGCTTATGACGTTACCCATGCAGTTCTCTCATAGCGGGTCGGTCCAACACCTTGTACTCTTACATGTGCCTATGACTTTAATTTATATCTCTATACATCTTCAAAGTCATACTGGTCTTATTTCATCTGTGCTCCCGCATAAATGACCGACCAGGGACATTTAGGATAAGATCATGAAATTATCCAAGGATGGTCATCACAGTAAACATGCAAATAATATGATAACACAATTAATAAATTCATAAACCAATAATGTTCATAAGATAATGATTGGCCCCTAGGGCATGATTTCCAACATAAACTCCTGAATAAGAGATAGGATAAGTGAAGTCTTGATAAATGAGATGGGCTACTGGACATAGTCCAGAGAATTATCTATTGAGTTATTAACAAAATAGAGTAATTAACTTTATAATTTAGTCCATTGATTTATATCTTTCAAAAGAGTCACAGTTGGTCCTAATATGATTCATAAGAGAGTGATATCCTATAATCTGACAGTTCTTAAAAGGGCTTAGGGCGACAACGGGTGATTTCGAGTTGCGTAATAACCTACCCTAGGGACAGGATAACATGAGTCATGAAGAAGAGGAATAGGACAACTCAATATCTCTCTCAGAAGACAATAATCAAGGATAGGTGTTGATTAACGCATACATATAGAGTATCAATAGTGTTTCTAGTTAGCCATAAGACTAGACTTAGTCTTTTCTTAAACAAAGATGGAGTCCAAGTATAAATCTGAGTATTAACATTCGAAAGATTGTAGAGATATACCTAAGAAATAAATAAGAAAATGCCAAATGTATTGAAAAGAGACTAAAATATATGTATGGGTTAGATAGACCTAGAGAAGAAGGTCTATGGCAAAGTAAAGTTAGAAAACAATTATATGAGAAAGAGTATGTTAGTGTTGAAAGCCATTTGACATGTAACCTATCCCTAATCCAACAGCATACTTAAATAAGAGGTGCTTAGGCCATAGAAGTTTAAAGAAAGGTTACTACTGGGAAATACAGTGTTGAATCACAAAGTTAGAAAGATATTATAAAATAAAAAGAAAAAATAGCATATGTGCTCAGTAGAGAAAATAAGGGACACTACTATTCCACTGTATCAGTTACAGATAGAAGAACTATCAAGAAAGAAAGAGATAGTTAGATAAGGGACACAAAGTTAGAAGGATATTCTGAAATAAAAAGAAAGAATATCATAGGTGCTTAGTACAGAAAATAAGGGACACTACTATTCTATTGTACTAGTTCTATATAAAAGAACTATAAAGAAAGATAGAGATAGTTAGATGACAAGTATTTCCTTGTACTAGTTATAAGTAGAAGAACTGCAGAGAGAAAAGACAAATAGATAGAAAGAGTTAAGAAAAGTTAGAAACAATTATGAAAGGGAAGGGTCTAGAACCCTTATGTAAGATTAACATGAAGAGGATTTAAAAGGAAATATTCAGATTATATTTGTATTTCAGGAAGTTAAAAAGGTGAGAGAAAAATCCTCCTCAAAAGTTGACAAATTTATAAGTAAAAAAAGTTAGATTTATGGTATATAGAGATACGTCATGATACAGTAAGATACTACAAGATATGCCATGATAGGCCAAGATACGCCATGATATGTCATGATACAACTTGAGAAACACATAATGAGATACACAGTGAGAATTTTGTATTGAGAAGTATAGTAAGGAGTGGCTTTGTAACATACTCTATAAACAAATAGAAAGTCTTCCATTGGGCTAGAATGATTGAATCAATTTCTATAAAAGTAATAACGAGTAAGAGCTTACACTCCTTGTATTGAATGCCAAGCACTATGTTATATTTATAAAGCAATGCTGAATATCCAATGTTAGAGCTACACATTTATAAGCAGGTACATAGACCTGTAATATATTAGCCAGGTTTTATGCATGTTAGAATACGAGCTTCTACATAAAAGTAAAGCAAACAAAGAATAATTGCATAAGCCCTTTCTCTATACTGCTCATAATTGTTAAAGACTATGAGAGCAGCTAGAAGAATGATAGAGCTCCTAAGGAAATTGATTAAGCCATAATATGAGACATAAACCATATCTAAAGAAATAAACAGATAGAAGACTTAGAAAGAATTTTTATAAGGTTAAAGTGGAACTTAAAGGATACATAACGTAAAGATATATAATGAAACATGTAATAGGATAAGTGATGGTATATAATGAGAAGTATGAAGTGAGACAGAGACCCCATAATAACATTAAATTTTTGGAAGGTTATATATGAAAGAAATGAACACCACTCATAAATCTAGTATAATGAGTTGTTCATAAATGGATAGATAGATATATGACAGATATGAAAATAACAATAAGAGCATGATTACACAAGAAAGATGTGAAGTTTTATGTTAAGGAAAACTCCGCTAGATACTAAGATAAGAAATATAGTTTTTAAAGATACCCCGAAACCTTAGTCACACAACAGAAAAGGATATGAAGAAAAAATATATATGAGATTGTTTGACTAAGGTTTGAGTTAAACTTTTATGAAATTTATTTTAAGGGGTGTAGAAGTGTAACATCCTAAATTTTCTTTATCTATATAAGACTAACAGAGGAAAGAAGTTATGAAGGGATTGAGATGATAATTAGAAGAAAAGGAAACATTTAGATAAGGTTTAAGTTAGAGAAAGATATAAGGTATAAAGCTATAAAGCAAAAGAGGCTAAATTGCAATTAATAAAAGTTCAAGGACTAAACTATAAATAGTAAAAGTCCAAGGACTAAATTATAAATAGTGAAAAGTTCAAGGACTTATATGGACTTTTGAGAATTTAGGGACCAAATTGGAATTTCAAATTTGATTGAAAGGGACTAAAATGAAATTTGGCAATTTTAGGGATTAAAGTGCAATTTTGTCAAATTTAGGGGCAAAGCGTAATTATGGAAAGTTGAGTCAGAAAATGCCTAAGATTGCCCATAAATGTTTTATTTCCAAATTTTACCAGAAAATAGATAATTGAATTTGGGCTAGGCGTATCTCTCATAATTTTGATTTAAAGTCCCCTATAAATTGATATTAATTTCTAAAGTATGGCAATTAGTACAGTATCTTCCAGACCTTAAAATCAGATAAAACTTTGTAGTCAACTCTTATAATTAAGATAATAATTTATGAAACTAACATAAGTCAAAAAAGAGTCATGTAAAATTTATTAGAGAATTTAAGGTGAAAAAGGACACCGGTAAATGATTTAAAGAAATCATAAATTTTTATTTGGACTTATGGATCTCAAAAAATTATGAGACTTTACAAGAAATTCATTTAATATTAAAATGAATAGTAATGAAAATTTTATGATTTTGATACTTCCAATGGTTTTAAAATAAAACATTTTTGTACGATGGATAAGACACAAATTGTGTAAGGTTTCTATAATATTTTGAGGGTTTTGTAACAACTTTGCCATTCATTTTTTGCATGCAATTACGTTTTTATGGTAATACATTGTTATGATTGGGAATATGCTAATTTAAGGGTAAAATAGTAAATTAACTCTTTCAAACTGCATATATGTTGTTCTTTAGTAACTAGTTAGACTTTTACAATAAGCTTTTATATTGAATTGTAGGTATTTTGGAGGAGAACTAAGGATTAATGTGAGCAAAAAAGATATCACAAGACAAAGAGAACCAAATCAAGGATAGTAGCCTTTATACACTTCAGTGGCGACCAAAGTGTCCACAGGTCGCGACCTCACTTCTTCTGGGAAATTTTTCTGTGTTCACAGGTCGCAACCACAAATAGGATCTGGTCACGACCAAAGAAGTTAATAAGTAAAGATATGCGATTTTGATTAAGTTAACTTGGCTTTAAAAGGAGGGGAAGTGGAAAGTGACCGGAAGGCTAATTTTTCACCTGATATGGTAAAGAAGCAGTACTCCAACATTCTCTCCATAACCTACCCTCATATTTTCCTTCTTTAATCTTTCTATCACCATTTTTCTGCTTTCTTCATGGCATCAGATATGAGTAGCGATTGTAGAAAACAGGAGTCATGAGAGGCTAAATCTTTAGTCTCTTGGTGATGGATCGCACATCTTGAGCTCATGGACTGCACTGCACTGGGAAATTTTCTATTTTGATCTCACCTTTTTCATATTTTAGAACTACTAGATCTAGGGTTTTGATTTTGAGTTAGGATAGGATATCAATTGATTATTTTAAGATTAGGTTTTGTAATTAAATTTGGATGATTTGGATGTTGGTTTAATATTAATATTTCAATTTTTATTTTTGGATAATTGGCTTTTTTATCAACAATCGTTGCTAACTAATTTGATTGCTTGAAATCTATGGTCATTGATCGATGATCATTTGACGACATCTTCATCTTCTGATTTAATTACACACTAAGTGGGTTTTAACAGCCTTTAATTATTTTTTTGAACTAGCTTTGATCAAAGGAATTTAAGGATTGTTAATGTTTTGGACTCAATCGATCGATTGATGTTTCATTTAAGACTTTCTAATTTTAAAACCCCCATATCATATTAAGAGCAAGGATAGATAGGTTTCCATCATCAAGAGTCTTTCTCAACATATTTCTTTATCAATCCACTTATTCTCTATCTTAATCAAAAATACAAAAAATTTACTTTACTATACCATTATTTTATTTAATCAAAAATCAACCAAACTTAAACCCATTTTTACTTTCACTTATGTTTTCAATGATTTTGTCACCAATCTCCTAGGGTTCCAATAAAAAGGGCTCTTTTAGAAGAACGATAGAGTTGTGCTTTATATTGCATTAATAGGGTGCATTTACTTGTATTTTGATGAGTCGGACAACAACAATCTACCCCAATCAATAGTGCCATTACCGGGGAGCCAAGTAATTGGTTTATTAGCAATTAGTCGTCCATTTTAGTACTTACCTAAGTCAATTTTTTTGTTTGAATTTTAGTTTTTGTTATTTTCATTGCATAGCATTATGTATTTTTCTTTTCTTTCAAGTTTCTGCTCATTTATTCTCTGTGAAATCAAGTGGCGACCAAACCACATTTTAATCACGACTTGAAATATATTTTTAAGAAATTTTACTCTCTGTAAACTCCAATCGTGACAATAATAACCTTTGGTTATGATTATTTTGGAAAATTTCTTCTGCGATTTTTGGTCGCGACTAGACCTTATTTCAGTCATGACCAATTAACTTTTTCTACTGTGAAACCTCTGTATTTTATTCTGATTACTTGCCTGGTTATTCTTGATTGTTTTGACATTGTATGCATAGAAGAACTAAACCATTAGTACCTTTTGAACCTGAAATTGAGAGACAACTTAGGAAACTAAGGAAAAAATTTAGAGAAGAGGCAAAATCAACAGAATCTAGTTCATCCTCTAGTATCCCTGAATTTGAAATTGGACTTAATTTAGACATTCCATCAAAAATTTCTAATATGGCTAAGATTAATCCTAATGGCCAGGATGGGCATAATAGACTAGGAGAAAATGAAATACCATTGAATGTAAAAGATAATAGAAGTGTGAGGGAAATAAATCATTCATATGTGAATTATGATCCTTATGATTTTTATACTGAAGAGACAAATTTTGAAATTAAAAGAGCTTTGATTGCAGTCTTACCTAAATTTTATAGTTTTGTAAGAGAATGTCCACATCGATACTTACAAACCATGCATATGATATGTTCTTTGATGAAGCCCCCAATGACTACATTGGATGATGTCTTAAGGAGGTGTTTCCATTTCACCTTGGAAGGGAAGGTTAAGGAGTGGTTATACAATCTACCAACTTATTTCTCCACTCTTACATGGGATCAGCTGAAGTCAACATATTTAAAACAGTTATTCCCGGCCTCTAAGACAACTCGGATGAAGAAGAAAATTACAAATATTATGCAAAAAGATGGAGAGTTATTACATGAATATTGGACAAGATTTATCAACTTGTTAGCTCAATATCCACACCACAACATGACAAAGGCTTATCTATAGACATTTTTTTAATGGTCTACTCCCTCACAATCAGGTGTCCTTGAATGCTATAAATGGCTCTTTGAGAGATAAGACTCCACAAGCAAGTTCAGATTTATTCCATAAGATGGCTAATGAAGACCATCATATTGGGGATCCAAGGAGAATGACCTCATCATCTTCGTGTATTTCAAAAGAGATTTTGGCAGAAATAACAGCTTTGGGAAACCGAATGGTAAAGAGGATGAATTTAATTGAAAGAGAGCTATATTCTGTCGTATCCTTATTTTCTCCCTCAGTTATACTTAACTGGAAGTAACTTGAATCAATTAAACACCTCTTTGCTTTATAAATATGAATTTAAAAAATGCTTCTCATGTACTATTCACTGGTACTGTTCATTTGTTAATCTAGAATATATATCTAACTTTGAAAATTCATAATTAAATATAGAAAAATTGAAATGGAGTGGTTACAATTTATAATGAAATATCTTGTGTTGAACTTCGACTAAAAAAATAAAACTAAGGTTTCATTGTCTTAATGAAATTAGTTTATTCGTTGAAAAACACTGTTCATTTAGTAAATCTGGAAGTTCCATTTTCTTTGCCTTATCTTCAAAATTTCATTTCTCCTTCCTTACTTAGCCAAATGAAATGTGTTACCTATAGATTTAAAGCTCAAGATGTGATATTTTAGTTCAAAAAAATTTGTAGAAAAATTCATTCATTTACTAAGTTTCTCGATGCTCATTTTATCCTATTCCAAATTTTATCTTTAACTTTGAAAAATCATAACAAATCAAAAACTTAATCAATTGAAGCTTTCTTGGTGTCCATTTAAATCCCTTTATCTTAACTACATTCTTACCAAATTTCACATCCAAACTCATTGGTTAAGTCATCATAATTATCGTCACAAGGTTACTTCCTCATAATACAAACACACTATAATGTACTATGCATTCCATCATATTAGCCTATAGTGTCAAGTAGTTAACATAACTTATTATACAAGTTCAAACATCCACATTTACCCTTTTTCCTTGGGAGGTTCTAGCACCTATAATATGGTTATGCATATAATATCATACAAACTATAATATCATGTATGATTGATTAAAGGCCTAACATGTTATCATGAAATGGGAGCTACTTAATAATCATACATAAGCAAACTCTAACATGCATATTGTCATGACATTATTTGCAAGGAGTTGCAATCATTCATGCTTCATCATCATCAATATAGTATCATCTTAAGCTCAACCAAATATCATAACTAACAAGCAACCATACAATCAAACAAACATGAAATTATAGTTAGGTATTCTTGCTACCTCTTGGGTTATCCTTGACAAACTCTTCTTGAGATGGTCTTATTTCCACACAAATGTCAAAACCAAGCCAT
This sequence comes from Leucaena leucocephala, assembly GCA_037074615.1. Lineage (NCBI taxonomy): Eukaryota > Viridiplantae > Streptophyta > Magnoliopsida > Fabales > Fabaceae > Leucaena > Leucaena leucocephala. Next base: position 9,534,588 of record CM073550.1, read on the forward strand.
TTCAAAGTAACACCAAGTTATAACTCAACTTCACAACAATTCCAATACTAGGTTCTTACTAACTTCCATTCTTTTTCCATTTTGAGTCTTATTCTTCCATCTTTCTAAAATAAATTATCATGGTTCATTTCCACACAATTTTTCATGTAGAATCCAAATATGAATTTGGATTTCCAAAATCAAACCACTTCCTTGGTTGTTGTACAGAACTAAAATGTTGCAAATTCTCATTTTGATTCCAATACTTCCACTACTTGTTTCTCTACCTTATCCCCACTCAATTTTCTATTTTAAACCTATTAGAAGAATGCAAATCATCAAATTCTAACATATAAACAGTGTCATATCATAAGTTTTAGGCCAAGAAGCCCAGTATATAGCCTGAAAGAGGTAGGCTATAGGCCCTATTGAGCAGAAATCTCAAAAGTATCCAAATGATGTTTAGGGACTAAATTGCAAATAATGAAATTTCAAAGACTAGATTATAAATAGTGAAAGTCCCTGGGGTATAATGGTCATTTTGAAGAAAGAAAGTGACTAAACTGGAAAATCTAAAAGTCCCAAGGCCAAAAATGAAAGTAGATATAAGTTGTAGGCCATTAAGTGTAACTACGAAAGGTTGAGGGAATAAAGTGCAATTTCTAAAATTGTAATTATAGAAAGTTGAGCCAGAAAAGGCTTAGAACTGCCCAGAAGTATTTCAGTCCCAAAATTCATCAGTAGATGGAGAAAGTTATACTAGCTAATCTAGCATGATACAGAAATTTTATTTCAGTTACAGATAGCTAATATTTATATGATACTCTAAAAGTTATTTGAAATTTGTATCAAATTTATGGACCTCATATATATGTAAAAAGTTATAGGAATATGCGTCCTCTGAAGCCATAGGTTAGGAACTGATGGAACCCCGGAATGAGTTCTATAGGTAAAGTTATTCATATTTTAGTGAATTTTGACCAGAGTTTGTGAACGCCTGATAAGGCATATTCTGCATTTTTTTTAGTTTATGTAAAATCAGTCTTTATGGCTGTAGGGCATGACCTAAACTCACTTGCGTCAATTACTCTTTGTGACTTTAAATTGCCACCAAACAACATTTATGTCGCGACCTAATTGTTCCCTGTGAAATTTGACTACTTTGCAAAAACCAGTCGCGACATTTGACACCTTCAATCGTGAGTACTTTTCTCTGTGATATTGTGTTGTGACTAAAACACACTTTAGTCGTGACTAACTAAAAATTTTCTATTGTGCAACTTCTGTGACTGACTCTGCTGATTGCATTGATTATTTTCTATCTTTTTTGGATTGCATGCGTAAAAGAGTTGAACCATTAGTGCCTTTTGAACCTGAAATTGAGAGAAGACTTAGGAAACTAAAGAGAGAATTTAGAGAAGAAGAAGAAAAATCTAGTTCCTCCTCTAGTATTCCAGAGTCTAAAACTAAACTGAATATGGATTATATTAATCATAATGGGCCTAATGGGCATGGAGAAAATGAAATACCAATGAATTCAAAAGATAATAGGGTAAATGAGCTTTGATTGCAGCCTTACCTAAATTTCATGGCTTTGTAGGAGAATGTCCACATAGGCACTTACAAACCATGCATATGATATGTTCCTCAATGAAGCCTCCAATGACTATACTGGATGACTTCTTAAGGAGGTTTTCCATTTTACCTTCTTAAGGAAGGCTAAGGAGTAGCTATACAATTTACCAACTCATTTCTCCATGCTTACATGGGATCAGCTGAAATTAACGTATCTTGAATAGTTTTTCCTAGCTTCAAAGACCACCTAAATAAAGGAGATCACTAATATTCTACAACAAGATGGAGAATCTTTACATGAGTATTAGACGAGGTTTCTTAACCTATTAGCTCAATGCCCTCACCACAACATGAACAAGGCTGATTTATTAGATATTTTCTTTAATGGTCTACTTCCTCATAATCAGGTTTCCTTGAATGCTATAGTAAATGGATCCTTGAGAGATAAAACCCCACAAGTAAGTTGGGAGTTATTCCAGAAGATGGCCAATGAAGACCATCAGACAAGGAACCCAAGGAGAATGCCCATATCATCTTCGGTAATTCAAAAGAGATCTTAGCAGATATAGTAGCCTTAGGAAATAGAATGGAGAAGAGGATGAATCTGATTGAAAGAGAGTTGCATTCCACAAAACAAGTTCATGCAATGGGTACCTCATGAGCCTTGGTTATAGGATGTGAATCATGCGGTTCTATGATGCATGCTACCAGTAAATATGACAAATAATATAAAGAAGTGGCATCAATGTACCAGCGAGGGATAATCAATATTATAAGAGATACCTATACTCCAACACATATAACCATGGTTAAAGAGACTACCCAAACTTTAGGTGGGGTGATAGGCCAAATCAATTCCAATAAGGTGGTGCTTCCTTAAGCAACTACCAAAATAATACAAAGTCTATAGTTCCAACTCACTCTATGACCTTATTAACATCAAGGCCATATAAGACTTCTTAATTATTGAAGAATATGGCTGCGCAGATGAACAACATGTATGGTAGAATGACCAATATAGACAATAAGTTCAAAGATAATAACCGTCAATTCACCTCCAAAGCTTCAAATTTTCAAAGTATGCAGAAGGATAATGCTAATTTGCACAAGAAACTTGAGGAGTTAAGTTCCAAGAATATAGATATCACAAGTGACTTAACTCAAGTCTCTAATACAGTAAGTGACATTTAAGGAAGAAAAGTGGCACTATACCTTCGAACACCATCATTAATCCGAGGGGTCTGAATACTATATCACTCATAAGTGGCAGAAAGGTGCATTTTAAGGAAACTGATATACCATATCAGGATGTGGAAAATGCTGAATTTGAGAACTCATCTCTGCTACAAGTGCAAATTGGGAAATCTGAAAGTGCTAAAGAACAACAACTTGTAATGAAGAAGCCAACTCAAGAGGAGAACTCACAAGCCTAAGTAGAGATGCAATAGCTACAAGAAGAAGCAGCAATAGTACTAAGTCTAGCCTACAAAGGAAAGTAACCTGAGGAGAAGCTGGAGTCGAGTAAGCAAGGAGCCTCTATGCATAAAGGTAAGGAGGTAAGTATACAAAATCTCCCTTTTCCTAACTTACTTTGTTGGAAAGAAAAAGATTGACCCATATTTTGCAAAAGATGCTTATACTCTATTCAATAAGTTAGAAATAAATGTCCCTTTGGTTGAGTTCCTCAAGAGAAAAACCCTAAATATGCAAAATTTTTAAAAAAACTGTATGCTGATAAAAAGTTTAGGACTCTTGAGAGAATCCAGGTGAGTGCTTGAAACATCCTTCTTTTCTTACATCTCAGGGACCAAATGGTAGCTTCTGGAACCACTTTTAAAGTCATTGAAGTCAAATGACATAATCTAGAATTTTACTCTATCGAGTACTGTTCAATGTGTAAATTCTAGAGGACTGATCTGACTTTAAAAAATCATAATTAAATCTAGAAAAATCAAAATGAAGTGGTTCAAATTGCTACACGAATCTAACTTAATGATATTGTAGGTAAAAATACCTTTTTGACCACTCCTTAACTAGGTGAACATCGATCAACGTTCCAATTTTGTTGTTCATCCAGCATTTTTCCCTGATTCTAACATTTTGGTCCCATTTGTACTATCCAATCCCTAACTTCTCTCCATGCTTCTTCAATACTATTTCATCATTAAAAAACCTATGGGATTGGGATTATATAGGTGGGGATGAGATTTATGGGGAAATCTCAATAGCAAACAGTACTAAACAATGCACACATTAATATAAATATTGGTGCTTGCTTGTGAAAGTGTTAACGTTGTGTAATGTGCATGCTTCCATATTACATATGAAATACAATTGGCCAAAGTAATAATAGAAATAGAGCTTCAAACATAAGCACATATGCAACACAATTTAACAAAGCCATATCACAACCAAGCATAACATTCAATGCATACAAGTTTAGGATAAGTTTACTACCTAGAGTGTAGCCTTTCCTTAGTCTTTAGCTTTTACTCTAAGGTTCCTTCTTTATATAGGTCAGAGCCTATACATAGCATAATAATATCTTTATTATTACTCTATCTAGTATAGCTATACTTATCTCAAGTTTAACTTGAGGTAATACCCTTAATCTGACATTCCCTTAACTTTCTATCCACGGCTAACCTTATCAAGAGAGGTATTTCTTATTCTAACTATGAACTTCATAAGAAAAATCCTCTAATTTATTAGAGCAAGGACTAGAATAAATTTCTTACCTTATTCCTAAGATTGCTAAGTCCCTAAACTCTTTGGATTGCTCCTAGCTTAGCTAAAACTCATTCTTTTTCCTTCCTTTCTTTCTCTTTCTTTCTTTCTCTCTCTCTTCTTTTTCTCTCTTCTTTCTCTCATTTTCCTCTTGCTTGCTGTCATATCTTAATTTTTCCTTATCTGTATAATACTGATAGTGGAAAGAGGTTTGGAAAGGATTATGACGATAATCAGAAGAAATAATAAAGGTTAAATGAGTCTTGAAGGAAGAGAGGGACCTAAACAAAAATTAGGAAAGGTTGGAGTCCAAAAGTTAAAGTAGAAACAAAAGGATGGACCTAAATACAAATAGTCAAAAGTTTAGGGACCTAAATGTAATTAAGCAAAAAGTCAAGGACCTAAATGTAATTATGGAAAAGTTCAGCCAAAAAGGCTTAGAACTACCTGAAGTATTCCAGTCCCACATTTCATCAGTAAATAGAGAAAGTTATGCTGGTTAATCTAGCATAATACAGAAATTTTATTAGGGTTCCAGATAGTGGATATTTATCTGATAGTCTAAAAGTTATCTAAAATTTTATCAGATCTCATGGACCTCAGGTATAAGTGGAAAAGTTACAGGAAGGTGTGCCCCATGACATCAGATGTTATGAATCTGATAGAACCCCAGAAGGAGCTTTGTATGAAAAGTTATCCCCGTATTAGTGAATTTTGACAAGAGTTTGAGAACACCCATGATCCGATTATTAAACTTAACAGTAGGTAAGCCTAGATAGAATGAGCTTAGATGACCTCATATATAGGCCTATGTTGATACCAAGGAGGGCCCAAAACCCATGATATCAGTCCATCAGTAGGAGGGGCCAGTGTTCAGGAAAAGTGCAAAATTACAAAAATACCCCTAGATGACTATATTGTACCAGTGATGAATGGATGGCATTTTGATCATTTTGGACATGCTAAAAACATGGAATATAGTATAAATATGATTAGTTAGAGCCATTATAGGCCCTGGGGTAGTACAAAGAGGGGTGAAATGACAATTATGCCCTTAGGGTTAATATAGTGCAAAAAAGGATACCAAGGGTATTTTGGTCATTTCTTGAGGGATGGATAGTAGATAAATACTCAATATAATAATGTCAATGGTATGAGGAACCTAGACACTGGTTTTCAAGACAAAATACATATCTTAGAATATTATAAAAATTAGGAACATAAAATAGTCTGGTTTTTGTGAAACTGCTCTAATCGGTACCAAACTGGACTGGAATTTTGCCTATCAGTATATTTAATTTTTCCAGCCAAACATGGCCCTAATGATGTCATGCATGAAAAGAATATTAAGGCTTCTATGGCAAGATTGGTTTAAGATATGATAAAATATCAGATAATCTTTTAGACTATTAGACAAATACCGGCTATCTGGAACTCTAATAAAATTTTTGTATCATGCTAGATTAACCAGCATAATTTTCTCTATCTACTGATGAATTTTAGGACTGAAATGCTTTCGGGCAGTTTTAAGCCTTTTCTGGCTGAACTTTTTATAATTATAATTTTGCACTTGGAAACTTTTAAAAATTACATTTTAATCCCTCAACTTTTCATAATTACACTTAATGACTCACAACTTGTATCTTCTTTTATTTTTGCCTTTATGACTTTTAGACTTTTCAGTTTAGTCCCTTTCTTTCCTCAAAATGACCATTATGCCCCTAGGAACTTTCACTATTTATAGTTTAGTCCCTAATCTTTCACTTTCTTGCAGTTTAGTCCCTGATTATCATATGTATACTTATGGGACTTCTACTCTATAGGACCTAGTAGCCTACCTTTTTCAAGCTACATACTAGGCTTCTAAGTCTAAAAATCAGGATATGACAGTGCTAATGTGTTATCACTCTTTAAGGCTGAACTACCTGTTAAGTGCTAAGACCCAGGATCCTACATAATCCCATGCACCATAGGAAATATTCCTATTAAGGGAGCGTTACTAGATCTAGGGACAACCATTAATGTAATGCCTTGGTCAGTATATCAAGCCTTAGGTATCAACAATCTTAGAGACACAAGCGTAGTGCTCCAGTTAGCTGATAGGTCAATTAGGTATCCTAAGAGAATCCTTGAGGATATTCTAGTATAGGTCAAGGACTTAGTGTTCCCAGCTGATTTTTATGTTTTGGATATGTCTAATGAGTTAGTAAATGACAACACTTTGATCCTAGGCTGACCTTTCCTCCAAACTTCCAAAACCATCATTAGTATAAAGCATAGTTCTATTACAATAGAAGTTAGAGAGCATGTGGTAACCTTTAACATGAATGAAGCAATGGAATTTCATTATGATAATTCTGCTTTTACTGCTTTGAATGCCATTGATTATGCTATTGAAGAGACTAGGGATGGACATGAATTGAGTTTTCATGATAATGATAGAGATAATGCGTTTACAGAAGGTTTGTTGAGTGATGTTGCAAGATCCTAAGAAATTCTGGAAGTTGGAAGTACAACAATTGAAAAAGGGTCAAGTTTTTATGATCCACAGTCATGACCAAATAACCTCCACATCATGACTAAACATCAATTTGAGATCCACTATGAAGATGAGTCACGACCAAATAGCTTTAAGGTCACGGCACAAAGTTCTAGAGACTATCAGTCGTGACTCAAAGATGAAGATGTCATGACTAAACAATAATATACTGAGGAAGAGCCTATGACACCAAGTTGCCACTAAGAGATAAATAGGTCATGATGACAAGTTCTAGAGACACACCCAGTCAACTGGGGTTGCGATGAGAAGCAAAAATGTCACGACCAGTAATGCCAGGCATAACTAGGGAACTCCAAACTCCTTTAATTCCACACTCCACTATTTTGGTTAAAGGTCCAATACATTCTAACCCTTCTCAACCTCATTCTCATTCTAAAATTACATCTCATACCTTAAATAATTTGATCTCAAATAATGATGTACAAAGGAGAGAGTCTGATCCCAACTTTGCTGTGGCTGTGGACCAATGTAAGCTGGGTACAACTCCTGAAGGACTACAATCAAAATGGAATGTCCTAATGAATTGTATATGAACAACCTCTAAGAATCTACAAAAGGGAGTATTTATAACTTAAATGATTCCCCCCATTTGTTTCCTTCCATTGTCCAACCGCCAAAATTAGAGTTAAAAGATTTACCTTATAACCTAAAGTATACTTACCTTGAGCCAAACTTAAAATTGCTGGTCATAATTTCCAGTTCTTTGACTATTAGTAAAGAGTCTAGGCTATTAAATGTGCTTAGAAAGAATAGAGAGGTCTTGGGTTGACAATTAGCTAATATAAAGGGGATAGATGCTCTATTTACACCCATAGGATTCTGCTGAGTGAAGATTTCAAGCCAATTAAACAACCACAAAGAAGATTAAATCCTTTGATCTCTAATGTAGTTATGAAGGAGATTAGTAAATTGTTAAAGACATGAATCATATATGCTATTTTAGATAATTAATGGGTATCTCCTATGATATAGTGCCTAAGAAGAGTGGATTGACAGTAGTAAAAAATGAGAACGATGAATTGATACCTACTATAGTGCAAAATTCAAGGAGGGTTTATATTGATTATCGGAAGTTGAACAATTCTACTAAGAAAGATCATTTTCCCTTACCTTTTATTGATCAAATGTTTGAGAGATTGGTAGGGAAAAGTCATTATTGTTTCCTAGATGGATATTCAGGATATTTCCAGATCCCAATAAACCAGAGGGACTAGGAAAAAAACATATTTACATGTCCTTTTAGTACATATGCCTATAAAAGAATGCCATTTGGTTTGTGTAATGCTCCGGGCACATTTAAGCGTTGTATGCTTTCTATATTTGTTGATTTCATTGAAAAACACATGGATATGTTCATGGACGATTTTACTGTATATGGAAATTATTTTGATGAGTGTCTAGATAGCCTTGATAGCATCCTTGCTAGATGTGTTGAGAAAAAATTGGTTTTAAACTTTGAAAAGTGACATTTCAGGGTTGATCATAGAATAGTACTTAGATATCTTATATCTAGCAAGGAGATTGAGGTGGATAAAGTAAAAATTGAAGTCATTTCCTCGTTTCCCTACCCCAAAACTTTAAAAGAACTTCAATCTTTTATGGGGCACGTTGGATTTTATAGAAGATTCATCAAAGACTTCAGTAAAATTGCTTTGCCACTCTCAAAACTCCTTCAAAAGGACACTAAATTTATTTTTTCTGCTAATTGCAAAGAGGCTTTTGAAAAATTATAGGGAATGTTGGTTTCTCCACCTATCCTAACTTCACTAAATTGGGATCTTCCTTTTGAACTATCATATGATGCTTCCAATTACGCTGTGGGAGCTATGATAGGATAAAAGGTGTAACACCTTATTTTTTTATGTCTTAGGGACCATTTGGTAGCATTTAGAACCACTTACAAGTTCATTGAAGTTCAATTACAAAATCTTGAATTTCACTCTTTACGAGTATTGTTCATATGGTAATTCCAGATTAAACGATAAACTTCAAAAAATCATAACTAATTCTAGAAGAAATGAAATAGAGTGGTTCAAAAAGCTACATAAAGCTAACATCTTAAACTTTAAGGGAAAAATAATTCCTTAGACCAATTGATCAGTTAACTGAGTCAACCTGACATCAAAAGTTATTGTTTATTTGGTCAAATTCATGGAAAAATAGTTCCTGGTCCCAAACTTTAAAAATTTTGTTCTCTTTGCATATATGTCAGAATAAGGCATTCTTAGTGTCAAAACGAAGCTTGACATGTTATACTTCTAAAATATTATATATTTATTTGATTTGTTATGTTTATAAATAGCTACAAATGTACTGCCTCTAAGCATACATTACATAAGTTATAACATAAAATTACACTTAAACATGTCATATATACCCTAACTCCTCTTCTTGCATCTTCATCTTCTTCCATCTTTGATGAACCTGTTGGTATAGGGGTGACATGTAGGGGGTGAGATTTCAGGAGAAATCTCAGTAGTAAACAGAAACTATATAATGTATGCAACTATATGCTTGATGTTACTATGTATGCACTTAATGATCATGCTTGCATATTGATTACATGCTTCCATGTATCTTAATTATAACACATGGCCATAGGATAAAAAGAAACATATCATTACTTAATCATACATACTTCACATCATCAAGTAAGTAAACATCACATAAAGCATCCAAGCAACATAAGCATACAAATAGGTAAGTTCACTACCTCATACTCCTTGCTTTTCTCATCCTTTTCCTTTACCTCTTGCTTCCTAGTTTTCCTTGAGATGTGACTGCCCTCTTTGAGCTCACAAACCAAATCCTAACATTGTATTACCATTAACTCATTACAATCTAACTTCCTTGAACATTAAACTTTATATACTAAAGCAACTTTCTTAAAGCTTTGTTAATTAGCTTGGTCTTTGAGTCAATTGAAATCTTGACTTTACCCTACACAATTTGGCCTTCTAAATCCATTGATGAACTCTAAATGGACAAATTCCAGCAACTGTAACCTGTTCTAGAAAGTACCAAAAAGCTTCTCTTTTTCTTTAAAAAATTCTCATTTTGATTCCAATGCTTCCAATACTTGTTTATCTATTTTCCTCCGCACAATTTTTTATTTTAAAACCATTGGAAGCATCAAAATCATAAAATTCTAATAACTGTCCATGCATATGAACAGTAATAGAGAACACTTAAAAATTACAACTTTGAATTTCAATGCTTCCAAGGTTCCAAACTTATCTAATCCTACACAAAATCATCTTTTAAATTCAATGAAAGTAGTAGATCATTGAATTCCATCTTCTCCTATCCAGAACTGCCTTGGCCAAAAGGCCTCAAGAAAGAGCAAAGTCAAGAATATCAACTAAATTCAGTAATCAATCATCAAACTAGCTTTTATAAGTGTCTTCTACTTAATTCTATCTTGATTTTCTTCTTTCTTTATTTATGTCCAGATTTAGACAGCAAGTATACTCTAGGTTTAATAGAATTTCCAACCACTAAAACAAAGGTTTTACCCTTCTAAAACACGTATAAATAAACTAGGAAGGATTACATACCGTATTCCTTGACAACCTTGATCTCTAAGTGCCTTAAATTTCCTTTATCTTTATTGAGTTTTCAAATGACAAGAGTTTCTCCATGGGAACCAAGGGGCCACAATTTTGCAAGGAAATGGAGGGGTATTTATAGCCAAAACTTTGGCATCTTGGGACAAGAATATCCCTCCTTCAACTAATTATTACAACTCCTTAATCTTGAATTTGATTGGTTATTTTTTTGATTAATTAACCTTAATCACCATTAGGTTAATTCTTATATTATTTTATTTCATTTTAGCACATGTCTACACTCTTCTTCCTTATTCTTTCTTCCATGTGGCATATTGCACATGGTGTATGGGTCCCACCATGTGCAACCCTTGGGTTCCTCTTGAAGCTCCTTCATTTTCTTTTGATTTTTCTATTTAAAAATTCATAAAATATCCAAAATTGACTTAAGCTCCAAGACTTGATCTTGGGCTTATTAGTCTTGTCTAGGATGCCATATTGGGCCTCTTTTAGGTCCAATAGCTAATTGGCATAAATCCCAATGCACTTTCCTTATACCAATATTCTTAAATCACCTTAATTTTTGAAATAAATGCTAGACACCTATTTTAATGGTTCTAATATTTTTATAAATTCATTATAATATAAAATAAATTTCTTACAAAGTCTCATAATTTTCTGAGACCCAGAAGTCATGATAAAAATTTATACATCTTTAAATCCTTTATCGGTGTCTGATTTCACCGTAAATTTCATAATTAATTCTACAGGACTTCTTTTTGAGCTCTGTCAATTTCATAAATTCTTATATTATTTATAAGAATTTAATACCAAGTTTCATCTAATTATGAGGTCAAGAGGATACTGTAATAATCTCCCTAACTTTGGAAATTAATATCAATTTATTGGACCTCAAATCAAAATTATGTGTTGCGTTAAAATGATCAGAATAAATTTCTCTATTTTATGGTAAAATTGGGACTAAAATGCTTCCAGACAGTTTTTAGCCTTTTTAGCTCAACTTTTCATAATAACAATTTTACCCCTAAACTTTTGAAAATTGCACTTTAGGCCCTCAACTTTTCATAATTACACTTAATGACCTAAAGCTTAGCCTACTTCCATTTTACACCATGGAAATTTTAGAATTTTCAATTTAGTCCCTTTATTTTCTAAAATTTCCGTTATGTCATTGGAAACTTTTATTAATTGCAATTTAATCCCTAGACTTTCACTAAATTGCAATTTAGTCCCTTTTTCTCTTTCTTTGGCTACAAACTTATCTTAATCATTATCTTTTCTTTTGATTACCATTTAAATCCCTTCATAATCTCTTTCCTCTATTAGCTTATACATATAGGGAAAATTTGGGATGTTACAAAAGGAAGGTAGCTTATCTAGGGTGATTGTCTATGCCTCAAAGACACTTGATGCTGCTCAAATTAATTACACCACTACTGAGAAAGAATTGTTTGCAATTGTAGTGGCTTTGGATAGATTCAGAGTATACCTCATTAACTCTAGAGTTGTTTACACAGATTATGCAGTAGTCAAGTACTTGTTCCATAAGCCTCAATCTAAGCCAAGACTTATATAGTGGATGCTACAGCTTTAAGAGTTTGATATAAAAGTGAGGGATCGAGCTAGAAATGTGAACCATGTTACAGATTATCTAAGCGGGTTACTAACAGAGATAAGGGGAGTACTTAGTTCTGATCTTATTTGTGATTCTTTCCTTGATCAATCCCTTTGTTTGATTGTTGTTGTAGAAACTTGGTGTAATCATTTAGTTAATTTCATTGAGACTGGCCTAATCCCATCTCACTTGTCTAAGTTTCAAGCCCAAAAGCTCAATAGTGAATCTAAATACTTTGTTTGGGACAAGCCTTCTCTGTGGTAGTTATGCTCATATCAAGTATAAAGATGATGTTTCCTAGACCAAGATCATAAATCAGTTTTGGAAGCTTGCCATTCATGGGGGGATTAGTAAAACGCATGAGATGCCACAACCTATTCTGTTTTATGAAGTTTCTAATGTATGGGGAATAGATTTCATGGGACCTTTTCTACCTTCAGCAGGATTTTATTACATTTTATTGGCTGTAGACTATTTATCTAGATGGGCAGAGGCAATTCCTATAAGACTAGATGATGCCCAAACGGTCTCCAAGTTTCTAGGATCTCACATATTTAGTATATTTTGGATACCTAAAGCGTTAATCAGTGATCAAGGCACCCATATTTGCAATAAGTTAATCGATCGCTTATTGGCAAAATATGGTGTCACTCATAAAGTGTCAAACCCATACCACCCTCAAACCAATGGTCTAGTAGAGATTTTTAATAGGGAAATTAAGCATATTCTAGAGAGGATTGTTAAGCTATACAATAAGGATTGGAATTTATGACTTGACAATGCCTTGTGGGTGTACATAATAGCTTTTACATCCCCTCTAGGAATGTCCCCTTATAGGACATTTTTTGGGAAGGCTTGTCACATGCATGTGGAAATAGAGCATAAGACATTTTGGCCAGTGAACACTTGCAATGAAGACCTTGTAGAAGCTATTTCAGAGAGGTTGTTGAGATTCAAGAGTTGGAAGAGATTAGATTAGATTCCTACAACAGCTCTAAAACTTATAATCAGAAAATAAAGTTAATACATGATGCTCATATTATGAGAAAGAGTTTTAAGGAGGGTGACAGAGTATTAAAGTACCAAGATAGGTTCAAGTTCAAACATGGAAAATTCAAAACTAGCTTGGATGGTCTTTACACAATTGTTAAAGTCCACGACTTTGGGATAATTGAATTGAAAGAGGAGGTGACGGGCAAGATTTTCTAGGCTAATGGTCACCATTTGAAACTTTATGAGGAATATGCTTTGCCGCCTTAATGTCAGGTTATCCCTTTCCTATCTCTTGCCTTTTATAAATTTGCCTAATGGGGTATATGCTTGACATGTCAGTTTGATGATTGGAAATGGATGAACCAGTAGAAGTAGTAGTTAATTTTTCTGCTTAATGTTTCAGTAAGATAGTTTCATTTTTTGTTTATTTCTATTTATTCTAGATCTCTTTCTATTTTAAACATCCCCATTACTATCATGTGTTGTATACTCATTGATTATTCTCTGTGGAACTTACACACTCATATGCATGATCTTAGCTTACCCTTCCTATCATCTCTTCCTTACTAGTATTGCTTTGCATGACTTGAATGTGACTGTGTGCTAAACTGTTAATTTGCATTGAGTGATTAGGCTACCTCCTAATTTGGAGCTAGATCTGATTAACTTTACAGAGTGATTGTGATCTTTTCTACTTTAGTTCTATTGACAGTCAAGACACTATCAAGTTTAAGTATGGGGGAGACGTCTTTGCTTTTGTGCTACTCAATGTTTGCTTCTGTGCTACTCAATGTGACATTCTTTGATTAATCCAATATTTTATCACAAAATTTGTTTTTGATCTTAATATGTGATAAATTACTGAAAATTGGATCCCCATTTTAAACTTTGTTCAAACTGGAAAGGTATTAGCATAAAAAATTTGTATTGGGACTTTGACAATTATCACTCAGTAGTCTCTGTGAAAACTAGTCGCAACATAGGTGCTTTTTGGTTATGACCTGTAATGAAATTTTGGACTTAACATGCTCTCTATGAATTACGGTTGTGACCTATGTACATAGTAGTCATGACAATAATCTTGAAAATCTTGAGCTCACCCTTGTGACTGCTCCTCTCTGTGTATTGGCATTACAAAAGATACATTCCATGGTCACGAATAAATATCTTGAAAATCCTTAGCATGCACCCCGTGACAAGCGATCGCGAACTTCACTATTTTAGGTCATAACCTATAGATGACGAATGTCCAAGTACCTCCTCTTTTCCTTGTGCAAAGCTGTATAGAAGGATTCCTTTTGAACTATTGAGAATCTTTCACAAATGATTCATTGTTCCCTTATTCCAAAACCTTTTTAGCTCCTAGATGGCAATTGAATTTGAAAACACCTAAGCTTTTGCTGTTAGATTTAGATCATCACATGGTTCTAAGTGATTACTTTGAAACTTTTAAATCATCATTTAGAGGGTTTTTAGTTGTGATAAGTGTTTTAATTCCTAGTGAATGATGAACATTGTTTGAGACTTTCACTTATGAGTAATCTAGATCAAAACCTTTGTTGGAAGGATTCTCGGCCTTAAATCCTATATTGAGTGATTATTCAATTGGTTTATATCCTCTATAACTTGTCTTGTCTATGAGTTTAAAATTACTTGCGCATTTATTAATTGAACATGATAGAGGCATTATTTCTAAACCCTTTTATCCCAAACACAAGCCCACTACATATTACATCCTTAGTCACCCCTCTTGAGCCTATCACTTTTTCTTTTCATCATCCTTATAGAAAGTCATATGTGCATAAACATATTTTTGAAATAAAATTTTTATGCATGTCAAAAATTCATTATTGTTGTGTTGTTGTGTTACACCTTTCATGAATGAGGTGCCAAATAAAATAGGAAGAGTAAAAAAACATATTGCACTGAAGAAAAAAAGAGAGTGCAAGGAAAGGAAAATAAAAATAAAAGAAAAGAAAAAAGAGAGAAAAGGGCACCATTATCAACTCTTATTAGCACAATTACCACAGCTACATCCCTAGAGACATGAATTCATACTACATATTCATTGTTGAATGCATATAATACTTTCTATTATTCATATTCCATTCCATGTGGCCCATCTCCATCATTTCAACCCTAAAAAGACCTCTTGATTCTTTGCATAAGTGTTATATAGTTATTGAGATTTAGAGCCATTACAAGCATATAGTAGGATGTTTTCCGATTTGAATCTGAGTGAAAGAACCCTAATAATGACAGGAAATAAAGAGCTAAACACTTACACCCTTTGAAAGGATCTATTGCTCTCATACAACTGAGGTTGATTTCGCTTAGTAGTTGATTACTTGGCATTGCTTACATTATCACCTTTACATTCCTAAAAGATATTGAATTAGTTGTTTTCAGGGTACACTATGTATTATGTCGTTATCTTGAATTTAATAGTGTTGTTCTAGTTATGATTCATTTCTTTGTCTAGGAGTACAAAGGTTCAAGTGTAGGGGAATTGATAAGACACATTTTGTATATAGTTTCTGTGATGCTTTTAAGAGTTTTATAACAACTTTACCATTCATTTTATGCCTTAAATTGTACTTTTGTGATAATACAGGATTGTGCCTGCCAATGTGCTAATTAAAGGGTAAAATGGTAAATTAACTCTTCCAAACTGCATATATTATGGTATTTATTTATTTAGACTTTTACAGTGAGCCTTTATGTTGAATTGCAGGTATTTTGGAAGAGAGCAAGGACCAGGAAAGAAATCACAAGTCAATAAAAGTGAAATCACGCTCCTGCATATTTTAGTTGTGACCAAAGAGTCCGCCGGTCGCGACCTTGATTCTTCTGGAATTATCTTTGTATTTACAGGTCACGACCACAACATGCATCTGGTTGCAACTAAAATATGAAATCGCTAAAACTGCGCGTTTTGAGTTATGTCATGCAAAGATAAAAGGATAGAAAGGTTACCGTCAATGGTGAGGCTAGTTTTTGACCTGATTAGGCTAAGAAGCAGTACTCTAGTGTTCTCTGATCACATTCTTGACCTCTTCCATCATTCTATACCTTTTCACAGATTTCTCCACATCTCTACACCATCAATCTACCATCTTTCCATTGTTTCTTCATGGCATCTCAACTGAACAGTGATTGTAGCATAACAGGAGTCATAAGAGGCTAAACCTTTAGCCTGTTGGTGATGGATCTGATATTTTGAGGTCATAGACTGAAATGAGGAGTTTCTACTATTTTAATTTGCATATTCTTATGTTATGATTGTTGCCAGATTTAGAGTTTTCATTTTATGAGCAAGTTTTGAATATCAATTGATCATTCTCATATTAGACTTTGTAGTCAAATTCAGATGATTTGAACATTTGTTTTTTAATAGAATATTTCAGTTTTGATTTTAAGAAAGTTGGGTTATTATCAGCGATCGTTGCTAACTAATTCAATTGCTTGAAATCTAGGGTTTTTGATTGACGACCATTCGAGGGCATTTTTGTCACATCCTTACTTTTAAACTCAATTATACTCCATTAGAAGTGATTGGAACCAATTATATGATCATTTTCTTTGAAAGCATCCATTTCCAAAGATTTGCTCTCGGGTACTGTTCACTGTTACTGTTCATTTGGTAATTACAGAACATGTACCATATTTTGAAAATTCCTAATTAATTGTAGAAAAATCAAAATAATGTGGTTCCAATTTCTAATAAAATATATTTTATAAATATTTGAGGGAAAAATATGAAATTGAGGTTATCTTGTTCACATGAAATCAGTTTATTGGTTAAAAATCGCTATTCCTTTGGTAAAATCTGGAAGTTCCAGTTTCTTTGCCTTAAATTTAAAAATTCATTTCTCTTTGGTTACTTGTCCAAATGAACTGTGTTACATATGGAATTAAATCTATAGAAGTCCTATTTAATATCGCCAAATTTCATAGAAAAATTCGTTCATTTGATATATGAAATCATTGCGTAAACGTCACTGCCTCTCAGCACTCATTTTATCTCAATTCCAGATCTTACTTCCAACTTTGGAAAATCATAAAAATTCGGATACTTATTCAATTAAGGAGTTCTTGGTGTCCATTTAAATATATGTATCTTAGCTAACTTCACACCAAATTTCAGACTAAAACTCATTGGTTTACATATCAAAATCAGCGTCACATCACCACAGCCTCACAACAGAGTTATAGAAACATACACCATGCATGCTAGCATATCATCCCATAGTGTCATGTGAGTCATATAACTTATTATAAAAACTTAATCATTAAAATTTACTCTCTTCCCTTGAGAGGATCCAGCACCTAAAATATAGTTGTGCATGTGGAAGGAATGAGATTTCATGGAAATCCCAATAGCAAGTTACACAAACTATAATATCATGTGTGAATAATTTTATGCTTAACATGTTATCATGTGATGGGAGCTACTTCATAATAGTACATAAGTAAACTCTAACATGCATATTGTCATGACACAACTTGCAAGGAGTTACAATCATTCATACTTCAACATAACATGATGACATAAGCTCAAGCTCAACCAAACATCATAATCAACAAGCAAGCAAGACAATTAAACAAACATGAGTTATAGTTAGGTATCCTTGCTACCTCTTAGCTATCTTGGTCAAGACCTTCTTGAAGTGCTTTCCTTCCTTCACAAATGTCAAAACCTAGCCATTACAACATAATATCAAGTTACAACTCAACTTGAAACCAATTTCAAGACTAGGTTTTCACTAACTCCCTTTCTTTCTCTAATTTATGTTTCCTACTTCCACCTTTCCAAAATAAATTCTCATGGTTCATTTCCACATAATTTTTCATGTAGAATCCAAATATGAAATCAGAATTTCCAAAATCAAAACATACCAATTGCTACAGTGCCAAACCGAAATGCATGCTCTTGTTTTCCAAAATTTCTCATTTTGATTCCAATGCTTCCAATACTTGTTCTCCTACTTTATCGCCACACAATTTTCCATTTTAAACTCATTGGAAGCATTAAAATTATGAAATTCCATCATATGAACAGTACCACGTACAGTACCAGCAAGAACACAAAACCCTAAATCCAAACATACTTGAATTCCCAAGCTTATACCACTTGATTCTAGCTTGTTTAAGCTTGTCTAAACTATCCATAACATAAAACTCATATTTTAACCATATATGAGCAGCACTTCCAGCAGCAACCACAAGGGAAATATAGCATGAAAACCCCTTAAAACCATGAGCTAACTTGCTAGAACAAAGCTCAAGATCAAGGGAGATGATTACCTTGCTTGTTACTTCACTTTGGTTGCTTCTTTCTTTGTTGGATGGAAATTTTGCAAGAGTTTCCCTATGGTTCACCATGCATGCCGAAGTTTTCTGAATAGGGGGTATTTATAGAGAAATTTGGGTTAAAATAGATAGCTAAAATTGATTTGTTACTATTTGATTTAAAGGCCCACATAAACTGTCCAGTCACCTTATTGGGCTTATGATAGCGCCATTTGGGCCTTATTATGGGCTTATTGCCTGTATTGCCTTTATGGCCCAATTCACTTTACAACTCTCTCGATCCTATTTATCGGGTATTTTGTTCCACTGAAAAATTTGGTTTGGCTTCTACAGGATTCCTTTTCCGATTCTGTCAATTTTATAATTCCTTCCGACTTCAAGAATTTATATCAATTAATCGGGACCTCAAATCAAAATTATGTGTTGCGTTAAACTGACCGGAATATTTTTGTCTATCTACGGGCAAAATTTGGGTCTAATATGATTCTAGGCATTTTTGGCCTGTTTTGGCTCAACTTTTCCATATTTACATTTAGGTCCCTTAACTTTTGAATAATTGCACTTTAGTCCCTAAACTTTTCATTAATTGCATTTAGGTTCTCCGTTTATTTCTACTTCATCTTTTTATCTTCACACTTTTCAATTTGCATTTTGGTCCCTATTCTTTCCTTAATCATTAATCCTTCCCTTTCCTTTTTCAATCTGATACAGTTTATTCCAAGAATCTTATATCCATTACAGATAAACTGTACAGCTACATCAGATCAGAAAATTGGGGATATGACAATTTTCATCATCTAAATTCAACTTACACGCTAAGTGCTTTATGACAATTTACTAATAGTTCTTAAACCAGCTTTAATCGAAGCGGTTTAAGGAAAATTAGGGTTCTAGACTCAATCGATCTGTTAATATTTTCCTTGAGACTTAGTGATTTCTAAACTCCAATTTTAAACGTGAGAGCATTGATAGATACATTTTCATCATCAAGAGCCTGTCATAATATATTTCTTAACAAACCAACTCGTTTTCATCTTAATAAAAAAATCCATAAAGATTTACTTTTCTACACCTTACTTTTATTACAATTAATCACTAAAATCCCAAAACTATTTTTTTCCTACACAGGTTTTTCATTGATTTTGACATCCAATCTACTAGGTTTCATATAAAAGGCTCCTCGAGAAGAACGATAGGGTTGTGCCTTATACTATATTATATTGGGTGCAATAAACTTTATTTTGATGCATTAGACCAAGACAATCTACCCTCATTAATGCCCGATATCTGATTGTGAAATTTAAGTTTAGGAACTGACAAAACTCAAAAATGAATCTATAGGAAAAGTTATTCATATTTTAGTGAATTTTGACTGGAGTTTGTGAACGCTTGATATCTAATTTTGAAATTTAAGCCGTAAGGAAATTATGACTGAATGAGCTCAGATAACATAACTAGGAGGCCCATATTGATGCCAAGTGAGGCCTAAGGCTATGATATCAGTCCATCGGATAAAGGGGTCAGTGTCCATAAATATCTAGAAAAAGGTGCAAAATGACGAAAATACCCCTATGTTATAAAATAATTAAAGAATGAGTGAAGGGTATTTTGATCATTTGATTAAGGTTAGACAGTCAAGGAAGGTTATCTGGATAGTTGACCAGGGTCAGGAAATACTCTGAAAAGGTGTGAAAAGACAATAATGCCCCTAGAATTATTAGAGAGGAACTAAGGGCATTTTGAAATTTGCTAAGGGATATTTCTTGGGAACCGAGCCACCAGAGTGCTTGAGCTTGATTAGGGACCCAAGATAGAATTCCAAGATGTCCATAATTGTGGCCCAAGAGTTATGTGGGTACAAGTGGCATTAAAATAATATTTTAGTGATTTTCAATAAAGCATAGTTACCACGGTTAGAGATAGAACTAATGAAAGTGATCAGATAGAGCTTTAGACTCATCTAGAACCATGAGGTTACATGAAAGGTGTTCTCATGGGACCTACATAGCATGAGTATAGGGAAAGAAGAAAAAGTTAAGGACACGTGGTATGATATCAGCTGTTCATTTTGGGAAAAGACTCAAGAATTCTCTAGAAGGGTTGAGCCAGCGGTGAGGTGTCCTAAGGGCCCTATCATTATGCTACCTAAGCATGTGAGGTGTCCCTTGATGATGTCAGTATGATGAGTCATCTACAAAGATGATGTCATCTTGATGATGCAAGTGAAGCTTCTTGAGAAAGTTAAGCAATCTGAGCCATTCATCGCGATTCGATATGGATCGTGCATTCCACCTCCCTCCACCTATAAATAGACCCTTCCCCTCCCTTTATTCCACACCCATGCCTAAGAGAAAGAAAGAAAGAGAAAGAAGATAGAGAAAGAGAAAGAGAGAAAGAAAGAAAGGAAAAAGAAGGAGTTCTGACTGAGGTAAGAGTAATCCAAGGAGCTTAGTGAGTTAGCAAACTTAAGAATAAGGTAAGTAATTTATTCTAGTCCCTATTATAATTAGAGGATTATTCTTATGAATTTAGTAGTTAGAATAGAGAATATCTCTCTCTTGATAAGGTTAGTCATTGATATAAGGAAAGTTAGAGGATTATCAGGTTAAGGGTATTACATCAAATTAAGCTTGAGTTAAGTAGAGCTATACTAGATAGGATAATAATAAAGATATATTATGCTATATATAGGCTCTGACCTTTGAAAAGAAAAAACCTTAAAGTAAAGGCTAAGAACTAGAGGAAAGGCTACACGTTAGCTAGTAAACTTACCTAAACTTGTATGCGTTGAATGTATGGTTATTGGTGCTATGGCTTGATTGATAGTGTTCATATGTAAATGTTGAAGCTCTGTGCTATGATTAATTTGGCCAATTGTATTTAATATGTTACATGGAAGCATGCACATTAAATTATGTTGACAAGATCACAAGCAAGCACTAATACCAAGCATTAATGAAGATATAGTTTAGTACCATTTACTACTGAGATTTTTCCAGAAATCTCACCCCTTCCATTCAATCCAATCATAACAAGTCTTCTTAGGATTGAGGAGATAAAGATGCATGAAGAGAAGTTAAGAATTATTTAGCATGATATATATCATTGATGTATGTTATACATATGTATGTAAAGTTGGGTGATGAAATTTGCCACTATGAACAGTAACTTGAGGTGAGTTAGTGGCCATTGAGCTATAATTATAAATAGTAAACATTCAAATAAGTATATGATATTTTACTAGTAAATAGTAAACATACAAGTCTTTGATTTGATATATAGATCATCTTATTTGTATGTCTACACATGGAGATATAATTTATCAAAGTTGGGACCAAAATGCTAGAATCAGGGAAGGATAATGGATAAATAGTAAACTTGGAGCGTTAACTGGTGTTAACTTGGTCAAGGTATGGTTAACAAGTTATTTTTCCTAAAAGAGGATTAAGTTAGCTTCGTGTAGCAATTTGAACCACTTTATTTCAATTTTGCTGGATTTAATTATGATTTTTAAAGTCAGGTCACTTCTCTATAATTTATATAGTGAACAGTACTCGGTAGAGTAAAATTCTAGATTGTATAATTTGACTTCAATTACCTTAAAAATGGTTCCATATGCTACCCTTTGGTCCCCAAGACATAAGTAAATTAAGATGTTATATTTTGGTATCAGAGCAAAGGATTATGATTTAGAGCATAATATTCTAGCACATAACAGAAGGTACTGGCTTAGTGATACTCTGATTTAGTTAGACTGGCCCCTTTAAATAAGTTAGAGATTTGAACTAAAGAATGTTCCCTCCCTAGTATAAGATATGGGGATAGTGTTCACTTCTTAAAGAAGGATTCAGATAACCCAGATAAATAGAACAATACCCCATACCTTACAACTTTATGAGGTAGTCTTCAAGGAAATAGCTACGATAGACTAGTCTTAGTCAGTTGTTACCACTGAGGTCTCATGTTTCTTAGCATGATATGGATGGACTAGCTAGGATAATGTCTGGGGAGTAGTTTTCTCTATTGATAGAGATAGAAGCTGACCAGTCTAAGGTCAAAGAAAGCTACAATAGTAGCTTAAGGTATCATTATGTGACCAGACGTTATAGTAATGATGATAATAAAGATACCAACCTCGTTGAAATTTATCAGCTAGAGGATTGGTATAAACGTGATCAAGCTATATAGTATAAAGTACCAAGATATGAAAGATTAGTTTAAGACAATGTTCAGAAGTATATCCTCCATATGAGTAGATCTAAATTACGAAAGAATTTGTTCACCTAGTATTTCTTGAACCAAGGAATCAAAAGTTACAACGAGACTTGCCTAGGAATGATCCTAGCACATGGCCTAAAGTTAGAGATTAAATGGTTAATAGATAGAGAGCTGATATTTCCAAGGCAGAGGGACCACATCATGAAAAAATAGTAACCTAGCAGACCTAGGGTAGAGCACCCTAGAGAACATAAGTAATAGTAGTAGATGATGTATAAGATCCATATGACATAAGTTCATCAGGATTGAGAAAAAGACCAGAAAGGAATCATAGTCTGGTCAAGAACAGACTAGGACTAATATATAGATAGAAGTTAAGAGATAGTAAAGAGATGCAAAAGTACTCTATAGAGATGGAGATTGATCCGCTCACTTGAGAAGTTAGTTCATAGATTGAATTCCATTATAAATAAAGGATTTTTCTCATGTAGCTGCAAAAGTTTAACAGAGTGGTAAATGTATGCAATATTAGAAAAAGAAGTTTATGATATCTAGAGAAAGAAATGTAGCCATAGTTTTAAAGATAAAGTGACTCCTCTATTCCCTATGTAAGAAAGAGTAATTAAGGGTTAAGTTTATACCATAGTAAGAGGTTAACGTGGTAGCCTAAATTAGATGAATAGTTATTACAGGTTCTTGAATAAATTATCAGATCCTGATAAGATAATATGATAGATAATCTAGAAGATAATATGATAGAGGAAATAATGCTTTAAAGTTTACCTAGTTAATTGTTAATTGCAGTGTGCATATGATAGATGGTTGAGCAAATTATGTGATGATGATATGGCTTATGTTGCCATAAGTTATGATGAACATTTGTATCTCCTTGCAGTTATCATATGATTATACACATGTTAGATAATGCTTAAATGATTGTACCTCCTTACATATTATGCATGTTAGAGTATGCTATGAAGAATGAATACTCCCCTTTTGCATTTCATGTAGGGTATATATGATAAGAAAGTTATGTTGCTCCCATACCATACGACATGCAATTAGATAATTTAACTTTGTAATGATAAAGCAATAAATATGATTAGAGATAAATGTTAGTAGAAACCTATAGGCATATGATTACAGTACTAAGGACATATCCTTTCAGCAGGAATAAGATATATAAATGATGTGCCTCAAATAAGAAATGAAATGAGATACATTTATGAAAGATGATGCATCTTTAAGAAGGAGTAGTGTCTATGTAATAAAAGTTAACGTTCTCATAATAGAGTTAGATTGCTCTTGCGATAAAGTCATATTGCTTTAGAGATAGAGCCAAGATAATGGATAGTGTAGCTCATGTTAAATCCATGTCTACCAGATAAGATGTATAGATTATGACAGATATATGCATGGTAGACCTATGTAGCTATCTGCAATACTAGATGTAGTAAAGTTATGAAAGATGAGAATGATATGTGAAATCCCTGAGTGATTGAGGAAATGAGTAAAGTCTTAATAGATAATATTGGCTTCTGTGATCAGTGTTGGGCAATTATATGTTGAGTTAGCAACTAAGTAGAAGTAGCTAACATTATAACTTAGTCTGTTGGTTAAGTCTTCCAGAGATGAAAATACAGTACAACAGAATCGCAGTAGATTATAGAGGATTGTAGTTAGATCCTAACATGGCTCACAGAGAATAGAATTCCAAGGTCACAGTTAGATCCTGAAGAGCCTTACGGTTAATCGTAGCAAATCCTGATGGTAGGAGTAGACCTAGCCTAGAGAAAGAAAGTAATCAGCCATAAGTACAGTATTTCTTTAGAAGGACGAATACCAAGGAAAATGTTAAGGTAGGAAGCCTCACAAGTTGGTTAACTCATAACAGAAAGAGTACCTACGATGTTAATTTTATATAGCCTTATTACTATTATAGACTGAACTTAGAATCTTCTTATACAAAAAAGTAATTAAATGATTAGAGTTAAAGTTTTTAGTCCTGAGTAACAGATATTTATGAGTCTGTAGACAATATGCCTACAAAAGAAAAGAATATCTCATAAGACATGAGAAGGGGTCAAATAAGAATAAAGAGATCCTAAAGATGAGATTATAGAGAATAAGAATGAGAGACAAATAGATCCTCCAGATTAGGATAAAGAGACTAGAAGGCCATATAAGCCTAAGAGAGACATTATGAGAAGGGTATAAGATAGTAAAGTACCCGGGTTGGAGCTTGTTAGTAAAGTGCTTCAGATTTTTATCGTCACTTTTCAGTTAAGCGTTTTTAGGTAAAAGTAGCCCAATGATGGGTAAACCCCTGGGAATTAATGAGATAGGGTGCAAATGCCATAAAAGTTTGGTATAGATGTACAAAGTTATGTAAGATAGTAAGAAAATTTAAGAAGAACTAAAAAAGTCAAAAAATATTATAAAATATAAGGGACATTCTCCTAAGAGAAACTCTTCATCAAGGTATGAATAGAGATTTAACCCTAAAATTTTGAGGACAAATTTATTTTAAGGGGAGGAAAAAGTCATATCTTGATTTTTAGGCCTAGAAGCCCAGTATGTAGCCTAAAAGAGGTAGGTTACCAAGCCCTATTGAGCAGATAGTAAATAGTGAAAGTCCCTGGAGTATAATGGTCATTTTGGAGAAAGAGATGGACTAAACTGGAAAGTCTAACAGTCCCAAGGCCTAAAATGAAAGAAGATACAAGTTGTGGCCCATTAAGTGTAATTATAAAAAGTTAAGGGACTAAAGTATAATTTCCAAAAGTTTCTAAAAGCAAAATTGTAATTATAGAAAGTTGAGTTAGAAAAGGTTTAGAACTACCCGATAGCATTTTATCCCCAAAATTCATCAGTAGATAGAAAAAGTTATGCTGGTTAATCTAGCATGATACATAAATTTATTTGAGTTCCAGATAGTAATATTTATATGATAATTTGAAAGTTATATGAATTTTTTATCAGATCTTCAGGACCTCAAATATAAGTGAAAAGTTATAGGAATGTGTGTCCTGTGAAGTTAGAGTTTAGGAACTGACAGAACCCTAAAAGGAGTTCTATAGGAAAAGTTATTCAAATTTTAGTGAATTTTGACGGGAGTTTGTGAACACTTGATATCTGATTTTGAAATTTAAGCAATAAACAAGTTATGATTGCATGAGCTCAAATGATGTCACTAGGAGGCCCATATTGATGCCAAGTGAGGCCTAAGGCTATGATATCAATTAATCGGATAAAGGGGCCAGAGTCCACAAATATCTAGAAAAAGGTACAAAATAACGAAAATACCCCTATGTTATAAAATAATTAAAGAATGAGTGAAGGGTATTTTGGTCATTTGATTAAGGTTAGACAGTCAAGGAAGGTTATATAGATAGTTGACCAGGGTCAGAAAATACTCTGAAAAGGTGTGAAAAGATAATAATGCCCCTGGAATTATTAGATAGGAACTAAGGGCATTTTCATAATTTGCTAAGGGATATTTCTTGGGAACTGAGCCACCAGATTGCTTGAGCTTGATTAGGGACCCAAGATAGAATTCCAAGATGCACATAAATATGGCCCAAGAGTTATGTGGGTCTAAGTGACATTAAAATAATATTTGTGATTTTCAATAAAGCATAGTTATCGGTTAGAGATATAACTGTGGAAAGTGATCAGATAGAGCTTTAGACTCATCTAGAACCATGAGATGGCATGAAAAGTGTCCTCATGGGACCCACAAGGTGCCACATGGCACGAGTCTAGGGAAAGAAGAAAAAGCTAAGGACACGTGGCATCTCAACCATTCATTTTAGGAAAAGACATGGAATTCTCTAGAAGTGTTGAGTCAACGGGTGAGGTATTCCAAGGGCCCCACCATTATGCTACCTAAACATGTGAGGTGTCCCTTGATGATGTCACTATGATGAGTTATCTAGGATCATGATGTCATCCTTATGATGCAAGCAAACTTTCTTGAGAAAGCTAAGCGATCTGAGCCATTCATCTCGATTCAATTGGATCATCTATTCACCTCTCTCCACCCATAAATAGACCCTTCCCCCTCACTTCATTCCACACCCATGGATAAGAGAAAGGAAGGAAGAGAAAGAAAAGACAGAAAGGAAGGAAAAAGGAGTTTTGGCTGAGCTAGGAGCAATCCAATGAGCTTAGGGACTTGGCAAGCTTAGGAAAAAGGTAAGTAATTTATTCTAGTCCTTGTTCTAATTAGAGGAATGTTCTTATGAATTTAATAGTTAGAGTAGAGAATATCTCTCTCTTGATAAGGTTAGCCATGGATTTAAAGAAAGAGGATTGTCAGATTAAGGGTATTACTTCAAGTTAAGCTTGAGTTAAGTAAAGCTATACTAGATAGGATAATAATGACGATATTATTATGATATGTATAGGCTCTTACCTATAAAAAGAAGGAACCTTAGAGCAAAGGCTACAGACTAGAGGAAAGGCTATACATCAGGTAGTAAACTTACCCAAACTTGTATGCGTTAAATGTATAGTTGTTGGTGTTATGGCTTGATTGATGTTGTTCATATGTAAATGTTAAAGCTCTGTGTTATGATTAATTTGGCCAATTGTATTTCATATATTATATGGAAGCATGCAGATTACATTATGTTGACACAATCACAAGCAAGCACTAATACCAAGCATTAATGCGTACATTATTTAGTACCATTTACTACTGAGATTTCCCTAGAAATCTCACTCCTTCCATATCAATCCAATCATAAGAGGTCTTCTTAAGATGGAGGAGATGAATATGCATGAAGAGAAGTTAAGAATTATTTACATGATTGATAAGTCCTTGATGTATGTATACATATGTATGTAAAGTTGGGTGCTAAAATTTACCACTGTGAACAATAACTCGTGGTGAGTCAGTGGCAATTATGCTATAATTAGAAATAGTAAACATTCGAATAAGTGTATGATATTTTACCAGTAAAAAGTAGATATACCAATCTTCGATTTGATATATAGAACGTCTTATTTGGATGTTTACACATGAAGATATAATTTATCGAATATGAAAATAAGTGGTCAACGAGTTTTTTTTCCTAAAAGAGCATTAAGTTAGCTTCATGTAGCAATTTGAGCCACTTCATTTTGATTTTTTTGGATTTAATTATGATTTTTTGAACTCAAGTCACTTCTCTAGAATTTATATAGTGATTTTATCTAAAATTCCAGATTATGTGATTTGACTTCAATGCCCTTAAAAGTAGTTCCAGATGCTACTGTTTGGTCCCCAAGATGTAAGTAAATTAGGATATTATAAACAGTGATTTGTACAGTGGCAGCCAATAACACATGACCCTAACTACATGTATACTTAAATTTTCAAGCTAATACCATTTGATTCTAGCTTGTTTAATCTTGTCTAAGGTATCCATAGCATAAAACTCATATTTCCATCACATATGACCAACATGTCCAATAGCAACATCAAGGGAGAAATGCCATAAAAACCTCTTTAAACTAAGAGCAAACTTGCTAGAACAAAGTCCAAGATTAAAGGAATCATTTACCTTTCTTGTTGCTCCAAGGTGTATGCTTTTTTCTTGCTTCAAAGTAAATTTTGGCAAAGGTTCCCTAAGGTTTCTAATCTTCCAAATTAGGTCTAAAAGTGAGGGTATATATATATACAAAATTGAGTGGAAATGGAAGGCCAAGATTAGTTTGGTCACTATTTGATCTAAAGGTCCATAATTCTCCTTCCATCAAATATTCCCTAGAAGCCTCATTAATGACATCATCCATGACATCATTTAGGGCTGTGTTTGGTTGAAGAAAAGTAGAAATACTAATAGGAAAAATTCTAGTCCAGTTCAATACCGATCTAAGCAGTTTCACAAAAACCAAACTATTTTATATTCCTAATTTTTATAATATTTTAGAATATGTATTCTATCATGAAAACTAGTATTTAGGTTTTTTCTACCATTGACATTGTTAGACTGAGTATTTATCTATCAATCATCCCTTGAGAAATGACCAAAATACCTTAAGTGTATTTTCTTGCATAATATTAACCCTAAGGGCATAATTATCATTTCACACCACTTTATACTTCATTAGGGCATATACTGACTCTAACTAATCATCCATGTACTTACTCAAACATTTTTTACTTGTCCAAAATGACCAAAATACCCTCCTTCCATCTTTTGTTTATTATTACAACATAGGGGCATTTTCGTAATTTCACACTTTTTTCTGGTTCATTTGGATACTGGCCTATTTGACTGTTCAAATATCTTATTGGCCCTTTTAGATGCCATTTTGGGCCTCAATATAGATCTAATACCTTTATAGCTCACTTCCCAAAACCTCACATGAAAGTATTTATCGGGTATATAATTCTACTGTAAATTCTATTAAAAATTCTACATGACTTCTTTTTAAGGTCTGTCAGTTTTATAAATTTCTAAATTCATTATAGGAATTTAGTGTCAAATCTCATCTGATTAGGAAATCTAGAAGGTCCTATAATAATCTCTAGAATTTAAAAATTAATATCAATTATTTGGGGCATCAAATCAAAATTCTAAAAAATATGTCTCGCCTAATTTTCATTCTCTATTTACTAGTACAATTTAGGACTACAGTATTTTCGGGTAGTTCTAGGCCTTTTCTGGCACAACTTTCTCATAATTACAATTTTGCACCTTGAACTTTTACTTAATTACATTTAGCTCCTCAAACTTTTTAAAATTACAATTATTGGCCCAACTTTTTTCTCTATTTTTTATTTTAGCCCATAAACTTTTCTAAATTTTGCTTAGGTTCTTGAACTTTATATCATTTTCAATTTAATCCCTTTCCTTCCTTGAATTACAACATTTTTCTTAGAGAGTCTCATGTATATTACGTACAATTTGTACATACATATCAGATAAGAAAATTAGGGATATGACACATTCCACAGAGCAAGTTCACTAGTAGGAACCTCACAAGCACTAGTTACAAGATGAGAGTCATGCGGTTCAATAATGCATTCCATAAGTACATATGATAGATAGTATGAAGAAGTAGCAGCAATGTATCAAGAGAGAGAAAATTAATACCAGAAGAGAGATCCATACTCCAACACATACAACTCTGGTTAAAGAACCACCCAAATTTCAAGCAGGGGAGTGGGGAAAAATAGGGCAAACCAATTCGAAGGAGGTGGTGGTTCTTCAAGTAACTACAAAAGTAATACAAGGTCTATGGTTCCAACTCACCTTAATGCTTTAGTGGCATCAAAACCAAATGAGACTTCTCATTTGTTGAAGAGTATGGTTGTACATATGAAAAACATTAAAGGTAGAATGACCAATATAGAGCACAAGCTAAAAGAGAATGATAATCAATTCACCTCCAGCTTCAATCCTTCAAAGTATGTAGAAGGATAATACCGATGTGCATAGGAAACTTGAGGAGTTAAGTTCCAAGAATACAGATATTACAAGTCATTTAACTCAAGTTTACAATACAGTTAGTGATATCCAAACAAAAAGCAGTGGCCGTATATCTTTAAATACTGTCATTAATATGAGGGGCTTGAATGCTATATCACTATTGTGTACTTCAAAAGGGAAAATTGTGCACTTCAAGGAAAATGATGCACCAAAGAAGGATATGATAAACCTTGAAACTGAAAATACAACATTCTCACATATGAATATTGGGAAATCAGAGAGTATTAAAGAACAAAAGCTTATAATCAATAAGGCAACCTAAGAGGAGAACTCATAAAAGGGAATACAGGAAAAGCAAGAAAAGGAAGTGACAACTTCAAGTCCAGCATACAAGGGAAAGCAAACTGAGAAGAAGGTGGAGTCGAGTAAGAAAGGAGCCTTTACGCATACTTGTAAGAAGGTAAGTATAAAAGATCTCCCTTTTCCAAAATCTTATTTTGCTAGAAAGAAAAAGAGTGATTCTGAATTTACAAAAGATGCTTTCAATATCTTTAATAAGTTAGAAATAAACATCCCTATGGTTGAATTCTTCCAAAAAAACTCCTAAATATGCTAAATTTTCAAAAGATTTGTGTGCTAATAAGAAAAAGTTTAGGCCTCTTGAGAGAATTCAAGTGAGTGCTAATATGTCATCACTTTTTAAGGCTGAATTATCGGTTAAGTTCTAAGACATAGGATCTTACACAATCCCATGCACTATAGGAAAGATTCATATTAAGGGAGCATTATTATATCTAGGCGTTGCCATTAATGTAATGCCTTGGTCGGTATACTTAGCCTTAGATATTAACAAGTTTAGTGACACAAGTGTCATACTCTAATTAGCTAATAGATCAATTAGATATCCTAAGAGAGTTCATAAGGATATTCTAGTACAGGTGAAGGATTTAGTGTTCCCAACTAATTCTTATGTTCTGGACATGTCCAGTGAGCTAGTGAATGAGAGCACTTTGATCCTAGGCAGACCTTTCCTTCAAACTTCCAAAATAATCATTAGTATGAAGCATAGTTCCATTACAATAGAAGTTGGAGGATATGTAGTGACTTTCAATATGAACAAAGTAATGAAATATCCTATTGATAATTCTACTTTTGTTGAGTTGAGTGCCATTGATTATGCTATTAAAGAAACTAGGGATGAGCATGAATTGAGCTTGCGTAATGAGTCTGATCCTATGTTGCATAATTCCCAGATTTCCCCTGAAGCATTTTAGGAGCATAAGGATTCAAATTCATCTTTGAGTGCTTATGATAACTATTTTGAATCTCTGTCCTATATTTAATGCTTTTCTTGCTCTTGTGAATGCAATGCGTCTTGTTTTAATTGTTTTGACATGAATAGTATGATTTTTGTCATATCCTGATTTTTAGACATAGAAGCCCAATATGTTGCTTTAAAGAGGTAGACTACCAGGACCTGTTGAGCAGAAGTCCTAGAAGTATACATATGATTTTCAGGGACTAAATTTCAAGTGAAAGTTCAGGTACTAGATTACAAATAGTGAAAGTCCCTAGGGGTATAATGGTCATTTTGGAAAAGAAAGGGACTAAAGTGAAAAGTCTAAAAGGTTTAATGGTGCCAAAAGGAAGTAGACATAAAGTTTGGGCCATTAAGTGTAATTATGAAAAGTTGAGGGACTAAAGTGTAATTTCTAAAAGTTTCTAAGGGCAAAATTGTAATTATAGAAAGTTCAGCCAGAAAAGGTTTAGAACTACCCAGAAACATTTCAGTCCCAAACTTCATCAGTAGATAAAGAAAGTTATGCTGGTTAATCTAGCATGATACAGAAATTTTATTGAAGTTCCAGATAACTAATATGTATCTGATAGTCTGAAAGTTCTCTGAAATTTTTATCAAATCCTATGGACCTCAGATATGAGTGAAAAAGTTATAGGAAGGTGTTCCCTATGACGTCAGATGTCATGGATCTGATAGAACCTAGAAAGGAGTTCTATAGAGAAAGTTATTCACGTTTTAGAAAATTTTGGTGGGAGGTTGTGAACTCCCGCAATCTGATTATGAAACTTAGCAGTAAGCAAGTTATGGCTGAATGAGCTCAGATGATGTCATAGAGAGGTCCATTATGATGCCAAGTGAGGCCCAAACCCAATATATTAGTTAATCAGTCAAAGGGGCCAATGTCCAGAAAAAATGCAAAATGACAAAAATACCCATATGTTGTAAAATAACTAAAGAGTGAGTAAAGGGTATTTTGGTCATTTGACTAGGGTTATACAGTCAAGGAAGGTTATCTGGATAGTTGACCAAGGTTAGGAATTACTCTGGTAAAGTATGAAAAGATAATAATGCCCATAGAATTATTCAAGGAAATAAACAGTAACCAAGGGCATTTTGGTAATTTGCTAAGGGATATTTCTTGGGAATCGAGCCACCAGAGTGCTGGAGCTTGATTAGAGGCCAAGATAGCATTCCAAGGATCCAAAAATGTGGCCCAATGATTATGTTAGTTTAAGTGGTATTAAAATAATAGTTTAGTGCTTTTTCCATTAAGTAAAGTTACCTGGTTAGAGATGGAATTGGGGAAAGTGATCAGATAGATCTTTAGACTCATCCAGAACCATGAGGTGGCATGAAAGGTGTCCTCATGGGACCTACAAGGCACCATATGGCATGAGTCTAGGGAAAGAAAAAAAGCTAAGGACACGTGGCACGATCTCAGCCGTTCATTCCGGGATAGGACTCTGGAATTCTCTAGAAATGCTAAGTCAGTTGGTGAGGTATCTCGAGGGTCCAACCATTGCGCCACCTAAGCATGTGAGGTGTCCATAGATGATGTTATTTTTTATGAGTCATCTAGGATAATGATGTCATCATGATGATGTAAGCAAGGCTCCTTGAGGAAGCTAAGCGATCAGAGCCGTTCATCGCGATTCCACCTCCTTCCACCAATAAATACCCCACCCCTCCATCCATTCCATTTATGTCCAAGCAAAGAAAAAGGAGATAAAGAAGAGAGAAAGAGATAAAGAAAGGAAGGAAGAGAAAGGAAGGAAGGAAAAAGGAGGAGTTTTGGTGGAGTTAGGAGCAATCCAAGGAGCTTAGGGACTTGACAAGCTTAAGAATAAGGTAAGCAATTTATTCTAGCCCCTTCTCTAATAAATTAGAGGATTATTCTTATGAATTTAGTAATGGATAGAAATAAAGTTTGGGGATTGTCAGATTAGGGGTATTACCTCAAGTTAAGCATGAAAGGAAGGAACCTTAGAGCAAAGGTTAAGAGCTAGAGGAAAGGCTACACGTCAGGTAGTAAACTTATCCTAAACTTGTATGCATTGAATATTATGCTTGGTTGTGATATGTCTTTGTTGAATTGTGTTGCATATATGCTTATGTTTGAATCTCTATTTCTATGATTACTTTGGCCAATTGTATTTTATATGTAACATGGAAACATACACATTACATAATGTTAACACTTTCACAAGCAAGCACCAGTATTTACATTAATGCATGCATTATTTAGTACCGTTTGCTACTGAGATTTCCCCAAAAATCTAATCCCCTTCTATATCAATCCAATTACAGCAGGTCTTTTCAAGATGGAGGAGACAAAGATGTATGAAGAGAAGTTAATAATTATTTAGCATGATTGATATGTGATTGATATATGTATAATTAGTTGTTGGAAATTGTCACTGTGAACAGTAACCCGTGGTGAGATAGTGACTTTGAGTTGTAATTAGAAATAGTAAGTGATTGAATGAATATGTGGTATTTTTTCAGTAAATAGTAGACACACCAAGCTTCAATTTGATATATAGAATGTCTCATTTGGATGTCTACACATGAAGATATGATTTTCCAAAGTTGGGACCAAATACTGGAATAAGGGGAAGGACGCTGGATGAACAGTAAAATTGGAGCTTTGACTGAAGTTGACTTGGTCAAGGAGTGGTCAATGAGTTATTTTTCCCTAAAAGAGCATTAAGTTAGCTTCATGTAGCAATTTGAACCACTTTATTTCAATTTTTTATATTTAGGTATGATTTTTTTGAAGTCATATCACTTCTCTGGAATTTGCACAGTGAACAATACTTAATAGAGTAAAATTCCAGATTGAGTAAATTTGACTTTAATGACCTTAAAAGTGGTTCCAGATGCTACCATTTGGTGCCTGAGACATAAGAAAATTAGAATGTTACACTTTCAGTTTTCAAAGATTTCTCATTTGCATCGAACTTTGATACGATTTCATCAATTGCTAGTGATAATGTTTTTGGAAAGGAATTTGTGAGTGATTTTATAAGAATACAAGACATTGTGGAAGCTGAAAGTGAAATAAACACAGAGGGGTCAAGCCTATGTAACCACAAGTCATGACATTACGACCTGAACACCGGGACTATATATGAACTTGCTGAGGGAGAGACTCTATTTACAATGGAGTCACAATAGGGTGATTGTTTGGTCCTGACCAATAACTCCTGAGAAGATAAGTCGTGACGTCATGACTTGTGATCCCATATCGTGACTAAAGGACGAGTATGTCACGATGAAATGTTTCAGAGACACTCACTGTTAGTTTGAGTCGTGACGAGAAGTTGAAGATAACCCTGAGAGGTTGTGACCAGAAATGGCAGACAAAACTAGTGCATTTCAATTTCTTTCAGCTCCACAATCCACTATTTTGGTTAAGGGGCTAATATGTTCTAACTCTACTTATCCTTATTCACATTCGCCATTTACCTCTCATACTTTAAGATTCTTAAATAATTTAACCTCAAACAATGATGCAAGAATGTAAGAGACTAATCTCAACTATGTTGCAACTATAAACCAACGTAAGCTTGGTGCAACTCCTAAAGAGATAACAAGAAAGATGGAATATTCTAATGAGCTCAATATGAGCAATCTCTAAGGATCTACAAAAGATCATGCAGCAGTCAAGTACCTGTTCCATAAACCTCAATCTAAGCCAAGACTTCTACGATGGATGTTAATGCTTCAAAAGTTTGATATAAAAGTGACAGATCGAGCTAGGAATGTGAACCACGTTGTAGATCATCCAAGCAGACTGCCAACAGACAATAGGGGAGTACTTAGTTCGGAATGTGAACCACATTGTAGATCATCTAAGTAGACTACCAACAGACAATAGGGGAGTACTTAGTTTTGATCTTATTTGTGATTTGTTCCCTAATCTATCTCTTT
The DNA here is from genome assembly GCA_037074615.1 of Leucaena leucocephala. Classification (NCBI taxonomy): domain Eukaryota; kingdom Viridiplantae; phylum Streptophyta; class Magnoliopsida; order Fabales; family Fabaceae; genus Leucaena; species Leucaena leucocephala. Next base: position 9,569,794 of record CM073550.1, read on the forward strand.
ATTTGGTTATTGTTGTAGAACCTTGGTATGCTCACTTGGTTAATTTCATTGAGACCGGCCTAATCCCATCTCATTTGTCTAAATTTTAGGCCCAAAAGCTCAAGAGTTAATCTAAATACTTTATTTTGGACAAGTCTTTTCTATGGAAGTTGTGCTCAGATCTAGTATTAAGATGATATGTATCATATCAATATCACAAATTAGTTTTGGAAGCTTGCCATTCATGGATTTCTGGTGGTCATTTTGTGGGGAAAAGGTGTAAGGAATTGGAAGACATGCAGCGAAAATTAACTTAAAAATTTTTCCATTCCTTGCCAGGATCTACCATATGTGTTTAAGTCAAGTTGGAAGAAGCATTACCGTCAATGTTCCTCAACGACTTCCACAGCTTCTGGCCATGATGTTCACAGCTTCTCTCCGTGGCTCGTGCTCCCTTTCTGATCGCAAGAAGTCGATGACTCAGGTCAGTTTCCTCTACTGGTATCCATATGAACAGCGTTCCAACCACAAATGATGTGCTAGCGTCTCCTGTCCCTCCAGGGCTTTCTCAAGAATTCGTCCTCTCCGTCTCTATTTTGGCAATTTCTTCTCTGTAAACCTTTTGTAGATTCCCCTTCGGCCTTTCTGTGTTCTATATTTTTTCAAAACGTAGCTCCTAAAATCAGATATATAGGATGCTATGTGTTTTTCTATACCGAATTGGATTTTTTTGGAGTTAATCTTATATTAATTCTGAAATTAATACAATATCATATATTGTATAATTTGATAAGAAACTAATTAAATAAATAATATTTATATTAAATCTGTCCCACAGATTTAATTCACCTATTTATTTAACTTAAAATAAAGATAAGACTAAACTATATTTGATTTACTCGCATAAATCAAATTTAAGATATCATATCACATTTGAATTTCAAATTCAAATATGATAGAGATTTAATTTATCCTTATAAATTAAATCTCATATATCTCTTATATATAAAGTATATATATGAATTTATATATATACGAATATAAATATAAATAAATATATACATCCACCCTAGATCATTCATTGAATCTGGACATGCCTTAGATTCAATGAATTTGGACATCATAGCTCGTGTTGGGCTATTTTGTGTGCGACCCTGTAGGCCCATATGAAGTTAGCAGTGGGCCATTTGCTATACAGGCCCACAAGTTGCAAGCGATCTCTAGCATGACATAACGACTACCCAAATCATATGATGATCGTTAAACGATGTAACCTTTCATACAACTATATCATGTCCCTTCTGTCACACGATATTTTGGTCATGGATGATGCATGGATAATGTCATCCTCCTATTCCTGACCGTTACTTTATCGATCCCTGAGTAGTCTGACTATAGAAATAGAACTACCTTTCTATTACAGTATGGCTATACATTTCTCAAGCTCACTCATCGAGGGGCCTAGTAATATCTCTCTATGAATGTGAGGGACAAATTCCATTTTGACCATTCACATTACTCCGCATGAAAAACCATTAAGCCCAAACATAGTCTTTATGATCACTCGGTCAAAAGTGACTTTTGACTAGGTCAAAGCTGAGTGTTTGTCATGTAGGAATCCATGATGATGTCAGGTCAAAGGGCATAGTGACATGGTTTGTATATGAGAGAAGCTTATGACGTAACCCATGCAGCTCTCTCATAGCGGGTCGGTCTAACACCTTGTACTCTTACATGTGCCTATGACTTTGATTTATATCTCTATACATCTTCAAAGTCATACTGGTCTTATTTCATCTCTACTCACGTATAGATGACCGACCAAGGACATTTAGGATAAAATCATGAATTATTCAAGGATGATCATCACAGTAAACATGCAAATAATATGATAACACAATTAATAAATTCATAAATCAATAATGTTCATAAGACAATGATTGGCCCCTAGGGCACGATTTCCAACAACCTTCCACTTGCACTAGGTACAATCATTAATTTGACTAATTCCCATTGACCTAACATGACGCTCATGCTTTGCCTGCACAAGCGGCTTTGTTAGAGGATCAGCAACATTATATTCTCCTGCTACTTTGCATATTTTTATATCACCTCTATCGTTGATTTCTCTGATGAGATGAAATCGCCTGAGTATTTACTTGATCCTTTGATGTGACCTAGGCTCTTTGGCCTGTGCAATGGTACCGCTATTGTCATAGAGCAAAGTTATTGGATCTGAGATGGTAGGTATCACCTCTAGTTCTGTGATGAACTTCCTGATCCAAACAGCTTCCTTAGCTGCATCAGATGCTGCTATATACTCAGCTTCCATTGCAGAATATGCTACAGTTCCCTCCTTAGAGCTTTTCTAGCTTACTACTCCATTATTGAGGAGGAATATATATCTAGACTGCGATTTTTGGTCGTCCTGGTCAGTTTGGAAACTTGCATCTGTGTAACTAGTTACACAGAGTTCATCATCCAATCCACCATAGAATAAGAATAAGTCCTTAGTCCTTCTTAAGTAATTAAGGATATTATTGACAGCAGTCCAATGGCCCTCACTAGGGGCCCTCTTGATATCTGCTAGTTATACTTAAGGCAAACGAGATATCCGGTCGAGTACATAACATGGCGTACATGATAGATCCTATGGCCGAGGCATATGGAACTTTACTCATGCGACCTCGCTGATCAGATGTACTAGGACACAGATCTTTGCTGAGGTGACTAAGGTCCAAACCTTTTTGTCATACATGGATTGCATCTCAGATTTCATGGCATTAAGCCATTTTTCAGAGTTTGGTCCCACCATAGCTTCTCGATAGGTAGTCAGCTCATTATGCTCAATGAGCTATAGATCACGACTATCATAAATTAGAAATCCATATCTCTGAGGCTGAAGTTGTGTCCTATTAGATTTCCGTGGACCTTGCGTGACTTGAGGAGTCTCAACAACTTGTTGTGAGTCTTTTCTATTTTCCATCTGCAGTTCTGTGGTGTCTTGTGGCTCTCAAACTTCTTCGAGGTGTACCTTACTCCCACTGGTTCTTTTAGAGATAAATTCTCGTTTGACAAAGATGCCATTTCTGACAACAAACACTTTGTTATCAGCAAGGTTGTAGACGTAATATCCCTTAGTTTCCTTAGGATATCCCACAAAAAGGCATCTTGAGGATTCGGGCTCTAATTTGTCTGAGGCTTGTAGCTTAACATAGACCTCGCATCCCTAAATCTTGAGGAAAGACAAACTAGGCGTCCTCCAAGTCCATATCTCATACGGAGTCTTTTCAATTAGCTTAGATAGAACACGATTGAGTGTGAATGTAGCTGTCTCTAGGGCATGGCCCTAAAAGGAGGGCGGAAAATCTATTCGACTCATCATGGATCGAACCATATCTAATAGTGTTCGATTCCTCCGTTCAGAAATGCCATTCCATTGTGGTGTCCCTGGAGGAGTCAATTGTGAGACTATCCCGCAACTCCTAAGATGATCTATGAACTCTTGGCTTAAATATTCACCACCCCGATCAGATCTAAGGGCTTTCATTGTTTTGCAAAGCTAGTTTTATACTTTATTTTGAAATATTTTGAACTTTTCAAAAGATTCAGATTTATGTTTCATCAGATAGATATACCCATATATGCTGAAATCATCTATGAATGTTATGAAGTACGAATAACTTCCTCTGGCATTTATGTTTATCAGTCCACACACATCTGTATGTATGATGCCTAATAAATTAGTGGCCCTCTCACTGTGCCCAGTGAAAGGTGACTTTGTCATCTTTCCTAACAAGCAAGACTCATAAGTGTCATATGATTCAAAATCAAATAAGTTTAGAAATCCATCTTGATAGAGTTTGGAAATGCGTTTCTCATTTATGTGGCCCAGACGATAATACCAGGGGTATGTGGGATTCAAATTGTTTGGTTTGACCCTTTTGGCAGTTATGTTATAGATATTTTCATGATTGGGTTATGTAATGATCAACATGCAAATCACCATGAGCATTGAAAACATCATTACGATAAATAGAACATCTACTATTCCCAGCAATAGAAGTGAAACCTTCCTTATCCAAATAAGAAAGTGAAACAATGTTACTACTTAAAGCAGGAACATAATAACAATTGTTCAAAACTAACAAAAGCCTAGTGGGCATAACTAATTCATAAGTTCCTACAGCTAATGCAGCAACCCTTGCTCTATTTCCAACTCGTAGGTCAACCTCGCCCTTTTTCAGCTTCCTACTGTCCTTTAGTCCCTGCACATTTGTACAAATATGAGAACCACATGCAGTATCTAATACCAATGAGGTGGAAGTAGAAAGATGAATGTCTATAACATAAATACCTGAAGCGATAGCCCCCTATCCTTCTTGTTCTTTTTTAGATCTTCGAGGTAGAGTTTGTAATTCCTCTTCCAATGACTAGGTTCATTGGAGAAGAAGCAGACTCCTTCCTTTGGAGGCTTTTCCTTCTTTGGTACAGGCTTGGTTTTGGGGTTGCCTGACTCTTTGGTCTTACCTGATGAGCCATGACTTTTCCCCTTGCCTTTCCTTTCTTTTTTATACCCTTTCCTTTCTGAACCATCAAAATAGTACTGAGCTTCTTCTTAAGACTAGGCTCAGCAGTTTTAAGCATCCCATGTAGTTTAGAAATAGATTTCTCCATGTTGTTCGTGTTATAGTTCATGACAAACTGGTCATAACTTTCTGGGAGTGAGTTCAAGATCAAATCCGTAGCTAACTCTTGGCTCATAGGAAATCCAAGCCTCTCAAGGTGATCAATGTACCCTTTCATCTTTAAGACATGAGTACTGACTGATGCACCTTCAGCCATCTTGCAGGAATGTAAGGCCTTAGTGGTCTCATACCTCTCTTGCCTTGCCTGTTGCTAGAACATTTCCTTGAGATGCACAATTATCTCATAAGCCTCTATGTGTTCCAGATCTCTTTAGAGCTTCAGAACCATGGTGGCTAGCATCAAGCATCCCACATCGACAGAGTCTTCCTTATGCTTCGTGTAAGCATCTCTCTGAGCTATAGGAGCATTGGCCACTGGCTCCTCAGGAATGGGTTGATCTAGGACATGTGCCTTTCTTTCCTTCTTGAGAACAATTCTCAAGTTCCTAAACCAGTCAAGAAAGTTTGTCCTATTCAGTTTGTCCTTCTCAAGAACATATCGCAGTGATAATGTAACAATATTACTAGTCGTCATGATTCTACAATTAAAATATGCAATTTAATTAGCAATCTCCCACTAAATAAACAACCCTCAATACAATAGTTAGTGGGCTAAGATCCATATTTGGCTCAAACTTAAGTACGCTTTGGCAGGACGCTTCAATTAAGTTATTTAGGTAGGTAACACCTTTACCAATTACATCAAATATAACTCTTAGATGTTCATGTGATTTTATCATCATATGATTTGTCATGTTTTTAATCCCATCTAATGCCTTGAGACCCAAAACCTCTTTATTAATCTCAATTAAGTCAAACAATCATGAACATGTGAGAGTAGCACCATTAGCACCATTACTCTTGGTTATCTCCCTAAGATAACTTAAATGCACCCACTTTGGCAGAGTCCACAATTGAGCGATTGAGGTCTTGACAAGTGTTCATAAATTGACGGCATTATGACTTAAGATTTCATTTATAGGGCTTAATTTAACTATCTGGTTTATAAGAATGCATGCTTCTTAGTTTGTATCTCATACAGGTAATATGCATGTTTATGATATAATCATAAGATGCATAATTTAAATGTGATACAATATGGCTCACCTATCCTAAGTCCCCTCAAGCCAATGAGAGGAACTCTCTAGTAAGAATAGGGAAGTTACATATAGAAACCTCTTTTAACATTCGAAGGGAGTGAGATGAGATGAGAAGAGAAGGTACATTGAGAGTATATATAGGAAGGCACGACACGCAGGCCGTATTTAAAAAATTACAACACTTGCAATCTAGAGCCATATTGTTCACCATACCCAAGCATTCAAGAATCAATATTTAGATTTAATTGAAGGACAATTAATGTTTCAAAACTAAAACATTCACAAAATAGTATATGTTACGATTATGTTACGCTACGAACAGGTAGCCATGGCAGTCCTGCTATGTTAGCGGGCAGGGTCTAGGGGCAGCACCCTAAGAAAAAAAAATTATTTCATAAATAATCACGAATCTGAATACGGTTTTCTTAGACCCCACCTATGAATTGATCAAATCAAAACGTATCTATTTTAATTCCCTTTTAGATTCCTTTTATGTCATACATAACACCGATCCCTTATATGTCACATATAAAATGCATATTATATGATCGGCTACGACTAACATATATCATATGAATCAACAATTAAGCCTAACTTAAACAAAAAATGGCATGGCTCTGATACCACTGTAAGGAGTTAGAAGACACGCAGTAGAAATTAACTTAAAAATTTTTCCATGCCTTGCCAGGATCTACCGTATGTGTTTAAGTAAAGTCGGAAGAAGCATTACCCTCAGTATTCCTCAGCGACTTCCACAGCTTCTGGTCACGACGTTCACAGGTTCTTTCTGCGGCTCGTGCTCCCTTTCTGATTGCAAGAAGTCAACGACTCAGGTCAGCTTCCTCTACTGGTATCCACACGAACAGCGTTCCAACCACAAATGACATGCTAGCATCTCCTATCCCTCGAGGGCTTTCTCAAGAATTCGTCCTCTCCGTCTCTATTTCGACAATTTCTTCTCTGTAAACCTTTTACAGATTCCCCTTCAGCCTTTTTGTGTTCTATATTTTTTCAAAACATAGCTCCTAAAATTAGATATATAGGATGCTATGCGTTTTTCTATACCGAATTGTATTTTTTTGGAGTTAATCTTATATTAATTCTGAAATTAATACAATATCATATATTGTATAATTTGAAAAGAAACTAATTAAATAAATAATATTTATATTAAATTCATCCCACAGATTTAATTCACCTATTTATTTAACTTAAAATAAATACAAGACTGAACTATATTTGCTGTATTCTCATAAATCAAATTTGAGATATCATATAAATTTGAATTTCGAATTCAAACATGATAGAAATTTCATTTATCCTTATAAATTAAATCTTATAAATATCTCTTATATGAGATATCCTATCAATTTAAATTTCAAATTCAAATGTGATAGAGATTTAATTTATCCTTATAAATTAAATCTTATAAATATCTCTTATATGAGATATCCTATCAATTTGAATTTCAAATTCAAACGTGATAGAGATTTCATTTATCCTTATAAATTAAATCTCATATATCTCTTATATATAATGTATATATACGAATTTATACATATATACGAATTTAAATATAAATAAATATATACATCAACCCTGGATCATTCATTGAATCTGGACATGTCTTAAATTCAATGAATCTGGACATCATGGCTCATGTTGGGCTATTTTGTATGCGACCCTGTAGGCCCATATGAAGTTGGCAGTAGGCCATTTGCTATACTGGTCCACAAGTAGCAAGCGGTCTCTAGCAAGACATAACGACTACTCAAATTATATGAGGATCGTTAAACGATATAACCTTTTATACAACCATATCATGTCCCTTCTGTCACGCGATATTTTGGTCATGGATGATGCATGGATAATGTCATCCTCCTATTCCTGACTGTTACTTTATCAATCCTTGAGTAGTCTGACTATAGAAATAGAACTACCTTTCCATTACAGTATGGCCATACATATCTCAGACTCACTCATCGAGGGGCCCAGTAATATCTCTCTACGAAAGTGAGGGACAAATTCCATCTTGACCATTCACATTCCTCCCTATGAAAAACCACTAAGCCCAAACATAGTCTTTATGATCACTCAGTCAAAAGTTACTTTTGACTAGGTCAAAGCTGAGTGTTTGTCATGTACGAATCCATGATGATCCCAGGTCAAAGGGAATAGTGACATGGTTTGTATATAAGAGAAACTTATGACGTAACCTATGCAACTCTCTCATAGCGGGTCAGTCCAACACCTTGTACTCTTACATGTTCCTATGACTTTGATTTATATCTCTATACATCTTCAAAGTCATACTGGTCTTATTTTATCTCTGCTCCCGCATAGATAATCGACCAGGGATATTTAGCATAAGATCATGAATTATCCAAGGATGGTCATCACAGTAAACATGCAAATAATATGATAACACAATTAATAAATTCATAAATCAATAATGTTCATAAGACTATGATTGGCCCCTAGGGCACGATTTCCAATAAAAGGATTGCACGTAGGGTTCTTGAATCCAATTTTATTGGCCTTTCCCTTTTAGAGATGCTTTTAAGTTTTATAGAGCCTGTGATATATGCTAAAGATTTAGGGGGATTAGTAAAGGCATGAGATGCCGGAATAACCTATTTTATTTTGTGAAGTTTTTGCTATTTGGGGAATAGACTTCATGGGACCTTTTCCACCTTCAGCAAAATTTCATTACATTTTATTGGCTGTAGACTATCTATCTAGGTAGGTAGAGGCCATTCATACAAGACGAGATGATGCCCAAACAGTTTCCAAGTTTCAAAGGTCTTATATCTTTAGTAGATTTAGAGTACTGAAAGTATTAATCAGTAACCAAGGTACCTACTTAATGAATAAGTTGATCAAGAACTTATTAGCATTATACCACAAAGTCTCAACATTATACCACCCTCAAACTAATAGTCTAGCAGAGGTTTCTAATAGGGAAATAAAGCATATTTTAGAAAAGATCGTTAAGCCATCCAATAAGGATTGGAATTTAAGACTTGACGATACTCTATGGGTGTACAAAATAGCTTTAAAAACTCCCCTAGGCATGTCCCCTTATAGGACGATTCTTGGGAAAGCTTGTCACATGCCTGTAGAAATAGAGCATAAGACATTTTGGGCAATGAAAGCTTGCAATGAGGACCTTGTAGAAGATAGTTTAGAAAGATTGTTATAGATTCAAGAGCTAGAAGAGATTAGATTAGATGCCTATAGTAGCTCTGAGATTTATAAACTAAAGACAAAAGTAATCCATGATACTCATATTTTAATGGCTTTAGCTTAGGTGTATTTCATGTCTTTGTCCAGGAGTACAAAGGTTCAAGTATGGGGAATTGATAGGACACAAGTTATGTATAGTTTCTATAACATGTTGAGGGTTTTGTGACAACTTTACCATTCATTTTATGCCTGCAATTATGTTTTTGTGGTAATATATGGTTGTGCTTGGAAATATGCTAATTTAAGGGTATAATGGTAAATTAACTCCTTCAAACTGCATATATGTTATTCTTTAGTAACTTTTTAGATTTTTACAGTGAGCTTTGATATTGAATTGCAGGTATTTTGGAAGAGAACTAAGGATTACTGTGAGCAGAAAAGAGATCACAAGACAAAGAGAACCAAATCAAAGATGGCAGCCTCTCTGCATTTCAATCACAACCAAAGTATTCACAAGTCACGACCTCACTTCTTCTATGAAATTTTTCTGCGTTCATGGGTCACGACCAAAAATAGGATCTGGTCATGACCAAAGAAGGGAATAAGTGAAGCTACACAATTTTGATTAGGTTAACCTGGCTTTAAAAGGAGGGAAAGCGGTAAGAGACCGGGAGGCTAGTTTTTCATCTAATATGACAAAAAAGCAGTACTCCAACATTTTCTCCACAACCTACCCTCATATCTTCCATCACCATTTTTCTACTTTTTTCATGGCAACACATCTGAGCAGTGATTCTAGCACACAGGAGTCGTGAGAGGCTAAATATTTAGTCTCTTGGTGATTGATCGCATATCTTGAGCTCATGGACTACACTATAATAGGGAGTTTTTGTTTTGATCTCACCTTTTTCATATTTTAGAACTGCTACATCTAGGGTTTTGATTTTATGAGTCAAGTTAGGATATCGATTGATTCTTCTGAGATTAGGTTTTGTAATTGAATTTAGATGATTTGGATGTTAGTTTAATATTAATATTTCAATTTTGATTTATGGATAATTGGGCTTTTTATCAACGATCATTGCTTACTGATTTGATTGCTTGAAATCTATCGTAATTAATCGATGATCATTCGAGGGCATCTTTATCTTTTAATTTAATTACACGCTAAGTGGTTTTTAACAACGCATTAATGGTTTTTTTGAACTATATTTGATCAAAGGAGTTTAAGGATTGTTAGTGTTCTGGACTCAATCGATCGATTGAGGTTTCATTTAAGACTTAGTGATTTTAAAACCCTATATCATATTAAGAGCAAGGATAGACATGTTTCCATGATCAAGAATCTTTCTCAACATATTTCTTTATCAATCCACTTATTCTCAATCTTAATCAAAAATATGAAAACATTTACTTTAATGCACCCTTATTTTATTCCATCAAAAATCAACTAAATATAAAACCCATTTTTAGTTTCATTTAGGTTTTCAATAATTTTGTCACCAATTTGTTAGGATTCCAATAAAAAAGGCTCCTTGAGAAGAACGATAGGGTTGTGCCTTATATTGCATTAATAGGGTGCAATTACTTTTATTTTGATGAGTCAAACAATGACAATCTACCCTAATTAAGGATTAAGTAGAGAAACAAGTATTGGAAGTATTGGAATCATAATGAGAAGTTTTAGAAATAAAGAGGGTATATTTCGGTTTTATCCATAATTGGTACAAGAGCTAGAATTTTATAATTCTAACTCATAAATAGGTTCGGAATGTGAAATTGTGTAGGGTAGAGTCATGCCACAAATTAATTCAAAGGACAAGACAATTAACCATAAATTAAGAGAGTTAGGGGTTAATTGATTAGGTTAAGTTCAATGTTCGTATATGCTAGTTAAATTGGATCATGATGAATAGATGAATATGTGATGTTTAGGATTTGTTTTGTGGACTCAAGAATGCAGCAACTTAGCAAGGAAAGAGGACAAAGAAGAGAGTAAGAGACAGTAAAGCAATAAGGTAGTGAACTATCCTAAACTTATATGTTTTGGATGTTATGCTTAGTTGTGCTATGACTTTGTTGAATTGTGTTGAATATGTGTATATGATTGAAGCTCTATTTCTATGATTACTTGGGCTAATTATATTTCATTTGTTTAAGTAGTTCTAAATGCTACTTAATGGTCCCTAATATGTATGAAAGTAAGGTGTTACATTAACCAATGCATATATAGGGAAATGCTATTGAAATGGATGGAGACACAAGGAAAGATGAAGAACCTAGTAATCAAAGAAGTTAGGAATCAAGAGCACAAGGTAAGTAAGTACTTGATCAAGCTTTAATCTTGAGTTCTAAGAAGAATTATCTTGTGTTAAATAGCTAGGAAACAATGGAATTTATCCTCTTCCATGGCTGACCAAAACCTGTACATAATAAGGGGAAGAAGGAATTGAGGTTAGAACAGGATAAAACAAAGAGGATTAAGCTATAATCAAGTGATATTAAGTTGTAGAATATGAATGTTTGTAATTTCAATATTGGGTATGCTTATGTGAATGTGCAAAATTCTAGACAGGAAGAGGAATTTTATAATTTTGATGCTTCCAATGGATTTAAAATGAAAAATTGTGTGGGATGAATTAGAGAAACAAGTATTGGAAGCATTGGAATCAAAACTGTAATTTTTAAAATGCTATGTGTTGTTTATGTTTCTATCCAATTCATGGGGAAGGAGTTTGATTTGTATAAACCTAAGCTCATATTTTGATTCCTCATTAAAAATTGTGTGGGATTGACCTATGGAAATAACTTTTAGAAAGATTGGTAGAAATCCCTAAAGTTAAAGTAAAGAGTTAAGAGTTCAATAAGGATAGTCTGGAACATTAATTGAGTTCATGGTCCTAATGAGTTGTGTGATGAATGTTGTCATATCCTTATTTTTAACCTCAATTATACTCAGTTGGAAGTCATTTGAACTAATTACATAGCCTTTTGCCTTAGAAAGATGCATTTTCAAAAGATTGCTTCTTGGGTACTGTTCATGGTTACTGTTCATTTGGTAATCTAGAACATGTACCTTACTTTGAAAATTCATAACTAATTGTAGAAAAATAGAAATAGGGTGGTTCTAATTTCTAATGAAATATATTTCATTTAAATTTGAAGAAAAAAATATAAAACTGAGATTTCATTGCCCCAATGAAATCAATTTATTCGTTAAATGACTCTTCATTTGGTAAAATATGGACGTTCCAGTTTCTTTGTCTTAACTTCAAAAATTCATTTCTCTTTTGTTACTTATCTGAATTAACCGTGTTACCTATGGATTTGAAGCTCCAGATATTTTCTTTAAGATCATAAAATTTTATAGGAAACCTTGTTCATTTACCATTGAAATTAACGTCAGAAAGTTACTGCCTCCAGTTGCTCACTTTATCTCAATTCTGGATTTTAACTCCAACTTAGAAAAATCATAGTAAATTGAATTCTTAACCAATTAAGGCATTCTTGGTGTCCATGTAAAGCTCTATATCTCCTACAAATTTTCAAGTTCAAATTCGTTGGCTAAGGCATCATAAACATCATCACAAAGCCTCAGCCTCAGAATATACTACATGATCATACACCATACATCCCATCATATACTTCCATAGTGTTAAGTAACTCATATGACATAATATACAAGTTCAACCATCTATGCTTACCCTCTTTCCTTGAGAAGTTTCAGCACCTATTACATGGTTATGCATATGGGGAGAATGATATTTCATGGAAGTCCCAATAGCAAATCATACAAACTATAATATCATGCATGATTAATTGGATGTTTAACATGTTATCATTGTAAGAAATTGGAAGACACGAAGTAGAAATTAACTTCAAAAATTTTCCATTCCCTGCCAGGATCTACCGTATGTGTTTAAGTCAAGTGGAAAGAAGTATTACCCTCAGTATTTAGTCGCGACATTCTCAGCTTCTGGTTGCGACGTCCACAGCTTCTCTCCGCGGCTCGTGATCTCTTTTCGATCGCAAGAAGTAGACGACTCTGGTTGGCTTCCTCTACTGGTATCCACACGAACAACGTTCCAACCATGAACGGCGTGCTAGCACCTCCTATCCCTCCAGGGCTTACTCAAGAATTCGTCCTCTCCGTCTTTATTTCGGCAATTTCTTATCTGTAAACCTTTTACGGATTCCCGTTCACACTTTTTTTTTCTATCCCAAATGTAGCTCCTAAATATCATATATATAGGATGCTATGCGTGTTACCACAGACTTGGATTTTTAGAATTAATCTTATATTAATTCTGAAATTAATACAATATCTATATTGTATAATTTGATAAGAAACTGATTAAATAAATAGTGTTTGCATTAAATCCATCCCACAGATATAATTCACCCATTTATTTAATTTTAAATAAAGATAAGACAGAATTACATTTGATTTATTCTCATAAATCAAATTTGAGATATCATATCAATTTGAATTTCAAATTCAAACGTGATAGAGATTTAATTTTATCCTTATAAATTAAATCTTATAAATATCTCTTATATGAGATATCATATAAATTTGAATTTCAAATTCAAACGTGATAGAGATTTCATTTATCCTTATAAATTAAATCTTGTAAATATCTCTTATATATAATATATATATATATATACGAATTTATATATATACAAATATAAATATAAATAAATATATACATCTACCCTGGATCATTCGTTGAATCTGGACATGTCTTAGATTCAATGAATCTGGACATCATAGCTCGTGTTGGGCTATTTTGTGTGCGACCCTGTAGACCCATATAAAGTTGGCAGTGGGCCATTTACTATACTGGTCCACAAGCCACAAGCGGTCTCTAGCAAGACATCATGACTACCCAAATCATATGAGGATCGATGAACGATGTAACTTTTTATACAACCATATCATGTCCCTTTTGTCACACGATATTTTGGTCATGGATGAGGCATGGATAATATCATCCTCCTATTCCTAACCGTTACTTTATCGATCCCTGAGTAGTCTGACTCTAGAAATGGAACTACCTTTCTATTACAGTACGGCCATACATTTCTCAAACTCACTCATCGAGGGGCCCAGTAATATCTCTCTACGAATGTCAGGGACAAACTCCATCTTGACCATTCACATTCCTCCGCACGAAAAACCACTAAGCCCAAACATAGTCTTTATAATCACTCGGTCAAAAGTGACTTTTGACTAGGTTAAAGATGAGTATTTGTCATGTAGGAATCCATGATGATCTCAAGTCAAAGGGCATAGTGACATGGTTTGTATATGAGAGAAGCTTATGACTTAACCCATGCAGCTCTCTCATAGCGGGTCAGTCCAACTCCTTGTACTCTTACATGTGCCTATGACTTTGATTTATATCTTTATACATCTTCAAAGTCATACTGGTCTTATTTCATCTCTGCTCCCACATAGATGACCGACCAGGGATATTTAGGATAAGATTATGAGTTATCCAAGGATGGTCATTATAGTAAACATGCAAATAATATGATAACACAATTAATAAATTCATAAATTAACAATGTTCATAAGATAATGATTGGCCCCTAGGGCACAATTTCCAACAATCATGAGATGGGACCTACTTCATAATGGTACATAAGAAAACTCTAACATGCATATTGTCATGTCATAAGTTGCAAGGAGTTGCAATCATTCATACTTCATCATTAACATGATGACACAATATCATGCTCAACCAAACATAATAACTAACAAGCAAGCATACAATCAAGAAAATATGACACTATAGTTAGGTATTCTTGCTACCTCTTGAGCTATCCTTGACAAAGTCTTCTTGAAATAATTTTCTTCTATCACAAATGTCAAAGCCTAGCCATTACAAAGTGACATCAAGTTACAACTCAACTTGAAAACAATTCCAAGACTAGGTTTTCACTAACTTTCATTCTTTTCCCATTTTATGTTCCACACTTCCATCTTTCTAAATGAAATTCTCATGGATCATTTCCACATAATTTTCCATTTAGCATCCAAATATGAAACCAAAATTTCCAAAATCAAAATATATTACAAGCTGTTATGCCAAACCGAAGTGACCTCTTGATTTTCCAAAAATTCACATTTTGATTCCAATGCTTCCAATACTTGTTCTCCTACCTTACCCCTACACAATTTTCCATTTTAAACTCCTTGGAAGAATCAAAACCATGAAATTCAAACATATAAACATTGTTTTGTATAGTAGCAGCCAAGAACATAAAACCCTAACTACAAGCATACTTGAATTTCCAAGCTTATACCACTTGATTATAGCTTTTTTAAGCTTATCTAAACTATCCATAACATAGAACTCATATTCTTATCACATATGGATAGCACTTCTAGCAGCATCCACAAAGGAAAGAAGTCACAAAAATCTCCTAAAACCAAGAGCTAACTTTCTAGAAGCAAATCCAAGAACAAGGGAGATAGTTACCTTCCTTATTGTTCGAAGTTGTGTGCTTCTTTCTTACTTCAAATGAAATTTGACCAGAGTTTCTGTAAGGCACCATGCATACTGAATCCAATCTGGTTTGGGGGTATTTATAGAAAATCTTGGGTGGAAAGGAATGGCCAAGATTAGTTTGGTTACTATTTGATCTAATAGTCCATATTCAATCTTGAACCAAGCTTGCCCTAGAAGCCTTACCTTTGATGCCATGCATGACATCATTTAGGGGCATGGTTGGATAGAAAATTTAAATATACTGATAGGAAAAATTTTAGTCTAATTTGGTACTGATCAGAGCAGTTTCACAAAAACCATACTGTTTTATATTCCTAATTTTTATAATATTATAGAATATGTATTATGCGATGGAAACTAGTGTCTAGGTTTCTTATACCATGAACATTGTTAGACTAAGTATTTATTTGCCAACCATCCCTTGTAAAATGACCAAAATACCCTTGATGCCCTTTCTTGCCCTATATTAACCCTAAGGGCAAAACTGTCATTTCACACCTCTTTATGCTGTACTTGGGCATATACTGGCTCTAACTAATCATTTTTATACTATCTTATACATTTTAGGCCTATCTAGAATGACCAAAATGCCCTCCATCAATCACTAGTACAATATGGCTACATAGGTGCATTTTCATAATTTCACACTTTTCCTATATTGCCCTGGACTCTGGCCCACTTAACTGTCTCACCACCTTGTTGGGCCTATTGGGATGCTATTTGGGCCTTAATTTTGGTCCATTACCTTTATGGCACAAATCTCAAGAAATATCTTTTGACTCTATTTATCGGGTATTTCATTCCACTGTAAAATCCCGTAAGAATTCTACAGTATTCCTTTTCTGACTCTGTCAATTTTATAAATCCTTATATTAAATATAGGAATTTATTGTAACGTTTTATCTAATTCTAATATCTAAAAAATACAGTAATAATTCTTCTTAACTTCAAGAATTTATATCAATTAATCGGGACCTCAAATCAAAATTCTATGTTGCGTTAAATTGACCAAAATAATTTTGTCTATCTACTGGTAAAATTTAGATCTAATATGATTTTGAGCATTTTTTAGCCTTTTCAGTTTAACTTTATCATAATTACATATAGGTCCGTAAACTTTTACTTAATTATATTTAGGTTCCTAAACTTTTTGGTTATTTGTATTTAGGTCCCTCCTTTTGTTTCTACTTTCACTTTTGGCTTTCAACCTTTTCTAATTTTTGTTTAGGTCCTTGAACTTTCCTTAGTTAATAATCCCTCTATTTCATTTTTCTTTCCTTCCTAATTCTGATACAGTTTATCCTAAGAATCTCATGTCCATTACATATGAACTGTACATATACATCAAATAAGAAAATTGGCGATATGATATTTCTCTCCCACTTAAAATAAATTTTGTCCTCAAAATTCACGTTACATGTTTACCAAGGAAATAATTTAGGATATGCCTCCTTCATCCTTTCCTCTACTTACCACGTAGGCTTATCCTCAGTTAATCCCTTCCATACCACCTTAACTAAATAGATTTGCTTATTTCGCAAATGCTTGACCTTTTTATCCACAATTCGTACTAGTCCAACCTTATAAGTTAGGTCATCTCGTAGTAAAACATCATCCTGCTCAATCACATATGATGGATCTGGAACATACTTCTTCAACTGGGAAATATGGAAGACATTATGTATCCTACTGAGGTTTGGAGGAAGAGCTAACTTGTGAGCCACTTATCCTATTCTTGTAAGGATCTGGAATAGCCTGATATATCTAGGATGCAACTTCTTTACTTTAATTGATCATCTAGCTCCTGTAGTTAGAGTCAACTTAAGGAATACATGCTCTCCTTCTTCAAATTCCAACGGTTTCCTTCTGACATCACTGTAACTCTTCTGTCTGCTTTGAGCCATCAGTAACCTTTTCCTAATCTTATCAATCTGTGATGCTGTCTGATATACTATATTAGGACCAAACATCCTTCTTTAGCTCAACTCCAGCCAGCACAAGGGAGATATACATTTGCGTTTGTAAAGTGCTTCAAATAGGGCTATCTGAATACTAGCCTGATAACTATTGTTATAGGCAAATTCTATCAACAGTAAATAGACATCCTAACTCCCTTTGATATTCAACCTTTACCTTTTGGCATGTCAAGCATTTGGATACATAAACCACAATATCCATCTTTAATCTAGGCTAATTAAATAGACTGTTAACATCATGATACATCTTGGTCATACCTAGATGTACTGTATGTTTACTTTTATATGCTTCATCTAAGATCTTCTCTCTTAATCCCATTACATTTGGAATATATGGTCTTCCTCTAAATCATAGTAATCCATCCTAAGAGACATCAATATTTTTGGTTTCCCTCTTTCCAGCTTATTTCTGAAAATTGTTGCAAGTTTATCATGCTCTTGAGCATCTTTTATCTCATCCTCAATAAAAACTTTAATGTGTTCCTACATAAAAATTTTCTATTGTCTGCACTTGGTATAAAGTACTCCAATCTCTAACATCTTCCATTAGTTCTAACTCTTTGATCATTAGACTTGCCACCTGCCCCACCTTTCTACTTAAGGCATCAGTTACCACATTTGCTTTTCCTAGATGGTACTTAATCTGAAAATTGCTATATCCTTATTTTTAACCTCAATTATACTCATTTGAAAGTCATTGGAACCAATTACATAGTCTTTTGCCTTAGAAACATTCATTTTCAAAAGAATTGCTCTTAGGTACTGTTCATATTACTATTCATTTGGTAATTCCATAACATGTACCCAACTTTGAAAATTCATAACTATATGTAAAAATTTGAAATAGGGTGCTCCCAATTTATAATGAAAGATATTTCACTGAACTTTGAGGAAAAAATATAAAATTGAGGTTCCATTGTTGCAATGAAATCAGTTTACTCGTTCAAAAGCATTGTTCATTTGGTAAAATTTGGAAGTTCCAATTTCTTTATTTTAACTTCAAAAATTCATTTCTCTTTCGTTACTTGTCTAAATGAACCGTGTTACCTATAGATTTAAAACTCTAGACAGGCTCTTTAAGCTCATAAAATGTTATGGAGAAAATCGTTCATTTACTATACAAAATTAACATTGGAACGTACTACCTCCAATTGCTTACTTTATCTCTATTCCAGATTTTAAAATCAACTTAGAAAAATCATAATGTTTTAAATACTTAACCAATTGAGGCGTTCTTTGTGTTCATTTAAATCTGTATATCTTAGCTATTATCATACCAAATTTCAAGTTCAAACTCATGGTTTAAAGGATCATAATAATTGTCACAAGGTCACAGCCTTAGAATAACACTACTTAAACATACACCATGCATACTATCATATCCTTCCATAGTGTCATGTAAGTAATGTAACTTATTATATAAACTCATCCATCTATGTTTACCCTTTTTCCTTGTGAAGTCCTAGCACTTATGACATAGCTATGCATATGGAAAGAATGAAATTTCATAGAAATTCCAATAGCAAGGCATACAAACTATAATATCATGCATGATTAATTGGATGCTTAAAATGTTATCATGAGATGGGAGCTACTTCTTAATGGTATATAAGCACACTCTAACATGCATATTGTCATGACATAACTTGCAAGGAGTTGCAATTATCATATCCTAATTTTTCCCTATATGTATAATACTGATAGAGGAAAGAGGTTTGGAAAGGATTATGACGATAATAAGAAGAAATAATAAAGGTTAGATGAGTCTTGAAGAAAAGAAGGACCTAAACACAAAGTAGAAAAGGTTAAAGTCCAAAAGTTAAAGTAGAAACAACATTTGGGCCAAAAGTTGTAATTTCTAAAAGTTAAGGGACTTAAATATAATTAAGTAAAAAGTTCAAGGGCAAAATTATAATTATAGAAAGTTCAGCCCAAAGAGGGTTAGAACTGCCTGAAAGTATTTCAGTCCCATATTCCATCAGCAAATATAAAAAGTTGCACTAGTTAATCTAGCATGATACATAAATTTTATTAGGGCTCTAGATAGCATATATTTATCTAATAGTCTGAAAGTTTTCTAAAATTTTATCCGATTTTATAGACTTCAGATATAAGTGGGAGATTACAGGAAAGTATGACCTACAGTGTCAAATATCATGGATCTGATAGAACCTTGAAAGAAGTTCTGTATAAAAAGTTATTCACAAATTAGTGAATTTTGACGGGAGTTTGAAAACACCTGTGATCCGATAATGGAACTTATTGGTATGTAAGTTTGGATAGAATGAGATCAGATGACCTCATATATAGGCCTATGATGATGCCAAGGAGGGCCAAAACCCAGGGTACCAGTCCATCAGTAGAAGATGCCAGTGTCCAGAAAAAGTGTAGAATTACGAAAATGCCCTATGTAGCCAGATTGTACTAGAGATGGATGGAGGATATTTTGGTCATCCAGGATAGGGTAAAAACATGGAATATAGTATAAATATGATTAGTTAGAGCTAGTATAGACCCTGAGTAGTACAAAGAGGGGTGAAAAGATAATTTTACCCTTAGGGTTAATATAGTGCAAGAAAGGACACCAAGGGTATTTTGGTCATTTCCCAAGTAATGGATGGCAGATAAATACTCAGTATAACAATGTCAATGGTATAAGAAGCATAAACATTGATTTCTATGATAGAATATATATCCTGGTATATCATAAAAATTAGGAACAGAAAACAATACAGTTTTTTATGAAACTACTCCAATCGGTACTGGATTGAACTGGAATTTTTCCAGAGACTTCCTTGCATGAAAATGGTGCCACCTAACCCCCATGAGGTGTCCCTTGTGATGTCATGGATGATGTCACAATTAGCTTTTTGGAAAAAAGTTAAATCCAAGATTAAATGTGGACCTTTAGATCAAATAGTGCATAAAGTAATCTTGGCCATTGATTTTCCATTAATTTTTCTATAAATACCCCCCAAATTCTGCCCAAAACTGTGAGCTTGTGATACCTTGGGGAAACACTTGCAAAATAAAAACTCAAGCCAAGATAAAGAAGATTCAAGGTGCCAAAGTTCAAGCAAACTAGAGATTAAAGGTAAGCAATCTCTCATACTTATTTTCCTTTGATTTGGGAGCTTGAACTTAAGGTTTTCATGGAGGAAAATTTGAATTTTATCTAAGATTTTATACTACCCAAAACCTTAGATGAAAGGAGAAAGAAGAAATTAAAGTTAGAAGTATATGATTGAAGATTAAACATGCTAGTTAAGTGATTGGTTATTGAATCAAATTGATATTCTTGACTTTGCACTGTTCAGTTTGCACTGTTCATTATGGAAGGAAATGGAATTTCAATGATTTAATGCTTCCACTGAATTTATATGATGATTTTATGTAGGATTGGAAAGGTTTTAAACCATGGAAACATTGAAATTCTAATATTGTAGTTTTTAAAATTCTTCTCTATTGCTGTTCACTCACATGAACAGTAATTGGAATTTCATGATTTTGATGCTTCCAATGGTTTTAAAATGAAAAGTTGTGTGGGATAAAGTGGAGAAACAAGTATGGGAAGCATTAGAATCAAAATGAGAATTTTTGAAACAATTATGTGCATGTGTTTGGTTCTGTACAGCAGGCCATGAAGGAGCTGAAATTTCATAATTCTAAACTCATAAATGGATTCAAATGATGAAATTGTGTAGGGTAAATTCAAGACATCAATTGGTTCAAGAACCAAGTGGATTAGTGAAGATTAGAGAAAGTTACGACAATAAAGAGTGTAACAAGGTTAGTCTTGAACATGGTTGGAGTTCATGAGTCCTAATGAATTATGTGATGAATATGAATGTGTTTAGAATATTGAAACATCCAAGAAGATGTTGGGAAGTGATTGACATATGGGCTTCATGGTTGGAAAGCTATGGAGCAAGTGCAAAAGATCAAGAGGAAAGCTTAAGTGCAAGGTAGTGAACTTACCTCTTTATGTGCTTGATGTGGTATGATTATGTGTTAACATGTATATGATATTTGAATGATGTTGTGACATGATAAATGGTGTTGAATGTATTGTGAATAACATGTTTTCCATGGCCATTCACTTTATATAAAAGTATATAGCATGATGGCATGTCACTATTCAAAGAAAGTTTAATGAAATTACATATCATGCATTAGCATCCATCTTGCATATTTAAGTGGTAATGTTTGCTACTGAGATTCCCTAGAATCTCACTCTCTCATAACCAACCAATTTAGGTCAAGTATGATGCAAAAGGTATACATGGAGAAGAGCTAAAGGATGGAAGAAAGGAAGTAAAGTAATTGAAATCCTAGCATATGCTATGAATTATACATGTATGTAAATGCCATGTAGAGTATCCATTTATATGATGAAGCTATTTGAAATAAGTATGGCATATGTACATGATGTATATGAATATTGAGAAACTTATTTGATGGCTTTATGCATGCTGGAACAATTATTGGAAGTGAAAGAAAGGAAACTGAAATAGTAAAAACATAGGTCCTAAAGCAATTTTGTTGTGGCTTCAGTTTGACCAAGCAAATAAAGGAATTATTTCATGAAATTTTATAAGTGTGTATCACACATCCAGAGATTTAAGTGAATAGGTAGAACATTTCATTTGGATGTGTATAACAAGAGAAATGAATTTCCAAAATAAGGGACCAGAATCTGTCTTCAGAATTTTTGACCAAATGAACAGTAATTTTTGAGGAATAAAATGTATTAATTGGTTAATCGTTTGGTCTAGAAATTATTTTTCATTTAAATTTCAATATGTTATCTTCATGTAGCTTTTGGAATCACTTCATCTCGAGTTTTCTAGAATTAATTATGATTTTTTAAAGTTCGTCGAGTAATCTAGAATACCATATGAACAGTACCCCGAGAAGAGAAAAATTCCAGATTTAGCTAATGGACTTGCAAAGACTTGTAAGTGGTTCTAAATGCTACTTATTGGTCCCTAAGACATATAAAAGTAAGGATGTTACAGTAATCATTCATATCTCATCATCAACATGATGGCATAATCTCAAACTCAACCAAACACCATAATCAACAAGCAAACATGCAATCAAGCATACATGAAGCTATAGTTAAGTATTCTTGCTACTCTTAGCTATCCTTGTCAAGGTCTTCTTGAGATGATTTACTTCCTTCAAAAATTTCAAAACCTAGCCATTACAAAGCAATATCAAGTTACAACTCAACTTGAACACAAAACCAATACTAGGTTTTCACTAACTTCCAGTCTTTCTCTATTTTATGTGTCATACTTCCATCTTCCTAAAATAAACTCTCATAGTTCATTTCCACATAATTTTTCATGTAGAATCCAAATATGAAACTAGAATTTCCAAAATCAAAACACCTCACAAGCTGCTGTGCCAAACTAAAATGAATGCTCTTATTTTCCAAAATTCACATTTTGATTCCAATGCTTCCAATACTTGTTCTCCTACTTTATCCCCACACAATTTTCCATTTTAAACTCATTTGAAGCATCAAAATCATGAAATTCCAACATATGAATAGTGTCACATACAGTAACAGCCAAGAACACAAAACCTTAACTATAAGCATACTTGAATTTCCAAGCTTATACCACTTGATTCTACTTATTTAAGCTTATCTAAACTATCCATAACATAAAAATCATATTCTAAACACATATGGAAAGAACTTATAGCATCAACCTCAAGGGAAATATGGCACAAACACCCCTTAAAATCAAGAGCTAGCTTGATAGAATAAAGCTCAAGATCAAGGAAGATTATTACTTTGCTTGTTGCTTCAAGTTGTGTGCTTCTTCTTGGTTGAATGGAAATTTTGCAAGAGTTTCCCTATGGTTTCCCAAAGCTTCTAAAATCAATCTGTATGAGGGGGTATTTATAGATGAGTTTGGGTGGAAATGGATGGCCAAGATTAATTTGGTTACTATTTGATCTAATGGTCCATATTCATTCTTGAACAAACTTGCCCTAGAAGCCATGCCTTTTGACACCATGCATGAAATCATTTAGGGGCATGTTTTTCTGGAAAAAGTTAAATATACTGATAGGAAAAATTCTAGTCCAGTCCAATACCGATCATAGCAGTTTCACAAAAATTAGATTATTTTTGTTCCTAATTTTTATAATATTCCAAGATATGTATTCTGTCCTAGAAACTAGTGTCTAGGTTCCTCATACTATTTACATTATTAGACTGAGTATTTATCTGCCATCTATCTCTTGAGAAATAATCAAAATACCCTTGGTGTTATTTCTTGCACTATATTAAGCTTAAGGGCATAATTGTCATTTTACTCCTTTTTGTACTATCTTAGGGCATATACTGGATCTAACTAATCATATTTATACTATATGGGACATTTCTAACCTATCCAAAATGACTAAAATGCCCTCCATCTATCACTGGTACAAGCTAGTTATCTAGGGGTATTTTTGTAATTTCACACTTTTCCTGGACCGCTCTGGACTCTGGCTCACTTGACTGTCCAGTCATCTTATTGGCTTTTTATGGTGCCATTTGGCTTGGTATGGGCTCATTACCTTTATGGCACAAATCTCAATAAATCTCTCCCAACCATATTTATGAGGTATTTTATTCCACTGTAAAATCCCACAAGAATTCTATAGGAATCCTTTTTTGACTCTGTCAATTTTATAAATTCTTATATTAAATATAGGAATTTACTGTAAGGTTTCATCTAATTCTAAGGTCTAAAAAATACTGTAATAATTCCTTCTGACTTTAGAAATTTATATCAATTAATCAGGACCTCAAATCAAAATTCTGTGTTGCGTTAAACTGACTGGAATATTTTTGTCCATCTACTAGTAAAATTTGGGTATAATCTGATTTGGGGTATTTTTAGCCTTTTTCGGTTCAACTTTCTCATAATTACATTTAGGTCTTGACTTTTTGCTTATTTACATTTAAGTCCCTAAACTTGTGATAATTACCACTTTTGGCCCAACTTCTGTTTCTCCTTTAACTTTTTGACTTCAACCTTTTCTAATTTATATTTAGGTCCCTGAACTTTCCTTAGTTAATAATCCCTTTCTCTCCTATCACAATCTTATACAGTTTATTCCAAGAATCTCATGCCCATTTTGTATAAACTGTACAGTTACATGAGGTAAGAAAATTGGGGATATGACATTTCTCTCCCCCTTAAAATAAATATCGTCCTCAAAATTTATGTTACATAGACACTAAAGAAATAGTTTAGGATATGTTTCCTTCATTCGTTCCTCCGCTTCCAACGTAGCTTTATTCTCCATTAATTCTTTCCAGACCACCTTAACTAGAGAAATCTGCTTATTTCGCAACTGCTTGACCTTTCAATCTATAATCCGTATTGACCCCACTTTATAGGTTAGGTTATCTCACAATGCAACATCATCCTTCTCAATCAAATGTGATGGATCTAGAACATACTTCTTTAACTGGGAAACATGGAATACATTATGGATCTTGCTGAGATTTGGAAAAAGAGCTAACTTATAAGCCACTAATCCTATTTTTGTGAGTATCTAAAATGGCCCAATATATCTAGGATGTAGCTTCTTCACTTTGATCGATCGTCCGGCTCCTGTTATTGGGTCAACTTAAGGAGTACATGTTCTCCCTCTTCAAACTCCAACGGCTTTCTTCTGACATCAATGTAACTCTTCTGTCTGCTTTGAGCTGTCAACAATCTTTTTTTGATCTTATCAATCTGTGCTGCTGTCTGATCTGCTATATTGGGACCAAACATCCTCTTTTCGCTCAACTCCACCGAGCACAAGGGAGATCTACTTTTTTATCTATAAAGTACTTTAAACGGGCTATCTGAATACTAGCCTGATAACTGTTGTTATAAGCAAACTCTATTAATGGTAGATAGACATCCCAACTCCCTTTGAAATCCAATACACATGCTCTCAACATATCCTCTAGGGTTTGGATCATTTTCTCAGATTGACCATCTGTTTGAGGATGATAAGCTATACTAAATCTGAGAGTAGTGTCCATTTCTTTATGTAAAGCCCGCCAAAAATTTGACATAAATCGAGGATCTTTGTCATATATAATACTACTTGGAATACCATGTAATCTAACAATATCCTTTACATATAATTTTGCCAGCTTCTCAAGAGAATCTTTCTTGTTGATTGCCAAGAAATGAGCTGACTTTGTTAATCGGTCAATTACTACCTATATAGCATCATGCTTAGTAGGAGTCATAGGTAATCCTTCAACAAATCCATAGCAATGCCGTCACATTTCCATTCAGGTATATCTAGCGGTTGTAATTTTCTTGCTGGCCTTTGGTGCTCAACTTTCACCTTTTGACATGTTAAGCACTTTGACACATAAGCCACAACATATTTCTTTAATCCAGGCCACCAAAATAAACTATTAACATGATGATACATCTTGGTCATACCTGGATGTATTGTATATTTGCTTTTATGTGCCTCATCTAGGATATTTTCTCTTAATCCCATTGCATTGGGAATATATGGTCGTCCCCTAAATTGTAGCAATCCCTATTGGAATACATCAAAATTCTTAGTTTCCCCTCTTTCTAGCTTATTCTTCAAGATTGATGCGAGCTTATCATGTTCCTGAGCTTCTTTTATCTCATCTTCAATAAAATCTTTAATCTGCGTTCCTCTATAAGAACTTTCTGCTGTCTATATTTGATATAAAGGACTCCAATATTGAACATCTTCTATTAGCTCTAGCCCTTTGATCATTAGACTTACCACTTGTACCACCTTTCTACTTAAGGCATCGGCTACCACATTTTCTTTTCCTAGATGGTACTTAATCTGGAAATCATAATCCTTTAGAAATTCCATCCATCTCCACTGCCTCATATTCAATTCTTTCTGATCTTGTAGGAGCTTTAGGCTTTTATGGTCACAGTACAGCTCTATGGTAGCTCCAAATAGGTAATGTATCTAGATCTTGAGAGCATAAACTACCGCTGCAAGCTCTAGATCATGAGTGGGATAGTTCTTTTCATGTGGCTTTAACAGCCAAGAAGCATAGGCTACCACTCAACCATGCTACATTAATACACATCCAAACCCCTGCTTGCTAGTATCAATATAGACTATATAACTTTGAGTTAGGTCTGGAATAATCAGCATAGGAGTCGTGGTTAATCTCTGCTTTAGTTATTGGAAACTAGCCTCATACTTCTCATCCCACTTAAACTACTAGTTCTTTCTAGTCAGCTTGGTTAACAATAGAGCAATTCAAGAAAAGTCCTTCATACATCTTCTATAATACCTTGTTAAGCCCAGAAAACTTCTAATATTCGTCACTGTCCTTAGTTGTTCCTAGCTCAATGCTGCTTCAACTTTCCTAGGATCTATAGCTGCCCCTTAATAGGATATGACATGACCGATAGATTTGACTTCTTGAAGCCAAAACTCATATTTACTAAGCTTAGCATATAGTCATTTTTCTTTAAGAGTACTAAGAACGATTCTCAAATGCTCCACATGTTCTTCTGTGGATTTGGAGTACACTAGGATATCATCAATGAAGACCATAACAAACTGATCTAGATAAAGCTTGAAGATTCTATTCATATAATCCATGAAAATTGTAGGTGCATTCATCAGACCAAAGGGCATTACTAGAAATTCAAAATGACCAAAATGAGTCCTGAACGCAGTCTCTGAAATATCATCTGCTTTGATTCTGAGTTAGTGATAACCTGATCTCAGATCAATCTTAGAGAATAAACTTGCTCCCACTAACTGGTCTAGAAAATATCAATCTGGCGAAGAGGGTACTTATTCTTAATTGTAATCTTATTCAACTCCTTATAGTCAATGCATAGTATAAGACTACCATCCTTATTCTTAACAAATAACATTGGAGCACCCTACAGAGAAATACTGGGTCAGATGAAAACCTTCTGTAAAAGCTCCTCGATCTGCTTCTTCAACTCAATTATCTCGTTAGGAGCCATACAATATGGGGCTTTAGATACTGGGCCAGCTTTAGATACAATATCGAATGCAAACTCCACTTCTCGTTCTGGAGGTAGTCCTTGAATCTCCTTTAGAAAGACTTCAAGAAATTCTTTAAGTACTGCAATGGTTTCAGTTCCTTCTTATACTTTTGTTTGAACAGAAAAGAAGACTATATATCCTTGACATCCTTTCCGTATACATTTATCTGCCTGAGCCTCTGTTAGGAAATTCAGTCTCACTTATGGATTCACATTTGTGGCTTGTAGACAAAGAACTAGAGTTTTGTTCTTACAATCCAACATCACATTATTGGCAGACAACCAATTCAATCCAATTATAACATCAGACTCATGAAATGGCATACATATTAGGTCTAGAGTAATGTAGTAACACTCATATCGAATGACACTATTTAGGCAGACATCTAATGTAACTACTTTAGCATTTGTAGGGGTTGTCACACATATAGCATAATGCAATTTTCTAATTGTAAGGCCTAACCGCTTAGCACATTCATAAGAAACAAAGGAATGACTTGTACCTGAATCAAACATAGCAATCATATAATGATTATTGAGATAGATGATACCTTGAATCATCTCGGGTGACCTTTGCGCATCTTCCCTTGTTAATGAAATTACTCGCCCTTAAGTACGTGGCCTTTGATCATTAGCCGCTTGAGGACAATTCCTGGAGAAATGTCCAAGTTTTCCACACGTGTAATAGACATTCTGCCCTATTAAGCACAGTCTATCTCCAAGGCTTTTCTCGCACTTGTCATATTTCTGAATCTCGGGTCTCTATTACTTGTATTGCCCCTGAAGTTTCCTTTAGTAGGTCTTCTATTCTGCCACTACCTTTTCCTCTTCCTGGAATAGCCACTGCTATCAGCCATACTTCTATTCTGACCAGTTCTTTTAGGAACAGTGTTCTCTCTGCTCATTGGTTTCATCAACATCCGATGATTAAGATTGTTCTCAATTATTCTACATGCCTCTACTGCTTTATTGAACTAGTTATATTGTTGGGGAGTCATCTTTTCTTTTAGAGTAACATTTAGTCCCCTTATCATTCTCTTTGCCATCCAACGTTCATCATCCACCTGTCATAGATAAGTGGAATATTGAGAAAGACGGATGAACTTAGCTAGGTACTCGTCAAAAGATTCTTTCTCCTTGTCTCAGCAAAAGGATTTCTGCTTCTCTTTCATCTTATACCGACTGAGGGAAATACTTCTCATAAAAATGTTCAATAAATACTTCCCATATGATAGGAACGTGTCTAGCCTGCAGTAACAGCTCAGTGTTCCTCCACGATCTATCTGCATATCTTTCTAGCTGATGGATTGCCATCTGTGCTTTACTCTTAGATGAACAATCAAGTACCTTGAAAATCTTCTCTAGTATGCTAATCCAGTCTTCTGCTTTCTGTACATCAAATGTTCCCTCAAACATTGAAGAACTATGCTTAAAAAATTTAGCCATCCACTGTTGAATGCCAGTGGGATCCACTATCTGTCCTGTCTATCTTAGTGGCTCTGCTATCTGTTGAACCATTTCTGGTTATGTGTTAGTTGTACTCGCAGATTTTGGTTGCCTAAAATTCTACCGCTTCTACTACGGTCGCTGCTATGGAAGCATCCCTTTCCTGTTCGCTCCTTGCTTGAGCTACCCTTACTTCTTCGATCATCTTCTATTATTGTTCTAATCGTTCTAGGATTAACTAGTTAATGTCTCCAGTATCTCAGGGTTATCCTGAATAAACAGTTCTTCTGGTCCTTACCATTTTGTTTTACTATTGTAATAGGAAAGGAATACTATCATTAACATAATTCATATTTCATTTAAAACATAACATACAGCAAGTTCAGTATTACATAGATCTTTCATAACATAAATACATGTACAATATCATCACTGGTCATAAGTACATAGATCATAGTAGCATTCATAAATACAACCATTACATTATGCTTTCTCATAATGGATCCTAATAAACTCTCCTACCATATAGATCCAGTCAGGAATGTCCTCATAAGGTTCCTCCTCAAAATACTGATCCAAACCTACTCTCCACGTCGCTATGAGAGGTAAGATATCATCCATGATATTAGTCCAATCTTCTAGGGTAAGGGTATCTGGATCATAAGCTTGAAGGCTTCTCGTACTCTTGTTATAAAGTCCATGTAACTTCTATAATCCTGATCTACTTCTCTAACCTACAGTCTTCCTAGGTCACACAGTTGTCTGGCTAGTTCCACAGCTTTTTTAAATTATTCTTCATTCATATCCTCCCAAGGGGTTAGCTCTATAACCTGATGGTTATCCAGATATATCTATACCATTGGCTTCTTCATTCCACTAGGACCTGGGATATCTATATGGTTTGGTATATGACTAGGTCCAAGTACATCAGCTGTATGGCTAGGTCCAGGTACATCAATTGTATGGCTAGGCACTTGACTTGGACCAAGAACATCTACCTCAGTAGCCTGCCTATGTACAGATTCTGTAGCACCCCCAACATAGGAGTAACCCTCATCAGACTGTTCTTCCTTAGGGTATACCATATCTCTTTCATCTACCTGCTCTGCATCCCCTATGTACTACGGTCAGCTTCTTCAAGAGGTACAACATTAATGGGAGGGGCTAGAATAGGTTCCATAGGTATATCCTCATCTGATGACTCATCCATCCCATTCGATCCAATTGAGGAGTTATCTAACCTGCCCAATTCTGATTCACTACTAGAATCTCATATATGGATTACTAGAGGAAGCCCAAACTCTGGATCATTCACCAAAGCCTCAACCACCTCTGGGTTCAACCCTAATATATCTGAACTAAATACCTCAGGCATAAGATCTCCCTAGTTTACTGTGGTTTCTGTCCAGTCCTAGATTCAGTCATCTTTACCCTACAATAACTAACTTAGTGTCAATTATGCAAATATTTACTTATACATCAGTTTATAAATAATCTATTCAGAGTATTTCTTAAGTCAGAATCCTTTGCTCTGATACCAAAATATTATATCCTTATTTTCAACATCAATTATACTTATTTGAAAGTCATTGGAACTAATTACATGTCTTTTTCCTTAGAAACATTCATTTTTAAAAGAATTGTTCTCGGGTACTGTTGATGTTACTGTTCATTTGGTAATTCTAGAACATTTTCCAACTTTAAAAATTCATAACTAAATGTAGAAAAATTGAAATAGGTTGATTCCAATTTCTAATGAAAGCTATTTCATTGAAATTTGAGGAAAAAATATAAAACTAAGGTTCCATTGTCTCAATGAAATCAGTTTACACGTTGAAAAATACTATTCATTTGGTAAAATTTGGAAGTTCCAGTTTCTTTCCTTTAACTTCAAAAATTCATTTCTCTTTCGTTACTTGTACAAATGAACCGTGTTACCTTTGGATTTAAATATCTAGATGTTCTCTTTAAGATCATAAAATTTTATGGAGAAACTCATTCATTTCCTATAAAAAATTAATGTTAGAACGTTACTGTCTCCAATTGCTTACTTTATCTTTAATCCATATTTTAACTTCAAATAGAAAAATCATAACAATTCGAATACTTAACCAATTAAGGCATTCTTGGTGTTCATTTAAATTTCTGTATCTTAGCTATTATCTTGCCAAATTTCAAGTTCAAACTCATAGGTTAAAGCATTATAATAATCGTCACAAGGTTGTAGACTCAGAATAACACTACTTAAACATTCACCATGCATACTATCATATCCTTTTATAGTGTCATATAAGTAATGTAGATTAATATATAAACTCATCCATCTATGTTTACCCTTTTTTCTTGTAAAGTTCCAGCACCTATGACATGGTTATATGTCATATCCCAATTTTTAGGCCTAGAAGCCTAATATGTAGCCTGAAAAAGGTATGCTACCAGGCCTTATTGAGCAGAAGCCCCAGAAGTACACAAATGATGTTCAGGTACTAAACTACAAGAAAGTGAAAATTTAGGGACTAAATCATGAATAGTGAAAGTCCCTGTGGCCATAATGGTTATTTTTTAAAAGAAAGAGGTGTTTCTTGGGATCCGAGCCTTCAGAGTGCTTGGGCTTAGTCAAAAACCCAAAATCACATTCTAAAAGCCTAAAAACGTAGGCCCAATGATTATGGAGTTTAAAAGGCATTAAAATAATATTTTAGTACTTTTTCATAAAGTAAAGTTACCCAGTTAAGGATAGAACTAGGAAAAGTGATCAGATATGACTTTAGACCATAAGTTGGCATGAAAAGTGTCCTCATAGGACCCACAAGGTGCCATATGGCATGATTACAGGAAAGAAAGAAAAGTTAAGGACACATGTCATGAGATAAGAAAAAGGAGAAAAAGTAAAAAGGACACATGGCACAATCTCAGCCGCTCATTCCAAGAAAAGGCTATAGAATTCTCTGGAATAGCTGAGTCAGCTGGTGAGGTGTCCCAAGGGCCCCACCATTTGTGCCACATAATCCTTGAGGTGTCCTTGGATGATGTCACGTTGGTGAGTCATCAAGGAGAATGATGTCATCATGATGATGCAGGCAAAACTTCTTGAGGAAGCTAAGTGATCTGGGCCATTCATCATGATTCGATCTGAGCCATTCATTCCACCTCCATTCACCTATAAATAGGCCACCCCTCCCTCTGGGAATGTCATGGCCAAGGGGCAAAAGGAAGAAGAGAAAGAAGAGAGAAAGAGAGAAAGAGAGAAAGAAAGGAAGGAGTTTTAGTGGAGCTAGGAGCAATCTAAGGAGCTGAGGGACTAGGCAGAGCTTAGGAATGAGGTAAATAAGTTATCTACTCCCTGCTCTAATAAAGTAGAGGATTGTTTGTAGTGGTTAGAATAGAGAAATATCTCTATTAATAAAGTTACCTATAAATAGAAGGAAAGGGGAACGTCGGATTAAGGATATTACCCCAAAGTTGAGCATGAGTAAGTAGAGATATACTGGATAATAATAAAGATATTATTATGCTATGTATATGCTCTGATTGATGAAAAGGAGGGACCTTAGAGACAAGGTTAAGAGCTGGAAGGAAAGGCTACACACCAAGTAGTAAACTTACCTACTTGTATGCTTATATTGCTTGGATGTTTTATGTGATGTTTTCTTACCTTGATGATGTGAGGCATGTATTGTACGGAATTGGAAGACACGCAGTAGAAATTAACTTAAAAATTTTTCCATTCCCTGCCAGGATCTACCATATGTGTTTAAGTTAAGTGGAAAGAAGTATTACCCTCAGTATTCAGTCGCGACTTTCTCAGCTTCTAGTTGCAACGTCTACAGCTTCTCTCCGTGGCTCATGATCTCTTTTCGATCGTAAGAAGTTGATGACTCAGGTCGGCTTCATCTACTGGTATCCACACGAACAGCGTTCTAACCACGAATGACGTGCTACTGCTTCCTGTCCCTCCAGGGCTTACTCAAGAATTCGTCCTCTTCATCTCTATTTTGGCAGTTTCTTATCCGCAAACCTTTTTGCAGATTCCCGTTGTACCAACCGTAGCTCCCTAAATATCAAATATATCAGATGCTATGCGTGTTACCACAGACTTGGATTTTTAGAATTAATCTTATATTAATTCTGAAATTAATGCAATATCATATATTGTATAATTTGATAAGAAACTAATTAAATAAATAGTATTTGTATTAAATCTGTCCCACAGATTTAAATCACTAATTTATTTAATTTAAAATAAAGATAAGACAGAATTATATTTAATTTATTCTCATAAATCAAATTTGAGATATCATATCAATTTGAATTTCAAATTCAAATGTGATAGAGATTTAATTTTATCCTTATAAATTAAATCTTGTAAATATCTCTTATATGAGATATTATATCAATTTGAATTTCAAATTCAAATGTGATAGAGATTTAATTTTATCCTTATAAATTAAATCTTGTAAATATCTCTTATATGAGATATCATATCAATTTGAATTTCAAATTCAAACGTGATAGAGATTTAATTTATCCTTATAAATTAAATCTTGTAAATATCTCTTATATATAATATATATATGAATTTATATATATATGTATGAATATAAATATAAATAAATATATACATCCACCCTGGATTATTCATTGAATCTGGACATGTCTTAGATTCAATGAACCTGGACATCATAGCTCATGTTGGGCTATTTTATGTGTGACCCTGTAAGCCCATATGAAGTTGGTAGTAGGCCATTTACTATACTGACTCACAAGTCACAAGCGATCTCTAGCAATACATGAAAACTACCCAAATCATATGAGGATCAATGAACGATGTAACCTTTTATACAACCATATCATGTCCCTTTTGTCACACGATATTTTGGTCATGGATGAGGAATGGAGAATGTCATCCTCCTATTCCTGACCATTACTTTATCAATCCCTGAGTAGTTTGACTATAGAAATGAACCTACATTTTCATTACAATATGGCGATACATTTCTCAGACTCAATCATCGAGGACCCCAGTAATATCTCTCTACAAATGTGAGGGACAAACTCCATCTTGACCATTCACACTCCTCCACACGAAAAACCACTAAGCTCGAACATAGTCTTTATGATCACTCGGTCAAAAGTGACTTTTGACTAGGTCAAGGCTGAGCGTTTGTCATGTAGGAATCCATGATGATCTCAGGTCAAAGGGCATAGTGACATGGTTTGAATATGAGAGAAACTTATGACTTAACCCATGCAGCTCTATCATAGTGGGTCGGTCGAACACCTTGTACTATTACATGTGCCTATGATTTTGATTTATATCTCTATATATCTTCAAAGTCATACTGGTCTTATTTTATCTCCGCTCCCACATAGATGACTGACCAGGGACATTTAGGATAAGATCATGAGTTATCCAAGGATGGTCATCGCAGTAAACATGCAAATAATATGATAACACAATTAATAAATTCATAAATTAATAATGTTTATAAGATAATGATTGGCCCCTAGGGCACAATTTCCAACAACCTCCCTTTTGCAATAGGTATAATCATTAATTTGACTAATTCCCATTGACCTAACATGACACTCATGCTTTGCCTGCACAAGCGGCTTTGTTAGAGGATCAGCAACATTATCTTCTCCTGCTACTTTGCATATTTTTATATTACCTCTATCATTGATTTCTCTGATGAGATGAAATTGCCTGAGTGTTTGCTTGGTCCTTTGATGTGACCTAGGTTGTTTGGCCTGTACAATGGCACAGCTATTGCCACAGAGTAAAGTTATTGGATCTGAGATGGTAGGTATAACCCCTAGTTTCGTGATGAACTTCCTGATCTAAACAGCTTCCTTAGCTGTATTAGATGCTGCTATATACTCAGCTTCCATTATAGAATCTTCTACAGTGCCCTGCTTAGAGCTCTTCCAGCTTACTGCTCCATTATTGAGGAGGAATATATATCCAGACTGCGACTTTTTGTCATCCTGGTCAGTTTGGAAACTCATATCTGTGTAACCAGTTACACAGAGTCTGTCATCCAATCCACCATAAACCAAAAATAAGTCCTTAGTCCTTCTTAAGTACTTAAGGATATTCTTGACAGCAGTCCAATGGCTCTCACCAGGGTCCTGTTGATATCTGCTAGTCATACTTAAGGCAAACGAGACATCCGGTCGAGTATATAACATGGCGTACATGATAGATCCTATAGCCGAGGCATATGGAACTTTACTCATGCGACCTCGCTGATCAAATGTACTAGGACATAGATATTTGCTGAGGTAAATACCATGAGACATGGGTATGAAACCCCTCTTTGATTCGTGCATACTGAACCTATACAGTATTTTGTCTATGTATGTACTCTGACTGAGTCCTAGAAGTCTTTTAGAGCTATATCTATAGATCCTGATTCCTATAATATAGGTGGCTTCACCCAAGTCTTTCATCGAGAAAGACTTTTCTAACCAAGACTTGACAATCTACAAGGTAGGAATGTCATTTCCAATAAGTAGGATGTCATCAACATAGAGTACCAAAAACACAACTGTGCTCCCACTAACCTTCTTGTACACACAAGGTTCATCAATATTTTGAAGAAATACAAACTCTTTGACTACTTCATCAAAATGATGATTCCAACTCTAAGAGGCTTGCTTCAGTCCATAAATGGACCTTTAAAGCTTGCACGCTTTACCAGAGTCCTCAGAAAGCATAAACCCTTTAGGTTGTGTCATGTACACATCCTCAAGGATCTTTCCATTAAGGAAGGCTATCTTGATGTCCATCTGCCATATTTCATAGTCATAATATGCTGCTATGGCAAAGAGGATTCTGATTGATTTGGCCATTGTAACTGGGGAAAAGGTCTCATCATAGTCCACAACATGAGTTTGAGTAAATCCTTTTGCAACCAGTCATGCCTTGAAGACATTTACATTGTCATCCATGTCAGTTTTCTCCTTAAAAACCCACTTGCACCCGAAGTTTTTACACCTTCAGGTGGGTTGACTAAGGTCCAAACCTGATTGTCGTATATGGATTGCATCTCAGACTTCATGGCATTAAGCCATTTTTCAGAGTTTGGTCCCACTATAGCTTCTCGATAGGTAGTTGGCTCATTATACTCAATGAGCAACATATCACGACTGTCAGAAATCAAAAATCCACATCGCTGAGGCTGAAATCGTGTCCTATTAGATTTCTGTGGACCTTGCATTACTTGAGGAGTCTCAACAACTTGTTTTGAGTCTTCTTTATTTTCCATCTGTAGTTTTGTGGTGTCTTGTGGCTCTCAAACTTCTTCGAGGTGTACCTTTCTCCCACTAGTTCTTTTAAAGATAAATTCTCGTTCGAGAAAGATACCATTTCTGACAACAAACACTTTGTTATCAGCAAGGTTGTAGACATAATATCCCTTGGTTTCCTTAGGATATCCCATAAAAAGGTACTTTGAGGATTTGGGCACTAATTTGTCTGAGGCTTGTTGCTTAACATAGACCTCACATCCCCAAATCTTGAGAAAAAACAAACTAGGTGTTCTCCCAATCCATATCTCATATGGAGTCTTTTTAATTGCCTTAGATGGGACACGATTGAGTGTGAACGCAGCTGTCTCTAGGGCATGGCCCCAAAAGGAGGGTGAAAGATATGTTTGACTCATCATAGATCGAACCATATCTAATAGTGTTCGATTCCTCTGTTCAGAAATGCTATTCCATTGTGGTGTCCTTGGAGGAGTCAATTGTGAGACTATCCCACAACTTCTAAGATAATCAATGAACTGTTGGCTAAATATTCACCAACCCGATCAGATCGAAGGGCTTTAATTGTTTTGCCAAGCTGGTTTTGTACTTTATTTTGAAATATTTTGAACATTTTAAAAGATTCAGATTTATACTTTATCAGATAGATGTACCCATATCTGCTAAAATCATCTATGAATGTTATGAAGTACGAATAACCTCCTCTGGCATTTGTGTTCATCGGTCCACACACATCTGTATGTATGAGGCCCAATAAATCAGTGGCCCTCTCACTGTGCCCAGTGAAAGGTGACTTTGTCATCTTTCCTAACAAGCAAGACTTGCAAGTGTCATATGATTCAAAATCAAATGAGTTAAGAAATCCATCTTGATGGAGTTTGGAAATACGTTTCTCATTTATGTGGCCCAGACGACATTGCCAGAGGTATGTCAGATTCAAATCGTTTGGTTTGACCCTTTTGGCGGTTATGTTATAGATATTTCCATGATTGGGTTATTCCAAATTTAATATGTAATGATCAACATGCAAATCACCATGAGCATAGAAAACATCATTATGATAAATAGAACATTTACTATTCCTAGCAATGGAAGTGAAACCTTCCTTATCGAAATAAGAAAGTGAAACTATGTTACTACTTAAAGCAGGAACATAATAGCAATTGTTCAAAACTAACAAAAGCCCAGTGGGCAGAACTAATTCATAAGTGCCTACAGCTAACGCAGCAACCCTTACTTTGTTTCCAACTCGTAGGTCAACTTCTCCCTTTTTCAGCTTCTACTGTCCTTTAGTCCCTACATATTTGTACAAATGTTAGAACCACATGCAGTATCTAATACCCATATGGTGGAAGTAGAAAGATGAATGTCTATAACATAAATTCCTGAAGCGATAGCCCCGCTATCCTTCTTGTTCTTTTTTAGATCTTCGAGGTAGAGTTTACAATTCCTCTTCCAAGGACTAGGTTCATTGCAGAAGAAGCAGACTCCTTCGTTTGGAGGCTTTGCCTTCTTTGGTGCAGGCTTGCCTAACTCTTTGGTCTTACCTAATGAGCCATCACCCTTCCCCTTGCCTTTACCTTTCTTTCTCATACCTTTTCCTTTCTGAACCATCAAAACAGTACTAGGCTTCTTCTTAAGACTCGGCTCATCAGTTTTAAGCATCTCATGCAGTTCAGAAATAGATTTCTCCATGTTGTTCATGTTGTAGTTCATGACAAACTAGTCATAACTTTCCAGGAGTGAGTTCAAGACCAAATCCGTAGTTAACTCTTGGCTTATGGGAAATCTAAGCCCCTCAAGGTAATCAATGTACCCTTTCATCTTTAAGACATGAGTACTGACTGATACACCTTCAGCTATCTTGCAGGAATGTAAGGCCTTAGTGGTCTCATACCTTTCTTGCCTTGCCTATTGCTGGAACATTTCCTTGAGATGCACAATCATCTCATAAGCCTCCATGTGTTCTAGATCTCTTTGGAGCTCCGAAACCATGGTGGCTAGCATCAAGTATCCCATATCAACAGAGTCTTCCTTATGCTTCGTGTAAGCATCTCTCTGAGCTCTAGGAGCATTGGCTGCTAGCTCCTCAGGAATGGGTTGATCTAGGATATGTGCCTCTCTTTCCTGCTTGAGAACAATTATCAAGTTCCTAAACCCGTCAAGAAAGTTTATCCCATTGAGTTTGTCCTTCTCAAGGATATATCGCAGCGATAATGTAGCAATATTACTAGTAGTCATGATTCTACAATTAAAATATGCAATTGAATTAGCAATTTCCCACTAAATAAACAACCCTCAATGCAATAGTTAGTGGGCTAAGATCTATATTTAGCTTAAACTTAAATCCACTTTGGCAAGACGCTTAAATTAAGTTATTTAGGTAGGTAACACCTTTACCAATTACATCAAATGTAACTCTGAGATGTTCATGGGATTCTATCATCATATGATCTGGCATGTTTTTAATCCCATCTAATGCCTTAAGACCCAAAACCATTTTGTTAATCTCAATTAAGTCAAACAATAATAAACATGTGAGAGTAGCACCATTTCTCTTAGTTATCTCCCCAAGATATCTCAAATGTACCCACTTTGGCGGAGTTCACAATTGAGTGATCAATGTTTTGACAAGTGTTCATAAATTGATGGCATTATGACTTAATATTTCATTTAGAGGGCTTAATTTAACTATCTGGTTTATAAGAATGCACGTTTCTCAGTTTGTATCTCATACAAGTAATATGTATGTGCTTATATAATCATAAGATGCATAATTTAAATGTGATACAATATGGCTCACCTATCCTAAGTCCACTCAAGCCAATGGGAGGAGCTCTCTAGTAAGAAAAAGGAAATTACATATAAAAACCTCTTTTAACTTTCGAGGGGAGTGAGATGAGAAGAGAAGGTACATTACGAGTATATAGAGGAAGACACGACACGCAGGCCGTATTTAAAAATTACAACACTTGCAATCTATAGCCATATTGTTCACCATACCCAAACATTCAAGAATCAATATTCAGATTTAATTGAAGGGTAATTAATATTTTAAAACTAAAACATTCACAAAACAATATATGTTACGGTTATGTTACGCTACGAACAGGTAGCCACGGTGGTCTCGCTAGCCGGTTAGGGGGCAGCGGCCCGAGAAATTTTTTTTTGTTTCATGAATAATCACGAATTTGAATTCATTTTTCTTAGACCCCATCAATATTAATTGATCAAATCAAAATGCATGCACCGCCGATTTCAATTCCTTTTCAGATTCCTTATATGTCATACATAAAACGGATTCCTTATATGTCACACATAAAACGCATGTTATCATATGATCAGCTACGACTAACACATATCATATGAATCAACAATCAAGCCTAACTTAAACACAAAACGGCATGGCTCTGATACCACTGTCAGGAATTGGAAGACACGCAGCAGAAATTAACATAAAAACTTTTCCATTCCCTACCAGGATATACCATATGTGTTTAAGTCAAGTGGAAAGAAGTATTACCCTCAATATTCAGTTGTGACTTTCTCAGCTTCTGGTTACGACATCCATAACTTCTCTCTGAGGCTCGTGATCTCTTTTCGATTGCAAGAAGTCGACGAATCAGGTCAGCTTCATCTACTAGTATCCACATGAACAGTGTTCCAACCACAAATGACGTGCTAATGCCTCTTGTCCCTCCAGGGCTTACTCAAGAATTCATCCTCTCCATCTCTATTTCGGCAGTTTCTTATCTGCAAACCTTTTTACGGATTCCCATTCACTCTTTTTACTGTACCAACTGTAGCTTCCTAAATATCAGATATATCGGATGCTATGCGTGTTACCACAGACTTGGATTTTTGGAATTAATCTCATATTAATTCTAAAATTAATACAATATCATATATTGTATAATTTGGTAAGAAACTAATTAAATAAATAATATTTGTATTAAATCTGTCCCACAGATTTAATGTACCCATTTATTTAATTATATATATAAATAAATATATACGTCCACCTTGGATTATTCATTGAATCTGGACATATCTTATATTCAATGAATTTGGATATCATAGCTCGTGTTGGGCTATTTTGTGTGCGACCCTGTAGGCCCATATGAAGTTGGCAGTGGGCCATTTACTATACTGACTCACAAGTCACAAGCGGCCTCTAGTAAGACATCATGACTACCCAAATCATTTGAGGATCAATGAATGATATAACCTTTTATACAACCATATCATGTCCCTTTTGTCACACGATATTTTGGTCATGGATAAGGCATGGAGAATGTCATCCTCCTATTCCTGAGTATTACTCTCATAGCAGGTCAATCCAACACCTTGTACTCTTACATGTGCCTATGACTTTAATTTATATCTCTATACATCTTCAAAGTCATATTGGTCTTATTTCATCTCTACTCCCGCATAGATGACCGACCAGGGACATTTAGGATAAGATCATGAGTTATCCAAGGATGGTTATCATAGTAAACATGCAAATAATATGATAACACAATTAATAAATTCATAAATCAACAATATTCATAAGAGAATGATTGTCCCCTAGGGCACAATTTCCAACATGTATGATTAAGTAATACTCTATTTCTTTTTATGCTATGGTCATATGTTATAATTAAGTAACATGGAAGCATGTAAGTTATCATTATGTAAGCATGATCATTAAGTGCACACATAGTAACATCAAGCATATAGTTACATACATTGTATGGTTCCCATTTGCTGCTGAGATTTCCCCAGAAATCTCACCCCTTCCATATCAATCTAATTACAGCAGGTCTTCTCAAGATGGAGAAGATAAATATGCATGAAGAGACATTAATTGTTTAGTATGATTGATATGTTATTCATGTATGTGTAATTGCTGGAAATTGTCACTATGAACAGTAACTCATAATGAGGCAGTGACATTTAAGCTATAATTAGAAATAGTAAACGGTTAAATAAATGTATGATATTTTTTGAGTAAATAGTAGATATTCCAAGCTTCGTTTTGATATATAGAATATATCATTTGGATGTCTACACATAAAGATTTGATTTATCAAAGTTGGGACCAGAAATACTGGAATAAGGGACAGGATGTTAGATGAACAGTATATTTCGAACGTTGATTAAGTCAAGGCATGGTCAACAAGTTA
The DNA here is from genome assembly GCA_037074615.1 of Leucaena leucocephala. Taxonomy (NCBI): domain Eukaryota; kingdom Viridiplantae; phylum Streptophyta; class Magnoliopsida; order Fabales; family Fabaceae; genus Leucaena; species Leucaena leucocephala. Next base: position 9,611,179 of record CM073550.1, read on the forward strand.
TTTTTCCAAGAAAGAGCATTAAGTTATCTTTATGTAGAATTTGAAACACTTCATTTCTACTTTTCTAGAATTAGTTATGATTTTTCAAAGTCAGGTCACTCCTCTGAAATTTACACAGTGAACAGAACTCGCTAAGAGTAAAATTCTAGATTGAGTAATTTGGCTTTAATAACCTTAAAAGTGGTTCTAGATGCTACCATTTGGTCCCTAAGATGTAATAAAAGAAGGATGATTCATTATGCATATGGAAAGAATGAGATTTCATGGAAATCCCAATATCAAGGTATACAAACTGTAATATCATGCATGATTAATTGGATGCTTAACATGTTATCATGGGATGGGAGCTACTTTATAATGGTACATAAGCAAACTCTGACATGCATATTGTCATGACATAACTTGCAAGGAGTTACAATCATTCATATCCCATCATCAACATGATGGCATAATCTCAAGGTCAACCAAACACCATAATCAACAAGCAAATATGCAATCAAGCATACATGAAACTATAGTTAAGTATTCTTGCTACTTCTTAGCTATCCTTGTCAAGGTCTTCTTGAGATGATTTCCTTCCTTCACAAATATCAAAACCTAGCCATTACAAAGCAATATCAAGTTACAACTCAACTTGAACACAAAACCAAGACTAGGTTTTCACTAAATTCCATTCTTTCTCTATTTTATGTGTCATACTTTCATCTTCCTAAAATAAATTATCATGCTTCATTTCCACATAATTTTTCATGTAGAATCCAAATATGAAACTAGAATTTCCAAAATCAAAACACCTCACAAGCTGCTGTGCCAAACCGAAATGAATGCTCTTGTTTTCCAAAATTCACATTTTGATTCCAATGCTTCCAATACTTGTTCTCCTGCTTTATCTCCACACAATTTTCCATTTTAAACTCATTGGAAGCATCAAAATCATGAAATTCCAACATATGAATAGTATCATGTACAGTAACATCCAAGAACACAAAACCCTAATTCCAAACATACTTGAATTTTCAAACTTATACCACTTGATTCTAGCATGTTTAAGCTTATCTAAACTATCCATAACATAAAACTCATATTTTAACCACATATGAATAGCACTTCTATCAGCAACCACAAAGGAAATATGGCACAAAACCCCCTTAAAATCAGCAGCTAGCTTGCTAGAATAAAGCTCAAGATCAAGGGAGATGATTACCTTGCTTGTTGCTTCAAGTTGTGTGCTTCTTTCTTGGTTGAATGGAAATTTTGCAAGAGTTTCCCTATGGTTTCCCAAAGCTGCTGAATCCAATCTGAATGAGGGGGTATTTATAGATGAGTTTGGGTGGAAATAGTTGGCTAAGATTAATTTGGTTACTATTTGATCTAATGGTCAATATTCATTCTTGAACAAACTTGCCCAAGAAGCCATGCCTTTTGATGCCATGCATGACATAATTTAGGGGCATGTTTGGCTAGAAAACTTTAAATATACTGATAGAAAAAATTTTAGTCCAATCCGGTACCAATCAGAGCAGTTTCACAAAAACCATACTATTTTCTGTTCCTAATTTTTATAATATTCCAAAATATGTATTCTGTCATGGAAACCAGTGTCTAGGTTCCTCATACTATTTACATTGTTAGACTGCATATTTATCTGCCATCTATCCTTTGAGAAATGATCAAAATACCCTTGGTGTCTTTTCTTGCTCTATATTAAGCCTAAGGGCATAATTATCATTTTACCCTTCTTTGTACTACCTCAGGCCATATACTGGCTCTAACTAATCATATTTATACTATATAGGACATTTCTAGCCCCAAAATGCTTTCTATCCATCACTGGTATAAGTTGGTCGTCTAGGGTCATTTTCATAATTTCCACTTTTCCTAAACTGCTTTGGACTCTGGCCCACTTAACTATCTAGTCACCTTATTGGTCTTCTTGTGGCACCATTGGGCCTTGGTATGGGTTCATTGCCTTTATGGCACAAATCCTAATAAATCTCTCTTAACCATATTTCTCGGGTATTTTATTCCACTGTAAAATCCCGTAAGAATTCTATAGGAATCCTTTTCTGACTCTGTTAATTTTATAAATTTTTATATTAAATATAGCAATTTACTGTAAGGTTTTATCTGATTCTGAGGTCTAAAAAATACTGTAATAATTCCTTCTGATTTTAGGAATTTATATCAATTTATCGGGACCTCTAATCAAAATTCTATGTTGCTTTAAACTGACTGGAATATTTTTGTCTATCTACTGGTAAAATTTGGGTCTAATTTGATTCTGGGCATTTTTTAGCCTTTTTCAGTTTAACTTTCTCATAATTACATTTAGACCCCTGACTTTTTGCTTATTTACATTGAGGTCCTTAAACTTTTGATAATTACCACTTTTGGCCCAACTTTTATTTCTACTTTAACTTTTTGCCTTCAACCTTTTCTAATTTGCATTTAGGTCCCAGAACTTTTCGTAGTTAATAATCCCTTTCTCTCCTATCACAGTCTGATACAGTTTATTCCAAGAATCTCATGTCCATTTCATATAAACTATACAGTTACATCAGGTAAGAAAATTGGGAATATGACAGAAATCATAATCCTTCAGAAATTCCAACCATCTCACTGCCTCATGTTCAATTCTTTCTGATCTTGCAGATACTTCAGGATTTTATGGTTATAGTACAGCTCTATGGTAGCTCCATATTTTGAGAGCATACACTACCATTGCAAGCTCAAGATCATGAGTGGGATAGTTTTCTTCATGTGGCTTTAGCTGCTGAGAAGTGTAGGCTACCACTCAACGCTGCTGTATTGTACACATCCCAACCCTTATTTACTAGGATCGATATAGACTACATAAGTCTGAGTTGGGTATGGAATAATCAGCACAAGAGTCGTTGTTAATATATGCTTTAGTTCATGAAAATAGCCTCGCGCTTCTCATCCTACTTGAACTGCTGGTTCTTTTTGGTCAGCTTTGTTAAGGGCAGAGCAATTCGATAAAAGTCCTTAATAAATCTTCTATAATACCTTGCTAAGCCCAGAAAACTTCTAATCTCTATTATTCTCCTTGGTTGTTCCCAGCTCAATACTACTTCAACTTTGCTAGGATATACGACTGCCCCTTCATGGTATATGACATGACTGAGAAATTTGACTTCTTGAAGCCAAAACTCACATTTACCAAACTTAGCTTAGAGTCGTATTGATTAAGAGTACTAAGAACAATTCTCAAATGCTCTTCACGCTTTTCACAGATTTAGAGTACACTAAAATATCATCAATAAAGACCACAACACATTGATCTAGATAAGGCCTGAAGATTCTGTTGATATAATACATAAAAATTGCAGGTGCATTCGTTAGACCAAAGGGCATCACTAAAAACTCAAAATGACCGTAGCGAGTCCTGAAAGCAGTCTTTCAAATATCATCTGCTTTGATTATGAGTTGGTGATAACTTGATCTCAGATCAATCTTAGAGAATAGACTTGCTCTAACCAACTGGTCTAATAGATCATCAATTATGGGAAGAGGGTACTTATTCTTAACAGTGATCTTATTTAACTCCCTATAGTCAATATATAGTCTGAGACTACCATCCTTCTTCTTAACGAATAGTACTGGAGCCATGGAGAAACACTGGGTCAAATGAACCCTTCTCTAAAAGCTCCTTAATCTGCTTCTTTAGTTTAATTATCTCGTTGGGAGCCATATGGTATGGGGCTTTAGATACTAGCCCAGCTCCAGGTACAATGTCAATTGCAAATTTGACTTCTTGTTCCGTAGGTAACCCTTGAATCTCCTTTGGAAAAACTTCTGGAAATTCTTTAACTACTGGAATTATTTCAATCCCTTCTTCTACTTCTATTTGAACAGCAAAGAAGACCATATATCATTGACATCCTTTTCATAAATATTTATCTACCTGAGCCTCAGTTATGAAATTCAGTCTCACTTATGGATTCACATTTGTGGCTTGTGGACAAAGAACCAAAGTTTTGTTCTTATAATTCAGCATCACATTATTGGCAGACAACCAGTTTAATCCAATTATGACATCAATCTCATGGAAAAGCATACATATCAGATCTAGGGTAGTGCAACAATACTCATATCAAATAACACTATTTAGGCAAACATATGATGTAACTACTCTAGTATTTGTAGGGGTTATCACACTTATGGCATAATGCAACTTGCTAATTGTGAGGCCTAATCGTTTAGCACATTCATAGGAAACAAAGGAATGACTTGCACTTGAATCAAATCGTTTAGCACATAATGACTCGTCCTTGGGTGCGTGGCCTTTAATCATTAACTACCTAAGGACAATTTCTAGAAAAATGTGCAGGTTTCCCACATGTGTAATAGACATTCTGCCCTATCAAGCACGGTCTATCTCCATGACTCTTCTCACACTTGTCACATACTCTGAATCTCGAGTCTCTATTACTTGTATTGCCTTTAAAATTCCCTCGAGCAGGTCTTCTGTTCTGCCATTGTCTCTTCCTTTTTCTATAATAGCCGCTTCTACTGGCCATATCTCTATTCTAACTAGTTCTTTTAGGAACAATCCCTTTGCTTATTGGTTTCATCAGCATTCGATGATTCAGGCCATTTTCAATGATTTTGCATGCCTCTAATGCTTTATTAAACTAGTTATACTGCTGAGGAGTCATCTTCTCCTTCAAAGTAACATTCAGTCCTCTAATCAATCTTTTTGTCATACAACGCTTATCATCTACTTATAGCAGATGAGTAGAGTATTGGGAAAGACAAATAAACTTAGCCAGATACTCATTAAAAGATTCTTTCCCTCCTTGCCTCAGTACAAGGAACTCCACTTGTCGCTCGTCACATACTGATTACAGAAAATACTTCTCATAAAACTACTCAAGAAATACTTCCCACGTAATAGGAATGTGTCTAGCCTGTAACACAAGCTCGATGTTCTTCCACCATCTATCTACATCCCTTTATAGCTGATAGATTAACATATGGGCTTTACTTTCGGATGGACAATCAAGCACTTTAGAAATTTTCTCTAGCCAGCTAATCCAATCTTCCACTTTCTAGACATCAAACGTCCCCTCAAACATTGGAGGACTATGCTTACAGAATTTGGTCATCCACTGTTGAATACTAGTGGAATCAACCATTTGTCCCATCTGTCTAGGTGGCTCTCCTGTCTCTTACACTATTTCTGCTTCTATATCCACTACGCCTATAGATTCTGGATGTCTTAGATTCTCTACTGCCTCTGCCACTGCTGCTACTATAGTAACGTCTCTCTCTTGATCACTTCTTGCTTGAGCTACTCACATTTCTTCGATCATCTTCTATTGCTATTATAATTGATCTAAAATTAACTGATTATGTCCCTAGTGATTTGGGGTTCTCTATAGGAAACAGTCCTTCTCATTCTAACCATTTTATTTTACTATCTAAATAGGATAGGAGTATGATAATCAACATAGATTATATTTCATTCAAAACATCTCATACAATAGGATCAGTACATTACATTGATCTTTCATACACAACATAAGTACATGCACAACATCATCATCATCATCATCATTGTTCATAAGTACATAAACAATATTAACATTCATAGTACAACCATTACACTACTCTTTCTTATAAGTAAACCAGATAAACTGTTCTACCATGTAGATCCAGTCAGGAATATTTTCATAGGGTTCCTCTTTAAAATATTGGTCTAACGCCACTCTTTAGGTTTTAGTAAGAGGCAAAATATCATCCATAATATTAGTCCAGTCTTTAAGGGTAAGGGTATCTGGATCAAAAGCTTTATAAGCCTTCCTTACTCAGGTGATAAAGTTCATATAAATTCTGTAATCCTATTCTACTTCCCTGACCAAACGTCCTCCTAGGTCATACAATTGCCCAGCCAGTTCCACAGCTTTCTTGAATCATTCTCCATTCATATTTCTCCCTAGGGCTAGCTCTATAACCTTGTTGTCCAGGTATATCTCTACAATTAGTGTCTTAGTTCCACTAGGACCTAGGATATCAGTCTAGTTTAGTACACTGCTAGGTCCAGGAATATCAGCTGGGTTAGGTGCTTGGCTAGGACTAGGAATGTTTACCTCCACAGACTGTCTATAGATAGGTTATGTAGTGCCCACAACATAGGAATAATCCTCATCATACTGTACGACCTGGGGGTATACTATGTCTCTGTCATCCCCTAGCTATATTCCCTTATACACTAGGGTCAACTCCTTCTAGAGGTACAGCATTAATAGAAGAAGTTAGGATAGGTTCCTCATATATATCATCATTTGATGCATCATCTATTCCATTAGATCCTACTGAGGAGCTATCTAATCTATCAAATTCTGAGTCACTAAAATATGGAATATGGATTACTGGAGGAAGTCTAAAATTAGGATCATTCACCAATGCATCAACCTCCTCTAGGTTCAACCCTGACTTATCTGAACTAAACACTTCAGGTATAGGGTCTCACTGGTTCACCGTAGTTTCAGATCCAGTCCTAGGCTTAGTCATCTTTACCCTGCAATAACTAACTTAGTGTTAATTATGGAAATGTTCAATTATGCATCAGTATATAAATAATCTATTCATAGCATTGTCTAAGCCAGAATCCTTTACTCTGATACCAAAATATCGTATCATTATTTTTAACCTTAATTATACTCAATTGGAAGTCATTTGAACTAATTACATAGCCTTTTGCCGCATTTTCAAAAGATTGCTTCTCATGTACTGTTCATAGTTACTGTTCATTTGATAATCAAGAACATGTACCTTACTTTGAAAATTCATAACTAAATATAGAAAAATTAAAATAGGGTGGTTACAATTTCTAATGAAATCTCTTTCATCTAAAGTTTAAGGAAAAAATACAAAATTGGGGTTTCATTGCCCCAATGAAATCAGTTTATTCATTGAAAAATATTGTTCATTTGGTAAAATCTGGAAGTTCCAGTTTCTTTGTCTTAACTTCAAAAAATAATTTCTCTTTCATTACTTATCAAAAAGAACTGTGTTACCTATGGATGTGAAGATACACACGTGTTCTTTAATTTCATAGGAAACCTCATTCATTTACCATATGAAATTAACGCCAGAACGTTACTGCCTCTAATTGCTCACTTTATATCAATTCCAGATTTTAACAACTTAGAAAAATCATAATAAATTGCATTCTTAACCAATTGAGGCATTCTTGGTGTCCATTTAAAGCTCTTTATATTAGCTATTTTCCTATAAAATTTCAAGTTCAAATCCATTGGATAAGGTGTCATAAACATCGTCACAAAGAGTCAGTCTTAGAATACAAGTACATGATCATACACCATACATCCTATCATATACTTCCATAGTGTTAAGTAACTCATATGAATTAATATACAAGTTCAACCATATATGCTTACCCTCTTTCCTTGAGAAGTTCTAGCACCTATGACATGGTTATGTATATAGGGAGAATGAGATTTCATGGAAATCCCGATAGCAAGTCATACAAACTATAATATCATGCATGATTAATTGGATGTTTAACATTTTATCATGAGATAGGAGCTACTTCATAATGGTACATAAGCATACTCTAACGTGCATATTGTCATGACATAAGTTGCAAGGATTTGCAATCATTTATACTTCATCATCAACATGATGACACAATCTCATGCTGAACCAAACATCATAACTAACAAGCAAACATACAATCAAGCAAACATGAGACTATAGTTAGGTATTCTTGCTACCTCTTGAGATATCCTTGACAAAGTCTTCTTGAAATAATTTTCTTCTATCACAAATGTCAAAGCCTAGCCATTACAAAGTGACATCAAGTTACAACTCAACTTGAAAACAATTCCAAGACTAGGTTTTCACTAACTTTCATTCTTTTCCTATTTTATGTTCCACACTTCCATCTTTCTAAATGAAATTCTCATGGATCATTTCCACATAATTTTCCATTTAGCATCCAAATATGAAACCAAAATTTTCAAAATCAAAATATATTACAAGCTGTTATGCCAAACCGAAGTGACCTCTTGATTTTCCAAAAATTCACATTTTGATTCCAATGCATCCAATACTTGTTCTCCTACTTTACCCCTACACAATTTTCCATTTTAAACTCATTGGAAGCATCAAAACCATGAAATTTCAACATATGAACAGTGTTTCATACAGTAGCAGCCAAGAACATAAAACCTTAACTACAAGCATACTTGAATTTCCAAGCTTATACCACTTGATTCTAGCTTGTTTAAACTTATATAAACTATCCATAAAATAAATCTCATATTTTTATCACATATGGATAGCACTTCCAGCAGCACCCACAAAGGAAAGAAGTCAAAAATCCCTTAAAACCAAGAGCTAACTTGCTAAAATCGAGTCCAAGAACAAGACAGATAGTTACCTTGCTTGTTGCTCCAAGTTGTGTGCTTCTTTCTTGCTTTAAATGAAATTTGGCCACAGGTTTCCTAAGGTAACATGCATACCAAATACAATCTGGTTTGGGGGGTATTTATAGAAAATCTTGGGTGGAAATGAATAGCCAAGATTAGTTTGGTTAGTATTTGATCTAATGGTCCATATTCATTCTTGAACCAAGCTTGCCCTAGAAGCCTTGCCTTTGATGCCATCCATGAAATCATTTAGGGGCATGTTTGGCTAGAAGAAGGTAAATATACTGATAGGAAAAATTTTAGTCCAGTTTGGTATTGATCGGAGGAGTTTCACAAAAACCAGACTGTTTTATGTTCCTAATTTTTATAATATTCCAAAATATGTACTCTACCATGGAAACCAGTGTCTAGGTTTCTTATACCATTGAAATTGTTAGACTCAGTGTTTATCTGCCAACCATCCCTTGTGAAATGAACAAAATACCCTTGTTACCCTTTCTTGCACTATATTAACCCTAAGAGCAAAACTGTCATTTTACAATTCTTTATACTGTAATAGGGCATATACTAGCTCTAAATAATCATTGTTCTACTATCTTACACATTTTTTGCCTGTCCAAAATGATCAAAATGTCCTCCATCCATCATTGGTACAATTTGGCTATATAGGGGCATTTTTGTAATTTCACACTTTTCCTAGGTTGCTCTGGACTCTGGCCTACTTAACTGTCTGACCACCTTTTTGGGCCTATTGGGACACCATTTGGGCCTTGGTTTTGGTCTATTACCTTTATGGCATAAATCCCAAGAAATCTCTTCTAAGCCTATTTATCGGGTATTTTATTCCATTGTAAAATCCAGTAAGAATTCTGCAGGATTCCTTTTCTGACTCTATCAATTTTATAAATTCTTATATTAAATATAGGAATTTACTGTAAGGTTTCATCTGATTCTGAGGTCTAAAAATACAATAATAATTCTTCTTGACTTCAGGAATTTGTATCAATTAGTCTGGACCTCAAATCAAAATTCTGTGTTACGTTAAACTGACCAGAATAATTTTGTCTATCTATTGGTAAAATTTGGTTCTAATATGATTTTGGGCATTTTTTAACTTTTTTTTTGTTCAACTTTCTAATAATTACATTTAGATCACTGAACTTTTACTTAATTACATTTAGATCCCTAAACTTTTTAGTTATTTGTATTTAGGTCCCTCCTTTTGTTTCTACTTTCACTTTTGGCTTTCAAACTTTTCTAATTTTCATTTAGGTCCCTAAACTTTCCTTTGTTAATAATCCCTCTATTTCCTTCCTAAATCTAATACAATTTATCCCAAAAATCTCATGTCTATTACATATAAACTGTACATATACATCAGATAAAAAAATTGGGGATATAACAAATATGGATATTTTTAGGACCTTAAGACATCCAAGAAGATGTTAGGAAGTGGTTCACCAAAGGTATGCATGGTTGGAAGCTTAGGGAGCAAGTGCAAGAACAAGAGAAAAAGCTTACGTTTAAGGTAATGGATTTACCTCTTTATGTGCTTGATGTGGTATGCTCATGTGTTGACATGCATATGATAATTGAATGATGTTGTGACATGATAAATAATTTTGAAAATGTTATGTATAACATGCTTCCTGTCATATCCTTATTTTCTCTCTCAGTTATACTTAATTAGAAGTAAATTGAATCAATTAAACTCCTCTTTGCTTTGGAAACATGATTTTTTTAAAAAAAATGCTTCTCGAGTACTGTTTACTGGTACTGTTCATTTGGTAATCTAGAATACATACCTAACTTTAAAAAGTTATAATTAAATCTAGAAATATCAAACTAGAGTGGTTCCAATTTCTAATGAAAGATCTTTTACTGAAATTTGAAAGAAAAATATAAAATTGAGATTTCATTTTCTGAATAAAATTAGTTTATTTTTTGAAAAATACTATTTATTTAGTAAATCTGGAAGTTTCAATTTCTTTGCCTTATCTTCAAAAATTCATTTCTCCTTACTTACTCATCCAAATGAAACGTATTACCTATAGATTTAAATCTCAAGATGTGCTCTTTAATTTCATAAAAGTTTGTAGAAAAATGCATTCATTTACTAAGCACAATTAGCACTTGAATCTTACTGGCTTTGGATACTCATTTTATCCCATTCTAGATTTTATCTTCAACTTTGAAAAATCATAACAAATCGAAAACGTAACCAATTGAAGAGTTATTGGTATCCAATTAAAGCTTTGTATCTTAGCTACGTTCATACCATCACCAATTGAAGCGTTATTGGTGTCCAATTAAGTTCAAACTCATTGTTTAAGTCATCGTACTTACCACCACAATGTTACTTCCTCATAATACAAACACACTGTAATGTACCATGCATCCTATTATATCATCCCATAGTATCAAGTAGTTAACATAACTTATTATACAAGTTCAAAAATCCCCAATTACCATTTTTCCTTGGGAGGTTCTAGCACCTATAACATGGTTATGCATATGAAAAGAATGAGATTTCATGGAAATCTCAATAGCAAGTCATACAAACTATAATATCATGCATGAATGATTAAATGCCTAACATGTTATCATGAGATGGGAGCTACTTCATAATGGTACATAAACAAACTCTGACATGCATATTGTCATGACATAACTTGCAAGGAGTTACAATCATTCATATCCCATCATCAACATGGTGGCATAATCTCAAGCTTAACCAAACACCATAATCAACAAGCAAATATGCAATCAAGCATACATGAAACTATAGTTAAGTATTCTTGCTACTTCTTAGCCAAGAACATAAAACCCTAACTACATGTATACTTGAATTTTCAAGCCAATACCACTCGATTCTAGCTTGTTTAAGCTTGTCTAAACTATCCATGACATAAAACTCATATTTCCATCACATATGAACAGCATGTTCAGTAGCAACATCAAGGGAGAAATTCCATGAAACCATCTTAAAGTCAAGAGCAAACTTGCTAGAACAAAGTCAAAGATTAAAGGAATTAGTTACCTTTCTTGTTGCTCCAAGGTGTATGCTTCTTTGTTGCATCAAAGTAAATTTTGGCTGAGGTTACCCAAGTTTTCTAGGCTTCCAAACAGATCTGAATATGGGGGTATTTATAGAAAAAGTTGGGTGGAAATGGAAGGCTAAGATTAGTTTAGTTACTATTTGATCTAATGGTCCATAATCCACCTTCCACCACACTTACCCTAGAAGCCTCATTATTGATGAAATATCCTTCTTTTCACACGTCTTAGAGACCAAATGGTAGCATATGGAACCACTTGAAAGGCTATTAAATTCAAATTACTCAGTCTGAAATTTTACTCTTAGCGAGTACTATTCACTGTGTGAATTCCAGTGGAGTGACCTAACTTTGAAAAATCATAACTAATTCTAGAAAAATCAAAATGGAGTCATTCAAATTGCTACATGAAGCTAAATTAATGATATTTCATGGAAAAAATGACCAAACCTTGACTAGGTCAATATCATTAAACGTCTGAAGGTTAATGTTCATCCTGTGTTTTTCCCTGATTCCAGCACTTTGGTCCCAACATTTGCACTATCCAATCCCCATCTTCTCTTCATATTTCTTTAGTCCTCTTCTAACATACCTGTGGGATTGGGATTACATGGAAGGGGTGAGATTTCTAGGGAAATATCAGTAGTAAACAGAAACCATACAAAATATGCAACTATATGCTTGATGTTACTACGTGTGTACTTAATGATCATGCTTGCATAATGATAACATACATGCTTCCATGTTACTTAATTATAACATATGGCCATAGCATAAAAAGAAACAGAGCATTACTTAATCATACATGCCTCACATCATCAAGGTAAGTTACCATCACATAAAACATCCAAGCAATATAAGCATACAAATAGGTAAGTTTACTACCTGGCGTGTAGCCTTTCCTTCTAGCTCTTAACCTTGCCTCTAAGGTCCCTTATTTTCATAAGTCAGAGCCTATACATAGCATAATAATATCTTTATTATTATCCAGTATAGCTCTACGTAACTCATGCTTAACTTTGGGGTAATATCCTTAATCTAACATTCCCCTTTCTTTCTATCTATAGCTAACTTTATCAATAGAGAGATTTCTCTATTCTAACCACTAAGAGCAATCCTCTACTTTATTAGAGCAAGGACAAGATAACTTACTTACCTCATTCTTAAGCTCTGGTCAATCCTTAAGCTCCTTGGACTGCTCTTGGCTCCACCAGAACTCCTTCTTTTCTTTCCTTTCTTTCTCTTTCTCTCTTCTTTCTTTTGCTCCTTGGCCGTGGCTTCCTTGGAGGGAAGAGTGGCCTATTTATAGGTGAAGGTAGGTGGAATGGATGGCTTAAATTGAATTGTGATGAATGGCCCAGATCGTTTATGTTACTCAAGAAGCTTTGCCTGTATCATCACAATGACATCCTCCTCCTTGATGACTCACCAACATGATGTCATCCAAGGAAACCTCAGGGGACACCTTAGGGGATATGTGGTGCAAAGGGTAGGGCCCTTGGGATACCTCACCTATTGACTCAGCCTCTCCAGAGAATTACAGAGTCTTTTCCTCGAATGAGCGGTTGAGATTATGCCACATGTCCTTTTTACTTTTTCTCTTTTTTCCTATCTCATGACATGTGTCCTTAACTTTTCTTCTTTTCCTGTAATCATGCCATGTAGTGCCTTGTGGGTCCCATGAGGACATCTTTAATGCCACCTCATGGTCTACAGTCATATATGTTCATCATTTTTCCCAGTTCTATCCTTAATTAGGAAACCTTACTTTATGGAAAATCACTAAAATATTTTTTAATGTCTCTTGAACCCCATAATCCTTGGGCCAACATCTCTAGGCCTTTAAATGTCATCTTGGGTTTCTAACCAAGTCCAAGCACTCTGGTGGCTCGATTCCCAAGAAACACTTCTTACTTCTTCTTTATGCTCTTTCACTATTCATGATTTAGTCCCTAAATTTTCACTTTCTTGCAGTTTATCCCCTGAACATTATTTGTATACTTCTAGGACTCCTGCACAATAGGATCTAGTAGCCTACCTTTTTCAGGCTACATACTAGGCTTCCAGGCCTAAAAATTAGGATATGACATTTCTCCTCCCCTTAAAATAAATTTCGTCCTAAAAAATTTAGGGTTAAATCTCTATGCATACTTTGATAAAGAGTTTCTCTGAGGAGAATGTCCCTTTCATTTTATAACACTTTCTTGACTTTCTTAGCTCTTCTTAACTTTTCTTACTACCTTTCATAACTTTGTGTATTTATGCCAAACTTTTGTGGCATTTACACCCTTTCTCATATAACTGTGTTCTATTCTTACTCTATCTTAGACCCTTTTCTTAGGGTCTCGCTAGTCTTTTAATCTCTTTATCCTTATCTAAAGGATTTATCTACTCATACTTTTCAATTCTCAAAACATATGGGGTTGTCTTCTTTGTTCCTCAAGCATACTTCTACAAAAGTTTTTGAATCTTAGTACTAAGACTTGAACTTGGAATCCATCTTCATTTAAGGAAAACTAAATTTAGTCTGTATATAATATAGGATATTTGAGGAAAATCATTATAAATAGGTTTTCTAGAGGAGTTAATCAACTCGTGAAGCTCCTTACCTTAACTTCGTCTTTGGTACTCATCTTTTTAGAGAGATACTATACTATTCTCATTTCTTCATAGCTCCTTACTTTCCTTAGGCTAGATCTAACTGTGACCTCAGGATCTAACTGCGATCAACCGTAAGCCTCTTTAGAATCTACCTATGACTCTGAAGCTGTTAAGATCTAATTATGACCCTTGAGCCATGCTAGGATCTAACTGCGACCCTCCAAAATCCTCTATGATTCTGTTGTACTGTATCGTCATCTCTGAAAGATCTCAAACCAATAGACTAAGTTATAAGGTTATCTGCTTCTACTTGTTGATAACTCAATAAAAATTTTATAATATATTCAGTAGGTCGTATTATTTACCAAGACTTTACTTATTTTCCCTCTTACTCAGGAGTTCCTTTTCATCTTTCTTACTTTGTTGTGGCTTACTAATTATGGTCTAACCACCTGCCATTGCATTCTGTTGCTATAGCCTCATCATAACTTCTCATTTAAATTTATGCTCTAACTGCGAGCCATTTGAACTATACTCTAACTACGAGCAATTTGTATCATATCTAACTCTTATCTCAAGAGTGATATGAACTCATCTAGATCTAGCTCTATCTGAGAGCCATATATTTCATATCCAACTTTTATCTAAAGAGTGATATGAAAACAATCTCTTTACTAGTATCTTTTGCTATTTCTGTATACCATTTATTTTGATAGAGTTATAACACTACCACCTTCTTGGTACTTGCTATAACCCTAACATAAGAAATAGCCATGAGTACTATATTCAAAAGTCTATAGAAATACCTAAGTAACCCCAATCATACTGTAACAACTGTCACACTTACTAAGACTGTTTATCATCCTGGGTACATTCTTATTACATGTCGTATGGTATGGGAGCAACATAACTTTCTCCTCATAAACTCTACCTTACATGAACTACATAAGGGGAGTATTCATAGCATACTCTAACATGCATGTCATCATATGACAACTGCAAAGAGATGCAACTTCTCATCATAACATATGGCAACATAAGCCATATGTACTAGAATCTTATGCTCTGTGCCATAACCCTTTGATCTGTACCAGAACCCTCTCAATTCTGTACCAGAACCCTCTCAATTCTGTACCAGAACATTATGCTCTGTGCCAGAATCATTTTGCTTTTGTATTAGAACCTTCTCGATTCTGTACCAGAACCTTCTGCTCTAAGCCAGAATCCTCTGTTTTGATACCAAAATGAAACATCCTTCTTTTCATACGTCTTAGGGACCAAACGGTAGCATATAAAACCACTTTTAAGGATATTGAAGTCAAATTACTCAATATGAAATTTTACTCTTAGCGAGTACTATTCACTATGTAAATTCTAGTAGAGTGACCTGACTTCAAAAAATCATAACTAATTCTACAAAAATTGAAATGAAGTAGTTCAAATTGATACACGAAGCTAACTTAATGCTCTTTTAGGAAAAAATAACTTGTTGACCATTCCTTGACTAGGTCAACATCAATCAATATCTGAAGTTTACAGTTCATTCTATATTTTTCCTAGATTTCAGCACTTTGGTCCCAACATTTGCACTATCCAATCCCCAACTTCTCTTCATGCTTCTTTAGTCCTCTTATAACATACCTATGGGATTGGGATTACATGGAAGGGGGTGCTATTTCTGGGAAAATCTCAGTAGCAAACAGAAACCATACAATGTATGCAACTATATGCTTGATGTTACTCTGTGTGTACTTAATGATCATGCTTGCATAATGGTAACATACATGCTTCCATGTTACTTAATTATAACATATGGCCATAGCATAAAAAGAAACAGAGCATTACTTAATCATATATGCCTCACATCATCAAGGTAAGTAACCATCACATAAAACATCCAAGCACTATAAGCATACAAGTAGGTAAGTTTAGTACCTGGCGTGTAGCCTTTCCTTCCACCTCTTAGCCTTGTCTCTAAGGTCCCTTCTTCTCATAAGTCAGAGCCTATACATAGCATAATAATATCTTTATTATTATCCAATATAGCTCTACTTAACTCATGCTTAACTTTAGGATAATATCCTTAATCTGACATTTCCCTTTCTTTCTATCTATAGCTAACTTTATTAATAGATAGATTTTTCTATTCTAACCACTAAGAGAAATCCTTTACTTTATTAGTGAAGTGATAGATAACCTACTTACCTTATTCCTAAGCTTTACCCGGTCCCTAACTCCTTAGACTACTCCTGGATCCACCAGAACTCCTTCATTTCTTTCCTTTCTTTCTCTTTCTCTCTTCTTTCTCTTCTTTCTTTTGCTCTTGGATGTGGCTTTCCTTAAAGGGGAAGGGCATATTTATAGGTTAGTAGAGGTGGAATGAATGGCTCAGATCGGTTAGCTTCCTCAAGAAGCTTCGCTTGCATCATCACGATGACATTATCCTCCTTGATAACTCACCAACATGACATCATCCAAGGACACCTCAGGGGACACCTTAGGGGGCATGTGGCATAATGGTGGGGCCCTTGGGACATCTCACTATCTGACTCAACCTTTTTAGAGAATTTCAGAGTCTTTTTCTGGAATGAGCGGCCGAGATTGTGCCACGTGTCCTTTTTACTTTTTCTCCTTTTTCTAATCTCATGGCATGTGTCCTTAACTTTTTTTCTTTTCCTGTAATCATGCCATGTGGCACCTTGTGGGTCCCATGAGGACACCTTTCATGCCACCTCATGGTCTAAAGTCATATCTGATCACTTTTCCCAGTTCTATCCTTAATCGGGTAACTTTACTTTATGGAAAAGCACTAAAATATTATTTTAATGTCTCTTAAACCCCATAAATATTGGGCATACGTTTTTGGGCTTTTAAAATGTCATTTTGGGTTTTTGACCAAGCTCAAGCACTCTGGTGGCGTAGTTTCCAAAAAACACCCCTTACTTTTCCGTTATGCCCATAGGGACTTTCACTATTTATGCTTTAGTCCCTAAATTTTCACTTTCTTGCAGTTTAGTCCCTGAACATCATTTGTATACTTCTGGGACTCTTGCATAATAGGGTCTAGTAGCCTACCTTTTTCAGGTTTTATACTAGGCTTCTAGGCCTAAAAATTGGGATATGACATTTCTCCTCCCCTTAAAATAATTTTTGTCCTCGTAATTTGAGGGTTAAATCTCTATTCATTCCTTAATGAATAGTTTCTCTGAGGAGAATGTCCCTTTCATTTCATAACATTTTCTTGACTTTTCTAGCTATTCTTAACTTTTCTTATTATCTTACATAACTTTGTGCATCTATGCCAAACTTTTGTGGCAATTACACCCTTTCTCATATAACTGTGTTATATCTTTACTCTATTTTAGACTCTCTTTTCTAAGTCTCGCTAGCCTTTTAAATTTCTTTATCCTTATCTAAAGGATCTATCTACTCATACTTTTCTATTCTCAAAGCATATGGGATTCTCTTCTATATTCCTCAGGCATACTTCTATAAAACTTTTTGAATGTTAGCACCGAGAATTGAACTTGGACTCCTTCTTTATTTAAGAGAAAACTAAGTTTAGTCTATATAATATAGGCTATCTAAGGAAAATCATTATAAATAGGTTTTCTAGAGGAGTTAATCAACTCTTGAAGCTCCTTACCTTAACTTCGTCTTTAGTACTCATCTTTCCAGAGAGATACTGTACTATTCTCATTTCTTTATGGCTCTTTACTTTGCTTAGGCTAGGTCTAACTGTGACCTTAGGATCTAACTGCGATCAACCGTAAGCCTCTTCAGAATAACTCTGAAGCTGTTAGGATCTAACTGTGACCCTTGAGCCATGCTAGGATCTAACTGTGACCCTCCAAAATCCTCTGTGATTCTGTTGTACTGTATCATCATCTCTAAAAGATCTCATCCAACAGACTAAATTATAAGGTTAACTGCTTTCACTTGTTGACAACTTAAACAAAATTTTAAAATACATTCAGTAGCCCATATTATTTACCAAGACTTTACTTATTTTTCCTCTTACTCAGGAGTTCCTTCTCATCTTTCTTACTCTATTGTGGCTTACCAATTATGGTCTAACCACCTGCCATTGCATTCTGTTGCTATGGCCTCATTATAACTTCTCATTTCAATCTGTGGTCTAACTACGAGCCATTTGAACTATGGTCTAACTATGAGCAATCTGTGTCAAATCTAACTCTTATCTAAAAAGTAATCTAAACTCATCTGAATCTAGCTCTATCTGAAAGCCATCTGTTTCATATCCAACTCTTATCTGAAGAGTGATATGAAAATAATCTCTTTACTGTTATCTTTTGCTCTTTCTGTATACCATTTCTTTTGATAGAGTTATAACACTACCACCTTATTGGTACTTGCTATAACCCTACTATAAGAAATCTCCCTAAGTACTATATTTATAAGTCTATAGAGATACTTGAGTAACCCTAATCATACTATAATAACTGTCCCACTTACTAAGACAATATATCATCCTGGGTACATTCTTATTGCATGTCGTATGGTATGGAAGCAACACAACTTTCTTATTTTATCACAAACTCTACCCTGCATATACTGCATGAGGGGAGTATTCATAACATACTCTAATATGCGTGTTATCATATGACAACTACAAGGAGATACAACTATTCATCATAACTCATGGCAATATAAGCCATATTATCATCATATAAATTTGCTCAACCATTCATCATACGTACACTGCAATTGAACAATTAACTAAACTTTAAAATATTCTTTTCTCTATCACATTATCTACCAGATTCTAAACATTCATTTAGGAACCTGAAATAATTACTCATTTAACTTAGGCTGCCATATTACCCTCTTATTAGGGTATAGACTGAACCCTTCATTACTTTTTCTTACATAGGGAATAGGATAGTCACTTTGTCTTTGAAACTGTGGCTACCTTTTCTCTTTAAACATTATAAACTTCTTTCTTTGTAACACGTAATTCAATCTATGAGCTAACTTCTTAGTTATTCAACTCTCAACTATCTCTTAACTCTTTCTTTCTATCAGTCTTAGTTTACTCTGGACTAGACTGTAGTTCCTCAACCTTGGGAATATCAGCTTTCTATCTAGTAATCATCTTATCTCTAACTATTGATTCTTTTGTTCAGGAAACACTAGCTGAACAAATTCTTTCGTAATATAGATCTACTCATAGAGGATCTACTTCTGAATATTGTATAATCTTTCATATCTCCTTACTTCATACTATCTGGCTTGATTATGCTTTATACCAATCCTCTAGTTAATTAACTGTAACCAGGTTGGTACCTTTATTAGCATCGCCACTGTAACGTTTGGTAGCTTCCCTTGACCTGGAACTAGTCAGCTTTTATCTCTATCCATAGAGAAAACTGCTCCCCAGACATTATCCTACTTAGTCCAACCACATCGTGTTAAGAAATATGAGACCTCGGCGGTAATGGCTGACTAAGACTAACTACTTCCTTGAAGATTACCCTATACTGCTATAAGGTATGGGGTACTGTCTTATCTATCTGGGTGTCACTGTCTCTTAGTAGTAAATACCATCCCCATATCTTCTACTAGGGGAGAACCTCTTAGTTCAAATCTCTAACAATACCAAAGCATCACTGAGCCAGAACCTTCTGTTCTATGCCAGAATCTTATGCACTGAGCCAAAACCCTTTACTCTGTACTAAAACCCTCTCGATTCTATACCAGAACCTTATACTCTGAGCTAGAATCCTCTGCTCTGATACAAAAATAAAATATCCCATTTTTATACATCTTTAGGACCAAACGGTAGCATATAGAATCACTTTTAAGGCTATTGAAGTCAAATTACTCAATCTGGATTTTACTCTTAGCAAGTACTGTTCACTATGTAAATTCTAGTAGAGTGACCTGACCTAAAAAAATCATACCTAATTCTAAAAAAATTGAAATGAAGTGGTTCAAATTGAGACATGAAGCTAACTTAATACTCTTTTAGGGAAAAATAACTTGTTGACCATGCTTTGACCAGGTCAACGTCAGTCAACATCTAAAGTTTACTGTTCATCCTACGTTTTTTCCTGATTCTAGCATTTTAGTCCCAACTTTTTCACTATCCAATCCCCAGCTTCTCTTCATGCTTCTTCAATCCTTTTATAACATACTTGTGGGATTGCGATTACATGGAAGGGGGTGAGATTTCTAGGGAAATCTCAGTAGCAAACAGAAACCATATAATGTATGTAACTATATGGTTGATGTTACTATGTTTGTACTTAATGATCATGCTTACATAATGATAACATACATGTTTCCATGTTACTTAATTATAACATATAGCCATAGTATAAAATGAAATAGAGCATTACTTAATCATACATACTTCATATCATCAAGGTAAGAAAACATCACATAAAACATCCAAGCGGTATAAGCATACAAGTAGGTAAGTTTACTACCCAGCATGTAGCCTTTCCTTCCAGCTCTTAGCTTTGTCTCTAAGGTCCCTTCTTCTCATAAGTCAGACCCTATACATAGCATAATAATATCTTTATTATTATTGAATGTAGCTCTACTTAACTCATGCTTAACTTTAAGGTAATATCCTTAATCCGACATTCCCCTTTCTTTTTATCTATAGCTAACTTTATTAATAGAGATATTTCTCTATTCTAACCACTAAGAGTAATCCTCTACTTTATTAGAGCAAGAACTAGATAACCTACTTACTTCATTTCTAAGCTCTGCCCAGTCCCTAAACTCCTTAGACTACTCCTGGCTCCACCAGAACTCTTTCCTTTCTTTCCTTTCTTTTTCTTTCTCTTCTTTCTTTTGCTCTTGGCTGTGGCTTTCCTTGAAGGGGGACGGGCATATTTATAGGTAAGTGGAGGTGGCATGAATGGCTCAGATCGTCATGATGAATGGCCCAAATCTCTTAGCTTCCTCAAGAAGCTTCACCTGCATCATCACGATGACATCATCCTCCTTGATAACTGACCAACATGACATCATCTAAGGACACCTCAGGGGGTATGTGGCATAATAGTGGGGCCCTTGGCACACCTCACCATCTAACTTAGTCTTTCCAGAGAATTCCAGAGTCTTTTCTTGGAATGAGCGGCCGAGATTGTACCACGTGTCCTTTTTACTTTTTATCCTTTTTCTAATCTCATGACATGTGTCCTTAACTTTTCTTTTTTTTCTGTAATAATGCCATGTGGCACCTTGTGGATCCCATGAGGACATCTTTCATGCCCCCTCATGGTCTAAAGTCATATCTGATCACTTTTCCCAGTTCTATCCTTAACCGGGTAACTTTACTTTATGAAAAAGTACTAAAGTATTATTTTAATGTCTCTTAAACCCCATAAATATTGGACCTACGTTTTTGGACTTTTAAAATGTCATTTTGTGTTGCTGACTAAGCTCAAGCACTCTTGTGGCTCAGTTCCCAAAAAACACCCCTTACTTTTCCGTTATGCCCCCAGGGACTTTCACTATTTACGTTTTAGTTCCTGAATTTTCTCTTTCTTGCAGTTTAGTCCCTAAACATCATTTGTATACTTCTAGGACTCCTACTTAATAGGGTCTAGTAGCCTACATTTTTCAGGCTACATACTAGGCTTCGGGGTCTAAAAATTGGGATATGACACTTTACACTCCTTATCTCACCAGCTTTCTTATTAGCATTCGAAACACTATAACATTTGGTGGTAAAAGGTTCAAGGAAAGAGTCATTATTGAGGGAAGGGATCATGCGCTTCTTACAAAAGTTAGTAATGAAATGAGGGAAAACAAGGAGAGCTGTTGCATAATTTATACAATAGTAAATGGAGTTATAAATATTATGGGTAAGGTCAACAAGCTACTGTGTAATTAATAAATAAAGTAGAATGGCTCTTTCCTTATTAATATCTGAAATATGAGCCTGAGGCATCACATTATAAATCATAAAATTGAGCCAAACCCATGCTTCATCATTATGACCTTTCTTTCCAGATATCTCTTTTGACCTCAAAAGGTTTGTTCTGCTTCTTCCCCTCACAAGATGGCTAACACACATCCCAAGGGACCTCATCTAAATGTTTTTTCAGATGATAAAATTGACATTTAGAAAGTATGGGTAGTTTGTAAAAAGATTTAATGTAAAAATTATCAATAAAAAACTCTTTTCCTCTAAATTCAAGCCCCAAGGATTCCTTTAAAGCTGAAGTAACACTACTACAAAAAATGATTTCTAAATTGGTTGAAAATGGTATTCTACATCAAACAATGACCTGTGTAGAAATGGAACGTTTAGAAAGTGTACATTTTTTAAATCGGTGGTTCACCGGTGTAGAGAAAGTACAATTTATACCAGTCCCTTTTGAAATTAGGAATAGATTTTGCTAATATCTATACTGGTTAAATTGATCCCTTTTGAACGGCTACTGTAGATTAATGAATTGTTTACATCGGTTGTGTTTGCACCCAGTGTAGATTAATGATTTTTTACACCAATTGTATTTATACTCGATGTAGATTAATGAATTTTCTATAGCTCACTATAAAGACAACTGATATAGATGTTGTTATGTTTACATATACTATTTTTACTCTTGCCGGTATTCTTTTTGTCAAGTTTAAATGTATTTTGAAAAAATGACCCCTTCAATGTTTCATTAACCCCATCCCTTGAAGCTTCATCAATAAATCACCCAAATATACAAACTCAAAGAGATAGTAGTAGTGACAACATTCAAGATTGCAAAGACGGATCTTCAATTGCTCATTACATTATTCATTTAATAAAATTCAATAAAAAATACAATCATTTGAACAGAAAAATAAAAAAATGTATTATGGTAATGACAAATACTATTGAGAATGAATAATTTGAACAAAAAACTCATCCCAAATATTGTGCAGGTCCTCAATATCTTATTTAGGAAATGGGTCATATTGATCAAACATCTAAAACATCAAATTAAAATAAAATAAATTAAAGGATTACTAAGATATATTAAATTTACTAGAAATATATGAAATCATTAAAAACACAATTTACCTCCTCAGTTAGGTCAATCATATCTGACAAGATGATATTGATCATGTGTCTAACCATGTAAAAGCCGCACAAGTTACTTTCTTTGGGTTGCCTTATACTCTATAATATAAACATGAACAAAATTATGTGTCATTAGCAAAAAACCTGCGTGAGCATAAGAGTTAACACTTTTATTACCTTTGGTGTGATCCATTCAGGGTCCCTCACCGAGTTATCTTTCTTAAGACCCCTTGCAATTGCAAACGTCCTCATGGCCCTATGACCAAAGTTATGAACTTAGTAACCATTTTATTACAAATACCATATTTAATTTATTACAAACACCATTGTTCTATAGGGAAGAAAACTCACATGTTCATAATCTTCTTGGCATCAACCGATGGCTTGTAATGGAGAGAGCATAAGAAGAAAATTTTATAAGTATGCTTACATAGTATGATCAATTGCCAATTATTTCTGTAGAAAATAATTAAACAATAATGATTATTAACATTAAGTAAATATAAACTTAGTATTAAAAAACTAAAATATTATTATTCTTACTCCTGCATATATGGTGCGAAGAAACAATCAATATCGGTTTCACCAAACCTCCTTGCAATGTACTAAAGTCTTGAAGATTGGGATGTCCCTTTTGAATAAATTTTAAATCGGCATAGGAATCCGAACTGACCTTGTTTACCCTTAGAAACCAACTCAGCTTGCATGTACCTACAGTTAATGTAAACACGATGTTAGGTAATGCAAACACTTAGCTTGCATGAATTTTGTTATTACATATATTTACATTTAAATTAGACTTACATTAAAAACACTTGGATGCACCAAAAGTTAGTTCATTCCTAAAAGTGATAACAGATTTCACATCTGTATAGTCAACAAAGGCAGGTGTGCTCGTGCCACCCACAACTGAATCCATAGGCAATGCATCCAAATGGAACGTTTTGTTAGATGACAATTGGATCATACGTTGTATGGTACTCAAATTGGAAGGTATGGGAAGTTCGTATGGGAATGATACGACGTGATCTGACACAAGATGCTTTGGCCATAATATGAAAGTCCTCTTTGCCTGACTCAGTCTTCACCTCATCAGTCAAAATTGGGACAAGAGCATCTTCAAATATCACGTCTTCAACTGCTACCCTTAACTGACCATCCTAAATTTGAATGTGGTGGACAGTGATAGGAATTGGAAGACACACAGCAGAAATTAATTTAAAAATTTTTTCCATTCCTTGCCAGGATCTACCGTATGTGTTTAAGTCGAGTGGAAAGAAGCATTACCCTTGGTGTTCCTCATTAACTTCCACAGCTTTTCTCCACGACTGGTGATCTCTTTCCGATCATAAGAAGATGTCCACAGCTTCTCTCCGCTGCTCATGCTCTCTTTCTGATCGCAAGAAGTCGACGCCTCAGGTCGGCTTCCTCTACTGGTATCCACACGAACAGCGTTCTAACCACGAACGACGTGCTAGTGTCTCCTGCCCCTCCAAGGCTCTCTCAAGAATTTATCCTCTCTGTCTCTACTTCAGTAGTTTCTTATCTGCAAACCTTTTACAGATTCCGTTCGGCCTTTTGTGTTATGTGTTGTGTACCAAAAACGTAGCTCCTAAAATCAGATATATATGATGCTCTGTGTTTTCCTCAACCGAATTGGATCTTGGAATTAATCTATATTAATTCTGAAATTAATACTATATCACATATTGTATAATTTGATAAGAAACTAATTAAATAAATATTGTTTATATTAAATCCGTCCCACAGATTTAATTCACCTATTTATTTAATTTAAATAAAGATAAGATTGGACTATATTTGATTTATTCTCATAAATCAAATTTGAGATATCCTATTAATTTGAATTTTAAATTCAAACGTGATAGAGATTTAATTTATCCTTATAAATTAAATCTTGTAAATATATCTTATATGAGATATCCTATCAATTTGAATTTCAAATTCAAACGTGATAAAGATTTAATTTATCCTTATAAATTAAATCCTATATATCCCTTCTATATAATATATATACGAATATAAATATAAATAAATATATACATCAACCCTGGATCATTCATTGAATCTAGACACGTCTTAGATTCAATGAATTTGGACATTATCGCTCGTGTTGGGCTATTTTGTGTGTGACCCTGTAGGCCCATATGAAGTTGGCAGTGGGCCATTTGCTATACTGGCCCACAAGTCACAAGCGGTCTCTAGCAAGACATAATGACTACCTAAATTATATAAGGATTGATAAACGATATAACCTTTTATACAACCATATCATGTCCCTTTTGTCACACGATATTTTGGTCATGGTTGAGCCATGGATAATGTCATCCTCCTATTCCTGACCGTTACTTTCTTAATCCTTGAGTAGTCTGACTGTAGAAATGGAACTACCTTTCCATTACAGTATAGCCATACATTTCTCAGACTCACTCATCGAGAGGCCCAGTAATATCTCTCTACAAATGTGAGGGACAGATTTCATCTTGACCAATCACATTCCTCCGCATGAAAAACCACTAAGCCCGGACATAGTCTTTATGATCACTCGGTCAAAAGTGACTTTTGACTAGGTCAAAGCTGAGCGTTTGTCATGTAGGAATCCATGATGATCTCAGGTCATAGAGCATAGTGACATGGTTTGTATATGAGAGAAGCTTATTACGTAACCCATGCAGCTCTCTCATAGCAGGTCGGTCTAGCACCTTGTACTCTTACATGTGCCTATGACTTTGATTTATATCTCTATACATCTTTAAAGTCATACTGGTTTTATTTCATCTCTGCTCCCACATAGATGATCGACTAGGGACATTTAGGATAAGATCATGAATTATCTAAGGATGGTCATCACAGTAAACATGCAAATAATATGATAACACAATTAATAAATTCATAAATCAATAATGTTCATAAGACAATGATTGGCCCCTTGGGCATATTTTCCAACAGCCAGTTTCCCCTAAGATGTGGATGGAACCATGTGCTACTAACCTTTTAATAGGATCCTCAACATATAGATCACAAGGTTCATCATCATCTGAAACCAGCTCAGTCATACAACAACTCCCTTTAGTGATAGGATGGGCAACATATAAGTGCATTTGGGTGGCACTTGGCTCTTGTTGTCTTGATGTCAACATGGACAATATTTCTTCCTTAATCTTTGCCAACCCCTCTTGTAATTGTGCCTGAATTGAAGCTTTTGTATGTGCCCTAGCCTCTGCCCAATCCTCTGCCTTAGCCTTTGCCCTCATGTTAGATAACAATGATTCTAGCTTTGCCTTCAGGACATATAGTGAATGTCGTGGAGATGCTCCAAAAAAATCTCTTATATTGACACCTCCTCCAACTCCCCTGACATGACCCCCATGCTATTGCTTGCCCGTGGCAACAGTCAAGATGTCATTCCTACCATCTGACTTGAACGAGCCATGGATTCTTGTTGTTTAAGATGAACCTATAACATAAAAAGAGCAAACATAAGAAATAATATAATTAGTCTACTAAAACAAAATCATACAAGTAGTACTTACAATTTTTACCAAAATCATGCGAGCGTGATTGCTTGTAAATGATTCGTTTCTTTTTTGGTGAGCGTACAACCGTTTATCTTCGTGACATATTAGAGATAGGGGAGCAAGAGTAACACTAGGATCAGACTCGGCAACCTCTTACAGCCTCCTCCCCTTAGCCCCTAATAAGTCTCTTTTAGCCTCTGCATAACCCCTCAAAACATTGTGTGGGGGCAATCATTCTTGAGAGCGTGTTCAATAGCTTTTGCTCTTTTTTCCTACAAGACTTGAAGTAGTTAATCCCCAATATATACAAAAGGAAGAAACATGGGAAATGCAAGATTCTTTTTTCATAATAGATCAACTCACCATAGCTTCTGACGTAGTTTGAAGCCTAACAAATTCTTCCCAAGTAGCTTCATCAATGAATTGATACTTGCTACATGGCGAAGGATGAGGCTTACCATCTTTGTCTTGACCATGCACATACTTACAAGCTAGTTGTGTCTTGAATGCCCTCTGACGCTCAGGCAATAAGATAACATCTTCTTCTTCAAGACTTCATTGTTAGGAACATCATAAGTGAGCTACAATAATTTCCATTAAAAGCAAAGTTATCAACAAATATTTGTATTTTTCTGTATTAGTCTGCATATAATATACAATAGGAAGTTCTTATACCCGGATAGAATCCTAAATTTGATTCTTCATGTGATTATCAATAGCATCCCAATTCTGTGTGGCGATGTTAGTCTTGTTGCGTGCTAGGAGGCTGACATAACTCATGTACTTTGTCATGTGTTCACCAATTGGGTTCTAGCATATGTCAAACTCAATCGGTAGTAATTTCCCTTCCATCTTAACACTAGTATAAAATATGCCTTTTAAAGCCCCATTTTCAAATCAGTCCATGTGGAGACAGTTTAAAAAAATAACTGGTGGTATTTTTATAAATAAGATGAAATAGTTACACCGGATCAACATGTCACTAATGTAAAATATAATTACTATGTTGGATACTATCAATAGGTGTAGATTAGCTGCGTCATATTCTGACTCTTCAGTTTCTTGTTTATAATTTCCCGCTTTTTTTCTTTAACTTCTTCATACCTTATGGATAAACTTTTAGAACAAATGAAAGGTGGCCTTTTGTAAATAAGATGAAATATTTACATCAGATTTACATTAAATTGGAGTAAAATATATCTAACTAGTGTTAAATATATTTTCTATTCTGACTCTTCAGTTTCCTGTCTATTTTTTCTCGCTTCTTTTCCTTAACTTCTACAAACCATGCAGAGAATCTTTTATAGCAAATGAAATATGGCATTTTTGTAAATAAGATGAAATATTTATACTGGATTTATATTGAACTGGTGTAAAATATATATAACCGGTGTTAAATATACTTTTTATTATGACTCTTCAATTTCCTGTCTATGCTTTCCCGCTTATTTTCTCTATACCTTCTCAGGCTGTTCATTTCACTTCTTCAATTCTCAATGTTTGTACTCATTATGATAGAAGGCCAATTGCTTTATTCGATATTCTTTTCTGAAATCGTTCTTATTCCTTAACCATATTTATACCACTCCTATGATCAATACTTTTACATCATCACTTTATCTCTATTTTATTTTTTTTCTTCTATTTGAACGCTCCAATGACTTCTTCCTCACGTACACCTCCTTCTCCATTGCACAAAAGAAATAGAGACGATTTTGAAGATAAATATCCTGACCCTCACCCTGTAGTTCCTTCTCCTCCTCCCCTGGTTGTCACTCTAATTGAGCGCCTTGAGGAACTAATCATGCTCTTCAATGCTCTAGAGAACTCAGTGGAAGAATTGTGTGAGAAAGTTACTAGACTGAAAGACAGTTTCAAAGCTTTTTGCTCAGAAGTTCGCCGCCATCAATAGCATGATAGCTTTTATCATCCTGTTGATCCTACCTCCTCTGATGAATCCTATACCTCTGAGTCTGATGAGGAGTGAAAGCCTACAACCTTTATTTACCCCTCCTATTTTACTTTTTTTACTTAATAACAATAAGAGAGAATATATTATATATTATGATAGATATTGTGTTTGGAAATTTCATACTTTTGATGTAAATTTATTAGTAAAGTTGAATGAATGAAGTTTCTTGTTCTAATGACATGTTACGTTGTTCTTTTATTTTCCAAAAAATATGCAACAGCTTAAAATTGGACATATCAATATTAGGTGTAGAATATAATGACTAGTTTAGAACAAGTTATTTGTACACCAGTCTGTCACTTCATCCAGTATAGAGTTGTTCAATTTATATTATTTTACACTAATGTAAAAGTGGCCGGCCTAAAATATATTATCCGGTTTAGAAAAAAAGTATCTCTACACCGGTGTTGTATTTTATCCGGTGTAGATTTGCTCATGAAATACCCTTTAATTTAATCAAAAGCCCCTTCGCGCCTCCTATCTATCATTTTTACTTGTTCGTGCGTTTAAGTCTTCTTGACCCTTCATAGCTGATGTGTTTTGTTTTGAACTCCTTGTCTCGAGAACTGAAGATTTATGCACTATTGGCTATACCTTTGTCCGTTATTTGTGCTGGATTCATTGTTGTCATTTACTTATTTCATTTGATTCATTGCTGCAAGCTAGGTTTTCTTGTTTTCTATTTTCCTAGTTTTTTAGTCTTCCACAAATATGGATCATAGTGGGATAAATGCTAAACGAACAAGTGTTGAGTATTCTGAGGGGGTGAAGGAGTTTTTAGATTTTGCTAAATAGAAAGGTGATGATGACAAGGGAAGGTTTTATTATATACCGACCAAGGCTAAGTATACCGACTTAGGCATTACATTAATGGCAGCCCCTAAATCTAATAACGCTCCCTTAATATGAACATTTCCTATAGTGCATAGGATTGTGTAAGATCCTGATCTTGGCACTTAACCAGTAATTCAACCTTAAAAAGTGATGACATTCTCTCAGGAGGCATAAATGTTTTCTTATCAGCACAAACTCTTTTAAAAATGTAGCATACTTAGGATTTCTTTTGAGAAATTCAACCATAAGAATATTTATTTCGATTTTATTCAAAAGAGTATAAGCATCTGTTACAAATTTAAGGTCAATCATTTTCTTTCCAGCAAAATAAGCTTTAGAAAAAGGAAGATCCTTTATACTTACCTCCTTACCTGTATGCATAGAGGCTCCTTGCTTGCTTGATGCTGCCTTCTCCTCTACTTGTTTCCCTTTGTATCCTAGACTTGGTAGTAGTGATTTGTAGTGTGTTTAAAGTGAGTTTATTATTGATTTTATCCCTATTTATCAATATATTGAGCAGTATTTAAATAAAATAATATTCAAAATAGTTGAGAATTAATTGATATAAATTTAGTGCTTAAAGTAAACAAATAATCTGCTTATTCTAATTTTCTATCATAGACCAATGCATTAAGGGAGAATGATAGCTAGACTAAAGAAGTTGATAACATGTGACAGCACATGGGCTAGATCCAGGAATTGAGGAACAGATTGCAGGTGGGAGATCATGCATATGCTGGCACATGGTGCAATCATTGTGAACCAAGAATTTCAAAGACAACAGTTTATTGATCATTTGGTTCTTAAGATTGCTCAGTCGCTTAAGTTGCCATCCTTGATTTAGTTCTCTTTGTCTTATGATCTCTTTTCTATTTATATTAATCCTTGGTCCTCCTACAAAATACCTGTAATCCAATATCAAAGCTCACTGTAAAAGTCCAACCAGTTAGTAAAGAACAACATTTTGAAGTTTGAAGGAGTTAATTTACCATTCTATCCTTAAATCAACATATTGCCAAACACAATCATGTATTACCACAAAAGCATAATTTTAGGCATAAAATGAATGGTAAAGTTGTCACAAAACCCTCAAAATGTTATAGAAACCATACACAATTTGTGTCCTATCAATTCCTACACACTTAAACCTTTGTACTCCTGGACAAAGACATGAAATACACCTAAGCCAAAACTATTAAATCTGACGTAATAACATAATTCTTAGTGAAACCTATAACATCCTCCTTTTCTTACATCCTAAGGACCATTCAGTAGCATTTGAAACCACTTCTAGGGCCACTGAAGTCAAATCATACAATCTGGAATTTTACTCCCAGCGAGTACTATTCACTATGTAAATTCCAGCGGAGTGACCTGACTTCGAAAAACCATAACTAATTCTAAAAAATAGAAATAGAGTGGTTCAAATTGCTACTCGAAGCTAACTTAATTTTACTTCAGGGAAAAATGGATTTTTGACCATCCCTTGACCAGGTCAATGTTGGTCAACATCCAAAGTTTACTGTTCCTCCAGCGTCCTGTCCCTGATTCCAGCATTCTGGTCCCAAATTTCATAAATCATATCTTTATGTGTAGACATCCAAATGAGACATTCTATATATCAAATTGAAGCTTAGAATGTCTACTATTTACTAGACAATATCATATATTTATTCAATCATTTAATATTTATAATTACAGCTCGAATGTCACTACCTCACCACGAGTTACTGTTCACAGTGACAATTTCCAGCAATTATACATACATGAATCACATATCAATCATACTAAGCAATTAACATCTCTTCATGCATCTTTATCTCCTCCATCCTGAGAAGACCTGCTATAATTGGACTGATATGGAAAGGGTGAGATTTCTGGGGAAATCTCAGTACCAAATGGTACTAAACAATGCATGCATTAATGTGAATACTTGTGCTTACTTGTGAAAGTGTTAACATCGTTTAATGTGCATGCTTCCATTTTACATATGAAATACAATTTGCCAAAGTAATCATAGGAAAAGCGCTTCATACATAAGCACATGTTCAACACAATTCAACAAAGCCATAGCACATCAAGCATAACATTCAATGCATACAAGTTTAGGATAAGTTTACTACCTGACATGTAGGTTTTCTTATAGCTCTTAGCCTTTGCTCTAAGGTTCATTCTTTCCATAGGTTAGATCCTACACATAGCATAATAATATCTTCATTATTACTCTATTAGTATAGCTCTATTTTACTCATACTTAACTAGGGGTGATATCCTTATTCTGACATTCCCCTAACTTTCTCTCTATCTTTAGCTACCATTCTTAACAGAGATATTTCTCTATTCTAACCACTAAGAGCAATCCTATACTTTATTAGAGCAGGGACTAGATAACTTTATTACTTTATCCCTAAGCTTTGCGCAGTCCCTCGGCTCCTCAGACTGCTCCTGGCTCAACCAGAACTCCTTCCTTTCTTTTCTTTCTTTCTTTCCTTCTCTCTTTCTCTCTTTCTCTCTTCTTTCTCTTCCTTTTCCTTGCTGGGCCGTGGTGTGACTTGAAATGGGAGGGGAGTGGCCTATTTATAGGTGAGAGGACGTGGAATGAATAGTCCAGATTGATTCGTGATGAATGGCTCAGATTGCTTGCATCCTCAAGAAGCTTTGCCTGCATCATCACAATGACATCACCCTCCCTGATGACTCACCACTCATGACATCATCTAGGACACCTCAAGGGTATATATGGTGAAATGTGGGGCCCTTTGGACACCTCACTAGCTGACTCAGCCTTTCCAGAGAGTTCCAGAGTCTTTTCCCTGAATGGACGGCCGAGATCGTGCCACGTGTCCTCTTGCTTTTTCTCCTTTTTCTCTAATCCTGCCATGTGTCATTTGCTTTTCTTCTTTTACTGTAATCATGCCATATGGCACATTATGGGCCCCATTTATGTCCTCTCATGATTCTAGATCACTTTACCCAGTTCTATCTTGGACCGGGTCACTTTACTTTATTAAAAGAGCACTAAAATAATATTTTAATGCCTCTTGGGCCCACATTACTCTTGGGCTGCGTTTTTGGGCCTTGGATTTTCATCTTGGGTTTCTAACCAAGACCAAGCACTCTGGTGGCTCGGTTCCCAAGGAACATCCTTAGTAAATTACCATAATGCCCTGAGTTCCTTCTTTAGTACTTATAGGAGCACTATTATCTTTTCGTACCTTACCAGAGTATCTCTTGACCCTGGTCAACTATCTAGATACCCTTTCTTGACTGTCTAACCTTAGTCAAATGATCATAACGCCTTTCATCTGACTTTGACTCAAGGACACAACACAGTGGCATACCTTCAGTGGCATTTTTGTAATTCTTCATTTTTCACGGTCTTTATTAGCCCTGGCGCACATATTTATCTAAAAATATCATTGGGCCTATAAGGTGCCATTCTAGACCCTCTGTATGATCCCCTATCTTCATGGGCTCAATTCCAGAGAAATTCCCCCGAAACTTATTTATCGTGTCTTTTAATCCACTGTAAATTATGTAGTAAATTATACAGAACTCCTTTTTGAGCTCTGTCAGTTTCAAAAATTCTTATATTAATTATAGGAATTTACTGCCATATTTTACCTGATTCTGAGGTCTAAAGAATACTGTATTAATTTTCCTTTTCTTCAGAAATTAATATAAATCTTTCGGGACCTCATATTAAAACTCTATGTTGCATCAAACTGATCAGCATCATTTTCTCTATTTATTAAGATCTTTGCTCAATAGGGTCTGGTAGCATCCCTTTTTCAAGCTATATACTGGGCTTCTAAACTTAAAAATTGGGATATGACATTTCTCCTCCCTTTAAAATAAATTTCGTTCTCAAAATTTCAGGGTTAAATCTCTATTCATCCTTCGATGAAGAGTTTCTCTAAGGAGAATGTCCCTTTCATTCATACTAAACTTTCTAATATACTCCTATATTCTGGAGTTTTTGTTAACTACTTATCATGATTCTTAGTTCAGTCACTATTACTCATCTGAGTATTCAGCGGAATGCTCTAAACATCCGCAAAAGTTTATTTCTCATTTTCATCTTATCATACGTTTTTATCATCTTTACTAACTCATCATAATACAGAGAGAGGACTTATATCATTATTCTTTCTTTTGTTGCTCTACTGCTAAATAGGAGCACATAATAACATATAGGAGTACATAGGAGCACATACTCTAACATGCATAATGCCTAGCCAGCATGCTGCAGGACTATATACCTGCTCATGAATGAAAAGCTCTAACAGCTGAGCTCAAGCATTCCTTCTCTTAATATGCACAGCTCTAACACTTAGAGCTTACACAGCTCTATCACATAGAGCTTGCACTGCTCTAACATTCGGAGCTTTAGCATAACATAACATAACATAATGCCTGGCATTTCATGCAAAGAGTGAAAGATCTTATTTGCTCTTTCACATGTAACTTATCATTCAAACATCTTTTTCCTTTCAAAAAGGGAGCCTCTCAATCTGTTTATAGGGCTAGTTATAAAGCCACTTCATAGTGTACTTCTTAACACATACTTTCCATATCTTTCATAGCATATCTCATCACGTATCTTTTATGCCATATCACGACATATCTGGCCAAATCTGGCTATATCATAGTTCATCTTTCACATCTATTTCATTTGGATTTGACATAAGGGTTCTAGTCTCTTTCTGTTTATAACCCTTTCTAACTTTTTCATAACTCCGTGTATATATATGCCAACTTCTTGTGGCATTCAGACCTCTTTCATCACTTCCCAAGGGTCACCCATCATTAGGCTACTCTTACCTGAGCAAGCTTAACTAAAATGTGCCGATATAAATCTGAAGCACAGATGCTCACAGGCTCTAACCCTGGTACTCTACTATCTTATACCCATCTTATACTATCTCTCTTGGGTCTATCTGGCCTTCTTATCTCTTTACCTGGAGGATCTATCTATCTTTTATTCTTATCGTAAGGATCTCTTTATTTGACTCTTTCTCATATCTTATGAGATTTGCTCATAATTCCTTGGTACTCAGGATTAATAACTTTAACTTTGATCACTCAGTTCCTGTACGTGTAAGGAGATTCTGAGTTCAATCCCTAATAGTAATAAGGCTATCTGAAACTAGCATCATGGGTACTCTCTCTGTTATGAGTTAATCCACTTGTGAAGCTTCTATACCTTAACTTTTCCTTGGTATTTGTCCTTCCAAAGAAATACTATACTTATGGCTCATTACTTTCTTGCTCTAGGCTTGGTCTACTGCGACCCTCGGGATCTACTACGATCAACTGTAAGCCTTTCAGGATCTAACTATGACCCTGTGAGCCATACTAGGATCTAACTGCATTCCTCCGGAATCTACTGGATTTCGTTGTACTGTATTCTCATCTCTGGAAGACCTAAACTAACGGACAAAGTTACAAGGTTAATCACTTCCACATAGTTGTTAACTCAACAGAGAATTCCCCTAAAATGATCATATAAGCCAATATTATCTATCAGGACTTTACTCATTTCCTCTATCACTTAGGAACTTCAAATATCATTCTTATCCTTCATAGCTTTACTATATACTTTATTGGAGAGAGCTACACAGGCTCTACCATGAATATATCTATCATCATCTATTCATCTCATCAGAGGGACCTTACTCTATCTGAGTTACAATGTCCCATCTCTTGGCTTTGTTCTAAAAGCAATCCTTTTCTATCACAAGAGCAATCTAGCTCTATTGCAACAACACTAGCTTATGTCTTTACTGCTCTTTCTTTAAAGTTGTACCATCTTTCATAAATGCTTCTTATTTTATTTCATATCACTCATATTCCTTACCCTTACTGAAGGGAAATATCCTGACTATCATAATCATGTATCTGTAGATTCACTATTAATCATCATCTTAATCTCATTGCCTATCATTGTCTGATCATATTATCCAGATCCTAAACATTCATTTAGGAATTGGAAATAACTATTTATTGGACTTAGGCTGCCATATTACCCTCTTACTAGGGTATAGACTCAACCGTTCATTACCCTTTCTTACATAGGGAACAGGAGAGTCACTTTATCCTTAAAACTATGGCTACCTTTCTTTTTATCAGTCTTAGTCTACTCTAGTCTAGACAGTGGTTCCTCTATCTTGGGAACATCAGTGGCCTATCTCGTCTCTAACTTTAGGCCATGTGTTAGGATTATTCTTAGGCAAGCCTCATTTTTTTGTTCAGGAAATACTAGCTGAACAAATTCTTTTGTAATGTAGATCTACTCACATAGAGGATCTACTTCTAAACATCATCTAACCTTTCATATTTCCTTACTTTATACTATCTGGCTTGATCATGCTTTGTACCAATCCTCTAGTTGATTAATTTCAAGCAGGTTGGTACCTACATTATCACTGTTACTATAATGTCTAACAGTTTCCTTGACCTGGGACTAGTCAGTTTCTATCTCTATTCAAGAGGAAACTACTCCCCAGACATTATCCTGCTTACTCCAGCCATATTGTGCTAAGAAACACGAGACCTCGGTGGTAACAGCTGACTAAGACTAACAACTTCCTTGAAGATTACCCCGTACCGCTGTAAGTTGTGGGGTACCATTCTATCTGTCTGGGTGTCACTATCTCTTGTTCAAATCATTCTCTAGGTAGTGAACACAATCCCCATATCTCATACTAGGGAGGAAACCTCTGTAGTTCACATCTCTAACTTGTTTTAAGGGGTTAGTCTATCTACTCCAAAGCATCACTGAGCTAGAACCTTCTGTTCTGTGCCAGAATCTTATGCTCTGATACCAAATTATAACATCCTACTTTTCTTACATATTAGGGACCATTCAATAGCATTTAGAACCACTTTTAGGGCCATTGAAGTCAAATCATACAATCTGAAATTTTACTCCCAACGAGTACTGTTCACTGTGTAAATTCCAGCAGAGTGACCTGACTTCAAAAAATCATAACTAATTCAAAAAAAATTGAAATGGAGTGGTTCAAATTGATACTCGAAGCTAACTTAATGTTACTTCAGGGAAAAATGGATTGTTGACCATCTATTGACCAGGTCAACATTGGTCAACGTCTGAAGCTTACTATTCCTCCAGCGTCCTGTCCCTGATTCCAGCATTTTGGTCCCAACTTTGATAAATCATATCTTTATGTGTAGGCATCCAAATGAGACGTTCTATATATCAAATCGAATCTTGGAATGTCTAATATTTTCTGAAAAATATCATACATTTATTCAATCATTTACTATTTATAATTATAGTTCGAATGTCACTACCTCACCACGAGTTACTGTTCACAGTGACAATTTCCAGCAATTATACATACATGAATCACATATCAATCATACTAAGCAATTAACATCTCTTCATGCATCTTTATCTCCTCCATCCTGAGAAGACCTGCTATAATTGGACTGATATGGAAGGGGTGAGATTTCTGGGGAAATCTCAGTACCAAATGGTACTAAACAATGCATGCATTAATGTGAATACTTGTGCTTACTTGTGAAAGTGTTAACATCGTTTAATGTGCATGCTTCCATGTTACATATGAAATACAATTTGCCAAAGTAATCATAGGAAAAGCGCTTCATACATAAGCACATGTTCAACACAATTCAACAAAGCCATAGCACATCAAGCATAACATTCAATGCATACAAGTTTAGGATAAGTTTACTACCTGGCATGTAGCTTTTCTTATAGCTCTTAGCCTTTGCTCTAAGGTTCATTCTTTCCATAGGTTAGATCCTACACATAGCATAATAATATCTTCATTATTACTCTATCAGTATAGCTCTATTTTACTCATACTTAACTAGGGGTGATATCCTTATTCCGACATTCCCCTGGCTTTCTCTCTATATTTAGCTACCTTTATTAATAGAGATATTTCTCTATTCTAACCACCAAGAGAAGTCCTATACTTTATTAGAGCAGGGACTAGATAACTTTATTACCTCATCCCTAAGCTTTGTCCAGTCCCTCGGCTCCTCAGACTGCTCCTGGCTCCACCAGAACTCCTTCCTTTCTTTCCTTTCTTTCTTTCCTTCTCTCTTTCTCTCTTGTTTCTCTTCCTTTTCATTGCTAGTCTGTGGTGTTCTTTGAAATGGGAGGGGAGTGGCCTATTTATAGGTGAGAGGACGTGGAATGAATAGTCCAGATTGATTCGTGATGAATGGCTCAGATTGCTTGCATCCTCAAGAAGCTTTGCCTGCATCATCACAATGACATCACCCTCCCTGATGACTCACCACTCATGACATCATCTAGGACACCTCAAGGGTATATGTGGTGAAATGTGGGGCCCTTGGGACACCTCACTAGCTGACTCAGCCTTTCCAGAGAGTTCCAGAGTCTTTTCCCTGAATGGACAGCCGAGATCGTGCCACGTGTCCTCTTACTTTTTCTCCTTTTTCTCTAATCCTACCATGTGTCATTTGTTTTTCTTCTTTTACTGTAATCATGCCATATGGTGCATTATGGGCCCCATTTATGTCCTCTCATGATTCCAGATCACTTTACCCAGTTCTATCTTGGACTGGGTCACTTTACTTTATTGAAAAAGCACTAAAACAATATTTTAATGCCTCTTAGGCCCATATTACTCTTGGACTACGTTTTTGGGCCTTGGATTGTCATCTTGGGTTTCTAACCAAGCCCAAGCACTCTGGTGGCTCGGTTCCCAAGGAACATCCTTAGTAAATTACCATAATGCCCTTAGTTCCTTTTTTAGTACTTATAGGAGCACTATTATCTTTTCATACCTTACCAGAGTATCTCTTGACCCTGGTCAACTATCTAGATACGCTTTCTTGACTGTCTAACCTTAGTCAAATGATCATAACGCCCTTCATCTGACTCTGACTCAAGGACACAACACAGTGGCATACCCTCAGTGGCATTTTCATAATTCTTTATTTTTCTCAGTCTTTATTAGCCCTGGCCCACATATTTATTTAAAAATATCATTGGTCCTATAAGGTGCCATTCTGGACCCTCTGTATGATCCCCTATCTTCATGGGCTTAATTCCCGAGAAATTCCCCCAAAACCTATTTATCGGGTCTTTTAATCCACTGTAAATTATGTAGTAAATTCTACAGAACTCCTTTTTGAGCTCTGACAGTTTAAAAAATTCTTATATTAATTATAGGAATTTACTGCCACATTTCACCTAATTATGAGTTCTAAAGAATACTGTATTAATTTTCCCTCTCTTCAAAAATTAATATAAATCTTTCGGGACCTCATATCAAAACTCTGTGTTGCATCAAACTGATGAGCATCATCTTCTCTATTTATTGAGACCTCTGCTCAATAG
This sequence comes from Leucaena leucocephala, assembly GCA_037074615.1. Taxonomy (NCBI): domain Eukaryota; kingdom Viridiplantae; phylum Streptophyta; class Magnoliopsida; order Fabales; family Fabaceae; genus Leucaena; species Leucaena leucocephala. Next base: position 9,650,005 of record CM073550.1, read on the forward strand.
GGTCTGGTAGCATCCCTTTTTCAGGCTATATACTGGGCTTCTAAGCCTAAAAATTGGGATATGACAAAACCTTAAGAAAATTAATGTACCAACTTTTAGGAATGAAAAAATGATAATATGAGCAATGCCAAGTAATCAACTACTAAATGAAATCAACCTCAACTATATGAGCGCAATAGATTCTCTCTAAAGATGTAAGTGTTTAGCTCTCAATGTCCTCTCATTGTTAGGGTCAGTCCTACCATATACTTGTAATGGCTCTACATCTCATCAACTAATCAACACTTATGCAAAGAATCAAGACATCTTTTAGAGGTGTAATGATGGAGATAGGCCACATGAAATGGAATATGAAGGATAGAAAGTTCCATATGAATGTGATAATGAACATATAGCGTGAATTCATGTCTTCTGACCTGTAGAGGTGGTGATTGTGCTAATAGATTGATAATAGTGCCTCATTCTTTTCTCTTTTCGTTCTTCTTCAATTTTTCTTGCACTAACTCTTTTTTTGTTCTTTTTTTTTCTTTTTAGTGCAATATGCGTTGCCCCCATTTTTTTGCACCTTGTATATAAAAGATGTAACACAATTTCACAATCACAATGATTTTCTGACATGAATAAGAAGTTTATTTCAAAAATATATTTATGCATATATAACTTTATATGATGGAAAAAAAGTGATGGGTTCAAAGGGTGACTATGGATATAATATGTGTGGGCTTGTGTTTAGGATATAAGGGTTTATAAATGAATGCCTCTATCATATTCAATAACATAAATGCATAAGTAATTTTCAACTCAGAGCTAAGACAAATTATAGAGGATATAAACCAATTGAATAACCACTCAATATAGAAATTTCAGCTGAGAATCCTTCCAACTAATATTTTTATCTAAATTGCTCATAATCTAAGGTCTCAAACAATGTTCATCATTCACTAGGCATTAAAACACTTATCACAATTGAAAACCCTCTTGAATGACAAATTAAAAGTTCCAAAATAATCACACATAATCATGTAATAATCCCAAAGTTAACAGTAAAAACTTGAGTGTTTCCAATTCAGTTTCCATTTCCAAAAATTCAAGTGTGACAATGGTTTCTAGCAAAAGGTTTAAAATAAGAGGGCAATGAATCATTTATAAAAACTTTAGTAGATCAGAAGGAATCCTTATATACAGCATTGCACAAAACAAAAAGAAACTAAATGGACATTTTCACACTCAGGTCGCGCCTAAAAGTAATAAAGGTCGAGACCAAATTTCTTAGTGAGTCTTTACCCTGAACTTACAATAGACAATCTCAACTAGGAATGATTCAATCCGAACAAAAATACATAGAGAAATTGTCGCTACTTAATTGCACTCGTGTCGTGACTGATTTTCACAAAGAGCTTATTAAGTCCAAAGTTCCATGTTAGGTTGTGACCATGCAGCATATAGGTCGCGACTAAAAATCAAAGAGGCTATCGCTTTGTAGTTTTCAATGGCCAAAACATCTTTGACACTAAAACCTTTTAGCCAACAATAAACAGTTTAAAGTGGGGATTCAATTTTCAGCAATTTATCGCACATTAAAATCAAAAAGCAAAAATTTCATGTTGAAATATTGGATTAATCAAAGAATTTTGCATTAATTAGCATAGAAACAATAACATCTCCCTAACTTAAACTTGATAGTGTCCTCACTGTTAGCAGAATTATAGATATCATAGCACTATATAAGGTCAATTTAAATACAGCTTCAGCACAACAGTTAAACACATCACTCGATACAAATTCACAGTAAAGCTCGCAGTCACATTCAAATCATACACCACAATACAAAGAAAGTAAAGATGACAAGATGGGTAAACTATAACACGCAATTGAGTGTGTAAAGTATAGCATGCAATTAAGTGTGTTGCACCTCAGATAACTATCACTAAAAAATTAGCACATGGGCAACACAGGGGTATTATTCAAAATAGAACCAAACTAAAATTAAACACTATCCTATTGAATCATCAACCAAAAAAATTAACTACTACTTCTATTGGTTCATCCCTTTCCAATCATCAAACCAACATGTCAAACATGTAGCACATTAAGAAAACTTGTAAAAAGTAAGAGATAGGAAAGGGACAATGTCGTATCCTTATTTTTAACCTCAATTATATTTAGTTGGAAGTCATTTGAACTAATTACATAGCCTTTTGCCTTAGAAAGATACATTTTCAAAAGATTGCTTCGCAGGTACTGTTCATTTAGTAATCCAGAACCTGTACCTAACTTTAGAAATTCATAATTAAATATAGAAAAATCAAAATAGGTGGTTCCAATTTCTAATGAAATATATTTCATTTAAATTTGAAGAAAAAATATAAAACTGAGGTTTCATTGCCCCAATGAAATCAGTTTATTCGTTGAAAACATTGTTCATTTGGTAAATCTGGAAGTTCCAGTTTCTTTGCCTTAACTTTAAAAATTCATTTCTCTTTTCTTACTTGTACAAATGAACCGTGTTACATATGGATTTAAAGCTCTAGACATTTTTTTATCTCATAAAATTTCATAGGAAAAATCATTCATTTACCATATGAAATTAACATCAGAACGTCACTGCCTCCGGTTGCTCACTTTATCTCAATTCCAGATTTTAACTCCAACTTAGAAAACTCATAATAAATTGAATACTTAACCAATTGAGGCATTCTTAGTTTTCATTTAAAGATATATATCTTAGCTATTATCATACCAAATTTAAAGTTCAAACTCGTTGGTTAAGGAGTCGTAAACATCATCACAAAGCCACGGCCTCAAAATATAAATACATTATCATACGCCATGCATCCCATCATATCCTTCCATAGTGTCAAGTAACCAAAATAACTTATTATACAAGTTCAACCATCTATATTTACCCTTTTTTTTAGACGTTCCAGTACCTATAACATGGTTATGCATATGGAAAGAATGAGATTTCATGGAAATCTCAATAGCAAGTCATACAAACTATAATATCATGCATGATTAATTAGACGCTTAACATGTTATATTAAGATGGGAGCTACATCATAATAGTAAATAAGCAAACTCTAACATTCATATTATTAAGACATTAGTTGCAAGGAGTTACAATCATTCATACTTCATTATAAACATGATGCCACAATCTCAAGCTCAACCAAACACCATACTAACAAACAAGCATACAATCAAGCAAACATGAAACTATAGTTAGGTATTCTTGCTACCTCTTTAGCTATCATTGACAAAGTCTTCTTGAGTTGATTTCTGTAATATCCTTAATTTTCTGTACTGGTTCCTATGTACAGATTAAACGGAATATATGAGCTCTGTTTCAGGAAAAACATGTGTACCTTTATGTAAAGAAAAGGATTAAATTGCAAAAGAAAGGAAATTAAGGGACCTAAATGCAATTATGGAAAGTTTAAAGTTAGGAATAAAAGGAAGACAAAAATATGGGGTCTTAAAGTGTAATTTTAGCCAAATTAAGGGACTTAATTATAAAGAAGGAAAAGTTCCCTTGGGCTAAAGTATAATTAAAGAAAATAGGCCAGAAGTGATTTGCACCGCCCGACAGCATTACAGTCCCAGATTCTACTAGAAGGTAGGGCAGGTGACGCCGGGTAACCAAGCCTAATACCGGAATTTTTGAAGACTCCAGATAGCCAGAAATGGACTGATCGTCCAAAAGTTATAAAAATTTATACCGGATACCCTAGATTTCAGATATAAGTGGGAAAATACAGGATGATGCGCCTTTATGGGCGGATGTCGGAAAACTGAAAGGATACCGATAGGAGGTCTGTAGGAAAAGTTATTCACAAAATGAAAAAATCTAGACGGAGTGTGAGGCCTCCGGGGATCCAAGTAGGAGATTTATCGGTATTTTTAAAGAGGCTGAATGCGATCGGATGACTTCGGTCAGATGACCGTTATAACCCCCAAGGATGCCTGAACACAGTAGGACACTATATCTGGGAAAAAGAGCAGGTGTCCGGAAAAGGTATATACTCGGTAAATAATAGTTAAAATATTTAATGAATTGTGTTAAAGGAAGATTCCTCGTAATGCGTGCCATACAGGTAATGGAACCAGGAAGCCCGAAAATGGCGACATTAGAGGCCCAATAAGACTCTTGGACTGATAGGTGGGCCAGTGTCCAGCAGAACCCCGGAAAAGTGTGAAATTACGAAAATGCCCCTATGTTGTACAAAAAGGGCAGCAGATGAATATAGGGTATTCTGGTCATTTTGGACAGACCCAGAGGTCAAGACATGTCTAAATAAGGTTGACTAGAGCCAGTATAAGCTTTGACCGGGTCCAGAAAGGTGTGAAATGACGATTTTACCCTTAGGGATTAAAATAGGACAAGATAGGGCACCAAGGGCATTTTGGTCATTTCACAGGGGATCTGTAATTGAGTCTGGACCCAGTATTAAAAAGTTAATGATATAAAGGGTCTAGATACTAAATGTGAGGTCAGTAGACATAAAAAGGATCTTCAGAAACATCAGATTCTGAAAACGGCACGTTTTTCGAGGCAATGGACCGGGCCGGTACCAGATTGGACCGGAAAGCTTCCAGAACCTCCAAATTTTGTCACATGAAGAATATGGGTGGTGAGGTGTCCTATGAGGTGTCCCATGAGGTGTCCAGGGTGATGCAGTAAAAAGAATTAAAGAAAATAGGAAATTCCAGGAAAAACCAGGACCACATGTTCAGATGGCTTCAAAATTACAAGAATGCCATCCATTAAAGCTATAAATACCCCCTTCCCCTCCCATTTTATGCATCCCACGTTTTTGGCAAGAAAAGAGAGAGAAAGAAGAGAGAGAAGGAGAAAGAAAGAAAGAAAGGAAGTTCTGGTGGAGTTAGAAGTAGTAAGGAAGTTCTGAAGCTCTGCTTTTGAGGTAACAACTAATCCTAGCTCTTATGTAATGTCTTTGTGATGTGTTGTTTTGTTTGGTTGATTGTTGTCCTATATGTTATGCTTGAAGCTCTATTCCAATGCTATGATCATATGTTATTGAATATGGAAGCATGCAGCATACTTATCTGTACACAGTCACAAGCAAGCACCGTCACTTTGCATTACATATTTTGTTATGATTGTTGTTACTGGGATTCTTTTGAATCTCATTCCCAAACATAACATTACAGGGGAGGTTCTGTCAAAATAAAATTTGGAAATCTTAAGAGACGCCGGTAGGCTGCCGAAATTCCGACAACGAAGACGGAACAAAGAAAGGAACTGATACGTACTGTGTACGTAGTGCTGTCTAAGGAGGCTGGAAGTGAGTGGACCCAGCAGGTTCATCCAGTCTTTCCTGGGTACTACGTAGAATGGTAGTTCGCATAAGGGAATTACCGAATCGGTACAACATGGGTTACTTTCTAAAGAAGAATTGTAGCAGTTATGCTGCCAGTTGTTAGATAGAAAAGGATGTAATAAAATATGAGGGAGTTAATCATGCACTAATTTATAACAGTTGATTATTTGATATTAATTGTTATCTGGCCTGTATGACTGATATGTGTTAGCTGTATGCTTGAGTATGTAAAGACTAAATGCTGAAAATAGGCTCTGTGAACAGTAACTCGTGAAGACCCATTAATGTTTGATAAATCATTAAAAATAGTAAATGATTGAATTAATGTACGAAATTTTTAGGGTAAAAAGTAGACATACTAAGATTTAATTTGATATATAGAATGTCTAATTTGGATGTATACACGAAAAGATATAAATTGTTAAAGTTGGGACCAGAATGCTGGATTCAGGAGAAAGTCATTGGATGAACAGTAAGATTGAAACGTTGACCCACGTGAAATTTGTCAAGGATTGGTCAAACAATGATTTTTCCCTGAAATATATTTGAGTTAGCTTCATGTAGCAATTTGAACCACTTCATTTCAATTTTTATAGAATTAGTTATAAATTTTCAAAATCAGGTCACTCATCTGGAATTTGCCACAGTGAACAGTACTCGATATGAATAAAATTCCAGATTAAGTATTTAGACTTCAATGACCATCAAAGTGGTTTAAGTGCTACTGAATGGTCCCTAAGATGTATAAATATAAGGATGTTAAATTATGGTATCAGAGCATAGGATTCTGGCTTAAGAAATGCTCTGAATAGATTATTTATGGATTGATATGAGATTATACCCAGACCCTAACCCTAAACAGTAAGTATTTTGTCAAGTTAGGGTATGTTATGGGATGGTTAAGATTGCTTAATTAAGAAAATGTTGCAGGAATATATATGAGATTCCATAAGATTAAGTCAGAGGCTTCAGTTAATAAGGAAGACTCCAGACCAATAGTGATATATGAAGATGATATATATCCACATCCCTTAGACAATGAAGAGAGTCCAGATGAGAGTTTAGGGGATCAGTCAGGAAAATCTACAGTGGAATGTCCCATAGACGTTTCTGTAGACTTAAACCTGCAGTCTGGAGGTGATGTAGAGATTCAGCCTAAAGCCTAATATGCACCAGTTGATGTTGAGTCTAGTGACTCTATACGGTATAAGTTTGTTGGAATGCCCTCTAACCTTGATATAAGCTTTATCCCTCTTACGAGATGATAGATTACGGCTGAGGAAGCTGAGTATTGGTACTGGATTATGGGTAGACCATATATTATTCCTCCTCTACCAGAGTTTGACGATAGATTTAAGATAATTAAGATACAACAGTCCCCTAATTCAAACATCCAGTCAGAGCCTATGATAGTTCTTGTCCATTCCCAAAGTCCAAGAATATGTGACTTTATAGAGAAAGATCAGTGGGATATTCCTAGTCCTAGTCAACCCCAGCCTTCTTCATTAAAGAAAGATAGTGTTGACCATATTGGTCTGAAGAAAGCTGTGAAAAGTGAATTACTTAGTCTAGGTCAAGGGATGGACAAAAGTATAGATTAAGAACAGTTAGTTATCTGCAGTTCCTCAATGCCGTAGCAGGAATGATAAACAGACATCCAGTAGAGGGCATTAACCTAATATACTTTTGAGGATTAGTATGAGATGATAGTAAGTCAAGTGTCATGAGACTAAAGATGCCAACCTCACTGAAGTCTATCAGTTAGAGATTTAGCACAGAGTATAGGTAAGTTAAATAGTATGAAGCACTAAGATACAAAAGATCAGTTTAAGAAGATGTTCAACAGTAGATCCTCCATATGATCATCAGGAGTTGATCTATAGTACGAAAGACTTTGTATAGCTAGTCTTTACGGAAAAGAATAATGAGAAGTTAGAATGAGACTTGCCTAAGAATGATTTAATACACAGCCTAAGGTTAAAGACGTGATGGTTAATAGATAGAAAGTTAATGTTCCCAAAGCAAAGGGATTCTATCACGAAGAGATAGTAACCTAACGCTCTGACCTAGAGAACATAAATAGTAATATTAAGTGATGAATGAGATCCAAGTGTCCTGAATTGGTCAGGATATAGAGGAAGACCAGAAAAGAATAACAATCTAGTCTAAAGTAGACTGAGATTGATAGACAAAAAGAGTTAAGAGATACTGAGAGGCACAAAAGTTACTCCATACGAGATGGAGAATTATCCGCTCACTTGAGAAGTTTTTCTCAAAAAGTTTAAAAGAAGCATTCCTCTCAATTAGAGAAAGGTGAGTATGAAGTTAAGGGTTAGAGCTAAGGAAAGAGAACTCTTTTGATGGATACTTAATCGAGTTCATTCATATGAACCTTGAGGCTTAATAAGAGATACTTTCTTGCCTGTTAGTAATCCAGGAGGATTAGGGAGAAACATAAAAGTACAGATGGCATAAAGATAGGAGCCAAACCTTCCTCAGTTAGCTGAAAGAGAATAGCTGACTCAGTTATGGATTGTTGTGAGGCCAAGGACACATAAATCCTTCAGGCTAGAGACATAGAAATCTTACAGGCAATAAGGGATAATATGATAGAATAAATATGGCCTAGTAAGGTAGCCATAGATTCAAAGATAAAGTGACTCCCCTATTCCTAGTAAGAAAGAGTAAAGAAGGGTTGAGTCTTTACCCTAATAAGAGGGTAAAGTGGCAACCTAAATGAAACAAGTAAATGATTTAGGTTCCTGAATAAATAATCAGGACCTAGTGATTAAGGTAATGAAGGAACAAAATGTTTTAAAGTCTACCTAGTTAATTGCTTAATGGCAATGTGAGTATGAGGGATGATTGAGCAAACTATATAATGCATGGCTTATATTGCCATAAGGTATAATAAGAAATTGCATCTCATTGCAGTTGTCATGTGATGATACACATACTAGAGAATGCTTAATTGATTGCATCTACTTGCATATTATGCATGTTGAGTATACTATGATAAATGAATACTCCCCTTATGCAGTACGTACTGGGTAGAGTATACCAGATGAGAAAGTTATGTTGCTCCCATGCCCTATGACATGCAATTAAATAATTCAACTTAGCAAGAATGAAGCAATAGCAAAGTGCTAAACTAGAAAGTTGCTATTTGATTCTCATAAGATAGAAAGAGAATTTATGATCAGACTATGATAGTCAATGGGATAGAGAATGAGATTAAAGATGAAGATTAGTAGTGAGCCTATAGATAAATGATTATGATACTTAGGACATATCCCTTTAGTAGGGATAAGATAGATGAAAGGAAATGAGACACAGTTATGAAAGATGATATGGCTCTAAGAAAGAGCAGTTTTTAACTAATATAAGTTAATGTTTTTGCAATAGAGCTAGATTGCTCTTACAATAGAGTAAAGTCCCTCTGATGAGATAAATAGATGACAACAAATATGTGCATGGTAGAGCTTGTGTAGCTCCCTGCAATGTTAAATGTAATAAATTTATAAAGATAAGAATGGTATATGAAGTTCCTGAGTGATAGAGGAAATGAGTGAAGTCTTGATAGATAATATTGGCTTCTGTGACCATTTTTGGGGAATTATTTGTGGAGTTAACAACTATGTGGAAGTGACTAACCTTGTAACTTTGTCCGTTGGTATAGGTCTTCCAGAGATGAGAATACAGTACAACAGAATCCAGTAGATTCTAGAGGATTGCAGTTAGATCCTAGTATGGCTCACAGGGTCGCAGTTAGATCCTGAAGAGGCTTACGGTTGATTGCAGTAGATCCCGAGGGTCGCAGTAGACTAAGCCTAGAGGAAGAAAGTAATGAGCCATAAGTACAGTATTTCTTTGGAAGGACAAATACCAAGGAAAAGTTAAGGTATAGAAGCTTCACAAGTTGATTAACTCATAATAGAGAGAGTACCCATGATGCTAGTTTCAGATAGCCTTATTACTATCAGGGATTGAACTCAGAATTTCCTTACACGTATCAGGAACTAAGTGATCAAAGTTAAAGCTGTTAATGCTGAGTCCCAAGGATTTATGGGAATATTACGTAAGATATAAGAAGAGATCCTTATGATAAGATTACAGAAAATAAGAGACAAGTAAATCCTCTAGATGAGGATAAAGAGATTAGAAGGCCAGATAGACCCAAAAGAGATAGTATAAGATGGGTCTAAGATAATAAAGTACCAGGGTTAAAGCCTGTAAGCACCAGTGCTTTAGATTTTTATCTGCACATTTTAGTTAAGCGTGCTCAGGTAAGGGTAATTCAATGATGGGTGACCCCTGGGAAGTGATGGAAAAGTGTGTAAATGCCATTGAAATTGGCATATGTGCACAGAGCTATGTAAGATGATAGAAAGAGCTATGAAAAGCTAAAAAAGTTTATGAATAATAAGAGACTAGAACCCTTATGTCAAGTCCAAATGAAATGGATTTGAAAGATAGACTATGATATAGCCAGATGTGGCTAGATATGTCATGTTATGATATAAAAGATATGAAATGAGATATGTTATGAGAAAGGTGTATTGAGAAATACGATATGAAGTAGCATAATAGCTAGCCTTGTAAACAGATAAAGAGGCTCCCTGCTAAAAGGGGTAAGACATTTGAATGATACGTTACGTATGAAAGAGCAAATGAGAGCTTTCACTCCTTGCATAAAGTGCCAGGCATTATGTTATGTTATGTTATGTTATGTTTGTTAAATATGCTAAAACTCTGAGTGTTAGAGCAATGCAAGCTTTATATGATAAAGCTGTGCAAGCTCCGAGTGTTAGAGCTGTGCATATTAAGAGAAGGAATACTTGAGCTCCGATGTTAGAGCTTTGTATTCGTAAGCAGGTATGTAGTCCTGTAGCATGTTGTCCAGGCATTATGCATGTTAGAGTATGTGCTCCTATATGCTCATATGTGCTCCTATATGCTCCTATGTGCTCCTATTTAGTAGTAGAACATTGAAAGAAAGAATAATGATATAAGTCCTCTCTCTGTATTATGATGAGTTATTAAAGATGATAAGAATGCATGATGATATGGGAATGAGAGTTAAAGTGTGCGGATACTCAAAGAATTCTGCTAGATACTCAGATGAGAAAGAAGTAGTTGCACTAAAAAGTATGATGAGTTGTTAATAGAAACTCCCGAATATAGCAGTATTCGAGAGAGTTTAATATGAAAGAAATGGACACTACTCACAAGTCCAGTATAGTGAGGAGTCCATATATAGATAAATGCATAGCAAGAAGGTAAGTAATAGAATGAACTGGAGTTCAACTCTGAGTGAGTTGATTCATGACAAAAGGATGATCATAGTAAGATATGAAGAATTGCGGATATAAAAAGAACTCCGTTAATATGTCACGATAAAAGATAAGAGATAGATACCCCAATCACTGACTAAGGTGCTAAGTAGATTTCGGGGACGAAATTTATTTTTAGGGGGAGAGAAATGTAATATCCTTAATTTTTTGTACTGGTTCCTATGTACAGATTAAACGGAATATATGAGCTCTGTTTCAGGAAAAACATGTGTACCTTTATGTAAAGAAAAGGATTAAATTGCAAAAGAAAGGAAATTAAGGGACCTAAATGCAATTATGGAAAGTTTAAAGTTAGGAATGAAAGGAAGACAAAAATATGGGGTCTTAAAGTGTAATTTTAGCCAAATTAAGGGACTTAATTATAAAGAAGGAAAAGTTCCCTGGGGCTAAAGTATAATTAAAGAAAATAGGCCAGAAGTGATTTGCACCGCCCGACAGCATTACAGTCCCAGATTCTACCAGAAGGTAGGGCAGGTGACGCCGGGTAACCAAGCCTAATACCGGAATTTTTGAAGACTCCAGATAGCCAGAAATGGACTGATCGTCCAAAAGTTATAAAAATTTATACCGGATACCCTAGATTTCAGATATAAGTGGGAAAATACAGGATGATACGCCTTTATGGGCGGATGTCGGGAAACTGACAGGATACCGATAGGAGGTCTGTAGAAAAGTTATTCACAAAATAAAAAAATCCAGACGGAGTGTGAGGCCTCCGGGGATCCGGGTAGGAGATTTATCGGTATTTTTAAAGAGGCTGAATGCGATCGGATGACTTCGGTCAGATGACCGTTATAACCCCCAAGGATGCCTGAACACAGTAGGACACTATATCTGGGAAAAAGAGCAGGTGTCCGGAAAAGGTATATACTCGGTAAATAATAGTTAAAATATTTAATGAATTGTGTTAAAGGAAGATTCCTCGTAATGCGTGCCATACAGGTAATGGAACCAGGAAGCCCGAAAATGGCGCCATTAGAGGCCCAATAAGACTCTTGGACTGATAGGTGGGCCAGTGTCCAGCAGAACCCCGGAAAAGTGTGAAATTACGAAAATGCCCCTATGTTGTACAAAAAGGGCAGCAGATGAATATAGGGTATTCTGATCATTTTGGACAGACCCAGAGGTCAAGACATGTCTAAATAAGGTTGACTAGAGCCAGTATAAGCTTTGACCGGGTCCAGAAAGGTGTGAAATGACGATTTTACCCTTAGGGATTAAAATAGGACAAGATAGGGCACCAAGGGCATTTTGGTCATTTCACAGGGGATCTGTAATTGAGTCTGGACCCAGTATTAAAAAGTTAATGATATAAAGGTCTAGATACTAAATGTGAGGTCAGTAGACATAAAAAGGATCTTCAGAAACATCAGATTCTGAAAACGGCACGTTTTTCGAGGCGATGGACCGGGCCGGTACCAGATTGGACCGGAAAGCTTCCAGAACCTCCAAATTTTGTCACATGAAGAATATGGGTGGTGAGGTGTCCTATGAGGTGTCCCATGAGGTGTCCAGGGTGATGCAGTAAAAAGAATTAAAGAAAATAGGAAATTCCAGGAAAAACCAGGACCACATGTTCAGATGGCTTCAAAATTACAAGAATGCCATCCATTAAAGCTATAAATACCCCCTTCCCCTCCCATTTTATGCATCCCACGTTTTTGGCAAGAAAAGAGAGAGAAAGAAGAGAGAGAAGGAGAAAGAAAGAAAGAAAGGAAGTTCTGGTGGAGTTAGAAGTAGTAAGGAAGTTCTGAAGCTCTGCTTTTGAGGTAACAACTAATCCTAGCTCTTATGTAATGTCTTTGTGATGTGTTGTTTTGTTTGGTTGATTGTTGTCCTATATGTTATGCTTGAAGCTCTATTCCAATGCTATGATCATATGTTATTGAATATGGAAGCATGCAGCATACTTATCTGTACACAGTCACAAGCAAGCACCGTCACTTTGCATTACATATTTTGTTATGATTGTTGTTACTGGGATTCTTTTGAATCTCATTCCCAAACATAACATTACAGGGGAGGTTCTGTCAAAATAAAATTTGGAAATCTTAAGAGACGCCGGTAGGCTGCCGAAATTCCGACAACGAAGACGGAACAAAGAAAGGAACTGATACGTACTGTGTACGTAGTGCTGTCTAAGGAGGCTGGAAGTGAGTGGACCCAGCAGGTTCATCCAGTCTTTCCTGGGTACTACGTAGAATGGTAGTTCGCATAAGGGAATTACCGAATCGGTACAACATGGGTTACTTTCTAAAGAAGAATTGTAGCAGTTATGCTGCCGGTTGTTAGATAGAAAAGGATGTAATAAAATATGAGGGAGTTAATCATGCACTAATTTATAACAGTTGATTATTTGATATTAATTGTTATCTGGCCTGTATGACTGATATGTGTTAGCTGTATGCTTGAGTATGTAAAGACTAAATGCTGAAAATAGGCTCTGTGAACAGTAACTCGTGAAGACCCATTCATGTTTGATAAATCATTAAAAATAGTAAATGATTGAATTAATGTACGAAATTTTTAGGGTAAAAATTAGACATACTAAGATTTAATTTGATATATAGAATGTCTAATTTGGATGTATACACGAAAAGATATAAATTGTTAAAGTTGGGACCAGAATGCTGGATTCAGGAGAAAGTCATTGGATGAACAGTAAGATTGAAACGTTGACCCACGTGAAATTTGTCAAGGATTGGTCAACCAATGATTTTTCCCTGAAATATATTTGAGTTAGCTTCATGTAGCAATTTGAACCACTTCATTTCGATTTTTATAGAATTAGTTATAAATTTTCAAAATCAGGTCACTCATCTGGAATTTGCCACAGTGAACAGTACTCGATATGAATAAAATTCCAGATTAAGTATTTAGACTTCAATGACCATCAAAGTGGTTTAAGTGCTACTGAATGGTCCCTAAGATGTATAAATATAAGGATGTTACAATTTCCTTCCCTCACAAATGTCAAAACCTAGCCATTACAAAGTAACATCAAGTTACAACTTAACTTGAAAACAATTCTAAGACTAGGTTTTCACTAACTTTTATTCTTTTTCCATTTTATATTCCCTACTTCCATCTTTCTAAAATAAATTCTCATGGTTCATTTCCGCATAATTTTTCATGTAGAATCCAAATATGAAACCAGAATTTCCAAAATCAAAACACATCATGAGCTGCTATACAGAACCAAAGTGAACCCTTCTTTTCCAAAAATTCACATTTTGATTCCAATTCTTCCAATACTTGTTCTCTTACTTTATCCCCACACAATTTAAAGTCATTGGAAGCATTAAAATAATCAAATTCCAACATATGAATAGTGATTCGTACAGTAGCAGCCAAGAACACAAAACTCTAACTACATGCATACTTTAATTTCCAAGCTTATACTACTTAATTCTAGCTTGTTTAAACTTGTCTAAACTATCCATAACATAAAACTCATATTCTTATCACATATGCAAAGCACTTCCAGCAGCACCCACAAGGGAAATAAGTCACAAAAACCCCTTAAAACTAAGAGCTAATGTAACATCCTTACTTTCATACGTCTTAGGGACAATTTAGTAGCATTTAGGACCACTTATAAGACATTGAAAGTCCATTAGCCAAATATGGAATTTTACTCTTTCTCGGGTTACTGTTCATATGGTATTCTTGATTATGCAATGAACTTCAAAAAATCATAACTAATTCTAGAAAACTCAAAATGAAGTGATTCAAAAAGCTAAGTGAAGATAACATCTTAAACTTTAAGAAAAAAATAATTTCCAGACCAAATGATTGGCCAATTGATACAGTTTATTTATTGAAATTTACTGTTTATTTGGTCAAAAACTCTGGAAACAGATTCTGGTCCCTTATTTTGAAAATTTATTTCTCTTGATATACACATCCAATTGAAATGTTCTACCTATGAATTTAAAGATATGGATGTGTACTACATGGTCATAAAATTTTATGAATTAATTCCTTCATTTGCTAGGTCAAACTGAAGCCACAACAAAACTACTTCAGGACCTACGTTTTCATCATTTCAGTTTCTTTTCTTTCATTTCCAATAATTCTTTCAGTATGCACAAGCCATCAAATAAGCTTCTCAAAATTCATATACATCATTTACATATGCCATAAGTGTTACAATAGTTTCATCACATAAATGGACACCTTACACGGCATTTACATACATGGACAATTTATAGTATATGATAAAATCTCAATACTTCACTTCCTTTCTTCCATTCTTTAGCTCTTCTCCATGCATACCTTTTCTTCATGCTTGACCTAAATTAGTTGGTTATGGGAGAGTGAGATTCTAGGGAATCTCAGTAGCAAACATTACCACTTAAATATGTAAGATGGATGCTAATGCATGATATGTAATTTCATTAAACTTTCTTTGATTAGTGACATGCCATCATGCTAGATACTTTCACATAAAGTACATGGCCATGGAAAAATGTTATTCACAATACATTCAACATCATTTATCATGTCACAACATCATTCAAATATAATATACATGTCAACACATAAGCATACCACATCAAGCACATAAAGAGGTAAGTTCACTACATTGCACTTAAGCTTTCCTCTTGATCTTTTGCACTTGCTCCCTAGCTTCCCAACCATGAAGCCTTTATGTCAATCACTTCCCAACATCTTCTTGGATGTTTCAAGGTCCTAAACACATTCATATTCATCACATAATTCATTAGGACCCATGAACTCCAACAATGTTCAAGTCTACTTTATTACATTCTTTAGTATCACAACTTTCTCTAATATTCACTAATGGACTTGGCCTTTGAATCAATTGATGTCTTGACTTTTGAATCCATTTATGAGCTTCAAATCATGAAATTCCAGCTCCTTCATGGCCTGCTGTACAGAACTGAACATAAGCATACAATTCTTTCAAAAATTCTCATTTTGATTCTAATGCTTCCCATACTTGTTTCTCCACTTTACCCCACACAACTTTTCATTCTAAAACCATTGGAAGCATCAAAATCATGAAATTCCAATCACTGTTCATGTGAGTGAACAGTGCGAGTAATGAATCTCAAAGACTACAACTTGAGATTTTAATGTTTCCAAGGTTCAAAACCTTTCTAATCCTACACAAAATCATCATATAAACTCAATGGAAGCATTAAATCATTGAAATTCCATTTCCTTCCCTCATGAACAGTGCATACCGAACAGGGCACACCATGGAGAAGTCAAGAATATCAATTTGATTTAACAACCAACCACTTAACTAGCTTGTTTAGGCTTCAATCATATAGTTCTAACTTTAATTTCTTCTTTCCCCTTTCATCTAAGCTGGGCAGCACCTCCCCTTAGAGAAAACTCAACTTTTTCCCTATGGAAACCCTAAGGTCAAGCTCCCAACTCAAAGGAAAATAAGCTAGGAGAGATTACTTACCTTTAGTCTCTAGCTTGCTTGAACTTTGGAACCTTGAATCTTCTTTATCTTGGCTTGAGTTTTCATTTTGCAAGAGTTTCCCCAAGGGTCCATGAGCTTATAGTTTGGCTGCAGAATGGAGGGGTATTTATAGAAAATCTTAGTGGAAATCAATGGCCAAGATTGATTTAGTTACTATTTGATCTAAAGGCCCACATTTAATCTTGGATTTAACTTTTTCAAAAAGGTAATTATGACATCATAAAGGACAGCTCAAGGGACACTTCATGGGCTTATGTGGCAAAATTATCATTTGCACTTGCTCCCTAGCTTCCCAGCCATGAAGCCTTTATGTCAATCACTTTCCAACATCTTCTTGGATGTTTCAAGGTCCTAAACACATTCATATTCATCACTTAATTCATTAGGACCCATGAACTCCAACAATGTTCAAGTCTACTTTATTACATTCTTTAGTATCACAACTTTCTCTAATATTCACTAATGGACTTGGACTTTGAATCAATTGATGTCTTAACTTTACCCTACACAATTTCATCTTTTGAATCCATTTATGAGCTTTGAATCATGAAATTCCAGCTCCTTCATGGCCTGCTGTACAGAACTGAACATAAGCATACAATTCTTTCAAAAATTCTCATTTTGATTCTAATGCTTCACATACTTGTTTCTCCCACTTTACCCCACACAACTTTTCATTCTAAAACCATTGAAAGCATCAAAATCATGAAATTCGAATCACTGTTCATGCGAGTGAACAGTACCCGTAATGAATCTCAAAGACTACAACTTGAGATTTTAATGTTTTCAAGGTTCAAAACCTTTCCAATCCTACACAAAATCATCATATAAACTCAATGGAAGCATTAAATCAATGAAATTCCATTTCCTTCCCTCATGAACAGTGCATACCGAACAGGGCACACCATGGAGAAGTCAAGAATATCAATTTGATTCAACAACCAACCACTTAACTAGCTTATTTAGGCTTCAATCATATGGTTCTAACTTTAATTTCTTCTTTCCCCTTTCATCTAAGTTGGGAAGCACCTCCCCTTAGAGAAAACTCAACTTTTTCCCCATGGAAACCCTAAGGTCAAGCTCCCAACTCAAAGGAAAATAAGCTAGGAGAGATTACTTACCATTAGTCTCTAGCTTGCTTGAACTTTGGAACCTTGAATCTTCTTTATCTTAGCTTGAGTTTTCATTTTGCAAGAGTTTCCCCAAGGGTCCATGAGCTTATAGTTTGGCTGTAGAATGGAGGGGTATTTATAGAAAAATCTTGGTGGAAATCAATGGCCAAGATTGATTTAGTTACTATTTGATCTAAAGGCCCACATTTAATCTTGGATTTAACTTTTTCAAAAAGGTAATTATGACATCATCATGATATCATAAAGGACAGCTCAAGGGACACTTCATGGGCTTATGTTGTGAAATTATCATGGTAGGAAGCTTCTGGAAAAATTCCAGTCCAATCTGGTACCGATCGGAGCAGTTTCATAGCAACCAGACTGTTTTCTGTTCCTAATTTTTTATAATATACCAGGATATGTATTCTGTCCTAGAAATCAATGTCTAGGCTTCTCACACTATTGACATACTTGTACTGGGCCACAAACTTAATTACAGATCCCTCGAGAAATGACCAAAATACCTTGGTGTCCTTTCTTGCACTATATTGACCCTAAGGGCATAGCTGTCATTTCACCCCTCTTTGTACTGCCTCAGGGCATATACTGGCTGAACTAATCATATTTATACCATGTTCCACATTTTTAGCCTATCCCAGATGACCAAAATACCCTTCATCCATCTGTGGTACAATCTAGGCATCCAGGGGCATTTTCATAATTTCACACTTTTTTGGACACTGGCCCCTTCTACGGATGGACTGGTACCCTGGGTTTTGGGCCCTTCTTGGCATCATCATGGGCCTATATATGAGGTTATCTGATCTCATTCTATCCAGGCTTACATACTGATAAATTCTATTATTGGATCACGGGTGTTATCAAACTCCCGTCAAAATTCACTAATATATGAATAACTTTCTATACATAACTTCTTCCAGAGTTCTGTTAGATCCAGGACATCTGACACTATAGGGCACACTTTTCTGTAATTTGCCCACTTATATCTAAAGTCCATAAAATCTGATAAAATTTTAGATAACTTTTAGACTATCAGATAAATATCTATTGTCTGGAGCTTTAATAAAATTTCTGTATCATGTCAAATTAACCAGCATATCTTCCTCTATTTACTGATGGAATATAGGACTAAAATACTTTTGGGCAATTCTAACCCTTTCCGAGCTGATCTTTCTATAATTACAATTTTGCCCCTAAAATTTTCACTTAATTACATTTAAGTCCCTGACTTTTTGCTTATCTACATTTAGGTCCCTAAACTTTTGGAAATTACTACTTTTAGCCCAACTTTTGGTTCTACTTTAACTTTTGGCCTTTAAACTTTTCTAATTTTCATTTAGGTCACTTCTTTCAAGACTCATCTTACCTTTATCTTTTCTGTAAGGAATTGAAAGACACGTAGCGGAAATTAATTTAAAAAAATTTCCATGCTAGGATCTACCGTATATGTTTAAGTCAAGTGGGAAGAAGCATTACCCTCAGTGTTCCTCAGTGACTTCCACAGCTTCTGGTCATGAAGTTCACAGCTTCTCTCCGCGGCTCGTGCTCCCTTTCCGATCGCAAGAAGTCGATGACTCAGGTCGGCTTCCTCTACTGGTATCCACACGAACAGCGTTCCAACCACGAATGATGTGCTAGTATCTCTTGTCCCTCCAGGGATGTCTCAAGAATTCGTCCTCTCTGTCTCTATTTTGGCAGTTTCTTATCTGCAAACCTTTTACAGATTTCCCTTCAGCCTTTCTGTGTTCTATGTGTGTCTTGCTAAAAGCGCAGCTCCTAAAATCAGATATATAGGATGCTATGCGTTTTTCTCTCTACTGAATTGGATTTTGGAGTTAATCTTATATTAATTCCAAAATTAATACAATATCATATATTGTATAATTTTATAAGAAATTAATTAAATAAATAATATTAAATATGTCCCACAGATTTAATTACCTATTTATTTAACTTTAAATAAAGATGAGACTGAACTATATTTGATTTATTCTCATAAATCAAATTTGAGATATCCTATCAATTTGAATTTCAAATTCAAACGTGATAGGGATTTAATTTATCCTTATAAATTAAATCTCATATATCTCATATATATAATATATATATACGAATTTATATATATACGAATATAAATATAAATAAATATATACATCCACCCTGGATCTTTCATTGAATCTAGACATGTCTTAGATTCAATGAATTTGGACATCATAGCTCGTGTTGGGCTATTTTGTGTGCGACCCTGTAGGCCCATATGAAGTTGACAGTGGGCCATTTGCTATACTGGCCCGCAAGTCACAAGTGGTCTCTAACAAGATATAACGACTACCCAAATCATATGAGGATCGTTAAACGATGTAACCTTTTGTACAACCATATCATGTCCCTTTTGTCACGCGATATCTTGGTCATGGTTGAGGCATGGATAATGTCATCTTCCTATTCCTGACTGTTACTTTCTCGATCCCTGAGTAGTCTGACTGTAGAAATGGAACTACCTTTCCATTACAGTATGGCTATACATTTCTCAGACCCACTCATTGAGGGGCCCAGTAATATCTCTCTACGAATGTGAGGGACAAATTCCATCTTGACCATTCACATTCCTCCGCATGAAAACCACTAAGCCTGAACATAGTCTTTATGATCACTCAGTCAAAAGTGACTTTTGACTAGGTCAAAGCTGAGCATTTGTCATGTAAGAATCCATGATGATCTTAGGTTAAAGGGCATATTGACATGGTTTGTATATGAGAGAAGCTTATGACGTTACCCATGCAGTTCTCTCATAGCAGGTCGGTCCAACACCTTGTACTCTTACATGTACTTATGACTTTGATTTATATCTCTATACATCTTCAAAGTCATACTGGTCTTATTTCATCTGTGCTCCCGTATAGATGACCGACCAGGGATATTTAGGATAAGATCATGAATTATCCAAGGATAGTCATCACAGTAAACATACAAATAATATGATAACACAATTAATAAATTCATAAATCAATAATGTTCATAAGACAATGATTGGCCCCTAGGGCACGATTTCCAACATTTTCTTATGATCTTCGTCATAATCCTTTCCAAACCTCTTTCCACTATCAGTATTATATAGATAGGGAAAATTTAGGATATGACAGCTAACTTACTAGATTAAAGTCCAAGAATAAGGGAGCTAGTTACCTTTCTTGTTGCTCCAAGTTATGTGCTTCTTTCTTACTCAAAGAAGCCAGAGGTTCCCTAAGGTACCATGCATGCCACACAAGGTCTGGTTTGGGGGGTATTTATAGAAAATCTTGGGTGAAAATGAATGGCCATGGTCCATATTCCACCTTAAAGTAACCTTGCCCTAGAAGCCAAAGATTGACGCCATGCATGAAATCATTTAGGGCCATGTTTGGCTAGAGAAAGGAAAATATACCGATAGGAAAAATTCCAGTCTAGTCCAATACCGATCAGAGCAGTTTCACAAAAACTAAACTGTTTTATGTTCCTAATTTTTATAATATTCTAGAATATGTATTATGTCATGAAAACTAGTGTCTAGGTTTCTCCTACCATTGACATTGTTATCTGCCAACCATCCCTTGGGAAATGACCAAAATACCCTTGTTGCTCTTTCTTGCACTATATTAACCCTAAGGGCATAATTATCATTTCACACATCTTTATACTGCCCCAAAACATATACTGGTTCTAAATAATCATCTTTATACTATCTTGGACATTTTTTGCCTGTCCAAAATGATCAAAATGCCCTCCATCCATAATTGGTACAATCTTGCCACCTAGGGGCATTTTTCTAATTTTACACTTTTCCTGGGTTGCTATGGACTCTGGCCCGCTTAACTGTCTAACCACCTTATTGGGCCTATTGGGATGTCATTTTGTACTTAGTATTGGTCCATTACCTTTATGGCACAAATCCCAAGAAATCTCTTATGACCATATTTATTTGGTATTTTATTCTACCGTAAAATCCCATAAGAATTCTACAGGATTCCTTTTCTGACTCTGTCAATTTTATAAATTCTTATATTAAATGTAAAAATTTATTTTAAAGTTTCATATGATTCTGAGGTCTAAAAAATGCTGTAATAATTCTTCCTGACTTCATAAATTAATATCAATTAATCAGGACCTTAAACCAAAATTATGTGTTGCGTTAAACTGATTAGAATAATTTTGTCTATCTACTAGTAACATTTGCGACTAATATGATTTTGGGCATTTTTGAGCTTTTTCGGTTCAACTTTCTCATAATGATATCAGGACCTACTTTTGTTTCTACCTTAACTTTTGGCCTCCAACTTTTTCTAGTTTTTATTTATGTCCTTAAACTTGCCTTAGTTAATAATCCCTCTCTTTCCCTCCTAATCTGATACAGTTTATTCCAATAATCTTATGTCCATTACACATAAACTGTACACATACATCAGATAAGAAAATTGGGGAAATGACATTTCTCTCCCCCTTAAAATAAATTTTGTCCTCAAAATTTACATTACTTAATACCAAGGAAATAATTCAGGATATGCCTCCTTCATTCTTTCTTTTGCTTCCCACGTAGCCTCATTCTCAGTTAATCCCTTCCAGACCACCTTAACTAAAGAGATTTGCTTATTTCGTAATTGCCTGACCTTTCAATCCATAATCCGTATTGGTCTAACTTTATAAGTTAGGTCATCTAGCAGTGCAACATCATCTTGCTTAATCACATGTGATGGGTCTGGAACATACTTATTCAACTGGGAAATATGGAAGACATCATGTATCTTACTGAGATTTAGAGGGAGAGCTAACTTATAAGCTACTGATCCTATTCTTGTGAGGATCTGGAATGGCCCAATGTATCTAGGATGTAACTTCTTCACTTTGATTGATCATTTGACTCCTATAGTTGGAGTTAACTTAAGGAATACATGCTCTTCTTCTTCAAACTCCAACGGCTTCCTTCTAACATCAGCGTAACTTTCCTGTTTGCTTTGAGCCATCAGCAATCTTTTCCTAATATTATCGATCTGTACTGCTGTTTGATCTACTATATCAAGACCAAACATCCTTCTTTTGCTCAACTCCAAACAACACAAGGGAGATCTACATTTATATCTGTAAAGTACTTCAAATGGGGTTATCTGAATACTAGCCTGATAGCTATTATTAATGCAAATTCTATCAATATCATATGGACATCCCAACTCCCTTTGAAATCCAAAACACATGCTCTCAACATATCCTCTAGTATCTGGGTTGTTCTCTCATATTGACCATCTGTCTGAGGATGATAAGCTGTACTAAATCTGAGTAGTGTCCATTTCTTTATTAAGCCCTCCAAAAATTTGATGCAAATCGAGGATCTCTACCAGATACAATACTACTTGGGACACCATGTAATCTAACAATCTCCTTTACATATTATAACATCCTAATTTTCTTATGTCTTAGGGACCAAACGACATCATCTAGAACCACTTTTAAGGTCATTGAAGTCAAATTACACAATCTAGAATTTTACTCTAGTGAGTACTATTCACTATACAAATTCTAGAGAAGTGATCTGATTTTGAAAAATCATAACTAATTTTAGAAAAATCAGAATGAAGTGGTTCAAATTGTTACAGGAAGCTAACTTAATTTTCTTTTAGAGAAAAATAATTCATTGACTATGCCTTAACCATGTCAATATCGGTCAACGCTCAAAGTTTATTGTTCATCTAACATCCTTCCCCTGATTCTAGCATTTTTGGTCCCAACTTTGAAAAATCATATCTCCATGTGTAGACATCTAAATGAGATATTATATATATCAAATTGAAGATTGGTATATCTACTATTTACTGGTAAAATATAATACATTTATTCAATTATTTACTATTTCTAATTACATCTTAATTGTCACTGTCTCCCCACGAGTTACTGTTCACAATGTCAATTTCTAGCAATTACACATACATGAATCACATATCAATAATGCTAAATAATTAACGTCTCTTCATGCATCTTTATCTCCTTCATCTTGAAAAGACTTGCTGTAATTGGATTGATATAGAATGGGTGAGATTTCTAGGGAAATCTCATAAGCAAGCGGTACTAAACAATGCATGCATTAATGTGAATACTTGTGCTTTCTTGTGAAAGTGTTAACATTGCGTAATGTGCATGCTTCCATGTAACATATGAAATACAATTGGCCAAAGTAATCATCGAAATAGAGCTTCATACATAAGCACATATGCAACACAATTCAACAAAGCCATAGCACAATCGAGCATAACATTAAATGCATATAAGTTTAGGATAAGTTTACTACCTGACGTGTAGCGTCTCCTCTAGCTCTCAACCTTTGCTCTAAGGTTTCTTCTTTTCATAGGTCAGAGCCTATACATAGCATAATAATATCTTCATTATTATCCTATCTAGTATAGCTCTACTTAACTCATGCTTAACTTGAGGCAATACCCTTAATATGATAATCCCTTAACTTTCTTTCTCTCCACATTTAACCTTATCAAGAGAGATATTTCTCTATTCTAACTATTAGCATCATAAGAACAATCCTATAATTTATTAGAGTAGGGACTAGAATAACTTACTTACCTTATTCCTAAGCCCTGCCAAGTCCTTCAGCTCCTTGGACTGCTCCTAGCTCCACCAAAACTCCTCCTTTCTTTCTCTTCCTTCCTTTCTTTCTCTCTTTCTCTTTTCTCTCTTCTTTATCTTCTTTTTACTTTGCTTGGCCATAGGAATGAAGTGAGGGGGAATGGGGTATTTATAGTTGAGTGGAGGTGGAATGGATGGTCCAGATTGAATCGCGATGAATGGCTCAGATTGCTTAGCTTCTTCAAGAAGCCTTGCCTGCATCATCCTCAATGACTCATCAAAGTGACATCATCCATGGGATACCTAATATGCTAGGTGGCATAATGATGGGGCCCTTGGGACACCTCACCAGCTGACTCAGCGGTTCTAGAGAATTTTAGAGTCTTTTCCTGGAATGAACGACTGAGATTGTGCCATATATCTTTAGCTTTTTCTTCTTTTTCTAGGCTCATGACATGTGGCACCTTGTGGGTCCCATGAGGATACCTTTGATGCCACCTCATGGTTCTAGATGAGTCTAAAGCCTTATCTGATCACTTTTCCCAATTCTATCTTTGACTAGGTAACTTTACTTTATTGAAAAAGTACTAAACTAATATTTTAATGCCATTTGGACCCACATCACTCTGATGCCATGTTTTTTGGCATCTAAAAATGTCATCTTGGGTCTCTAATCAAGACCAAGCACTTTGGTGGCTCAATTCCCAAGAAACATCCCTTAGCAAATGACCAAAATACCCTTGGCGTCATTTCTTGCACTATATTGACCTCAAGGGTAAAATTGTCTTTTTACCCTCTTTATACTGCCTCAGGGCCTATAATGGCTCTAACTAATTATATTTATACTATATCCCACATTTTTAACCTATCCCAAATGATTAAAATGCCCTCTATCCATCTCTGGTACAGTCTTGTCACTTAGGGTCATTTTTGTAATTTCACACTTTTTTGGACACTGGCCCCTTTTACTGATGAACTGGTATCTTGGGTTTTGGACCCTCCTTGGCATCATCATGGGCCTATATATGAGGTCATCTGATCTCTTTTTATCTAGGCTTACATACTGATAAGTTCTATTATCGGATCACGGGTGTTATCAAACTCCTGTCAAAAGTCATTAATATGGTGGTAACTTTTTATATAGAACTCCTTCTGGGGTTCTATCATATCCATGACATCTGGCAATATAGGGAACACTTTCCTGTAATTTTCTCACTCATATCTGAAGTCCATGGAATCTGATAAAATTTTAGATAACTTTCAGACTATTAGATAAATATCTGCTATATGGAGCTCTAATAAAATTCCTGTATCATGCTAGATTAACCAGCGTAACTTTCTCTATCTACTGATGGATTTTGGGACTGAAATGCTTCTGGGCAATTCTAAGCCTTTTCTGGTTGAACTTTCTATAATTACAAATTTTCCCTTGGAGACTTTTCATCTTTTCAATTAAGTCCTTTAACTTTTCATAATTACACATAATAGCCCAAACTTTATGTTTACTTCCTTTTGGCACCATTAAACCTTTTAGACTTTTCACTTTAGTCCCTTTTTTTTTGAAAATGACCATTATACCCCTAGGGAGTTTCACTATTTATATATAGGTCCCTATACTTTAACTTACTTGCAGTTTAGTCCCTGAACATCATATGTATACTTCTAGGACTTCTGCTCAGCAGGGCCTAGTAGCATACCCTTTTTAAGCACATAATAGGCTTCTACGTCTAAAAATCAGGATATGACACATATAGCTTTACTAGTTTCTCAAGAAAATCTTTCTTATTGATTGCCGAGAAATGAGCCAACTTTGTCAAGCGGTCAATTACTACCCATATAGCATCATGCTTAATAGGAGTGATGGACAATCCTTCAAAAAAATCCATGGCAATACTGCCCTATTTCCACTCAGGTATCTCTAGTGGTTGTAACTTTCCTGCTGGCCTTTGATGTTCAACCTTTACTTTTTGACATGGTAAACACTTGGATACATAAGCCACAACATCCTTCTTTAATCCAAGCCACCAAAATAAACTTTTGACATCATGATACATCTTAGTTATACCTGGATGTATTATATACTGGCTTTTATGTGCTTCATCTAAGATCTCTCTTAGTCCCATTGCATTTGGAATATACGGTCTTCCTCTAAATCGTAGTAATTCATCCTGAGAGACATCAAAATTTTTAGTTTCCCCTCTTTTGAGCTTATTCCTAAAAATTGCTACAAGCTTATCATACCCTTGAGCTTCTTTTATCTCATCCTCAATTAAAGCTTTAATATGCATTCCTCTGTAAGAGTTTTTTGTTGTATGTATTTAGTATAAAGGACTCTAATCTCTAACATCTATTAACTCTAACTCTTTGATCATTAAACTTGCTACCTACACCACCTTTCTACTTAAGGCATCAGCTAAAACATTTACTTTTCCTGGATGGTACTTAATATGGAAATCATAATCTTTCAGAAATTCCATCCATCTCTGCTGCCTCATGTTCAATTCTTTCTGATCTTATAGATACTTCAGGCCTTTGTGGTCACAGTACAATTCTATGGTAGCTCCATATAGATAATGTCTCCATATATTGAGAGCAAACACTACCGCTACAAGCTCCAGATCATGAGTAAGATTGTTTTCTTCATGTGGCTTTAGCATCTGAGAAGCATAAGCTACCACTTGACCCTGCTGCATTAATACACATCCTAACCCCTACTTGCTAGCATCAATATAGACTACATAAGTATGAGTTGGGTCTAGAATAATCAGCACAGGAGTTATGGTTAATCTCTGCTTTAATTCTTGAAAACTAGCCTTGCATTTCTCATCCCACTTGAACTGCTAGTTCTTTCCTGTCAGCTTGGTTAACGACAAAGCAATTCGAGAAAAGTCATTAATAAATCTTCTGTAATACCTTGCTAAGCCCAAAAAACTTTTAATCTCTGTCACTGTCCTTAGTTGTTCCCAGCTCAATACTACTTCAACTTTGCTAGGATCTACAGCTACCCCTTTATGGGATATGATATGACTAAGAAATTTGACTTCTTGAAGCTAAAACTCACATTTATTAAGCTTAGTATAGAGTCATTTTTCTTTAAGAGTACTAAGAACAATTCTCAAATGCTCTTCATTCTCTTCTGCAGATTTGGAGTACACTAGAATATCATAAATGAAGACCATAATAAATTGATCTAGATAAGGCCTAAAGATTATGTTCATATAATCCATAAAAATTGCAGGTACATTTGTCAGACCAAAGGGCATTACTAAAAATTCAAAATTATCGTAGCAAGTCCTAAAAGCAGTTTTTGAAATGTCATCTGCTTTGATCCTGAGTTGGTGATAACCTAATCTCAGATCAATCTTGGAGAATAAACTTGCTCCCACCAACTGGTCCATAGATTGTTAATTCAGGGAAGAAGGTACTTTAATATTGGTCCATTACCTTTATGGTATAAATCCCAAGGAACCTCTCCCGACAATATTTATCTGGTATTTTATTCCACTGTAAATTCCCGTAACAATTCTACATGATTCATTTTCTAACTGTGTCAATTTTCTAAATTCTTATATTAAATATATAAATTTACTGTAAAGTTTCATCTGATTCTGAGTCTGAAAAATACTGTCATAATTTTTCGTGACTTCAGGAATTCATATCAATTAATCGGGATCTCAAATCTAAATTCTGTGTTGCTCTAAACTAATCAGAATAATTTTGTCTATCTACTGGTAAAATTTGAGACTAAATTAC
This sequence comes from Leucaena leucocephala, assembly GCA_037074615.1. Lineage (NCBI taxonomy): Eukaryota > Viridiplantae > Streptophyta > Magnoliopsida > Fabales > Fabaceae > Leucaena > Leucaena leucocephala. The sequence continues at coordinate 9,677,654 of CM073550.1, forward strand.
TTCTAGGCAGTTTTTGGCCTTTTTCAGTTTAACTTTCTCATAATTACATTTTTATCCCTGAACTTTTGCTTAATTATATTTAGGTCCCTAAACTTTTGATAATTACCACTTTTGGCCCAACTTTTGTTTCTACTTTCATTTTTGACCTTTAACTTTTTCTAATTTTCATTTTAGTCCCTCTTTTCCTTCAAGACTCATCTAATCTTTATTATTTCTTCTAATCATCATCATAATTCTTTCGAAACCCTTTTCCACTATCAATATTATACATATAGGAAAAAATTAGGATATGATATTTTTACCCTTTTAAAAAAAAATCGTCCTCGAAATTTACTTAGCACTATAGTCAACAATCTTGGATAGATATTCTTTTCTCACTTTATGACTAAGGATTGAGATATCTACCTCTTATCTTCTATCTTGATATCTTTAGCAGAGTACTTTCCATATCCGCAGATCTTCATATCATTATTGTGCTCATTATTCTGTTCTAAATCAACTCAATCAGAGTTGAATTCTACTTTATTATATTACTTGCTTATTTGCTATGCATCTATCTACATATGGACTTCTCACCATACTAGATTTGTTTTCATATAAAATTCTCTTGTATACTACTATATTATGGAGTTTCTGTTAATTAATCATTATTCTTCTTAGTGCAATCACTTATTACTCATCTGATTATCTAGCTAAATTCTTTAAATATCCACCAAATTTCATCTCTTATTTTCATACCATCGTACTTCTTATCATCTTTAATAACTCATCATAATACAGAGAGAGAACTTATGTCATTATTCTTTCTTTCTTTACTTTTACTGCTAGATAGGAGCATGTAAAAGCACATATGAGTATATAGGAGCACATACTCTAACATGCATAATGCCTGGCCAACATATTGCAGGATTACACATCTGCCCATGAATGCAAAGCTCTAACATTGGAGCTCAGGCATTCCTTCTCTTAATATGCACAACTCTAACCCTCGGAGCTTGTACAGCTCTAATATTTGGAGTATTAGCATATTTTATAAACATAACATAATGCCTGGCATTTCATGTAAGGAGTGAAAGCTCTCACTTGATATTTCATATATAGCTTAATATTCAAACATCTTATCCCTTTCAAAAAGGGAGCCTCTCTATCTATTTACAAAGCTAGCTATAAAGCCACTTCATATTGTACTTCTCAATACATATTTCTCATTACGTATCTTTTATGCCGTATGATGGCATATCTGGTCAAATCTGGCTATATCATGGTCTATCTTGCCTTGTCATAATGTATTCTAAGATACAATTGTAAGGAATTAGAAAACACGCAGCGGAAATAAACTTTAAAAATTTTCCATTCCTTGCCAGGATCTGCCGTATGTGTTTAAGTCAAGTGGAAAGAATCATTACCCTTAGTGTTGCTCAGCGAATTTCACAGCTTCTCTACGTGGGTGGTGATCTCTTTCTGATCACAAGAAGTTGACGCCTCAGGTCGGCTTCCTCTACTGGTATCCACACGAACAGCGTTCCAACCACGAACGATGTGCTAGCGTCTCCTGTCCCTCCAAGGCTTTCACAAGTCTCCGTCTCTATTTCAGCAGTTTCTTGTCTGCAAACCTTTTGCAGATTCTGTTCGGCCTTTTTGTGTTCTGTGTTATTTTCAAACGTAGCTCCTCCAATCAGATATAGAGGATGCTATGCGTTTTTCCCCTTAACCTAATTGGATTTTGGAGTTAATCTTATATTAATTCCGAATTGATACAATATCATATATTGTATAATTTTATAAGAAACTAATTAAATAAAATAATATTAAATCCGTCCCACAGATTTAATTACCTATTTATTTAACTTTAAATAAAGATGAGATTGAGTTATATTTGATTTATTCCCATAAATCAAATTTGAGATATCCTATCAATTTAAATTTCGAATTTCAAACGTGATAGAGATTTAATTTATCCTTATAAATTAAATCTTATAAATATCTCTTATATGAGATATCCTATCAATTTGAATTTCGAATTTCAAACGTGATAGAGATTTAATTTATCCTTATAAATTAAATCTTATAAATATCTCTTATATGAGATATCCTATCAATTTGAATTTCGAATTCAAACGTGATAGGGATTTAATTTATCCTTATAAATTAAATCTTATAAATATCTCTTATATGAGATATCCTATCAATTTGAATTTCAAATTCAAACGTGATAGGGATTTAATTTATTCTTATAAATTAAATCTCATAAATATCTCATATATATAATATATATATACGAATTTATATATATATACGAATATAAATATAAATAAATATATATACATTCACCTGGATCTTTCATTGAATCTGGACATGTCTTAGATTCAATGAATCTGGACATCATAGCTCGTGTTGGGCTATTTTGTGTGCGACCCTGTAGGCCCATATGAAGTTGGCAGTGGGCCATTTGCTATACTAGCCTACAAGTCGCAAGTGGTCTCTAGCAAGACATAACAACTACCCAAATCATATGAGGATCGATAAACGATGTAACCTTTTATACAACCATATCATGTCCCTTCTGTCACGCGATATTTTGGTCATGGATGAGGCATGGATAATGTCATCCTCCTATTCCCCACCGTTACTTTCTCGATCCCTGAGTAGTCTGACTATAGAAATGGAACTACCTTTTCATTACAGTATGGCCATACATTTCTCAGACTCACTCATCGAGGGGCCTAGTAATATCTCTCCACGAATGTGAGGGACAAATTCCATCTTGACCATTCACATTCCTCCGCATGAAAAACCACTAAGCCCGAACATAGTCTTTATGATCACTCGGTCAAAAGTGACTTTTGACTAGGTCAAAGCTGAGCGTTTTGTCATGTAGGAATCCATGATGATCTCAGGTCAAAGGGCATATTGACATGGTTTGTATATGAGAGAAGCTTATGACGTTACCCATGCAGTTCTCTCATAGCGGGTCGGTCCAACACCCTGTACTTTTACATGTGCTTATGACTTTGATTTATATCTCTATACATCTTCAAAGTCATACTGGTCTTATTTCATCTGTGCTCCCACATAGATGATCGACCAGGGATATTTAGGATAATATCATGAATTATCCAAGGATGGTCATCATAATAAACATGCAAATAATATGATAACTCAATTAATAAATTCATAAATCAATAATGTTCATAAGACAATGATTGGCCCCTAGGGCACGATTTTCAACAACAATATGTCAAACATTCTCTTTAATTGAGAACTTTACTAGGTTTTGAGAAAATTCTTCTAAATATTTTCTTTCAAATCGATTTCATTTGGACTTGACATCAGGGTTCTAGCCACTTACTGTTCATAACCCTTTCTAATTTTTCATAGCTATTTCTAACATCTTACATCATTCTGTGCATATATGCCAAACTTCTGTGGCTTTTATCCTCTCTTTTTCACTTCCCAAGGGGTCACCTATCATTGGGCTACTATTGCCTGAGCATGCTTAACTGAAAATACAGATAAAAATCTGAAGCACTAGTACTAACAGTCTTTAACCCTAGTACTTTTGTATCTTAGACCCTTCTTATACTGTCTCTTTTGGGTCTATCTAGCCTTCTATCCTCTTTATTCTCATCTGAAGGATATATTTATCTCTTACTCTTATTCTCTATAATCTCATCGTAGGGATCTCTTTATTCTCATTTAACCCCTTCTCATATCTTATGAAATATTCTCATAAATCCTTGGTACTCAGGATTAATACTTTAACTTTAATCACTTAGTTCCTATTACGTGTAGGAAGATTCTGAGTTTGGCCCCTGATAGTAATAAGGCTATATGAAATTAACATCATGGGTACTCTCTCTGTTATGAGTTAACCAACTTGTGAAGCTTCTCTACCTTAACCTTTTCCTTGGTATTCGTCCTTCCAAAGAAATACTGTACTTATGGCTCAATACTTTCTTTCTCTAGGCTAGGTCTATTGCGACCCTCGGGATCAACTGTGATCAATCGTAAGCCTCTTTAAAATCTAACTGTGACCCTAGATATCTATTCTCTATGAGCCATTCTAGGATCTAACTACAATCCTCCAGAATGTACTGTAATTCTGTTGTATTATATTCTCATCTCTGGAAGGCCTAAACCAATGGACAAAGTTACAAGGTTAGTCACTTCCACATAGTTGTTAACTCAACAGATAATTCCCCAAAAATGATCACATAAGCCAATATTATGTATTAGGACTTTTACTCATTTTCTCTATCACTCAGGAATTTCTCATATCATTCGCATTTTTTATAACTTTACTACATTTAACATTGCAGACAGCTACATAGGCTCTAGCATGCACATATTTATCATCATTTATCCATCTCATCTGAGGGATATTACTTTATATGAGCTATATTGTCCATTCTCTTAGTTTTCTCTTAAGAGCAATCTGATTCTATTACAAGAGCAATCTAGCTCTATTGCAAAAATAACTTATATTACATAGAGACTGCTCCTTCTTAGAATTGTATAATATTTCATAAATGCTTCTCATTTCATTTCATTTCATATTCATAGCACATCATTCATGTATCTTATCCCTACTAAAGGGGTATGTCTTGAGTACTGTGATCATTTGTCTATAAATTCACTATTCCACCTCATATTTAATCTCATTTTCTACCCAATTGACTATCATTTGATCATAAATTCTCATTCTATTATTTGGAAATTAACTGGCTAACTATCTCGTTTATCACTTTTCTATTGATTTTCTATTGCTTTATCACCACCAAGTTGAATTATTTAATTACATGTCGTATGGCATAGGAACAACATAACTTTCTCATCTCATATACTCTACCCTCTATGTACTGCGTGAAGGGAGTATTCATTTATCATAGCATACACTAGCATGCGTGTCATCATATGATCACTATAAGGAGATGTAACTGTTCATCAAAACTTATGCCAACATAAACCATATCAACTTGTTGGAAATTGTGCCCTAGGGGCCAATCATTGTCTTATGAACATTATTGATTTATGAATTTATTAATTGAGTTATCATATTATTTACATGTTTACTATGATGACCATCCTTGGATAATTCATGATATTATCCTAAATGTCCCTGGTTGATCATTTATGCGGGAGCACAGATGAAATAAGACCAGTATGACTTTGAAGATGTATAGAGATATAAATCAAAGTCATAAGTACATGTAAGAGTACAAGGTGCTAGACCGACCCGCTATGAGAGAACTGCATGGGTAACGTCATAAGCTTCTCTCATATACAAACCATGTCAATACGCCCTTTGACCTAAGATCATCATGGATTCCTACATGACAAAACGCTCAACTTTGACCTAGTCAAAAGTCACTTTTGACCGAGTAATCATAAAGACTATGTTCGGCCTTAGTGGTTTTTCATGTGGAGGAATGTGAATGGTCAAGATGGAATTTGTCCCTCACATTCGTAGAGAGATATTACTGGGCCCCTCTATGAGTGAGTCTGAGAAATATATGGCCATACTGTAATGGAAAGGTAGTTCCATTTCTATAGTCAGACTACTCAGGGATTGAGAAAGTAACGGTCAGGAATAGGAGGATGACATTATCCATGCCTTATCCATGACCAAAATATCGCGTGACAGAAGGGACATGATATGGTTGTATAAAAGGTTACATCGTTTATCGATCCTTATATGATTTGGGTAGTCGTTATGTCTTGCTAGAGACCGCTTGCGACTTGTGGGCTAGTATAGCCAATGGCCCACTGCCAACTTCATATGGGCCTACAGGGTCGCACACAAAATAGCCCAACATGAGCTATGATGTCCAGATTCATGGAATCTAAGACATGTCCAGATTCAATGAATGATCCAGGATAGATGTATATATATTTATTTATATTTATATTCGTATATATATATATAAATTAGTATATATACATTATATGTATATATATCACGTTTGAAATTCGAAATTCAAATTGATAAGATATCTCATATAAGAGATATTTATAAGATTTAATTTATAAGGATAAATTAAATCTCTATCATATTTGAAATTCGAAATTCAAATTGATAGGATATCTCATATAAGAGATATTTATAAGATTTAATTTATAAGGATAAATTAAATCTCTATCATGTTTGAAATTCGAAATTCAAATTGATAGGATATCTCAAATTTGATTTATGAGAATAAATCAAATATAGTTCAGTCTCATCTTTATTTAAAATTAAATAAATAGGTAATTAAATCTATGGGACGGATTTGATATTATTTATTTAATTAGTTTCTTATAAAATTATACAATATATGATATTGTATTAATTTTGGAATTAATATAAGATTAACTCCAAAATCCAATTCGGTTGACAGAGAAAAACGCATAGCATCATATATATCTGATTTTGGGAGCTGCGTTTTGCACAGAGAAACATATAGAACATAGAAAGGCCGAAGGGGACTCGGCAAAAGGTTTACAGATAAGAAACTGCCGAAATAGAGATGGAGAGGACGAACTCTTGAGAAAGCCCTGGAGGGACAAGAGACGCTAGCACGTCGTTCGTAGTTGGAACACTGTTTGTGTGGATACCAGTAGAGGAAGCCGACCTGAGTCGTCGACTTCTTGTGATCAGAAAGGGAGCACGAGCCGCAGAGAGAAGCTGTGAACGTCATGACCGAAAGCTGTGGAAGTCGCTGAGGCACACTAAGGGTAATACTTCTTCCCACTTGACTTAAACACATACGGTAGATCCTGGCAAGGAATGGAAAAATTTTTAAATTAATTTCCGCTGCGTGTCTTCCAATTCCTTACACAACTATCCACTATACTCGTATTGCAATTAAACAATTAACTAGGTAAACTTTAAAATATTTTGTCCCTTTATTACCTTAACTGCTAGGTTTTGATCATCTATTCAGGAACCTGAGTCATTTGCTTGTTTCCCTTAGGCTGTCACGTTACCCTCTTACTAGAGTATAGATTCAACCCTTTCTTTACTCTTTCCTATATAGGAAATAGGGGAGTCACTTTATCTTTGAACCTGTGACTACCTTACTTTCTTTAAATCTCCTTTTAGGAATTTAAGATAGCTTATAATATCATGCCATTTCACCTTACTAGGCTATATTCATACTTTTAAATTTTTCCTTATCCTCTTGAATTACTAATAGGCGAGAAGGTGTCTCTTTTTAAAGCTCAATGTTCACGTGGATGAACTCGACTAAGTAGTCATCAAAGGGTTTCTCTTTCCCATACTCTAACCCTTAGCCTCACACTCATCTCTATCTAACTAAGAGGAATGCTTCTTGTAAACTTTTTGAGAAAAACTTCTCAAGTGAGCAAATAAATCTCTATCTCTATGGAGTAACTTCTACATCTCTCTACTATCTCTTAACTTTTTCTGTCTGTCTGTCTCAGTCTAATTTGGACTAGACTGTGGTTCCTTTCTAGTCTTTCTCTGGATCCTAGCTAACTTAAGCCAAATGGATCTCATTCATCATCTAGCATTACTACTTCTGTTCTCTAGGGTGCTCTACCCTAGGTCTGCTAGGTTATTGTCTCTTTGTGATGTGATCCCTCTATTTTGGGAACATTAACTTTTTATCCATTAATCATCATGTCTCTAACCTTAAGCTACATATTAGGCTCCTTCTTAGGCAAGTCTTATTCTAACTTGTAATTCTTTTGTTCAGTAAAACTAGCTACATAAAGTCTTTCGTAATGTAAATCAACTCCTGATAATTATACGGAGGATTTTATTCTGAACATTTTCTTAAACTATTCTTCTGTATCTCAATGCAAAATATTGTTTAGCTTGCCTACATACTAAGCTAAACCTCTAACTGATAACGTTCAGTGAGTTTAGAATCTTCAATCTTATCATCAGGTCTTCATGCATTCTAGTCGCAACCTAAGTACTGGCTAGTCTCAACTCATATTCTTTTGTAAATTTTAGTTGTGACCTTCTCCACTTACTCATCACAACTTGGAAACTCTGTGTTCTTTATTCATGACCATAGTTTATCTTTTGTCACGACCTGATAGCTTTAGAGCTTCCTATTGCGACTAATGGTCTTTACTCGTCATGACCAAAAACTTCTATAAATATTTGTCTTGACCTGTGACTTGACTTATTGCAACTTAACTTCTCTGAAACCTCTAGTCGTGACCTAAACTACTTCATAGCATGACCTGACATAGCTTTCTCTAAATATTTACTTCTAATGATCTTGACTTTGACAAATTTAAGTCAATTAAAACTCCTTCACATATATACACCATAATCACATTAAACAGGGAACATATTCACATAAATGTTCAACCAACTATCATTTCATTATATCACATTAAACTTCATATTTCATGTCACCATAACATTTGTACATATATTGCATACATGCCAATTACATATTCGGGGTGCGTCTTAACTATCATACATCTGAGTAATTATTTTACTTTACACTTTACATATTTACATTACCCCTCATCTCCTTCAACATTCTTTTATGGGAAATCATAAACTGCACATACTTCTGCATACATAAGTGCTATCCTGTTGGAAATTGTGCCCTAGGGGCCAATCATTATCTTATGAATATTGTTGATTTATGAATTTATTAATTGTGTTATCATATTATTTGCATGTTTACTGTGATGACCATCCTTGGATAACTCATGATCTTATCCTAAATATCCCTGGTCAGTCATCTATGCGGGAACAAAGATGAAATAAGACCAGTATGACTTTGAAGATGTATAGAGATATAAATTAAAGTCATATGCACATGTAAGAGTACAAGGTGTTGGATTGACCTGCTATGAGAGAGTTGCATAGGTTAAGTCATAAGCTTCTCTCATATACAAACCATGTCACTATGCCCTTTGACCTAAGATCATCATGGATTCATACATGACAAACACTCAGCTTTGACCTAGTCAAAAGTCACTTTTGACCGAGTGATAATAAAGACTATGTTCGGGCTTAGTAGTTTTTCGTGCGGAGGAATCTGAATGGTCAAGATGGAATTTGTCCCTCAAATTCGTAGAGAGATATTACTGGGCCCCTCAATAAGTGAGTCTGAGAAATGTATGGCCATACTGTAATGGAAAGGTAGTTCCATTTTTATAGTCAGACTACTTAAGGATTGAGAAAATAATGGTCAGGAATAGGAGGATGACATTCTCCATGCCTTATCCATGCCAAAATATTGTGTGACAAAAGGGACATGATATGGTTATATAAAAGGTTACATCGTTCATCAATCCTCATATGATTTGGGTAGTCGTGATGTCTTGCTAGAGACCGCTTGCAACTTGTGAGTCAGTATAGTAAATGGCCCACTACCAACTTCATATGGGCCTACAGGGTCACACACAAAATAGCCTAACACGAGCTATGATGTCCAGATTTATTGAATCTAAGACATATCCAGATTCAATGAATGATCCAGGGTAGATGTATATATTTATATTCATATATATATATATTCGTATATATATTATATATAAGAGATATTTACAAGATTTAATTTATAAGGATAAATTAAATCTCTATCACGTTTGAATTTAAAATTCAAATTGATATGATATCTCATATAAGAGATATTTATAAGATTTAATTTATAAGGATAAAATTAAATCTCTATCACATTTGAATTTGAAATTCAAATTGATATGATACCTCAAATTTGATTTATGAGAATAAATCAAATGTAATTCCATCTTATCTTTATTTTAAATTAAATAAATGGGTGAATTAAATCTGTGGGACAGATTTAATACAAACACTATTTATTTAATTAATTTCTTATCAAATTATACAATATATGATATTGTATTAATTTCAGAATTAATATAAGATTAATTTCAAAAATCCAAGTCTATGGTAACACGCATAGCATTCTATATATCTGATATTTAGGAGCTACGGTTGGGACAGAAAAAAAGGGTGAACGAGAATTCATAAAAGGTTTACAGATAAGAAACTACCAAAATAGAGACGGAGAGGACGAATTCTTGAGTAAGCCCTGGAGGGACAGAAAGTGCTAGCACGTCGTTCGTGGTCAGAACACTGTTCATGTGGATACCAGTAGAGGAAGTTGACCTGAGTCATCGACTTCTTACGATCGAAAAGATATCACGAGTCGCGGAAAGAAGCTGTAGACATCACAACCAGAAGCTGAGAAAGTCGCGATTGAATACTGAGGGTAATACTTCTTTCCACTTGACTTAAACACATATGGTAGATCCTGGCAGGGAATAGAAAAAATTTTAAGTTAATTTCTGCTGCGTGTCTTCCAATTCCTTACACATCCCTGTATATCAGTTGGCGGATCATTTGCTAGAAACTCCCTTAACCTTACATGCCATGTAGGGGTATATGGTAGTATCTGACTTACTATCATCTCATGCCGTCTGCTAGAGCATAAACTTGATTTAGTTCAATGCCCTATACTATATATCTATTTATCATCCTTGCTAGGGTATTGCTGAAATACAGATAAATTGATTGCTCTTGATCTCTACTTCTATCCATTCCCTGACCTCGACTGAGTAATTCACTCCCCACAACTTTTTTGAAACTAATATGATCAATATTATTTGTCTTTAACAAAGAAGGCTGGGGTTGACTAGGACTAGGAACACCGTACTGATCTTTCACTATAAAGTCACATATTCCTGGACTTTGGGAATTGACAGGAACTGTCATAAACTCTGACTGGATGTCTGAATTAGGGGACTGTGGTCTATTACTCATAACAACTATGTCCTTAAACTCTGGTGGAGGAGGAATAATATTTGATCTACCCATTATCCAGTACCAGTACTCAGCTTCCTCAACCGTAATCTATCATCTCATCAGAGGAATAAATCTTACATTAGGGTAAGAGGGCACTCAAACAAACTCATACTGTATAGAGTTACTAGACTCAACATCATTTGGTGCATACACAGCTTGAAGCTAAATCTCTAAATAACCTCCAGACTATAGGTTTGAGTCTACACAAACATATATGGCTGCATCATATATTTGATTATCTGTCACTTTATCTTGCCTCTTTCTTCCCAATTCTTTTGGGTATATGGCTGCCTGTTTTGGAGCATACCAATCAATTTCTAACATTACATAATCATTCATACATTGCATTCTAACTTCCTGGAGCATTAAACTCACTTTAACTAACATAACTTCCTCTTGAACATTAAGCTCATTGAACTACATTAACTTTCCTTAATCTTAACTAATGAACTTGGCATTTGAATCAATTGATGTCTTAACTTTGCCCTAAACAATTTCATCTTTTGAATCCATTTATGAGTTTAGAATCATGAAATTCTAGCTCCTTCATGGCCTGTTGGACAGAACCGAAAACAAGCACATAATTCCTTCAAAAAATCTCATTTTTATTCTAATTCTTCCCATACTTGTTTCTTCACTTTATCCCACACAACTTTTCATTTTAAAACCATTAGAAGCATCAAAATCATGAAATTTCAATCACTATTCATGCGAGTGAACATTAAGAGAGGAGAATTTCAAAAACTATAATCTTGGAATTTCAATACTTCCAAGGTTCAAAACCTATCCAATCCTACATAAAATCATCATATAAATTCAATGGAAGCATTAAATCATTACAATTAAATTTCCTTCCATCATGAACAGTACAAAATGAACTGGTTCAACCATGGCAAAGTCAAGAAGATCAACTTAATTCAACAACCAATCACTTAACTAGCTTGTTTAACTTTAATCATAAATCTCTAACTTTAATTTCTTCTTTTCCCTTTCATCTAAGATTTTTGGACAGCACAACACCTTAGAAAAAAATCAACTTTCCTCCATGAAAACCCTAAGTTCAAGTTCCCAAATCAAAGGAAAATAAGCTAGGATAGATTGCTTACCTTTAATCTCCAGCTTACTTGAACTTTGGTACCTTGAATCTTCTTTGTCTTGGCTTGAGTTTTCATTTTGCAATAGTTACCCGAAGGGTTCTTGTGATCACAGTTTACTTCATATTTGAGGGGGTATTTATAGAAAAATCTCATGGAAAATCAATGGTGAAGATTACTTTGTGCACTATTTGATCTAATGGCTCACATTTAATCTTGGATTTAACTTTTTCAAAAAGATAATTATGACATCATCCATGACATCATCAAGGGACAACTCATAGGGATAGGTGGTGAAATTCCAAGGGGGAGAAACTTCTAGAAATATTTCAGTCCAATCTGGTACCAGCTCAGTCCGATTCCCCAAAAACCAGACTGATTTATAAATATAATTTTCATGATATTTCATAATATGTTTTCTGAACTTAAATCCAGTATTCGGATTCTCCCTACCATTGATATTCTTAGAATGGGCCAAAACTTAATTACAGATCCCTTAAAAAATGACTGAAATGCCCTTGGTCCACTATCTTACACTATATTAACCCTAAGGTCATAATTGTCATTTTACACTCATTTATACTGCATCAGGGTGTATACTGGCTCTAACTAATCATCTTTATACTATTTTGGACATTTGTTACCTATCCATAATGACTAAAATGCCCTCCATCTATCACTGGTACAATATGACCACACAGGGGTATTTTCGTAATTTCACACTTTTCCATGGTTGTTATGGATTCTGGCCCACTTAACTATCCAATCACCTTATTGGGCCTCTTAGGACGCCATTTGGGCCTTAATATTAGTCCATTACCTTTATCACACAACTCCCAAGGAACCTCTCCTGACAGTATTTATTGGGTATTTTATTCCATTATAAATTCCCGTAAGAATTCTACAGGATTCATTTTCTGCCTATGTCAATTTTGTAAATTCTTATATTAAATATATGAATTTACTATAAAGTTTCATCTGATTCTGAGGTCTAAAAAATACTATAATAATTCTTTCTGACTTCAGGAATTCATATCAATTAATCGGGATCTAAAATCAAAATTCTGTGTTACGTTAAACTAATCAAAATAATTTTGTCTATCTACTGGTAAAATTTGAGACAAAACTGCTTCCAGGGAGTTTTTGGCCTTTTTCGATTCAACTTTCTCATAATTATATTTTTGTCTCTGAACTTTTGCTTAATTATATTTAGGTCCCTAAACTTTTGATAATTACAATTTTTAGCCCAACTTTTGTTTCTACTTTCATTTTTGGCCTTCAACTTTTTCTAATCTTTATTTTAGTTTCTCTCTTCCTTCAAGACTCTTCTAACCTTTATTATTTCTTCTTATCATCATCATAATCCTTTCCAAACCTCTTTCATGTATCAGTATTATATATATTGAGAAAAATTAGGATCTGGCACTTTTTTTTGTTTCAAAAATTCATAAAACATACCTTAATTTTTGAAATGAATTCTATAAATATCTTTCTATCACATCTTCATATTCTTTAGAAGTTCTCTTAACTTTCATCCAACTACAATCCATTATTCCCTTAAAAGTAAACAATTTCAAATGAAATCTTTGGTAATGTAAGATAGCCCACAATATATATTATAGTTTATAACAAACAAATTAAACTATAGAACAATTGACAAAAACACACAGATTCAGAAAAATTAAAAAAAGCACCCACAAACAAATAGGAACCAATGTAATAGAACAAAACTAGAAAAATAAGATATTCAATACAAGGATTATAAACAAAAAAACTAAAACAACAAGAAAAATGAGAAAATTAACAAAGTTAAACATTGACTTAGGGCATTGATAATATAGAACGACGATGAAAGTGACGTTATCGATAGAGATAGGGACCAAAACTAAGAGGAAAACACCAAAAAAATGATTTTTTTTTTAATGGCAGTTCTTGTTGGAATCGCCGTCAAATTATACTTTAACATCAATTTTAAATAAAATTGTCATTGAAAGGGTTTAACCATCATGATAAGTATTTTTTTGCTAGTAGTGATATTGCTACTCTTACATTGTGATGTATTGACTTGATGCATAAATGAGTTGGCATGAGATATAGATAGTTCTCTAATGATGGCATAATGCTTATTTACATAATTGAACAATTGTTTTGGAGCTGATCAAGCAAAGGGCAAGAGCACCATGAGGGAGAATTAATGTGTTATGTCATAACATTTTGAAAGATAATCATATATGTATATATTTATGATAATATGTAAGGCTTATATGAGACAATCACTTGATGTTATGTTCTGATTAAGTTAATGTTGGAATTTGACCATGAAACTTAGCAAGCTTAAAATAAATATAATGAGCTTTAAATACACAAGTACACCACTTAAATTGGAGTTGTGTACAATTTATGGTGATTTTTCAAATTTAGGGTTAAAACTCTAGAAGTTTCAGAATTGACCAAATGAAAAGTCAAGTTCAATAAATAAACTGTATGAATTGATAAGGATTAATTCCAGTTTCATATTTTTTTCCTTAAATACCTATGAAATATCTTTTAATAGAACTTGGAACCACTTAATTTTTTATTTTTTAAAATTAATTATGAATTTTAAAGTTGGATACAAATTTTGGAATTACCAAAGCAGTAACCACATAACAATAAAATTTTAGATTTGGTTCATTTAATCTTGGGCATTCTATATTGGTTCCAAATGACATAAATGAACCCTAAAATGGTCTAAAACTAAGGTATGAGAAAAATCATCTAATTAATATTTAAAGACCAATTTCAAAAAATTGAATTGTGCCTTAAGAAGGACTTAAATGTGAAGACAATCACTGCTAGACAATAGGCTTTCTAGACCTGTTGAAAATAGACTTCTACACCGGACTTGGGTCCGCTGTAAAAACGTATCATGTAGAAAGTCTAATATTCTACACCAGTTGTTTATGACTGATTTAGAAAATAAGCTTTTTTAAACCAGTTATTCCATACAACCAGTTTAAAAAGTAATGTGAAAATTAAAAATATAGAATAAAAAACTCCAGGTTTAGATCAGAGAAGCTTCTAAACCATTTTTCCCATTAAAACACCAAAATTATTTCCTTCTTCATCACAAATCTGAAGGAGAAGGAGAGTGATAAAGAAGAATAGATACCTGTAAAATGCAAGCAGAGAACAAAAAAGAGGAAGAAAGGAAAAGCCAAAGAACCTAGAAACGAAAAGTCATACATATACAAAGCAACAAAAACACATAAATGTTGTTACCGAATTGAAGAGATCACAAAAATATCGTCATAATTCCTTCGGATTACCTACTCAAAAGCAAACAGAAATATATTTAAATAAACCCATAAATGAATTAAACTAAAAACCAAATATATACATAGAAACAAAAACCCATAAATACTATCGCATAATTGAAGACATTATAGAAACTTCGTTACAATTCCTTTGACTTATCTAGTCAAAAGTGAAAAAATATATTTAAACAAAACCCAAAAAGAAATAAACAAAAAAAAGACACCCACTATCACAAATCTAGGTCTTCTTCTTTAGTGAGCTTTAAAGGCGAGAACGATAGACTTCAACAATAGAGAACAATAAGCATAGGTATATGTCATCACCTATCTAGGTCTTCTTCTTAGGCGAGCTTTAGACAATATGTTACAAAGGCGAAGCTTCCTATCACCATGTGTTCTCCATTATCTAGTTTTCTCTTTGGACGACGATATGATTTGTGAAGATAAGGAAGCACAAAAAACTAAGGCTTTTTGTTAGATTTTTAATTCACCGGATGTCATTCTATCAGATTTAGAGTATTTTATTTTTTACACTGGTCTCCTGTACATCATGTGTAAATATTTATACACGGACATTCTACACCGGATGCCATTTCATCAGGTGTAGAATATTTCATCTGTTACACCAGTCACGTGTATATTAGGTGTAAATATTTATACAAGGACATTCTATACTGGATATCATTCTATTATGTGTAGAATATTTCATCTTTAACACCTGTAATGTGTACATCAGGTGTAGAATATTTTATCTTTTATACCTGTCACATGTACATTAGGTATAGAATATTTCACAAGAACATTCTACACCAGATACCATTCTATCAGGTGTAGAATATTTCATCTTGTACACCTGTCATGTGTACATCAGGTGTAGAATATTTCATCTTTTACACCTATCACATATACATCAGGTGTAAATATTTCACCTTTATTTGCAAAAATGTCACTGCTCAATTTTTTAATACCTGTCACGTGTACATCATGTGTAAATATTTTGCTCTTGTTTACAAAAATGCCACTCTCATTTCTTTTACATTGATCACATGTATATCAGGTATAAATATTTTACCCTTATTTACAAAATCTATTTTGTAGTAGTGAATGAGACAAAAGATGCGAAAATACATAGATACGCAAAGGGAGAGATTATAGATGGTTGGAGTTTAATAACTCTTGTGGCTTCAAAGTTTGTGGCTACAAGTGAGGACAATGATGAGGAGCGACAATCAAGAGTAAAGAAGAGAAGAGAGCAATGTCAAAATAAGAAGACGAATGAGAGATCGACATTATTTGAGGGGTAAACTTGTCTTTTAGAGCATCATAAAATAATATACCACTAAAATTGGTGAGATTCTATTTACCCTTATGTGATGGAAAATCTGCCGCCTTCAGAAATTGGGCTCCAGGAAAATGCGCAACCAAACGAGTGCCGTCAATGGAAAATCACAATTTTGCTTTCCCATCGGTAGATTTTCAACGAAGTAAACGGACCCTTAATTGTTGAAGCCTTTTTTATGCGTCGTTTTATCTTGTGACTAATCAGATTATCTTTTTCTTAATGAAAAAAGAAACCATCACTACGCACTTAGCTCGTTTAGCTGGTAGGCCCCTGTTTGATACACCCCCAGATTCATTCTATTCTTCCTGGAAAATGCTTTTAATTTTAAATAATATCAATTTTTAAAATAAAAAATGAACTTTTTTTGTCCTCCATCTCCGCCACCTTTCCCATTGAAATTAGCAACTTTTCTTTCAAGTTTTGGAGTCGAGACATTTGAGTAGGTACGCAATAGAGTAACCCACTATTATAATATAATCCCACATACTTCACGTTAAATTTGGGTTTTCATTGAGGATAGAAAAATATAGTTATATATATTTTTATTATTATAGATGTTTATTTTTATTTGTTTATAAAATTTTATTTTATATCTTTCAATTATTTTGCTTTCATTATAAAATATATATTTTCATAATTCATTTGTTAGTTCTAACTTTCACAATAGTTTTATTGAGCAACTTGTAAGGGAAAATTTTATATAAGGTTCACTGTAGCAAATTTATTTCTAAAAGCCCCCAAAAAATTTGAAGCTTCACTAGAATCTAGGGTACTGAACTGAAATTAAGTTTATTATGCTAAAAGACAAAAATAGTTCACTAGCGAAAGAAGAAGAATATAGGCATCAACAAGACAAATATGGGTATTAACAAAATGAATATAGACATTAACAAAACCCCTATTTATCTTGTTAAAGCACATCTTTATCTTGTTAAAGCCCATATTTATTTTGTTAAAGCCTTTATTCTTCTTATTAATGCCTCTATTTGTGTTGTTAATTTTTTTATTATTTTTGTTAAAATCCATATTCTTCTTGCTAATATCCCTATTTATCTTATTGATACCCTTATTGATCTTATGAATTTCAGTAATGTTCTTGTTAATTCTCATATTTTTTTTTATTAATGTCTCTATTCGTCTTATTGTTCTTATTAAAGTTATATTTTTATTGTTAATACTCATATTTGCCTTGTTAATTTCATCATTATTTTTGTTAAAGCTCCTATTCCTCTTTCTTTGACTGTGGGTATTTCTATCTTTTAGTATAGAAATAAATTTGCTATAGTGATCCTTATATATGAAATTTTCTCAACTCGTAATATAACTATTTTGTGTTAAACATGATCAACTTTTGACTATATAACAAATCATAAACTTCTTTCTATGTATAAATCGTCCTTTATATGCATTTATCTATCCCTTTATGATGCTTCCTTTGCGTCACAATCATCATACTATTAGCACACGAGCGAACACATATATCATCCCTTAAATCAACTTTTATAATTATATGATTTTGAAGGGCTACTATAATATGTAGCAAGTACATATCCCGTAAGTGCTATGTGTGTGTTTAGGCTAACCTTACTTATAGTTATCTAGGAGGGACAACTTGCACGAACAAAACTACTCATCATTAAGGTTTTCTTAATTTGTGCAGATCATGAATCTATATTTATTGTTAGTTCACTTTAATCAAGGCTTTTAGCAACTAAAGTTTGTCTGTCAATGGATAAGGAAGACGAAATTCTAACAGGTTCAAATGAAGTAGAAGGTGTATCACTCATGGTTGTAAAGATTTCTCTTACTCACTCTTCTCTAACTTTATTTCTATTAAGGTCTTGCCAAGATACTGTATCATAAGTCTCTGATACTAGGAAGGGTGGATCTCCTCAAGAACTCTAAGACCCGGTCCAGAATGAACATGAAACCTCGATCTTTATCTAAGGACTTATGGTTGCCTAATAGGACTTACTTTGGCCTTTAAAGATCCTAATTTATATGAACTTCTAGACTAAATCAGATCATTCAAGCGAAAGAATTAAAGTCTCTAGTAACATGGTATGATTCCTTTCTAATACATAGGATCCTCTTAATGAGGCAAATGTAGAGCATAATAAAATATATGTAAAGACCTAGATAGAAGTAAAGAAAGATAGAGTTTTCAGAAGAAAGAATTTTAGAAGGCACATTTTTTTATTTCACAAAGAGATATTACAATGTAGAACTCTCGATGCCCTCAATAACTATATGAGGCTTATTATTTAGAGAGTCAGATACACAAGACTCCAAACAACTATAATTATTACATGAGCTAGAAAGCAGGAAGGTAAACTTATTACAAATAGTACTGGACATGCCTTTCATTAGGCTAATAACAAGCAGACAAAATACTTTTTAGAAAAGTAAATAACATCATAACACGCGGGAATCTACTTTATTAAAACTTCTGACATAAAGATCGCATGTGGGAATCTTTTTGTCATTTGTAGATAGGCTCGTGATCATTATCTGTGTCCATATTCGAGTAGTCCGGATCAAATATAAAGTAAGGTTCTAGTGGATTTTCCAAGGCAACTTCAAAATTAGTATCAAGTGGTCTACCCCAAGGGTTTTGTGATAGAGGACTACCCTAAGGGCTTTCAGATTATGACAGTGACACAGTAGCCTCAGATTTTGATTCTTGTGTCTTTGAAGACAAATGTAAAATAGTAGGTGAAGAGCTAGGTAACAGCTATAACTCAGTTGATCAAGCTGGTCTAACTTGTGGCCTGGAGGTAGAAGGATGAGAATCCAAATATCTTAGAGTATTAGGAAAAAATATATGTTCCCTAAGTCTTTTGTACCATTGTTGAATATGAGGAGCAATGAAGGATTCATTAGGGATCGGTCCTAATGATGTACACTTTAAATTAGGATTATCCTCAGGGCAATTATTCATGTTGCATATAAAGAGTTTTATATTTGAAAAGATAACTTCTTTATAGAAAGACCAAGGGGTTTGTGTTTGCCATAGATAAGCTTGGTTGAGAATGTACAACTTTCCTTCATAATCTATACTATAAGGCCTGTGAAATGCAAAGAAGCACTGATACTTCAATTGTTGATCTTCTGGGATTTCCTAGAGATGATACTGTTCAATGGCCTTTCTGAGTCATTTTCTCCAAACAGGCAGTGGAGAAAACTATTGCAAAATAGTCCATAGAGAATAACCTTTATTATTGCTATCATGCAGGAAATGAAACATAGGTAATTGTGAAATAGCCATAATAAAAACATAAAGTGCTTAAAGTGAGCAAATATACCACTTTAACTCTTATGGAATTGGTCCAGCTATGAAAGGAACATAAAGATATGGTTTATCTAGGGTAAAATGTTTTATGGCTGAGGAGATGGGATGATTAACAAACAAGAGATGTAGCCAATATAAAAGGTTTCTCTTAGCTACCTGCTGAACTTGTTCCACAGTTGTTAGGGTTTCACCAAGAGCAAAACTATGGTGTTTTGTGATATGGTAGGAGTTTTTTGGAAGAGAAAAATGATCCATCATAAGGATGTATCAAGGGCCAAGAAGAGTGAGAAGTTAGATTTTTTAGGGTCTAGAAAGGTAATTAGCTACAATGTTCTAGTGACTTTTAATGTGTCAAACTGTGAATTTATAGCGAGAAAACCAGTCTTTCCATCTTAAAAGTTGAGAGTCAGGTAAAACTTTCTTTGTTGTATCCAGCATGGAGGGAAAAGCAGTATTATCCATTTCCACAATAAATTCATCAGAACTTAAGTGAAAACTGAATTTTTCAATACCCTTCTTTACTGCTAAAATCTCCTTATAAGAGGCATCGTAATGTTGTTCAGAATCTTTGAATTTATCGCAGGCATGAGCACAGTAATGTCTTTTACCATTTACTTCTTCAAGAAGAATTGCTCCCTAATAATTATCACTGGCATCAATCTGCAGTATCCTTTGTCATGTTCCTAGAATTTTCAACGGTGGAGGAGTCTGTGAAATCTTTTTCAGTGTCTGAACAATTGTAGTCTGTTGGGGTCCCCAAGATGGGGGATTCTTTTTCAATAAGGCTTATAACTGACTGGTGTGTTTATTCACATCTAGAATAAAGTCACAGAGATAATTTATAATACCAAGAAACTATTAAATCTGTTTATCGACATGTTATCATCTAGAAAGTTGAGTAATTCTTGGGCCAGATGTGGGCTTGGTTGATAGTAACCATCATGGAAGCTCATTCCTAGAAAATCAATACAGCCCTGAGTTATGTATCTTTTTTTAAAAGATAACATAATTCTATGGGTTTTAGTAATATCTGTGAACTAGGCCAATAGCTTCTCATTGTTGGAAATCGTGCCCTATGGGCCAATCATTGTCTTATGAACATTATTGATTTATGAATTTATTAATTGAGTTATCATATTATTTGCATGTTTACTATGATGACCATCCTTGGATAATTCATGATATTATCCTAAATGTCCTTGGTCGATCATCTATGTGGGAGCACAGATGAAATAAGACCAGTATGACTTTGAAAATGTATAGAGATATAAATCAAAGTCATAAGCACATGTAAGAGTACAGGGTGTTGGACCGACCCGCTATGAGAGAACTGCATGGGTAACGTCATAAGCTTTTCTCATATACAAACCATGTCAATATGCCCTCTGACCTGAGATCATCATGGATTCCTACATGACAAAACGCTCAGCTTTGACCTAGTCAAAAGTCACTTTTGACCGAGTGATCATAAAGACTATGTTCAGGCTTAGTGGTTTTTCATGCGGAGGAATGTGAATGGTCAAGATGGAATTTGTCCCTCACATTCGTGGAGAGATATTACTGGGCCCCTTGATGAGTGAGTCTGAGAAATGTATGGCCATACTATAATGGAAAGGTAGTTCCATTTCTATAGTCAGACTACTCAGGGATCGAGAAAGTAACGGTCGGGAATAGGAGGATGACATCATCCATGCCTCATCCATGACCAAAATATCGCGTGACAGAAGGGACATGATATGGTTGTATAAAAGGTTACATCATTTATCGATCCTCATATGATTTGGGTAGTCGTTATGTCTTGCTAGAGACCGCTTGCGACTTGTGGGCTAGTATAGCAAATGGCCCACTGCCAACTTCATATGGGCCTATAGGGTCGCACACAAAATAGCCCAACACGAGCTATGATGTCCAAATTCATTGAATCTAAGACATGTCCAGATTCAATGAATGATCCAGGTGAATGTATATATATTTATTTATATTTATATTCGCATATATATAAATTCGTATATATATATTATATATATGAGATATATGAGATTTAATTTATAAGGATAAATTAAATCCCTATCACGTTTGAATTTGAAATTCAAATTGATAGGATATCTCATATAAGAGATATTTATAAGATTTAATTTATAAGGATAAATTAAATCTCTATCACGTTTGAATTCGAAATTCAAATTGATAGGATATCTCATATAAGAGATATTTATAAGATTTAATTTATAAGGATAAATTAAATCTCTATCACGTTTGAATTCGAAATTCAAATTGATAGGATATCTCATATAAGAGATATTTATAAGATTTAATTTTAAGGATAAATTAAATCCCTATCATGTTTGAATTTGAAATTCAAATTGATAGGATATCTCAAATTTGTTTTATGAGAATAAATCAAATATAGTTCAGTCTCATCTTTATTTAAAGTTAAATAAATAGGTAATTAAATCTGTGGGACGGATTTAATATTATTTATTTAATTATTTTCTTATAAAATTATACAATATATGATATTGTATTATATATTTGGAATTAATATAAGATTAACTCCTAAAATCCTTTTCGGTTAGGGAAAACGCAGAGCATCCTATATATCTAATATTAGGAGCTACGTTTTGGTATAGACACACACATAGAACACAAAAAGGCCGAAGGGGACTCTGCAAAAGGTTTGCAGATAAGAAACTGCCGAAATAGAGACGGAGAGGATGAACTCTTGAGAAAGCCCTGGAGGGACAAGAGACGTTAGCACGTCGTTCGTGGTTAAAAAGCTGTTCGTGTGGATACCAGTAGAGGAAGCCGACCTGAGTCGTCGACTTCTTGTGATCAGAAAGGGAGCACGAGCTGCAGAGAAAAGCTGTGAACGTCGTGACCGAAAGCTGTGGAAGTCGCTGAGACACACTGAGGGTAATGCTTCTTCCCACTTGACTTAAACACATACGGTAGATCCTGGCAAGGAATGAAAAATTTTTAAGATAATTTCCGCTGCGTGTCTTTCAATTCCTTACACTCATGGCTCTCTTCATCTTCTGAATAGAGGATAATGTCATCAATATACACCAATGTTGAATCTAGAATAGGCTCAAATATCTTGATCATCATCTTCTAGAAAAGGGATGGAGCGACCTTTAATCCAAAAGGAATAACAGTCTATTGATATTGAGCATCTGGAATGCAAAAAGTTGTCTTATATCTTTCTTCAGGATGAATTCCAAGTTGCCAAAAACTTGCTTTTAAATCAAACTTTAAAAATATCTTTGCTATAGCAAGTCTGGAGGCCAATGTATCTAGCTTAGGAAGAGGAAACTTATCATCTTGTAAGAAAAGATTTAGAGGCTTATAATCAATCACCAACCTCTTTTTCCTATACTATGTCCAGACCTTTTCTCCATATAAAAGGATTGACAAGCCCAATTTGATTCAGTGGGTTCAATATGACCTTGGGCTAACAGAGAAGCACATTCTTGTCTGGCAAGAATTAAATCATCAGGATTCATACCTGAATGAGTGGCTTTTGTAGGGTTAACATCTTCATTCTTTTTTAATGGTAAGTTCAAAAAGAAATTCTTGTTTTTCCATAAAGGATGAGGATGTTGAAATTGATCATGGCTATCAGAACATAGATTAAGAAGTCTATCTCTGAGAGATTCATATCTAGAAGGAGTTTGTTTAATTTCAAAGGATGCTAGGTGTTTGGACATAAGGAGTAAAGAACTTTTTAAATCTTACTCCTTGTGCCGAGATTGATAATCCTGTTATCTTGTAAAGAGCATCAAAGCCAAAGAGTAAATCCTTCTCAGGAAGATAACTCCCAGAAACTTTGATCTGTCATACATCTAGGGAAAAGTTGTATCCCTATTTTCTTTCTGGAGATGAGCTCATTATGGAAGGGTTCTTGGTTCACAGTGAGGAATGGTTAATCAAAAGGCATCCACATATTACCAGGGTGGATATGGGGTTTGATTATAGTTGCACAAGAACCTGTGTTAATCATAGCGATTGCTTTGATAGGTTTATCATATTTGGACAAAAGGATCTTGGTTTCAATAAGAGGTCTTGGAGTATGATCTATTTGAGGAATACCTACATATCCAAATAATCCATACAATGGTTCTTTTGTAAACCTTGAGATTGTATTCCAAAGACCAAGAGAGTAAACAGGTCTGTGAGGATATCTATTTCAGAGTCTAAGTCAGAATTAGAGATGTGAAGGACATACTCTGTTTCTTTATTTTCCTCATATTATTCTTCATAAATAGACTCAATGTCTTCAGTTTCTATAATAGGTAATGCATACTGGAATGACTGAAGCGTCTTGATTTCTTTCTTATTATTCTTTCTTGGACAAGACTTTGCAAAATGTCCTTTACCACCACAAAGGAAACACCTATTTACCTTAGGTGATTTCAAAGATCTCCTCTTGAAGTACCTGAAAGGTTTTCTATATTTCTTTTTCCTTCCCTTATAAGGTTTATAGGAAGAGAAATGAGATTTCTTCTTTGTCGAGCAGTGGCTTTTATCTTTATCCTTACATTTAATCTTCAAATGATATATGCTACATGCTAGCTTAAGCTTCGAGCTTCCTTTCATCATATATTTAAAGAATTTCTGCTCCTCACACATCTTATCAAGAGTGGCTAATGCGAGATAATAGATTTCTCATAAAGTAAGATGTGTTACTTCTTTGTTGAGAGAAGAAATCATCCTATGCAATTCAGGTTATAATTCATCTAGAAGAGAGGCAATAAAAATATGCCTGAGATTAGGATTATGAGGTCCTCCCAGAGGATAATACTTTTCAGCCATTCTGATATAATGTTTTTGAATATCATGTCTATTGAGCAAACATCATTTTATTTTAAAATATTTCTGAGAATTTCTTTTCTGGATAACATGAAATCTCCAAGGAATTCTTGATGAAGTGCTCCAAGAAATGCTATTAGACTTGCAGATCTAATCAGTTGTAGTCTATGGTATCAACAGAGTTGAGTAAACTATTCTCTTAAATTTCTAATCATTTGAGAGATAAATTCAGTCAGAATCTATTCCAAGGTAAGACTTGGATTAGTCATATGAGAATCAATCCATGCACCAAATTCATGAAGTCGATCATGCCATTTTAAAGGCGGAATATCATAAAAGGTAAACCAAGAATTATGTTTCTTGGCCTTGAGTGGTAAACCATTTCTTCTTAAGAAGAAAAAGGATCTTCAATAATAGGATGGCAAGTAGATTCTGCAGTAGTCTAGGTTGTTGGATTTACCATAGCAATGGTTGACAAGTCAGCATAATATTGCTCCTCACTAGAGTATTCTAATAAAGTTGTTGAGCTTTCTATAGTAACAGATTCCTCAAATTCTTCATGTATTGAAGAGGGTTTAGTCTCAATTTATGTGGATACTTCTGAGGAGGAACTTTGAGTATAAGTATATCTAAGGAGAGAATAATTGTTTCTTTCAAGTGCTTAAATGGTTGAAGTACTAGGTTGACCCATAGGACCTTTTCCTCTACTGCAGGAGTAGAAATATTTCTAGAGGTAGGAGGTGTAGATACAAGCTCACAGATTTGTATGCCAGAAGAAGGAGGTCTTCTAGCTTCTACTGGTGGTTTGACATATGAAAAAGTAGGTCCTGTATATATGGGTGGTACATTTACTAGTGTTGTGGGAGTTTTTGGTATAGTGGTTTGATGGCTAGAGTAAGAAACTTATTTTGTCTTGGAGGGCTTTTTAGGCTTAGGTGGGTTAACTGTCTTGCTAGGTGATAAGTAGAACAAAATGAAACATCCTCCTTTTCATACGTCTTAGGGACCAAATGGTAGCATATGGAACCACTTTTAAGGCTATTGAAGTCAAATTACACAATCTGAAATTTTACTCTCTCAAGTATTGTTCACTATGTAAATTCCAGATGATTGACCTGACTTCAAAAAATCATAACTAATTATAGAAAAATCAAAATGAATTTGTTAAAATTGATACACAAAGCTAACTTAATTCTATTTAAAGTAAAAATAACTCATTGACCACGCCTTGACCAGGTCAATGCCAGTCAATGTCTGAAGTTTACTGTTCATCCTGCGTTTTTCCCTGATTCCAGCATTTTGGTCCCAACTTTGCACTATCCAATCCCTAGCTTCTCTTCATGCTTCTTCAATATTTCCTCATCTTAAACCTGTGGGATTGGGATTACATGGAAGGGGTGAGATTTCTGGGGAAATCTCAGTAGCAAACGAAAATCATACAATGTATGCAACTATATGCTTGATGTTATTATGTGTGTACTTAATGATCATGCTTGTATAATGATAACATACATGCTTCCATGTTACTTAATTATAACATATGGCCATAGTATAAAAAGAAACAAAGTATTACTTAATCATACATGCTTCACATCATCAAGATAAGAAAACATCACATAAAACATCCAAGCAGTATAAGCATACAAATAGGTAAGTTTACTACCTGGCGTGTAGCCTTTCCTTCCAACTCTTAGCCTTGTCTCTAAGGTCCATTATTTTCATAGGTCAAAGCCTATATATAGCATAATAATATCTTTATTATTATCTAGTATAGCTCTACTTAATCTCATGTTTATCTTGGGGTAATATCCTTAGTCCGTAATTCCCCCAACTTTCTTTCTATCTATAGCTACCTTTATTAATAGAGATATTTCTTTATTTTAACTATTAAGAGAAATCCTCTACTTTATTAGAGAAGAGACTAGATAACTTACTTACCTCATTCCTAAGCTCTACCCAGTCCCTAAGCTCCTTAGACTGCTCTTGGCTCTACCAGAACTCCTTCCTTTTTTCCTTTATTTTTTTCTATCTTCTTTCTTGGCTCTTGGCCATGACATTCCTTGAGGAAGGGGTGGCCTATTTATAGGTGAGTGGAGGTGGAATGAATGGCTCATATCAAATCATGATGAATGGCCCAGATTGTTTAGCTTCCTTAAGAAGCTTTGCCTGTATCATCACGATGACATCATCCTCCTTGATGACTCACTAACATGACATCATCCAAGGACACCTCAGGGGGTATGTGACGCAATTGGTGGGGCCCTTGAAAAACCTCACCAGCTGACTCAGCCTCTTCAAAGAATTCCAGAGTCTTTTCTTAGAACGAACGACCGAGATTGTGCCACGTGTCCTTTTTACTTTTTCTCTTTTTTCTAATCTCATGACATGTGTCCTTAACTTTTCTTCTTTTCCTGTAATAATGACATGTGGCACCTTGTGGGTCCCATGAGGACACCTTTCATGCCACCTCATGGTTTACAATCATATCTGGTCACTTTCCCCAGTTCTATCCTTAACCGAGTAACATTACTTTATGGAAAAGTACTAAAATATTATTTTAATGCCTCTTAAACTCCATAATCCTTGGGCCTACATTTTTGGGTTCTTGGATTGCTATCTCAAGTTTCTAACCAAGCCCAAGCACTCTGGTGGCTCGGTTCCCAAGAAACACCCCTTACTTTTCCATTATGCCCATATGGACTTTCACTATTTTCCTTAAATTTTCACTTTCTTGTAGTTTAGTCCCTAAACATCATCTGTACACTTCTGTGACTCTTACACAATAGGGTATAGTAGCCTTCATTTTTTAGGCTGCATACTAGGCTTCTAGGCTTGAAAATTAGGATATGACACAAAACACTTGGCTATACTCTGTAGGGGTAGGTGCAGGTGTTGGTGAAGTTATTAGAGAGTATACAAGATAGGTTGATGGAAATAGATATGCATATAAAGTTTGAGGATCAACTATTGGGGGTGAACAAGGTGGTTGTGCATGTTTAGGCATATCATCTTAAATCTGCCTAATCTAATCCTGTATCTGTTTCAGCTCCTGTTCTTTTCTTTGAAAATTTAGTCCAAAGTAACGTTAATCAACATATCTTTAAAGTTCAGTATCAAGCTGTTGAGCTTGAGAAGTAAGCCTCAGATGAATCTTTTGCACCTGTTCAGTCAAAGATTCTACTTGTGAAGATAGATCCTCAGTTTGAGAGGTGATGAGGTCTAACATAGAATCAATCCCGTACAGGAACTTATTTTGGATAATAGCATTATCTGTATGCCAATTAAGTACTGCTTCAGTAAGAGTGATAGCCTTGGGTCCCTGTGGTGTAACCTCAATACTTTTAATATATGGTCTTCTAGCCACATTAGTACTTTGATCAAAGCTTTCCTCAAGTGAAGGAAATTGAGCTTCATAGGGTTTAGATTCCAGATTAAGCATAGCAATGCATGGCTGCAGTTGGATTAGTGGAATAATTGGCACCACTGGAGGTAGTTCTGGAATAGTAGGATCTGGTTGCTTTTTCTAGGAGAATATGTCAGCAATCAGGTCATCATGACCTAGCTCTTTCATAATATCATAAAGAGAAAGTTCTAAGTTGGGTGTCATGGCCTTAATATCCTAGTTTACACAAAATCTTGGTTTTGATGATTAATGATCATCATCTCTAGGTTGGGTTGCAAGCTTTTTCTTTTTCTTCTTTTTCTCCTTTTTACAGCCTTTCTAAAATCTTCATCATCAGATAAGTCCCAAAAGGAAAGATTATGACATTTATAATCAGATTCGCACATAGAGTTGTCAAATCCTAGATGAAGTGTCCATGAACATGAGAAACGTAAACGGGTTAAGCTTTCTTTGAGAATTCATAAACTGGAGGGTCACTAGCTTTAAGGTTGCTAGAATATATAGGAGAAATTGTAGCAATAAGTTTGGAAGGATAAGATCCTTCTGAGCCTGGCTTCTGGAAAACTGTTCTGACAGTACCATCAAACATTCTGGCAATCACAGGAGGCGCTGTAGTATGAACATCAAAGGGAGTGGGGTTGAACTCCTGTTAGGAATAATCTGAGCAAGTTCTTCTTTGGGGATCTATCTTGGAATATTAATAATGGCTAAACCATGGTCATTATCAGTGAACATAAGCAAAGTATCCTGTGTGTCTGTTGGAAAGTAGAGATTCAAAGAATGATTCTGGATTCTATAAATCAACTTATGATGTAGAGTGGCTGCTATAGCATTGGGATCAAGCTTAGCTCTAACAATCTATGCCTGGACCTTAATTCTTTTTGAAAGAGTTGGGTCAAATAACTTCATGTTGAAATTTGGAGTAATGGTAAGGACGACGCTCCCATTGCTAAGAGTAGTAACCAGAGCTCATATTAAAGCATGCTGGTACTCATGATAAGTAGTGTCTAATAAAGCAACTTTAGCAGAAATAGGAAGTCATTTTCTGCCATGAAGGGTAAAAACAAGGTAAATAACTCCAAGATAAAGATGGGAATATCCTTGGTCAATATAAGAGTTGATGAGAGGTTGAGGAAACTCCAAGGTAACATATTGTTCACTTGAAGTAGAAGGATTACCACACTGATCAAGACAGGAACTTTGAACAATCTCTTTAACTGGAGGAGAAGTTATGGTAATAAGATGACAGATGTTTCAGAAGGTAGTTGAATGATGTCTGTAGAAAAGAGAATATGTTTTAAATAAAGTTAACTCAGTGTCTCTGACACGAGCTTCTTCTTGAAGATGGTTGAACTCAACAAGATTGTCTATCTTGTGAGAAAGGGTATGACGGATGGATGAAAGAATTTTGTCAATGGATAAGGAAGACAAAATTTTAACAAGTTTAGATGAGGTAGAAGGGAAGGGGAAAGGGAGAGAGAGAGAAGTTTAAAGAAGAAGAGAGAAATTTAGAAGGGAAAAGATCATTCTTATTTAATTATTCAAAAGCATAAAAAATGATATGTCTCTAACCCTAACATTAATGATAGAAAATTATAGAATTCAATTATAATAATGATAAGATATTCAAATCAAAATAAATAATCATTTGCAACCACGCCTAAAGCTAAGTAGATATATATATGTGTGTATTTTGTAGAAGATAAAATTGTATATATACATATACTAAAATATATGTTTGGACATTTATGTTTACATCAAATTTCATTTTAGTCCCTTAAATTTAAAATGTATAATTTTAATTTAATCCTTTAAACTTAATACCGTTAACTTTATTTAACGAAAAATATTGAGTCATCAGACTTAAGTGATAACTATACAATTAAATGCTGACAAATTATATTTATATTTTAATAATTTTTAAATTGTATTACTATATTAAAGAATTAAAATTTAGACTTATTTTGTCACAACTTAATTAATGAATTATCATTGTAAATTCGCTAAGTAAATATTTTTTATTAATAAGTTAAATGGTGTTAAATTTAAAGGACTAAATTTGTATTTTTTAAATTTAAATGATTAAAATTAAATTTTATGTAAATATATATAAAGGATTAAATATATACTTTAACCTTAAAATAATAGTAGGAATCAAAAGAAAGAAGTTTCAAAAATTCCCAGAAGAAAGATACGTCATTTATAAAAAGAGAAAAAGATAGGCAATAAAATCTATTCGACAGAATAATATGTCAAATGGGTCATGTACAATAAAATTAAATCACAACGTTACCAAATCAAGAAACCATCCCTACAAGCTTTCAAGACTCCGTTTGATCCACCACCAGACACTGCCTATTTGGTTTAACGGTGGAAACCCATACTAATTGGATTGAACTTCAAAATAATAATTAACTTTTTTAAAATAAAAAGCGAACGATTTTTTTCCTCCATCTCCACCACCTTTCCCTTGCTTTCAAGTTTCAATTTTTGGAGTGGAGACATTTGAGTAGGTACACAACTAAATGCCCCAAATTAATTTGACAATATAATATAATCCCACGTACTTCACATTAAATTTGGCTGTTTTGATTGAGGAATAAAAATATATATTTATTTATATTTATATTGTTATAGCTGTTTATTTGTAGAATAAATGAATTATGAAAATGTATTGTATAATCAAAAAATAATTAAAAGATATAAAATAAAATTTTACAATACAAATAAACTATATTGTAAAAAATATGGGACTTCATACTCAAAGTTAGGTTTATGCCCTTCTCTCTCAAACCCTGATTGGGTATATGCCCATGGCGGCATAAGTTTCAACATCAACTTCTTGTTGGTTCTCTCTTTATACGCCGTTGAAGTACGTATCTTTCATATGTATATCACTTACTCATGTTTTTCCTGGTGGAGCTTTAACTTTGTGCTCGTGGTTCAATATTTTACTTAACATAGGTGCTATTATTATTGTGTCTTGGTTTTTACATATTTTGACTTGTGTACACTTTTATATGTCAGTGTCTAATGCATGTTGTCATAGAATGTGTATCATTTAATAGGTATCTATCTTAATGTAGTTATCTTTTTATTAATATTGATATTTTTTATAAAAAGAAAGACTATATATAACAAACCATACATCAATGAGCTTTATGTGTTTTATTACATCAATTATACGTAGCTAAATTTCATAATTCAGCTTATAAATCAATCACATAATTTGTTCAATAATGAATTAGCTCATACAACAATCATTATTATAATAGTATTAATATTTAATCAATAATTGACTCCTATTAATCATCTTTTAAATTATCAAATTAATATTTATTTAATTTTTAACATTTTTCAATTTTTAATGTTCCTGTCACACATTTTAAAATTTAAAGTAGCATCAAACACCCCTAATATTATTTTTCAGTTAAAATAAATATTGAAGATGAGTTTCTCTACTAACGCCTCTCTCCACTAGTGTCTCCACCATTGGATTAGCTTTCAATGGTTGAAATTTAATATCCTATCAAAATATTATTACAATATTAAATATTAAATAATAAAAATAGATAAATTTCATGGCAATAATTCACGCAGCACTAGATTTTTATTAAAAATTTTATTACTCAATATTATAATAATAATTTAATAAGATACCAAATCTCAACAACTGAAAGCTAATCCAATGGTGGAGATACTAAATGGGAAGGGTAGTTAGTGGAGACACTCATCTAATCTGAATATACTATAAATAAAATTAGAATACTAAAAGTATAAAACAAATAATATTAGAGAGTTG
Source organism: Leucaena leucocephala (assembly GCA_037074615.1). Classification (NCBI taxonomy): domain Eukaryota; kingdom Viridiplantae; phylum Streptophyta; class Magnoliopsida; order Fabales; family Fabaceae; genus Leucaena; species Leucaena leucocephala. The sequence continues at coordinate 9,709,496 of CM073550.1, forward strand.
AATGTACCATAAATAAAATTAAAGTGCTGGATATAATTGAGAAATAATATTAGAGCATTATATGCTACTTTTTTCCTTGTTTAAATAATATAATATTATAATTTTTAAAATAAAAATGAATTATATTTTGTCCTCCCTCCCCGACATACCGTTCCCATGGAAATTAAATTAATCACGTTTCTTTCATTATCTCACGCACACAACACTGACCCACATTTGATAATTCAAATGCGCTTAATTTGTGTGTGCTTAGTGAATTCCTATTTATACGTGTATCGGACAGCAACTATTTTTGCATGTCAAGCTCTTCCATTATCTAAAGCATATTTAGATCTTGATAAGATCTTGCGCACTCTCTTATTAATTTCTCTTTGTTTATATTTTGTCATGGCTAGCATGACTTCCTTATCAGCAGGATACTTCCTCTGCAACCCTAAATCCACTCCAAATTCAAATCACTCTTCCATTGCCAGTACTGAAACTTATTCTTATTCTGCTTTTGACGATGAGATACCAACTGTTGATTATTCCTTGCTTTTCTCTGATGACCCTCTTCAACAATCTTTGGCCATAGAACATCTTAGCCAAGCGTCCTACAACTTTGGTTTCTTCTATGTGAGTATATATATCTAGACCAATTGTTATATTTCATCTGTTCTAATTATAAGAGTTAATTGGGGATTTGATTTATCTTATTTTTAAATGTAATACCCAATCCATTTTACCCTTCAAATTCATAATTTTTCTCCATAAATTATTCTTATTAATTTTATATATTAAAGGGATTTTAATTTATGAGAGTAGTTTTAATGTAAATGATTAATGGGGTATTTTAAGAAAACTATACCACACATGTTTTATAAATAAATATTTTCTTTAATATATATAAATTAGTCATCTAGTTCATTCATTTAGAACTGTAAGAAATATTTTTTCCCTGACAATTAAGTGATATATAGCTCAACTCATTTTATAAATTAAATTTTGATTCTTTGTTTGCATGCATGCAGCTAGTTAATCATGGCATTCCAGATAGAGTGTTGGACAATCTTTTCAAAGGAATATCTGAATTCTATGATCCCTTGAATTTGGATGAGAGGAAAATGTATAAGAAAAAGGATTCAATGGAGCGAATCAGATGGAACATGGACTCATCAAGCTCTTATGGAGACAACAGAGAATATCTAAAAGTGATGACGCATCCTCGCAGTCATTTTCCTTCCAATCCGTCTAGCTTCAGGTGCACATACAAATTACAGTATTTACTATTGACAAGAACGGACCTTTAGTCTTTTTAACTTCACACAATTTCGTCTTGGTCTCCTAATTGTAAAAATGTCTTTTCAGATCTCTAATCCTAATGTCATTAATAAAAAATATTGATATTGAAATTTTATGTTAACAGAACATTATCAAATCCTAAGATATTAAACTTAATTTTTAAAATAACCGTTATTGCTTCCATAAAAAAATAATAATTTGAGACTAATGTTATTAAAGTTAGAATACTAAAAAGATACTTTATAAAACTAAGAGACCAAACTAAACATTTATAAAGTTAGAAGATCAAAAGTGAATTTTTGCAAAAAAAAATTCTCCTTCTAATTAACTAGACATATATCTTTGTTTTCTGTTTTTGGCCAAAAGACTTATATCTATTTGGAAACTGGACTAATTAACTATTGGTGAAATATGGAAGTGAGGTTCTGAATGAATACCACAAGGAGACAAGGAATATAGTGGTGGGAATGGCAAAAGCAATGTCCAAGAGCCTAGGGTTTGAAGAGAATTATATTAAGAAAGCATTTAACTTGGAATCAGGATTTGACGTATCGGCCATGAACCTTTATCCACCAAATCACATTTCCAAAGGTCAAGTTGGTATAAGCGATCATACTGATCCAGGCTTCATCATAACCTTAGTTCAAGATGTGAATGGAGGTCTCCAAATACTTTCTCACAATGGAAAGTGGATTAATGTTTATATTCCCCATCATGCAATTCTCATCCAACTCGGTGACCATCTTGAGGTACTTTATATGCATTAACTAACTAATTCCCTTAAATGGATTAATATATATTTTTTTAGTTATTTTATACAATCTCTTAATCTTAAAAATTGTATTTTCAGTCCCTTAATCTTAACACCGTTGATTACAATAAAGAAAAATAATGACTCTGTAAATTTAAAGCGCGCTGACAAACATGAAAATCCTTTAATATAATATTTTAAAATTAAAATTTACAACTATCATATTTTTATATATTTTATAAATTTTTAAATATAAAAATATTATATTAAAGGATTAAATTTAAGCATGTTTTGTCAGTAATTAAATCTAGAGCCATTATTTGAATTTGTTGAGTGATTAAATTTAAGCATGCTTTGTCAGTAATTAAATCTAGAGTCATTATTTGAATTTGTTGACTCAACATTTTCATTAGCGAAATTAATTATATTAAGTTTAGGGGACTAAAAATACACATTTTAAAATTAAGTGTCTAAACTAAAATTTAATATAAATTTAGAGGATCAAATATATATTTTAGCTTACTTTTTTACGTTGTTGACTCTTATTAATCAATTTAAATCTTAAATCGCGTACGTACAGATCTTGACCAATGGGAAGTACAAGAGTCACGTGCATAGAGTTATTGTCAGCAACAATAAGGTGCAAAGGTTCACGGTGGCGACGCTGCATGGGCCGTCGTTGGACAAATTTGTAACACCAGCACCGGAGTTCGTGGATGAAGATCACCCGCAGGCATATCTTGGGATGACCTATAAGCAATCCTTGGAAGCTAAGGGCCACGATGAGATTGATGTGCAATCATCACTTGATAAAATCAGGCTTCCAAATTGATGCTTAATATATATATATATATATATATATATATATATATATATTTGTCTGTTTTTTAAACAATGTCCTATATCACGTGTGAATAGTGATAAATAAATCAGTTGGCACTGGGCCACTGACCTTCATATGCATGCACATAGATTGTGCTTTTGAAAACATATGAAGGAGCAAATTGATTGTTCTGTCGTCGTGAATTGTGTGTCATAAGCCTATATTGAATTGTATGTCTCCTTTAATTTTCTTGCTAAAGTGGCATTGCCAGCTCAAATAATACTCAGAGAGAGAGAGAGAGAGATGTTATTAATGCTATGGTCTTCTGTTATAGCATTAATATATAAGATACAATAGAATCAAATCAAAATACTGCTTATCCAAGCATTTATTGACCTTCTAAAAGAGTGCATAAACATGTGTGACAAAAAAAATAATCAGCAACATATGACATTTCATAAAATTTAATCGCATTTATTGTCCCTCAATCGTAATACTATTATAGAATAGTTAATATTTGACGGTTATTTTTGCCCATCAAATATGGGTATCACACTTGACCTTTATGTTATACTTCATATTTTGATTATGACAAATGATTTTAAAGATGACAATTTAAAATTAGTTTTAACTTTAGCTTATTTTTCAATAAGCTTATCCATAAAAGTGTTTATATATCGATAAGCCATTTGATAAATAAGAAGAAAATTTTGTTATGACAAACTGTTTTACAAAAAGAACTTATTGAAGTATTGATGGACAAAGGTATTTATTGATAAAGATTATGCTAAAGACACTAAGAAAACTTAATTTGAGAAATATGTGAAATATGTTTTCCAAAAGCTATTTATCAAAGCATTGATCGATAAAGACATTTATCGATAAATACCTAACCTGGGGGAGGGACTTTGAGAGAATTGAAGGGAAGGGAGGAAAAGAAGAGAAAGGAAACATATCACTGGATGAACCAGTTAATGCATAATTAAAAATTAAAAATGCATGCAGAAGGAATGCTCTAGAATGAACTAAAAGGTGGTAAAACTAACCAACCTTAGCTCATCAGGAAGCAAGGATATGAATAAAAGAAAGTAGAAGAAAGAAACTAAAAATAACATTTTATTTAAAGTATAAAACTTATAGAAGGAGAGGAGAATACAAGAGGAGGGGAGGTTCTCTCTCTACTCAAAGTATCTCTCTTTAAGTGCAAGTGTTTGGTTCTAATTGAACCTACCTATGAAGTGAAATAAATCAAATCTAAATAGATAGGGAAAATTACTATTTAAACAGCTTTTTGACCTGGAAATAGGTATTGTTTGTACAATTTCAATCATGACACTATTTGTGTACTATTGATAACACTACAGTTCCTACTGACACTACAATGACTTACCATTTGAAGAGTACTTTTCAATTTGTTTACCAAAAACTCAGGACATATTACTTGATCAAACTAAGTTTTTGGATAGTTTAGTCTCCATCTAAGTCAATAACAAATTCTTCTTCTTCATCATCTTTATCTGACGGTGGAGTAAAACTTGTTTGACTTGTAGAAGAGGGCTACTCCTATTATTGAAGGAGTCAGAGCATGGAACTCAGTTGGTTGATAAGGCTAACCTTATTATTTGTTGAGGTGAGGACAGTCTGTACCCTTGACATCTGATTTAGGAATTTGCTTTGTTCCATCATACAGAGATGTTGGGGAGTCTGTTTAAACTATCAGGCGACTGCTATTGTGTTTATTCGAGAAAGATAGATAGGAGTGTTTGTAGTATGGGTAAGAATCTTCATCATTTTGTGTTTAAAAACCTATAACTATAGGAAAAAAATCTAAGATATACATAAGTTTGAAAAATAGTAAAGTTTAATAGGAAAAGAGTTTTCTCCGATGTTAAACTTCTGTTTAAAAAGCTCAAAAGCTTAAACTACTATTGGAGCAAACATTTCATGTATTGGTCCAAAACTTTTTTACTAGTGTCCAAACCATTGAGGGAAGTTGTAACTTCATTTTAATTTTAAAATAAATGAACTAAGTTTGTTTAAAGAGTTTATTTTGATCCTAAAATACATAGTACCATGTGTCAACATAATCCCAATAATTATATCTCATATGTTTTGTCAGCATTTCTCTTGATTACTGCCAACTTAGAGTTAATCAATATTAATTCACAATACTCTCTTGATTTCTTTAATTGTTTAGGCCTAAAATGAAATTCTTTTGGGAAAACATTTAAAACCACCTATTTTGGATTTTTATTATAGAATTTTGGTTCTATCTGGACAATATTCATAGCCTTATTTGTTTTGGGAAAGGCATGAGTGTCCATTTTTGTTGAGACAAAAGCAAAAACTTTCTAGCTTTGAGATGAATTGATTTGCAAAACTTTTGGTTGTTGGTTAAGCAAATCATATTAGTTTTTTTTTAAAAAAACCTTATGTGGAATTGGAGGAAGGGCCAATTTCTAGGTGAAGATGTTTTCTTGGAGTATCTTCTAGGCATGACTCTGAGCATATGATGCTAGAGTCTTTTTAAAAGATACTCTTGTTTGGATTGGCTGGGTTGATAACCCATATGGAGTAGATGACTCTGATTTTATTTGAGGTTTCTAAACTAAAGGTCCAAATGGAGTTGAAGACTCTTTGAGATTTTTGGGTCCCTGCTTGGGTCCCGTATTGTTTCATCACCGCTTGGATGATTTCCTTAAGTTCATAACTTGAGACTATTTGGCTTTAGTCATCTTGAAGAATACCCTTTTGTTTGTCTTGTTGTTCACTCAAATCTTTTTTCTCAGCATGTTTCTCTCAAATCTTGAAAAATACCCATATTCTTTTTCCTCAGCATGTTTCTCTCAATTCTACCTACCCTATAAAAACTTGTGGGTAAGAAAGTATGGGAGAGAGTTTGAAGTGCCTTTGATAAAATCAATTTTAGGGTATGTTTGGATAAGAGTTTGAGAAAAGGGTTTATAAAAATAAAGGTTGTTAGATAGCTTTTAGAAAAGGACTTTTGGAGAAGAGCTTCTGGAAAAAAAATAGTTTTCAATAAATGAGTGTTGTTTAATTACTATCAAAAGGATTTTTGTAATTGAAAAATTACTAAAAAATATATGAATTACTAAAAAATATATTATTTTATTAAAAATATGAGAGAGGTTAAAGGAGAAAGGGTAGAAAATAAAGAGGAGAAACGAGAAATAATATAATAAAAAATAAGAGTAAAATAGTAATTAGGTACTTCATAAACTATTTTATTGATATAGAAGCTAGTCTTATTAGCTTATTCAAAATCTTAATTTTAAATTATAGTTCGGTCTAAAAAAAATTTTAGACAAATATAGTTATTTATTTTATTTTTTTAAAATTAAAATTTAGGTGGAAAACTTTTCAAAACTATGGCTATTGGGGTTAACAAATAGGCAATGAACAGTGAAGGGCCAAAGAAGGAAAAAAAAAAGAAAGAAGAAAAATAGACAACAATTTACATAGGTCACGCTTGAAGAAGGACGAAGCGAAGACGCTAGATTAACCTCTAGCCACCAGCTTTGCCCCCATCACAGTCATAGTGTTCCCTTCTCTCTATCCATACCATTGCACACTCTCCTAAGGTTGCCATTGTCTGCCATCTTCTTCAGTCTCCTTCATTCTATTTGACAGTGTCTCTGCTTCCAGCTCCAGTTGCCCCCAAAGGAAAGTGAAGAACATAGGTTTAAATCTGATGTACGTCGAATTTTTTTTTTAAGAAAAAAGCATGAAACGACTGTTTTAACCTTTAAGAAATTAACCCATTCTATTCAGATTAGCTGGATTAGCCTTAAATTTGATAAATAGTTTTTATACTATTTCCTCTATGTTAATAAGATAAATGACTTTTACATTATAAAAATAAATCTAAATTTTTAAAAATTTTATAAAATAGACAATAAAAAATTGTAGGAATTTGAAAATAATAAAATAGATATATGAATATTTAAAAAGATAGGTTAGATAGGAAGGTCAATTTATCCTTTATAAATTTAGGTGAAAAGACCAAATTATCCTTAGAGTTGTAAATGTTTTAAAGATGATTGTGAAAACTATCACAATAGGTCTTCTCAAGATGGATGAGATGAATATGCATGAAGAAAAGTTAAGAGTTATTTAGCATGATTTATATGGAATTAATTGCATGTATGTTATGAGATGTATGTGTGTATAATTAGTTTTGAAATAGTTTTGAGCTATAATTAAAAATAGTTAATATTTTAATAAACATAAAATAAATTACGAGTAATTATTTAATATGTTAAGCTTCATTTTAACACCAAGAATGTATTGTTTTGATGTTTGTACAAAGAGAATGAAATTTTTAAAGTTAGGGACCAAAAACTATTTTCAGACGTTTTAACTAGATGAATAGTAATATTTGATGCCAAGTATGCATTGATTGGCTAAGCATTTGTTTGGGAAGTATTTTCTCCTTAAATTTCATTATGTTGAATTCATGTAATCTTTTGAACCACTTAATTATGATTTTTCTAGGATTAGTTATAATTTTTCAAAGTTCATTGCTCAATCTAAAAATACCACAGGAACAGTACTTGTAAGTTGGAAATTTTTAGATTTTGAAATTGAACTTCAATTATCATAAAAGTGGTTTTAAATCCTACATAATGGTCCCTAAGACGTATGAAAGTTAGGTGTAACATAAAAAAGGGATAAAGTGGTCCCTAGGTGGCCAAAATTTGGCTATAAATATACTCATAATCCATACTTAATAATGTTTTGATGATATCAAAAGTAAGTCAAAATGTTTTCATAAAAGATCATTTAGTTTTTTATTAAAAGTAAAAATTTAATCAATCAAGTTATATCAAGTTAATCGATTAGTCAATAGATTAATGATACTTAATTGATTAATGAGTAATAGTTAATCGATTGAAGGTTCGACAATATCTTTTTAATCTCTATTCTCTTTACTCAATTATATTATGGCTGTCTTTAAGATTTTAAATTTTTGTTAAAAATTTTAAAACACCCAATTCACCCCCTTTTGGGTGTTTCTGCTGAGATTAAGAAATACGATCTCCATTCTCTTCAATTTCGTGCTCCCAAGAACTATAGGGAAACTATACCAATTGGGGTCAAGGCACAAATTAATTCAAAGGATAAGGAAATTAACCATAAATAGATAAAGTTGGGGTTAATTGATTAATGGCGTTCAATGTCCTTATATGTTAGTTGAATTGGATCATGATAAATGGACAAATATGTTATGTTTAGCCTTTGATTTGTGGACTTAAGAAGGCAGTCACTTAGCAAGGAAAAGATACAAGGATGAAAGTAAAAGAAAGTAAAATTACAAGGTAGTAAACTAACCAAGAATTGTGTGACTTTGCTAAATTGTGGGCATATATGTACTTGAATGATGCTTTATTTCTATGATTATTTTGTCCAATTATAATTCATATAATACATGAAGCATGCTCGTTACATTATGTTAACACAATCACAGCAACCATATACATTAAACATTAATGCATGCACTATTTAGTTTTGTCTACTTCTGAGATTTCCCCTGAAATCTCACCTCTATCTAATTCCCAAATAGCAGGACCTTCAAGTGTCATATCCTAAATTTTTTTCTATCCGTATAGTACTGATAGCGGAAAGATGTTTGGAAAGGATTGTAATAAAGATCAGTAGAAAAGATAAATGTCAGATGAGTCTTAAAGAAAGAGAATGACTAAAACGAAAATTAGAAAAGTTTGAAGACAAAAAGTGAATGTAGAAACAAAAGTTAGGCCTTTAAGTGTAATTTTCAAAAGTTAAGGGACTTAAATACAAATAGCTAAAAGTTCAGGGGCAAAAGTACAATTATTCAAAAGTTCAAGGACATAAATGTAAATATGAGAAAGTTGAGCCAAAATAGGCCAAAAATGCCTGAAATCATATTAGACTCAAATTTTACCAGTAGATAGACAAAATTATTCCGGTCAGTTTAACACAACGCAGAATTTTGATTTGAGGTCCCGATTAATTAATATAAATTTCTGAAGTTAGAAGAATTATTATAGTATTTTTTAGAAATCATAATCAGATGGAACTTTACTGGAAATTCCCATATTTAATGTAAAAATTTATAAAATTGATAGAGTCAGAAAAGGAATCCTATAGAATCCTTACAGGATTTTACGGTAAAATAAAATACCCAATAAATAGGATCGGGAGAGTTGTCATGTGAATTGGGCCATAAAGGTAATAATGGCAATAGGCCCATATTAAGGCCCAAATGTCACCATCATGAGCCCAATAAAGTAGTGAGACAATTATGCGGGCCAGAGTCCAGGCAGTCTAGGAAAAATACAAAAGTATGAAAATGCCCCTAGATGCCCATAATATACCAGTGAAAGATAGAGATCATTATGGTCATTATGGACAGACAAAACACGTGGGATATAGTATAAATATGATTAATTAGAGCCAGTATATGCCCTAAGGCAGTATAAAGAGGGGTAAAATGACAATTATGCCCTTAGGGCTAGTACAGTGCAAGAAAGGACGCCAAGGGTATTTTGGTCATTTTCTAAGGGATGGATGGCATATACATATTTAGTATATCATTTTCAATGGTATGAGAAGCCTAGACATTGATTTCCAGGACAGAATATATTACCTGGTATATTATAAGAAATTAGGAACAGAAAATAGTCCAGTTGCTGTGAAACTGTTCTGATCGGTACTGGATTGGACTAGAATTTTTTCAGAAGATTTACCCTATAAGAATTTCACCACCTAACCCCCATGAGGTGTCCCTTGAGATATCCCACATGATGTCATAATTATTATTTTTGGAAAAAGTTAAATCCGAGATTAAATGTGGGCATTTAGATCAAATAGTAACCAAATCAATCATGGCTATTGATTTTCCATGGATTTTGGCTATAAATACCCCCTAATTTCTGCATCCAAAACGTGTCCTTGTGTTACCTTGTGGAAACTCTTGCAAAATGAAATCTCAAGCCAAGACAAAGAAGATTCAAGGTACCAAAGTTCAAGCAAGCTAGAGATTAAAGGTATGCAATCTCTCATAGCTTATTTTCCTTTGATTTGGGAGCTTGAACTTAGGGTTTTCATAGAGGAAAATTTGAGTTTTCTCTAAGGGGTGGTGCTTACCAAAAGCATTAGATGAAAGGGAAAAGAAGAAAATAGAGTTAGAGACATATGATTGAAGCTTAAACAAACTAGTTAAGAGATTGGTTGTTGAATCAAGTTGATATTCTTGACTTTGCCATGGTGTACCCTATTCGGTATGCACTTTTCATGAGGGAAGGAAATGGAATTTCAATGATTTAATGCTTCCATTGAATTTATATGATGATTTTGTGTAGGATTGGAAAGGTTTTGAACCTTGGAAACATTAAAATCTCAAGGTTGTAGTTTGTGAAATCCTTCACATTTACTATTCACTCACATGAAAAGTGATTAGAATTTCATGATTTTGATGGTTCTAATGGTTTTAAAAATGAAAATTTGTGTGGGGTAAAATGGAGAAATAAGTATGGGAAGCATTAGAATCAAAATGAGAATTTTTGAAAGAATTGTGTGCATGTGATCGGTTCTGTATAGAAGGCCATGAAGGTGTTGGAATTTCATGATTCTAAGATCATAAATAGATTCAAAAGATGAAATTGTGTAAGATAAAGTCAAGACATCAATTGGTTCAAGAGCCAAGTGGATTAGTGAAGATTGGAGAAAGTTATGATAATAAAGAGTATAACAAGGTTAGTCTTGAATTGGTTGGAGTTCATGAGTCCTAATGAATTATGTGATGAATATGAATGTGTTTAGGACCTCGAAACTGTAAGGAATTGGAAGCCACACAGTGAAAATTAACTTAAAAAATTTTCTATTCCTTGCCAGGATCTACCGTATGTGTTTAAGTCAAGTAGGAAGAAGCATTACCCTCAGTGTTCCCCAGCGACTTCCACAGCTTCTGGTCACGACGTTCATAGCTTCTCTCTGTGGCTCATGCTCCCTTTTTGATCACAAGAAGTCGACGACTCAGGTCGGCTTCCTCTACTGGTATCCACACGAATAGCGTTCCAACCATGAAGGACGTGCTAACGTCTCCTGTCCCTCCAAGGCTTTCTCAAGAATTCGTCCTCTCCTTCTCTATTTTGGCAGTTTCTTATCTGCAAACCTTTTGCAAATTCCCCTTTGGCCTTTATGTGTTCTATATGTTTTTAAAATGTAGCTCTTAAAATCAGATATATAGGATGCTATGCGTTTTTCTCTACCGAATTGGATTTTGGAGTTAATCTTATATTAATTCTAAAATTAATACAATATCATATATTGTATAATTTGATAAGAAATTAATTAAATAAATAATATTTATATTAAATTCGTCCCACAGATTTAATTCACCAATTTATTTAACTTAAAATAAAGATAAGACTGAACTATATTTGATTTATTCTTATAAATCAAATTTGAGATATCATATCAATTTAAAATTCAAATTCAAACATGATAGAGATTTAATTTATCCTTATAAATTAAATCTTATAAATATCTCTTATATGAGATATCCTATCAATTTGAATTTCAAATTTAAACGTGATAGAGATTTAATTTACCCTTATAAATTAAATCTCACATATCTCTTATATATAATGTATATATACGAATTTATACGTATACGAATATAAATATAAATAAATATATACATCCACCCTAGATCATTCATTGAATCTGGACATGTCTTAGATTCAATGAATCTGGACATCATAGCTCGTGTTGGGCTATTTTGTGTGCGACCCTGTAGGCCCATATGAAGTTAGCAGTGGACCATTTGCTATACTGGCCCACAAGTCGCAAGTAATCTCTAGCAAGACATAACGACTACCCAAATCATATGAGGATCGTTAAACGATGTAACCTTTTATACAACCATATCATGTCCTTTCTGTCACGCGATATTTTGGTCATAGATGAGGCATGGATAATGTCATCCTCCTATTCCTGACCGTTACTTTCTTGATCCCTGAGTAGTCTGACTATAGAAATGGAACTACCTTTCCATTGTAGTATGGCCATACATTTCTTAGACTCACTCATCGAGGGGCCCAGTAATATCTCTCTACAAATGTGAGGGGCAAATTCCATTTTGACTATTTATATTCCTCCGCATGAAAAACCACTAAGGCCAAACATAATCTTTATGATCACTCAGTCAAAAGTGACTTTTGACTAGGTCAAAGCTGAGCATTTGTCATGTAGGAATCCATGATGATCTCAGGTCAAAGGGCATAGTGACATGGTTTGTATTAAGAGAAGCTTATGACGTAACCCATGCAGCTCTCTCATAGCGGGTCAGTCCAACACCATGTACTCTTACATGTGCCTATGACTTTGATTTATATCTCTATACATCTTCAAAGTCATACTGGTCTTATTTTATCTATGCTCCCATATAGATGACCGACCAGGGACATTTAGGATAAGATCATGAATTATCCAAGGATGGTCATCATAGTAAACATGCAAATAATATGATAACACAATTAATAAATTCATAAATCAATAATGTTCATAAGACAATGATTGCCCCCTAGGGCACAATTTCCAACAGAAACATCCAAGAAGATGTTGGGAAGTGATTGACATAAAGACTTTATGGTTGGAAAGCTAGAGAACAAGTGCAAAAGATTAAGAGGAAAGCTTAAGTGCAAGGTAGTGAATTTATCTCTTTATGTGCTTGATGTGGTATGCTTATGTGTTGACATGTATATGCTATTTGAATGATGTTGTGACATGATCAATGTTGTTGAATGTATTGTGAATAACATGTTTCCATGGCCATGCACTTTTATGTAAAAGCATATAGCATGATGGCATGTCACAATCAAAGAAAGTTTGATGAAATTACATATCATGCATTAGCATCCATCTTGCATATTTAAGTGGTAATGTTTGCTACTGAGATTTCCTAGAATCTCACTCTCCCATAACCAACCAATTTAGGTGAAGCATGAGGGAAAATGTATGCATGGAGAAGAGCTAAAGAATGGAAGAAATGAATGGAAGTAATTAAGATCCTAGTGTATACTATGGATTATCTATGTATGTAAATGCCCTATAAGGTGCCCATCTATGTGATGAAACTATTTGTAATACTTATGGCATATGTACATGATGTATATGAATATTGAGAAGCTTATTTGATAGCTTATGCATGCTGGAACAATTATTGAAAGTAAAAGAATGGAAACTGAAATGGTAAAAACGTAGGTCCTGAAACAATTTTGTTGTGGCTTCAATTTGACCTAGAAAATGAAGGAACTATTTCATGAAATTTTACCAGCGTGTAGCACACATCCATATCTTTAATTCCATAGGTATAATATTTCATTTGGATGTGTATATCAAGAGAAATGAATTTCCAAGGTAAGGGACCAGAATCTGTTTCTAAAGTTTTTGACCAAATGAATAGTAAACTTCAACGAATAAACTGTATTAATTGGCTAATCATTTGGTCTGGAAATTATTTTTTCCTTAAAGTTCAAGATGTTAGCTTCATGTAGCCTTTTGAACCACTTCATTTAGAATTTTCTGGAATTACTTATGATTTTTTGAAGTTTGTTGCATAATCTGGAATACCATATGAATAGTAACCCAAGAAAGAGTAAAATTTCAGATTTGATTAATGGACTTCCAAAGTCTTGTAAGTGGTTCTAAATGCTACTGAATGGTCCCTAAGACGTATAAAAGTAAGGATGTTACATCAAATATAAGGGAAGAGGAATAAATGATGATGATATCAATTATTGATATGAGCATGTAATGAGCAATTTTAGAAATGTATTCAATATGTATAGTTGCTGGAATTTCTGTCTATGAACAGTAACTCATGATGAGGCAATGACTTTTGAAATATAATTAAAAATAGTAAATGATATAATAAATGTATGAAATTTTTCTGGTATTTATTTAAAATGTCAATATTCATTTTGATATCAAGAACGCCTTATTTTGATTTCTATAGAAGGATAACAAATTTTTCAAAGTTAGGGACCACAATTTGTTTTCAGAATTATTCATCAAATAAATAGTACTTTTAACATCAAAATTATACTAATTGGCTGAGCATTTGGTTTGAAAAATATTTTTTCCTTAAACTACATTATGTTAGCTTTGTGTACCTTTTTGAACTACTTCATTTTGATTTTTCTTGAATAAGTTATGATTTTTTTAAGTTTGTTGTTTGATTTAAAAATACCAAATGAACAATAACAGTAAAGATGAAATTTGTAAGTTTTGCAAATGAACTTCAAATATCATATACGTGATTATAAATTCTACCGATTGGTCTCTAAGGCATTCAAAAGCAAGGTGTTACATTTTTGGTATTAGAGCAAAGTTACTGGCATTATTAGATACGACATTTCCCATAACCTAACCCTAGATGGTTGGTTCACTACTTGGAGTAAGATTCTAATAAGGAACAATAAAAAGAGAATGTTTAAGAGAAAATATGTTCAAGTCATGATGAGCAGGTGCTTAGGTCATGATAAATAAACATAAATAACTTCAATCGCAATGAGTCATAACTCTATCACAGCAATGTTCACAGAGATTTTTTGTCACAATGAGGCAGTATTTTAGACAGGGCACAAGGGTGATAGTGATACTCAGATAAGCATAACACTTGTACCCTGAACCTTTCAACTTCATGAGATGGTCTTTAAGGATACGACTACAGTAGACTGGTCTTAGTAAACAATACCTTTAAGGTATCGTATTCTTTAACATGATATGGTTGAACTAAGAGAGATAACATATAGGGAGTAGTTCCCTCTACTGACAGAGATAGGAGTCAATCAATCCAAGGTCAAGAAAGCTAAGCTATAAAAGTTAGCTCAAGGTATCACTAGGGGAACAAAATAGAATCGTTCCATACACCTGAATTCCTTAGAAGCAGAAACTAGATGCTATAGTAACAATGAGAATGAAGGCACCAACATTGCTAAAGATCATCAGCTAGAGGATTAGCTCAAGGTGCAGGCAAGTTAAATGGTACGATGTACTGGGATACAAAAGACTAGCTTAAGAAGGTACTCAAAAGTATATCCTTTGTGTGATAAACAAGAGTGGATCTATATTATGAAGACTTCTCTATGTTAGTTCTTTCTGAACATAAGGTCTAGAAGTTTGAGATCGAGGCTTGCTTAGAGACATGATGGTTAATAGGCAAAGAGTTGATGTTCCTGAAATAAAGGAATACCATAAGGAAGGGACTAGTAGACCCAATGTAGAGCACTCTAGAGAGTAGGAGCAACAACATTAGATGATAGATGAGATCCAGGAAACTCAGGTTTGCTAGGAATAAGAAAGAAATATTACTATTACGACAACCGTAGTAGTAACTATTGCTGATTTATGACGATTAAAGAAAGGAGTTGTTGAGAAGTCACTGTTCGAGGGACTGGTAGATAGTCAGGATCTATTGAGAAATATGATAGTAACTAGTTTTGGGATGTGAAATTCTATACATATAATCTTGCATTCAAAAGCACATTAGATGTCCACACGGTAAAGAATTGGATAAATAGCTTGCAAGAGATCTCCAAAGAGTTGAAATTTCCTACAAAGTGAAAGGCACAGCTAGGCATTTTCTAATCAAAGAAAGATGTTAAGAGATAGTGAAGAGCATAGAAGATACCCTAGAGGCAAAGAGTAACCTGCTCACTTGGGAAGCTTTTCTTGAGTAGTTTTACAAAAAGCATTCTCTTCAGTTAAGGAGAGATGGGTATGAGGCTAAGTCTTAACGTCATATTCTAATTTTTAGGCCTAGAAGCTTAGTATGTAACCTCAAATAGGTAGGCTACTAGACCCCTTTGGGCATAAGTCCCAGAAATATATAGATAATGTTTATGGACTAAATTGTAAATAATAAAAGTTCATAGACTAAATTGTAAATAGTGAAAGTTCTTAAGGGAAAATATATAAATAAGTTAGAGACTTCAGAAGAGCCTGCTAGACATAGAAAGAGAAAAAAGGTTAGTAAGAGGCCTAAGATTGAGATAAAGACTACAAATGAATGATTTACGATGTTAAAGCTTAAGCAAGGGTAAAATCATAATTTTAGAAAATACCTAAGGGCTTTATGGTTATTTTGAAAAAGAGAGGGACAAAGTGAAAACTCTAAAAGGTTCATGGAACAAAATAAAAGAAGACATAAGTTATGGGCCATTAAGTATAATTATGAAAAGTTGAGGGCTGTAAAATGTAATTTTTAAAAGTTTAACGGCAAAATGGTAATTATGAAAGTTGACCCAGAAAAGTCTAAAATTATCAGGAAATGGTTTAGTATCAAATTTTATAAGTAAATAGAGAAAATTATTCTAATAAGTTTAACTCAACACGAAGTTTTGATTTATAGATAAATTGATATGAATTTATGAATATTGGGAAATTAATATAGAATCTTCTGAACCTCTAAATTAGATAAAATTTGATAGTAAATTCTTACAATTAATATATAAATTTATAAAACTGATAGAAGTTAAAAAGGAGTCCTGTAAAATTAATTATAGAATTTACAGTAAAAAAGGACACTATTAATGGGTTTAAAAGAAACATATGTAATTTTTTTCAGGACTTTTGGGTCTCACAAATTATGATACTTTGTGAGAAATTTATTTTATATTATAATTAATTTTTAAAAATTC
Organism: Leucaena leucocephala; assembly: GCA_037074615.1. NCBI lineage: Eukaryota > Viridiplantae > Streptophyta > Magnoliopsida > Fabales > Fabaceae > Leucaena > Leucaena leucocephala. The sequence goes on from CM073550.1 coordinate 9,726,060, forward strand.
CATAACTAATAAAAGAGGTGTTTAGAATTTATCTTAAAAATTAGGACAATTTAAGGAAGGCCAATAGCAATTGGAGCTAAGGAATGCCAATAATGGCATCATGCAGCAGCCCAAAAAGTCCCAAAAGTTGTTTAATTTATGAATTTTTGAATTAAAAAAGAAATTTAAGAAGCTTCAAGAGGAAGATTAGAGTTTGCATATGGTGGGCCCCACATAAGCAGCACACATGACATCCAAGGCAAGGAGAGGGAAGGATTTTTGGCATATGATCTTATCTCAAATTTGGCTTGGTGGGCAAGCCAAGATTAAGAGCAAATATGGAACATTGGATTAAACAGTGTTTAAGAGAAGCTTGGCCTTTCATTTTCATGAAAATTTTCTATAAATACCTTCGCATTTTATGGGCAAAATTGTGGCTCCTAAACCCTTGGGAAGCTATGGCCAAATGGAAAATCAAGCAAAGACAAAGAGGAATCCAAGGACCAAAGTTCAAGCTAGCTAGAGATTAAGGTAAGTAATCTATCCTAGCATAATTTTCCTTTAGTTTGGAGGCTTGGACTTTGAGTTTTTATGGAAGAAAGATGAGTTTTCTCTAGGGTATATATGCTATCCAAAACCCTAGATCAAAGGAGAAAGAAGAAATTAAAGTTAGAAATATGTGATTAATGCTTAGATAAACTAGTTTAGATGATTGATTATTGAATCAAGTTGATATTCTTGAATTTGCTTTGGAATCAACCTTTCGATTTGCACAGTTTATGATAGAATAATGATTTTGTGTATGATTGGATAGGTTTGGAATCATGGAACCATTAGAATTGAAAGTTATAATTTTTATATGTCTTCTCCATTAATGTTCACACACATGAACGGTGATTGTAATTTCATGATTTTGATGCTTCCAATTGTTTTAAAATGAAAAGTTGTGTGAGGTAAAGTAGAGAAATAAGTATGGGAACATTGGAATCAAAAAGAGAATTTTTGATAGAAAAAAGGGAGTTATTCAATTATATCCAGAATATAGTGGTAGTTGCAGGAATTTAGGAATTCTGAGTTCATAAATGAATTTAGAGGGTCAAATTATTAAGATATTAATTGATTCAAAGGCCAAGTCAATTAGTAAAGATTAAGGAAAGTTATTTTAGCTAAGCAAGCTCAATGTTCAAGGAAAGTTAGATTGTAATGAATGAATAATGATGTGATGTTAGGAATTGAATTGTATGCTAAAAAGTAAGAAGTAAGAGGAAAAGATAAAGTACAGGAAAGTCAAGCATGTGAGGTAGTAAACAATCCTAAACTTAAATATATTATATGTTATGCTTGGTTGTGCTTTGGTTGTGTTGAATTGTATTGCATATGTGTATATGATTGAATTTTTGTTTCTATGGTTACTTTCACCAATTGTATTTCATATGTTACATGGAAGCATGCACATTATATAGTGTTAACACTTTCATAAGAAATCACAAGTATTTACATTGATGCATACATTGTTTATTGAGATTTCCCCAGAAATCTAACCTCCATGTAATCCCAATCCCAATAGGTTCATGAATTATGAAAGAAGATGATGAAGCATGAAGAGAAGTTAAGGATTTGGATAGTATAAATGTTATATGTATAATTGTTATATGACCAATGTAAGTGGTTCTAAATGGACTAAATGGTCTCTAAGACGTACGAAAGTAAGGATGATATATTTTGGTATCAGAGCAAAGTTTATGGCATCATATAGGATCATTCATAGACTTTAAACCTAAGAAGTTAACATTATGTTAATGTTAGGGTACTTAGTGAGAAAGTTAGCATTACTTGAGTCTGCATTTTAAGTGAACCAAGAAGATCCCTTCCCTAGATGACTGATTCACTACTTAAAGTAGGATTCAGATAAATAATCTTAGGAAGAGAATGTTTAGAGAAATATATGTTCAGCTAGCGATATGGAGAAGACCTTTAATCGTAATGGAAGAACACAAAGCTATATGGTTGTGATAAATAGATTGAAATGGTTGCAATAGAAGTTCATAGAGAATGTAAGTTGTGACTAACTAATACTTAGGTCGCGACTGGGATACATAAAGACCTTATATTATGGAAATGATGAGAACGAAGGTGCCAACCTCGCTAAAGTTTATCAGCTAGAAGATTGGTATAAGGTATGACCAAGCCAGACAGTACGAGGTACTGAGATATAGAAGATATTTTTGAGAAAATATTCAGAAGCAGATCCTCCGTATAACCATCAAGAGTAGATATACATTATAAAAGGCTTTGTTCAGCTAGTCTTTAGTGAATAGAATAATAAGAAGTTAGATTAATACTTGCCTAGAAATAAGGACTTGCCTAGGAATAAGCCTAGCATTGACTTAAGATTAGAGACGTGATGGTTAATAAATGGAGCTAATGTTCCTGAAATAAAGAAACCCCATCATGAAGAAATAGTAACATAGCAAACCTAAGGTAGAACACCCTGGAGAGCGAACGTAATAGTACTAGATGATGAATGAGATCCATGTGACTCAAGTTCACCAGAATCAAGAAAAAGACCAAAAAGGAACCACAGTTGGTCAATAATTGACTGAGACTGAGACTGATAGATAGAAGAAGTTAAGTGATAGTAAAGAGATACAAAAGTTACTATATAGAGATAGAGATTGATCTGCTTACATGAGAAGTTTTCTAGAGTAGTTTTATGAGAAGCATTCTTCTTAGTTAGATAGCGATGAGCGTGAGGCTAAGTTTAAAGCAGGGAAGAAGAACCCTTTGATGAATACCTAATCGATTTCATCCATATGAACAGTGAGAGTTGAATGTTTGAGAAGTTAGTTCACGGATTGAAATCCATATTAAAAAGAAAGAATTTTTCTCATGTAGTTACAAAAGTTTAACCGAGCAATAGATATATGCAAGATTAGAAAAAGAAGGTTATGACGTTTAGAGATAGAAAGGTAGCCACAGTTTAAAAGATAAAGAGACTTCCCTATTTAAGGAAAAATAATGATTGAGAGTCAGATAAAATAATAAAGGGTTGAGTCTATACCCTAGTAGGGGTAACATGGCAGCTTAAGTTAGATGAGTAGTTATCTCAGGTTCCTGTAGGATCTAGCAAATAATGTGATAGAGGAAAGAATGCTTTAAAGTTTACCTAGTTTATTGTTTAATTGCAGTATGCCTATAAGGAATGGTTGAGCAACTTATGTGATGATATGGCTTATGTTGCTATAAGTTATGCTAAATAGTTATATCTCCTTGCTATTACAATATGATGACAGGCATGTTAGAGTATGCCTAAATGATTGTATCTCCTTACATATTTTGCAAGTCAGAGTATGCTATAATAAATGATACTCTCCTTTCACATTACTTGTAGGGTAAAGTGTATATGGTGAGAAAGTTATGTTGCTCTCATACCATATGACATGTGATTAGATAATTTAACTTGGTAATCATAAAGTAATAGAAAAAGTGGTAAACAAGATAGTTTGCTAGTTAATCCATAAAGATTAAATTGAGAGTATAAGACAAGACAATGATAGTTAGTTCGATAGAGAACGAGATTAGAGATAAATGTTAATGGCAAACCTATAGACAGATGATCACAAGGTACCATGAACACGAAATTATATGAGATGCAGTTATGAAAAATAATACAGCTCTGAGAGGGAGCAGCGTTCATGTGATGAAAGTTAACACACTTGCAATGGAGTCATATTGCTCTTGCGATAGAGTTAGATTGCTCTTGAGATAGAGCCAGTTTATGAGAATAGATAATACAACTCATGTTAGAGCCATGTCCACCAGATGAGATATACAGACTATAATAGTTATATGCATTGTAGAGCCTATGAAGCTCTCTACAATACAATATATATATCAAATTTATGATAGATGAGAATGATATGAGAAATTCCTAAGTGATAGAGGAAATGAGTAAAGTCTACATAGATAATATTAGTTTCCGTGATCAGTCTTGGAAATTATTAGTTGAGTTACCAATTAAGTAGAAGTGGCTAATCTTGTAACTTAGTCCATTAGTTTTAGGTCTTCCAAAGATGATAACACAGTACAATGGAATCACAGTAGATTATGGGAAAATATAGTTAGATCCTAGTATGGCTCATAAAGAATAAAATTCTAGGGTCATAGTTAGATCCTAAAGAAGCTTACGATAGATAGCAGTTAGATCCCTATAGATCGTAGTTAGATCCTAAGGGTCACAGTAGACCTAGCATAAGGAAAGGAAAGTAATGATCCATAAGTAAAATATTTCTTTGGAATGACGATTACCAAGGACAAGGTTAAGGCAGGGAAGCCTCACAAGTTAGTTAACTCATAACAGAGAAAATAACCACAATGTTAATTTTGGATAGCCTTATTACTATTGACTAAACTCATAATCTTCTTACACCAAGAAAGAATTAAAGTTAATAGAGTTAAAGTTTACAGTCCTAAGTACCAGGTATTTATAAGTTTGTAGGTAGTATGCCTGAGGAAAGAAGAATAAAATCTCATAAGATATGAGAAAAGGGTTAAGTAAGAATATAGGATCCCTAAGATGAGGCTAATGAGAATGAGAATATGAGCTAGACTGTCACATCCTAATTTTTCCCTATATGTATAAGAATGATAAAGGAAAGAGTTTTAGAAAAGGACTGTGACCATAAATAGAAAGAAAGATAATGATTAGACAAAGGTTTAGGCCTAAAAGCCTAGTATGTAGCTTGAAATAGGTAAGCTTACATGCCTTGTTAAGCATAAGTCCTAAAGTATACAGATAATATTCAGGGACTAAACTGAAAATAATGAAAGTACAGGGACTAAATTATAAATAGTAAAAGTCCCTGGAAGCATAAGGGTCATTTTGAAGAAAGAGAGGGGTTGAACTAAAAAGTCTAAAAGTTCTATGGTAAAAAATGAAAGTAGACATAAGCATTGGGCCATTAAGTGTAATTATGAAAAGTTGAGGGCCTAAAGTGTAACTTTCAAAAGTTTAGGGGTAAAATTGTAATTATGAGAAAGTTAAGCAAAAAAAGGGCCAAAACTGCATAGAATCATTTTAGTCCTGAATTTTACCAGTAAATAGAGAAAATTATTTTTATTAGTTTAATGCAACACATAATTTTGATTTGAGGTCTCAATAAATTGATATGAATTTTTAAAGAAAAGGAAATTAGTATAGTATCCTTTGGACTTTAGAATCATATAAAATTTTATAGTAAACTCTTATAATTAATATGAGAATTTATAAAAATGACAAAACTCAAAAATAAGTTATATGGAATTTATAATAAAATTTACATGGAATAAAACACCTGATAAGTACTTTTTGGGGGAATTCCTTGGGAGTTAAGGATATGAAAGTAGGCACCACATAGAAGGCCTAAAATGACACCTTATATGCCAAATAATATTTTTACATAAGTATATGGGCCGATGCTAATAAAGACCCAAAAAAATATAAAATTACAAAAAGCTGACTAAGTATGCCACTATGTTGTGGCATTGAGCAAGAGATAATAAAGGGCATTTTGGTCATTTGAATAAGGTTAGACGATCAAAGAGAGCTCCTATAATAGTTGACCAAGTTCAGTGAATACCTGATGATGTGTGAAAAGACAATAATGTCCTAGAGATATTAAAGTAAATAAAGAAGAACCAAGGGGTATTTTGGTAATTTGCCAAGGGATTAATACTTAAGTTTAGACCCAGTCCAATAATATCAATGGTATGAAGAATTTGGATACTGGATTTAATATTAGAACATATCACAGAATCTCAAAAAAATTAGATTTATAGAATAGTATGGTTTTTAGAAAATTGGATTGAGCCAGTACTGGATTGGATTGGAATATTTCCAAATGCTTCTTGTGCTTGGAATTTTGTCACATGTCGCTAGAGGTGTCCCTTGATGATGTCACCTTTTGTCTTCTAGGCAAGCTTAATCCTAGAGCAAATATGAGCCATTAGATCAAATAGTACACAAAGTGATCTTGGCCTTTCATTTTTCATGTGATGTTTCTATAAATATCTCCCATTTTTTTACCCAAAGCTGTGGTTCTTAGAACTCTTGAGGAGGTGCTGCCCAAATGAAAACTCCAGCTAAGATGAGAAAGATTCAAGACACCAAAGTTCAAACTAGCTAGGGATTAAGGTAAGTAATCTATCCTAGCTTATTTTCCTTTAATTTGGGGGCTTGAATTTAGGGTTTTTATAGAAGAAAGTTAAGCTTTACCTAAAGTATATGTGCTGTCCAAAACCCTAGATGAAAGGATAAAGAAGAAATTAAAGTTAGAGCTATGTCATCAATGCTTAATCAAGCTAGTTAGTTGATTAGTTATTGAATCAAGTTGATATTCTTGAATTTGTCATGGAAGAAACCTTTCAATTTGCACTATTCATGATAAATAGAGATGTAAGTTAAATGATATAATGCTTCTATTAAATTTATATGATAATTTTGTTAGGATTGGATTTGAACCTTAGAATCATTGGAATTTAAAGTTGTAATTTTTGTAAGTCTTCTATGTTATTGTTCACACACATGAACAATGATTGAATTTTATGGATTTGATGCTTCCAATGGTTTTAAAATTAAAAGTTTTGTGGAATAAAGTAGAGAAACAAGTATTGGAAACATTGGAATCCAAATGAAAATTTTTGAAAGGAAAAGAGGAGTTATGCAATTCTGCCTGAACAATGCATAGTTACTAGAACTTGGGAATTCTGAGTTCATAAATGGATTCAGAAAGCCAAATTGTATAGGGTAAGGTTAACACATCAATTGGTTCAAAGGCTAAGTTAATTCGTAAAGATTAGAGAAAGTTGTGTTTGTTAAAGTAAGCTCAATGTTCAAGAAAGTTAGATTATAATGAATGGATGATAATGCTGTGTTAGGAATTGATTAGTGTGCTCAAAAGAGGGTAGCCACACATCAAGGATAAGTAAGAAGGAAGAGGCAAAGATAAAGTAAAGAAAATCCAAGTACATGAGGTAGTAAACTATACTAAACTTGTATATATTGGATGTGTATGCTTGGTTGTGCTATGGCTATATTGAACTGTGTTGCTTGTGTATATGATTGAAGCTATATTTTTGTTATTACTTTGGCCAATTGTATTTCATATGTTACATGGAAGCATGCACATTACACAATGTTAACACTTTCACAAACAAGGACAAGTATTTAAATTAATGCATGCATAGTTTAGTACTGTTTACTACTGAGATTTCCCCAAAAATCTTAACCCATCCATGTAATCCCAATCCCAATAGGTTCATGAATGATGAGAGAAGATGAAAAGGCATGAAGGGAAGTTAGGGATTAAAGAGTATAAGTGGTATATGAAGAATAGTTATATGTAATGATTTTATATGACCAATCTGAGTAGTGATGCTTATGATGTAATGAAAAATAGTAAATGATGGAATAAATATATAAAATTTTACAGACATTTAGTTAATATGACAAACTTCATTTTGACACCAAGAATACCTTATTTTAATGTCGATACAAGGAGATCAAATTTTCCAAATTCATGGAGCAAAATCTACTTTCAAAATTTTTGACTAAATGAATAGTAATCTTTGACGATTAAACTGTATTGATTGACTAAGCATTTGGTCAAAAACTTATTTTTCCCTTAAAGTTCAAGATGTTATATTCATGTATCTTTTTAGAACGGCTTCATTTTGAATTTTTATAATTAATTATGATTTTTTGAAATTTGTCGCCGAATCTGGATATACTATATGACAATAACTCGTTAGAGTGAAATTCTAGATTCCGCTAACGGACATCAAAGGTCATGTAAGTGGTTTTAAATTCTACCAAATGGTTCCTAAGATGTACAAAAGTAAGAACATTGCAGACAGACCCAAGAGAGACAATATGAGAAGGTTATAACATAGTAGAGTATTAAAGTTAGTGCCTGTTAGTGCTTCAGATTTTTATTAACAATTTTCAGTTAAGCATACTCAGGTAGAGTAACCTAAGGATAAGTGACCCTATAGGAAGTAATGATAAAGGGTGCAAATATCTTTGGCATGGATGCACAAAGTTGTGTAAGATGGTAAGAAAAGTTACATAGAGTTACAAAAGTCAAGAAAATTATGAAATATAAGGGACATTCTCCTCAAAGAAATTTACTCATCAAAGTATGAATTGAGTATTAATCTTGAAATTTTGAGGACAATATTTATTTTAAAGGGAATAGAAATGTCATATCATGGTTTTTAGGCATAGAAGCCCAGTATATAGCCTAAAATAGGTAGGCTACTATACTTCTTTGAGCAGAAGTCCCAAAAATATACGGATGATGTTTAGGAACTAAACTGCAAATAATAAAAGTTTTAGGACTAAATTCTAAATAGTGCAAGTTCCTTACAGCAAGTATATAAATAAGTTAGAGACATCATAAGAGCCTTCTAGTCATAGAAAGAGAAAAAGAGATTAATTAGAGGCTTAAGATTGAGATAAAGACTGCAAAGGAATGATTTACAATGTTAAAGCCCAAGTAAGGGTGAAATCGTAATTTTAGAAAAGTCCCAAGGGCTTAATGGTCATTTAGAAAAAGAGAGGGACTAAAGTGAAAAATCTAAAAGGTTCATGGTGCAAAATGAAAGTAGACACAAGTTGTGGGCCATTAAGTGTAATTATGAAAAGTTGAGGGCCTAAAGTATAATTTGTCATATCCTAATTTTTCCCTATCTGTATAAAACTGATAGAGGTAAGATGTTTGTAAAGGATTGTGATGATAAATAGAGAGAAAAAGTGATTATTAGACAAAGGTATAAAGAAAAGGGACTAAGTTGGAAAGTCTAAAAGTTCTATGGTGCAAAAATAAAAGTAGAAAAAAACTTTGGGCCAATAAGTGTAATTTAAAAAGTTGAGGACCTAAAGTATAATTTTCAAAAGTTTAAGGGCAAAATGGTAATTATTAAAATTTGAGATTAGTCCTAAAATTTTCTAATAAATACAGAAAATTATTCTGATCAATATGACGCAATACAGAATTTTGATTTGAGATCTTTAAAAATTGATATGAATTTTTGAAGAAAGAAAAATTAATACTGTATCCTTTGGACATCAAAATTAGATGAAATTTGGCAATAAATTCTTATAAGTAATATGAGAATTTATGAAACTGACAAAGCTCAAGAAGGAATTCTATAGAATTTATTATGAAATTTATAATGAATTAAAACACCAATAAATATATTTCGAGAAAATTTCTCAGGAGTTGAGCCCATGAAGGTATTTGATCATGTAGAGGGTCCAAAATAGTTCCTTATAGGTCCAATAATACTTTTAGACAAGTATGTTTGTTAGAGCTAATAAAGACCTAGAAATATGCAAAATTACGAGAATGCCACTGTGTTGTGTCATAAAGTCAGAGATAGACGAAGGGCATTTTGGCCATTTGACTAAGGTTAGATAGTCAAGGAGAGTTCCCATAATAGTTGACCAAGGTTAGAGAATACCCTAATGATGTGTGAAAAGACGATAATGCCCTTGAGGCATTAAAGTAAATAAAGAATAACCAAGGGGCATTTTGGCAATCTGTCGAGGGATCTATAATTAAGTTTAGACCTAGTATAAGAATATCAATTGTAAGAAGAATCTAGATACTAGATTTAATGTCAGAAAGCATATTATAGAATTTTAGAAAAATTAGATTCAGGAAACAATCTCATTTTTGTTAGATTGGACTGGAATTTTTCTAGATACTTCCTCCTTTTGTAATTTCTTCACATGAGCTATGAGGTGTCATTTGATGATGTCATGGATGATGTCATCTCATTAGCATATAGGGTAAATAGTGCACAAGGTGATCTTTGCCATATTTTCATTGGATTTCTCTATAAATACCCCCATATTTCTGATTCAAAATCATGAAGGAAGAACCCTTGGGGAGGCTATGGCAAAATGGAAACTCAAGCCAAGATAAAGAAGAATCCAAGGTCCAAAGTTCAAGCTACTAGAGTTTAAGGTAAGCAATCTATCATAGCTTAGTTTCCTCTAATTTGGGGGCTTGATCTTAGGTTTTCATGGAAGAAAGTTGAGTTTTCTCTAAGTTGTATGTGCTATCCAAAACCTTAGATGAAAGGAGAAAGAAGAAATTAAAGTTAGAGTTATGTGATTGAAGTTTAAACAAGTTAATTAGGTGATTGATTGTTGAATCAAGTTGATATTCTTGACTTTGCCATTGTTGAGACCTTTTGGTCTGCACTTTTCATGATAAAGAGAAATGGAATTTCAATGATATAAGGCTTCCATGGAATTTATATGATGATTTTGTGTAAGATTGGATAGGTTTTGAACCTTGGAAGCATTGGAATTACAAGTTGCAATTCTTGGAATTCTTCTCTATTACAGTTCACTCATATGAATTAGTGAATGGAATTTCATGATTTTGATGATTCCAATAGATTTAAAATGAAAAGTTGTGTGGGATAAAGTAAAGAAACAAGTATGGGAAGTATTGGAATCAAAATAAGAATTTTTAGAAGAATTATGCGTATTTTCAAATCTGTCTACAACAATGCATAGAAGCTAGAATTTCATGATTCTAAGATCATAAATGGATTTAAAAGATGAAATTGTGTATGGTAAAGTCAAGACATCAATTGATTCAAAGGCCAAGTCAATTAGTAAAGATCAAAGGAAGTTATGTTAGTTAAAGTGAGTTTAATGTTCAAGAGAAAGTTAGATTGTAATGGATGGATGATTATGTGATGTTAGTATTTGATTTTAGACTCCAAAGAGGCAGCCACACATCAATAAGAAGTAAGAAGAAAGAGGCAAAGCAAAGTTAAAGTGAAAGAAAGTCAAGTATACGAGGTAGTAAACTTATCCTAAACTTGTATGTATTGAATGTTATGCTTGGTTGTGCTATGGCTATGTTGAACTGTGTTGCTTGTGTATATGATTGAAGCTCTATTTCTATAATTACTTTGGCCAATTGTATTTCATATGTTACATGGAAGCAGGCACATTACACAATGTTAACACTTTCAAAAACAAGCACAAATATTTACATTAATGCATGCATTGTTTAGTACCATTTGCTACTAAGATTTTCCTAGAAATCTCACTCTATCCATGTAACCCCAATCCCATAAGGTTTATGAATGATGAAAAGGATGATGAAGCATGAAGAGAAGCTAGGGATTGGATAGTATAAATGTTATATGAAGAATCGTGATATGTAATGTTGATATATGACTAATATAAATAGTGATGGTCATGACGTAATAAAAAATAGTAAATGATGAAATAAATGTGTGAAATTTTATAGACATTTAGTTAACATGTCAAGCTTCATTTTGAATCTAAGAAAATCTTATTTCAATGTATGTACAAAGAGAAAGAAGTTTCCAAAGTTAGGGACCAGAATTTATTTTTAGGATTTTTTACCAAATCAACAGTAATATTTCATGATTAAACTGTATTAATTGACTAAGAATTTTGTAAGGAAATTATTTTTCTCTTAAATTTGAAGATGTTATCTTCACATATCTTTTTGAACCACTTCATTTCAATTTTTCTAGAATTAATTATGATTTTTTGAAACTTATCGGCTAATCTAGAATACCATATGAACAGTATTTTGAGAAGAGTAAAATTCCAGATTTAGCTAATGGACTTCCAAAGTCTTCTAAATACTACTCAATGGTCCCTAAGACCTATGAAAGTAAGGATGTTTCAATATGCGAGATCTCTCTAGAAGTGAATCACTCTTGCTTCAGCATGTGTATGCATCTCCTACTGCCTTCTCCCATATGATTTCTATTAGTAGTTCCTGAATTCATGGATCCAGCTGTCACTAACAATTTCTGTTCATTCTAACTCATCTTTCCATTTTAGTTATGGTAGCAAGTTGAATTGATGATTAATGAGCACTTTCCTGAATTGAAAATTTAAAAGATACAAATTATTCATCTAATAAGATAATATTCCAAGATATAACCATAATTATATCAATTAATTTCCAACTGTTCTAATTTTATATTATTAATTAATTGTTCATCATATTGGTAAATAGGGAAAAATGAATAATAAAACTCTCTTTAAACATACTAAAACTAATATAAAATAAGTTTATCACAATGAAAGATTCAGACTATAATTTTTTTTAGGAGAAATATAGAAAGGTTTAAAAGTAAGATTCTCCCCATAAGTTGACAAAGCTATAAGTCAAAGAGTATTCCAAAATATGAAAATAAAAGTGTAATGAAATATTTATAATGCGTAATGAGAAATATGCAATACGCAAGAAAAGATGCATTATACGAGATTCGTAATAAGAAATATGACGCATGATAGAGATCCCAGAATTACATTAAATTTCTAGAAGATTATGTATGTAAGAAATGGACACTACTTATAGGTTCAGAGATAGATATCCCAAGCTTTAGTCATAAAAAAGAGAGGATAGAAAGAGAAGTTATGTCCAAGTTTATTTGACTAAGGTCTCAATTAAATTTTGAGGGAAAAATTTATTTTAAGGGGTTAGAAATGTAACATCCTAAATTTTCCTTATATGTATAAACTGATAGAGAAAAAAAGTTATAAAATGATTGGGATGGTAATTAGATGAAAAGATAATAATTATATAAGTTCTAAGACAAAGAAAGAGAAAATGTATAAAGTTGTAAAGCCAAAGGGGCTAAAGTGAAAATCCTAAAAGCTCTATGGTGTAAAATGAATGTAGACATAAGTGATGGGCCATTAAGTGTAATTATGAAAAGTTGAGGGACTAAAGTGTAATTTTCAAGAATTCAGGGGCAAAATAGTAATTATGGAAAGTTGAGCTAGAAAAGGCTCAAAATTGCTTGAAAGAATTTTTGTCCCAAATTTTACCATAAAATAGAAAAAGTTATTCTAATCAATTTAACACAACATAAAATTTTGATTTGAGGTCCCGATAAATTGTTATGAATTTATAAAGTTTGGGAAAATATTACAGTATCTTTTAGATATTAAAATCAGACAAAATTTCGTAGTAAATTCTTATAAATAATATAAGAATTTATAAAACTAATAGAAGTTAAAAATGAGTCATGTAGAATTAATTATGAAATTTAAGCTGAAATTAGACATTGATAAAAGGGTTAAAGGAAATGTAAGGAGTTTTATCAGGACTTCTAGGTCTTAGAAAATTATGACACTTTGTAAGAAATTCATTTTATTTTATAATAAATTTCTAAAACTATCAGAACTATTAAAAGAGGTGTCTGGAATTTATCTCAAAATTAGGGTAATTTAAGGATATCGGTATATGAAATTCCTTGGGATTTGTGCCAATTAGCCAATTGCCAATTTAGGCCAATATAGCATCTACAAAAAAAATTCCCAATGTTCCAATAAAGTTTCTTGGAGTAAAAATTGATTTTTAGATATTTTAAGAATTTTTCAAATAGAAAAAGAAAAGAAAACTCTAAGAGAATACAAGGTGGCATGTGAGGTATCCTTGTGGGACCCACACATCCACCACATGGCACCAAGAGCATGGAGGAAGCATTATCCCATGTGATTAGTTGTATTAAAATAATGTAAGAATTAAGTTAATGATGATTAAGTTTAATTAATTAAGAAAGTAACCAATATGAAGCAAGATTAGGGAATTGTAATAATTAGGAACTTAAGGGGCATAATGGTCCATCCAACCTTAAAATTTAATTATAAATACCTTTTTATTCTCTTCAATTTTGTTCTACTATAAACCCTTGGGGAAACCATACCAAAATGAAGAGATAACTCAAAATAAGATCAAGGAGAAGCCAACGAAGCCTAAGGTATGTAATCCTTCCTAGTTTATTTGTATGAATTTTAGAAGGATAAAACCTAGGTTTTAATGGAAGAAAAATAAGATATTCTCTTGTTAATGGTGCTGTCCAAATTTTGACAGAAATGAAGAAAGAAGAATAGCAAGATAAAATCAAGTAGAAGACACTTGGATAAGCTAGTTTAATGATTGGTTATTCAGTTAGGCTGATATTCTTGACTTTGCTATGGTGAACCCTTTTGGCTACACTATTTTGGATAGAGGGAGATGGATTTCAATGATCTAATACTTTTATTGAAATTATATGATGATTTTATGTAGGATTGGATAGGTTTTGAACCTTGGAAGCATTAAAATTGAAAGTTATAACTTTTGGAAGTCTTCTCTGTTACTATACAAACACATGAATAGTGATTAGAATTTCATAATTTTTATGCTTCCAATAGTTTTAAAATGAAAAATTGTGTGGGATAAAGTATATAAACAAGTATTAGAAACATTAGAATCAAAATGAGAATTTTGAAAGGAAAAGATAGGCTTTTCAGTTCTATCTATAACAGTATGTAGCTACTAGAATTTGGAAATTATGAGTTCATAAATGAAGTTGGAAGGCCAAATTGTGTAGGGTAAAGTCAAGACATCAATTGATTCAAAGATTAAGCTAATTAATAAAGATTAAGGAAAGTTATTTAAGTAAAACAAAGTCAATGTTCAAGGAACTTAGATTGTAATGAATGAATGATAATGCTATGTTCAGATTTGATTGGTGCGCTCAATGAGGGCAGTCACACATGAAAGAAAAGTAAGAAGCAACAGGTAAAAAGGAAGGATATGGAAAGCAAGGAGTAAGAGGTAGTGAACTTACCTACTTGTATGCTTATGTTGCTTGGATGTTTTATGTGATGTTTACTTACTTTGATAATGTGAAGCATGTATGATTAAGTGATGCTCTATTTCTTTTTATGATATAGCCATATGTTGTAATTAAGAGACATGGAAGCATGTAAGTTATCACTATGTAAGCATGATCATTAAGTGCACACATAGTAACATCAAGCATGTAGTTGCATACATTGTATGGTTTCCGTTTGCTACTAAGATTTTCTCCAAAATCTCACCTCCTCTATGTCACACCACAATAGGGATTTCACATGAGGAAGAAGATAAAAAGGCATGAATAAGAGATAGGAATTAGTTGCATGATTTATATGTATATGTATGTAAAAATAGTTGATGAAATTTGTCACTATAAACAGTAACTCTTGATGAGGCAGTGACATATGATGTTTAATTAAAAATAGTAAAATTGGAATAAATGTATGAAATTTTTTCAACATTTACCTAACATGTGAAGCTTCATTTTGACACCAATAATGCCTTATTCAGATATTAATACAAAGAGAATGAACTTTTCAAAGTTAGGGACCAAAAACTGTGTTACAAAATTTTTGACCAAATAAATAGTGATATTTAAAGATTAAACTGTACTGATTGGCTGATCATTTGTCTTAGAATTATTTTTTCCTTAAATTTCATCATGTTATCTTTTATTATCCTTTTGGACCACTACATTTTGATTTTGTTATAATTAATTATGATTTTTTTCATCATGTTATCTTTGATTATCCTTTTGGACCACTTCATCATGTTAGTAGGATGCACATCTCAAACAAAACTCATTGCCAAAACTCTTAGGATCAATGGAAAATAAAGAATTGGTAGGAAATAGAGTAGTGTAGGAAATGTGACCATCAAGGATAGAGGAGGGCATACGATTAATGAGAAAGTAATCTATGGAGGTTGTATATGCCAAAAAGGGTTTTGGTACTTGCATTTGAAATAAAAGTGCATCAGATACTTCTAATAAGTGGAAATTTTTTCTTTCAACAAAACCATTTTGAGCCGGTGTATCCACACAAGAAGAATGATGTAGAATTGTATTTTCAAGTATGAAAGAGTGAAACGATTCAGAAAAATATTTTTTAACATTAACACTGATCAAGGTATGGATAGAAGTATCTAATTGATTTTTAATGTTGGTAGTAAAGGCACAAAAGTGTGAGAACAACTCAGAACAATTTTTCATTAAATATAACCAAGTAGTGTGGGAATAATCATCAACAAATGTAATGATATACTTGAAACTACCTTTGGACTCAACTAGACATGGACCCAAAATATCGGAATGCACTGACTCAAAAGGAGATGAAGCACATTTATTGACTTAAGATACAAAATGAAGAAGTTGATAATTAGCAAAGTGACATGACTCAAATCTAATGATGATAAATGATGAAACTGAGGATAAACCTTTTGTAAAGATGATAAAGATAAATGACCCAAACAACAATATGCTTCAAAAGGAGTAATACCTCTGGTACAAGACACTGTACGAGACCCTTAATCATCAAGGAAGTAATGATAGCCAAATTCATAACCTCTACCAATAATTTTCTTCATCACAAGATCCTAAATCAAGCAGTGATGAGGAAAAAATGAAACACAACAATTGAGATAACGAGTGAGTTTGCTCGAAGAAAGAAGATTAAATACAAGGTTAGGTACATGCAGCATCGAAGCTAACTAAATGGAAGGAGTAAGACTTACTATGCTAGAACCAATGACATGAGAATAAAAACCATCAGAAATAGTAATAATGAAGGATTGGCATATGAGTCATAAGTTGAGAAAAGATGACAGTTACATGTCATGTGGTCAGAAGCACCAGAATCTATGATCTATTTAGAGGAATAAGAGACAAGACATACATTAATATTACTTTGTGCCAAAAGATCACTAGCAGATAGGGTGTCATACTTCTATAAATTAATGGACTTATGAATTAGGCATACTCTGCTACGTCATTATTACAATAAGATGAACCACAATTATCCTCTATAAAACACCTTAAAAGAAGATTTAATGGCCAAGAGATAATACTTAAGTAAAAAATACTGAATAGGATGTCACACCAGGGACAGATGACCATTGAATATTTAAACCAAGATAAACATATTAAGGAGAACAACAACCATACCAAAGACCTAAATTCCAACAGCTACACCCAAGGCTTCATAAACAAGAATACCACACATGTCAATATGTGAAACAAAAAATAACCAACTAGCAAAGATAGTACCAATCAGAATAAAGTAGCAACCAATAGTTTCCCTAGGGACTAATCAGCGAAGAATTACTAAATCATAAGTCAAAAAACTTGTCTCACAGGAACAAAGGGGCTTAAAGACTTTGCTAATTAACCTGTACTAGTATGAATAGCAAAGACAACACAAAGTAGAGCAAAAAGTAACCACTAGATTTTGTGAGTAAAGCCCACAAAATATTTTTGTTCAAACTCTTAATCCAAGAAAGCCCAGCAGTGACATACTAGAAAGAGGATATGCTTAGCTCATTAACCACCAGAATACACCCAATAGAGAATAGGAGAAAGATATTGATGTTGCATAACACCACCATAAACAAGGGTTTGGTTACTTGTAGAATACCTAGTGATGCAAAGTACTATAGACTACGATACTTCAGCGGTAGGCCGATCAGAACACTGTGAGACTCCTAGCTAGCATGAGTTGACGTCAGAGGCAACCTGTAACACAAATAGGATAGCCAAAAACATATCGGCACAAAAGAGAATCAAATAGGTTATAAATGTATAGATAGGGCATGAGAGAGCTAACCTAATTACCAAATGTTGTTACCAAGCCTCGAACCCTTCATGACTGGGCGAGAGAAGTGGAATATTGTCAAACTAATGAAGACAACAGAAAATAAGAGATGAGGTGGAATGAAGGAAAAAATCACAATCCTAATTCTGAATACTCTGATACCATATTGACTTAGAGAGGAAAACATATTTGTTCTTATTGATATTTTGAATAGGTATATATACACAATAGAGAATTCAGATATTGATGAAATAATATCATATCTAATATTATATACTAATTATAGGATATTTACATATCTTATAATATCTCTACATCTTGTATCAGTTCCAAATAGAGGAACTGTATAAAAAGGAGAGACATAAAGAAAAAGATAGTTAGATAAAAAGTATTTCCTTCCATCAGTTCTAATAAGAGGAATTGTGAAGAGAAAAGAGACAAATAAATAGAGAAGTATTTCAATTAGCTAACCGAAATCCCAAAGTATAATAAAATTTTAGAGGGTTCAATATAAAAGAAATAGATACTACTAACAAGTTCAGTGTAGTGAGTTATCTATAAGTATAAGCAGATAAATAGATGCTAGATAAATAATAACAGAAAGAAGTAGACTTTGAATTTGATTAAATTGACTACAGTAAAAGGGAGACTAGTAGTACGAGAAAGATATAAAGTTTTGCAAATATTTAGAGTACTCTGCCAGATGTCAAGATAGAAGATACGATTATTAAAGATACCCCTAGCCTTAGTCATAAATCAGAAGAGGATATAAATAGGAGATATATCCAAGGTTATTTGACTAAGGTACAAAATAAATTTTGAGGACAAAATTTATTTCAAGGGGGTAGAAATGACACATCCTAATTTTTTCCAATCTCTATAAGACTGATAGAGAAAAGATGTTTGGAAAGGATTGTGATGATAAACAAAAAAGAAAAGATAATGATTAGATAAGTTTTAAATTATGGAAAGGAAGGAAAATGAAAGGTTATAAAGAAAGTGACTAAATTGGAAAGATAAACAGTATTAAGGAAGGTAGAAAATAAAAAAGGACCAACATGAAAAATATAAAACTTCTGTGGGCAAAAGTGTAATTATGGAAAGTTCAGCCAGAAAAGGCCCAAACTTGTCTAAAAATGTTACAGTTCTAAATTTTAATAGTAAATAGAGGATAGAATTTAGGTCAGGCATATTTCTCATAATTCTGATTTAAGGTCCCGATAAATTGATATTAATTTCTTTAGTCTAAAAATTAATATAGTATTTTTTGGATCTCAAAATATGATAAAATTTTATAAAAATTCTTATAATTAATATAAGAATTTACAAAACTAACAGTGTTCAAAAAGGAGTTATGTAGAATTATTTATAAAATTTAAGGTGAAATAAGACACCGATAAAGGATTTAAAGGAAAGATATGAAATTTTTATCAGGACTTTACAAGAAATTCATTTTATATTATAATTAATTTCTAAAAATATCAAAACCCTTAAAAACCTTATATAGAATTTATCTCAAAAATTAAGATTATTTAAGGATATCGGTATAGGAAATTAAAGGGAAGTGCTTTGGGATGTGTGACAAATATTAAATTGGACCCAATTTAGGCCCAATATGGCATCACATGAAGGCCCAAGGAGTCAAGGAATTTATCATGTGGCTAAATAATTTTTCTAGGATATTTTATGAATTTTTAGAAATCAAGAAAAATCAAGAGATAATATAAGGTGGCATGTGAGGTGTTCTTGGTAGGACCTATACCATGTGAAAAAATGCCATATAGAAGCAAACAAAAAGAAGACAAGTTTTGGCACATATTTATTTACATTAAAATAATGTCAAAATTAAATTAATGATGATTAAGGATAATTAATCAAGGAAGGCAACTAATAAGAGGAGAGATTAAGAGATTGTAATTATTAGGAAATTGAGTGATATTTGAAAATTCACTATAAATACTCCCCCACAAGCATCAAAACTGTACACACTAGGAAGCCAAGGGGAAACTCTTGAAAAATGAAAACTTGACCTATTCTAAGGCAATTCAAAAAGGATTTTCATGAGGCTTTGATCAAAGGTAGCAAGAGTTTAAGGTAAGTAATTGATTGAAGCAGATTATCGTCGTCTGACTTATCAAAACAAAAGTAATTATACCCTGTTAATGCAATATAAAGTACAACATTATCATTCTTCTTAAGGAGCCCTTTTTATTAGAACCCTAGCAGATTGGTGATAAAATCATTAAAAACCTGAATAAAAGTAAAAAATGGGTTTTTGGTTTAGCTGATTTTTGATGCAATAAAATAAGGGTACAGTAAAGTAAACGCTTTTGAATTTTTGATTAAGATGGAAAATAAGTGGATTGATAAAGAATTATGTTGAGAATGACTTTTGATGATGGAAACCTATCTATCCTTGCTCTGAATATGATATATGGATTTTAAAATCATTAACTCTTAAATAAAACGTTAACCGATCAATTGAGTCTAGAATATTAATATTCCTTAAACTCCTTTGATCAAAGCTAGTTTCAAAATCACTAATACGCTGTTTAAAAACCACTTAGTATGTAATTAAATCAGATGATAAAGATGCCCTCGAATGATCATCGATCGATGACCATAGATTTCAAGCAATCGAATAAGTTAGCAATGATTGTTGATAAAAAGTCAATTATTCAGAAATCAAAACTGAAATATTAATATTAAACCAACATCTAAATCATCTAAATTCAATTACAAAACCTAATATCAGAATAATCGATTGATATCCTATCCCTACTCATACAATGAAAACCCTAGATCTAGCAGTTCTAAAATATGAAAAATGTGAGATTAAAATAGAAAACTCCCCAGTACAGTATAGTCCATGAGCTCAAGATATGCGATCCACCACCAAGAGATTAAAGATTTAGCCTTTAATGACTCTTGCTATGCTATTTCCAATCGCTGCTGAGATCTGATGCCATGAAAAAACAAAAAAATGGTGATGGTGTAAGGAATTGGAAAACACGCAGTGGAAATTAACTTAAAAATTTTTTCCATTCCTTGCCAGGATCTACTGTATGTGTTTAAGTCAAGTGGGAAGAAGTATTACCCTCAGTGTTCCTCAGCGACTTCCAAAATTTCTAGTCACGACGTTCACAGCTTCTCTCCACGGCTCGTGCTCCCTTTCCGATTGCAAGAAGTCGACGACTCAGGTCAGCTTTCTCTACTGGTATCCACACGAACAGCGTTCCAACCATGAATAATGTGCTAGCGTCTCCTGTCCCTCCAGGGTTTTCTCAAGAATTCGTCCTCTCCGTCTCTATTTCGGCAGTTTCTTATTTGCAAATCTTTTGCGAATTCCCCTCTGGCCTTTCTGTGTTCTATATATTTTAAAACGTAGCTCCTAAAATCAGATATATAGGATACTATGCATTTTTTCTCTACCGAATTGGATTTTGGAGTTAATCTTATATTAATTCTGAAATTAATACAATATCATATATTGTATAATTTGATAAGAAACTAATTAAATAAATAATATTTATATTAAATCTGTCCCACATATTTAATTCACCTATTTATTTAACTTAAAATAAAGATAAGACTGAACTATATTTGATTTATTCTCATAAATCAAATTTGAGATATCATATCAATTTGAATTTCAAATTCAAACGTGATAGAAATTTAATTTATCCTTATAAATTAAATATTATAAATATCTCTTATATGAGATATCCTGTCAATTTGAATTTCAAATTCAAACGTGATAGAGATTTAATTTATCTTTATAAATTAAATCTTATAAATATATCTTATATGAGATATCCTATCAATTTGAATTTTAAATTCAAATGTGATACAGATTTAATTTATCCTTATAAATTAAATCTCATATATCTCTTATATATAATGTATATATACGAATTTATACATATACGAATATAAATATAAATAAATATATATATCTACCCTGGATCATTCATTGAATCAGAACATGTCTTAGATTCAATAAATCTGGACATCATAGCTCATGTTGGGCTATTTTGTGTGTGACCCTGTAGGCCCATATGAAGTTGGCAGTGGGCCATTTGCTATATTGGCCCATAAGTCGCAAGCGGTCTCTAGCAAGACATAACGACTACCCAAATCATATGAGGATCATTAAACGATGTAACCTTTTATACAACCATATCATGTCCCTTCTATCATACGATATTTTGGTCATGTATGAGGTATGGATAATGTCATCCTTCTATTTTTGACCGTTACTTTCCATTACAGTATGGCCATACATTTCTCAGACTCACTCATCAAGGGGCCCAGTAATATCTCTCTATGAATGTGAGGGATAAATTCCATCTTGACCATTCACATTCCTCTGCATGAAAAACCACTAAGCCCGAACATAGTCTTTATGATCACTCGGTCAAAAGTGACTTTTGACTAGGTCAAAGCTGAGCGTTTGTCATGTAGGAATCCATGATGATCTTAGGTCAAAGGGCATATTGACATGGTTTGTATATGAGAGAAGCTTATGACGTTACCCATGCAGTTCTCTCATAGATGGTCGGTCCAATACATTGTACTCTTACATGTGCCTATGACTCTGATTTATATCTCTATATCTTCAAAGTCATACTGGTCTTATTTCATCTGTGCTCCCACAAAGATGACCGACCAGGGACATTTAGGATAAGTTCATGAATTATCCAAGGATGGTCATCACAGTAAACATGCAAATAATATGATAACATAATTAATAAATTCATAAATCAATAATGTTCATAATATAATGATTGGCCCCTAGGGCACGATTTCCAACAATCTCCCACTTGTACTAGGTACAATCATTAATTTGACTAATTCCCATTGATCGAACATGACGCTCATGCTTTGCCTGCACAAGAGGCTTTGTTAGAGGATCAGCAACATTATCTTCTCCTGCTACTTTGCATATTTTTATATCACCTCTATCGTTGATTTCTCTGATGAGATGAAATCGCCTGAGTATATGCTTGGTCCTTTGATGTGACCTAGGCTCTATGGCCTGTGCAATGGCACCGCTATTGTCACAGAGCAAAGTTATTGGATTTGAGATGGTAGGTATCACCCCTAGTTCTGTGATGAACTTCTTGATCCAAACGGCTTCCTTAGCTACATCTGATACTACTATATACTCAGCTTCTATTGCAGAATCTGCTATAGTGCCCTGCTTAAAGCTCTTCCATCTTACTGCTCCATTATTGAGGAGGAATATATATCCAGACTGTGATTTTTGGTCATCCTGGTCAGTTTGGAAACTCGCATCTGTGTAACCAAAAAAGTTAACTGAGAGTTGGTGGAATATATATCCCCATACAGAATAAAATCGGGGAAGACGTCAACCACCTTTTTCTTGCCATTCTACAAAGGAAAGAAGCTATAACAGTCAATGAGAAATATCTAATCAACACAATCAATAAAAACATTGAAACATAAATTGCAAATGATCTATTCCTAGGATATTCTTGCAGTAGTCCAATGGCCCTCACCAGGGTCCTGTTGATATCTGCTATTCATATTTAAGGCAAACGATACATCTGGTCGAGTACATAACATGGCGTGCATGATAGATAATATGGCCGAGACATATGGAACTTTACTCATGCACCTCATTGATCAGATGTACTAGGACACAGATCTTTGCTGAGGTGAATACCATGAGACATGGGTATGAAACCCCTCTTTGATTCGTGCATACTGAACCTATATAGTATTTTGTCTATGTATGTACTCTGATTGAGTCATAGAAGTCTTTTATATCTTTCTCTATAGATTATGATTCCTAGGATGTAGGTGGCTTCACCTAAGTCTTTCATCAAGAAAGACTTTCCTAACCAAGACTTGACAATCTGCAAGGTAGGAATGTCATTTCCAATAAGTAGGATGTCATCGACATAGAGTACCAAAAACACAACTGTGCTCCCACTAACCTTCTTGTACACACAAGGTTCATCAATGTTTTGAAGCAATCCAAACTCTTTGACTACTTCATCAAAATGATGATTCCAACTTTGAGAGAATTTCTTCAGTCCATAAATGGACCTTTGAAGCTTGCACACTTTACCAGAGTCCTCAAAACGCACAAACCCTTCAGGTTGTGTCATGTACACATCCTCAAGGAGCTTTCCATTAAGGAAGGCTGTCTTGACATCTATCTGCCATATTTCATAGTCATAATATGATACTATGGCAAAGAGGATTTTGATTGATTTGGCCATTGCAACTGGGGAAAAGGTCTCATCATAGTCCATACCATGAGTTTGAGTAAATCCTTTTGCAACCAGTCGTGCCTGGAAGACACTTACATTCCATCCATGTCAGTTTTCTCCTTAAAAATCCACTTGCACCCGACAGTTTTCACACTTTCAGGCGGGTTGACTAAGGTCCAAACCTTATTATCGTACATGGATTGCATCTCAGACTTCATGGCATTAAGATATTTTTCAGAGTTTGGTCCCACTATAGCTTCTCGATAGGTAGTCAGCTCATTATGCTCAATGAGCAACACATCACGAATGTCAGAAATCAGAAATCTATATCTCTGAGGTTGAAGTCGTGTCCTATTAGATTTCCGTGGACCTTACGTGACTTGAGGAGTCTCAACAACTTGTTGTGAGTCTTCTCTATTTTCCATCTGCAGTTCTATGGTGTCTTATGGCTCTCAAACTTCTTCAAGGTATACCTTACTCCCACTGGTTCTTTTAGAGATAAATTCTCATTCGAGAAAGATACCATTTCTGACAACAAACACTTTGTTATCAGCAGGGTTGTAGACGTAATATCCCTTGGTTTCCTTAGGATATCCCACAAAAAGGCACCTTGAGGATTTGGGCGCTAATTTGTCTGAGGCTTGTTGCTTGACATAGACCTCGCATCCCCAAATCTTGAGGAAAGACAAACTAGGCGTCCTCCTAGTCCATATCTCATACGGAGTCTTTTTAATTGCCTTAGATGGAACACGATTAAGTGTGAACGCAACTGTCTCTAGGGTATGGCCCCAAAAGGAGGGTGGAAGATCTGTTTGACTCATCATGGATCGAACCATATCTAATAGTGTTCGATTCCTCCTTTCAGAAATACCATTACATTGTGGTATCCCTGGAGGAGTCAATTGTGAGACTATCCCACAACTCATAAGATGATCTATGAACTCTTGGCTTAAATATTCACCACCCCGATCAGATCGAAGGGCTTTAATTGTTTTGCCAAGCTGGTTTTGTACTTCATTTTGAAATATTTTGAACTTTTCAAAAGATTCAAATTTATGTTTCATCAGATAGATATACCCATATCTACTAAAATTATCTATGAATGTTATGAAGTATGAATAACCTCCTTTAGCATTTGTGTTCATCAGTCCACACACATCTATATGTATGAGGCCCAAAAAATCAGTGGCCCTCTCACTGTGCCCAGTGAAAGTTGACTTTGTCATATTTCCTAACAAGCAAGACTCGTAAGTGTCATATGATTCAAAATCAAATGAGTTTAAAAATCCATCTTGATGGAGTTTGGAAATGTGTTTCTCATTTATGTGGCCCAGACGACAGTGCCAGAGGTATGTGGGATTCAAATCATTTAGTTTGACCCTTTTGGCGGTTATGTTATAGATATTTCCATGATTGGGTTGTTCCAAATTTAATATGTAATGATCAACATACAAATCACCATGAGCATAGAAAATATTATTACGATAAATAGAATATTTACTATTTCCAGCAATGGAAGTGAAACCTTCCTTATCCAAATAAGAAAGTGAAACAGTGTTACTACTTAAAGCAGGAACATAATAGCAATTGTTCAAAACTAACAAAAGCCCAGTGGGCAGAACTAATTCAAAAGTGCCTACAGCTAATACAGCAACCCTTGCTCTGTCTCTAACTCGTAGGTCAACCTCGCCCTTTTTCAGCTTCCTACTGTCCTTTAGTCCTTGCACATTTGTACAAATATGAGAACCACACGCAGTATCTAATCCCCATGAGGTGGAAGTAGAAAGATGAATGTCTATAACATAAATACCTGAAGCAATAGCCCCGCTATCCTTCTTGTTCTTTTCCAGATCTTCGAGGTAGAGTTTGCAATTCCTCTTCCAATGACCAGGTTCATTGCAGAAAAAACAGATTCCTTCCTTTGGAGGCTTTGCCTTCTTTGGTGTAGGCTTGGTTTCGGGCTTGCCTGACTCTTTAGTCTTACCTGATGAGTTATGAACCCTCCCCTTGCCTTTGCCTTTCCTTTTCATACCCTTTCCTTTCTGAACCATCAAAACACTACTGGGCTTCTTCTTAAGACTTGGCTCAGCAGTTTTAAACATCCCATCAGTTCAGAAATAGATTTCTCCATGTTGTTCATGTTGTAGTTCATGACAAACTGGTCATAACTTTTTGTGAGTGAGTTTAAGATTAAATCTGTAGCTAACTCCTAGCTCATGGGAAATCCAAGCCTCTCAAGGTGATCAATGTACCCCTTCATCTTTAAGACATGAGTACTGACTGATGCACCTTCAGCTATCTTGCAGGAATGTAAGGCCTTAGTGGTCTCATACCTCTCTTGCCTTGCTTGTTGCTGGAATATTTCCTTGAGATGCACAATCATCTTATAAGCCTCCATGTGTTCCAAATCTCTTTGGAGCTCTGGAACCATGGTGGCTAGCATCAAGCATCCCACATTGACAGAGTCTTCCTTATGCTTCATGTAAACATCTTTCTGAGCTCAAGGAGCATTGGCCACTGGCTCCTCAGGAATGGGTTGATCTAGGACATGTGCCTTTCTTTCCTACTTGAGAGCAATTCTCAAGTTCCTAAACCAGTCAAGAAAGTTTGTTCAATTGAGTTTGTCCTTCTTAAGGGCAGATTGCAGCAATAATGTAGCAGTATTACTAGTCGTCATGATTCTATAATTAAAATATGCAATTTAATTAGCAATCTCCCACTGAATAAACAACCCTCAATGCAATAGTTAGTGGGCTAAGATCCATATTTAGCTCAAACTTAAGTCCGCTTTGGCAAGATGCTTAAATTAAGTTATTTAGGTAGCTAACACCTTTACCAATTACATCAAATATAACTCTTAGATGTTCATGGGTTCCTATCATCATATGATCTGGCATGTTTTTAATCCCATCTAATGCCTTGAGACCCAAAACCATTTTGTTAATCTCAATTAAGTCAAACAATAATAAACATGTGAGAGTAGTACCATTACTCTTGCTTATCTCCCCAAGATAACTCAAAAGCACCCATTTTGGTGGAGTCCACAATTGAGCGATCGAGGTTTTGACAAGTGTTCATAAATTGACGGCATTATGACTTAAGATTTCATTTAGAGGGCTTAATTTAACTATTTGGTTAATAAGAATGCATGTTTCTCAGTTTGTATCTCATACAAGTAATATGCATGTGCTAATATAATCATAAGATACATAATTTAAACGTGATACAATATGGCTCACCTATCCTAAGTCCCCTCAAGCCAATGAGAGGAGCTCTCTGGTAAGAAAAGGAAAATTACATATAGAAACCTCTTTTAACATTCGAGGGGAGTGAGATGATAAGAGAAGGTACATTGAGAGTATATATATAGGAAGGCACGACACACAGGCTGTATTTAAAAAATTACAACACTTGCAATCTAGAGCCATATTGTTCACCATACCCAAGCATTCAAGAATCAACATTCAGATTTAATTGAAGGGCAATTAATGTTTTAAATCTAAAGCATTCACAAAATAACATATGTTACGGTTATGTTGCATTACGAATAGGTAGCCACGGCGCCCCTAGAAAAATTTTTTTGCTTTATAAATAATCATGAATCTAAATTCAGTTTTCTTGGACCCCATCTACGTTAATTGATCAAATCAAAACGTATTACTACCGATTTCAATTCCCTTTTAGATTCCTTCTATGTCATACATAAAACGGATTCCTTATATGTCACACATAAAACGCATGTTATCATATGATCAGCTACGACTAGCACATATCATATGAATCAACAATCAAGCCTAACTTAAACACAAAACGGCATGGCTTTGATACCACTGTAAGGAATTGGAAGACACGCAGTGAAAATTAATTTAAAAATTTTTCCATTCCTTGCCAGGATCTACCGTATGTGTTTAAGTCAAGTGGGAAGAAGCATTACCCTCAATGTTGCTCAGCGACTTCCACAGCTTCTGGTCACGACGTTCACAGCTTCTCTTTGTTGCTTGTGCTCCCTTTTCGATCGCAAAAAGTTGATGACTCAGGTCAGCTTCCTCTATTGGTATCCACATGAACAACATTCCAATCACAAATGATATGCTAGCGTCTCTTGTCCCTCCAGGGCTTTCTCAAGAATTTGTCCTCTCCGTCTCTATTTTGGCAGTTTCTTATTTGCAAACCTTTTGTAGAATCCCCTTCGACCTTTCTGTGTTCTATGTATGTCACTAAAACGCAGCTCCTAAAATCAGATATATAGGATGCTATGCATTTTTCTCTCTACCGAATTGGATTTTGGAGTTAATCTTATATTAATTCTAAAATTAATACAATATCATATATTGTATAATTTTATAAGAATCTAATTAGATAAATAATATTAAATCCATCCCACAGATTTAATTACCTATTTATTTAACTTTAAATAAAGATGAGACTAGACTATATTTGATTTATTCTCATAAATCAAATTTGAGATATCATATCAATTTGAATTTTAAATTCAAACATGATAGAGAGCTAAACTAAATCTCGTATATCTCTTATATATAATATATATACGAATTTATATATATACGAATATAAATATAAATAAATATATACATCCACCCTGGATCATTCATTGAATCTGGACATGTCTTAGATTAAATGAATCTGGACATCATAGCTCGTGTTGGGCTATTTTGTGTGCAACCCTGTAGGCCCGTATGAAGTTGGCAGTGGGCCATTTGCTATACTGGTCCACAAGTCGCAAGCGGTCTCTAGCAAGACATAACGACTACCCAAATTATATTAGGATCGTTAAACGATGTAACCTTTTATACAACCATATCATGTCCCTTTTGTCACACGATATTTTGGTCATGGTTGAGGCATGGATAATGTCATCCTCCTATTCCTGACCGTTACTTTCTCGATACTTAAGTAGTCTGACTGTAGAAATGGAACTACCTTTCCATTATAGTATGGCCATACATTTCTCAGACTCACTTATCGAGGGGCCCAGTAATATCTCTCTACGAATGTGAGGGACAAATTCCATCTTGAACATTCACATTCCTCCACATGAAAAACCACTAAGCCCGAACATAGTCTTTATGATCACTTGGTCAAAAGTTACTTTTGACTAGGTCAAAGCTGAGTGTTTGTCATGTAGGAATCTATGATGATATCAGGTCAAAGGGCATATTGACATGGTTTGTATATGAGAGAAGCTTATGACGTTACCCATGTAATTCTCTTATAGCGGGTCAGTCCAACACCTTGTACTCTTACATGTGCCTATGACTCTGATTTATATCTCTATATATCTTCAAAGTCATACTGGCCTTATTTCATCTGTGCTCCCGCATAGATGACCGACCAAAGATATTTAGGATAAGATCATGAATTATCCAAGGATGGTCATCATAGTAAACATGCAAATAATATGATAACACAATTAATAAATTCATAAATCAATAATGTTCATAAGACAATGATTAGCTCCTAGGGCATGATTTCCAACAAATGGAAAGTTGAATGATGGAAGATATGAGTGTAGGTTGTAGAGAGAATGTTGGAGTACTACTTCTTCATCGTATCAGGTCAAAAACTAGCCTCCCCGATGCCTGCCATTTCCCTATCCTCTTAAAGCAAAAAACCCCAATAAAAAATGCGCAGCTTCACTGATTATCTTCTTTGGTTGTGACCAAATCCTATTTTTGGTCATGACCTGTGAACACAAGAAAATTTCCTAGAAGAATTGAGATCATGACCTGTGGACACTTTGGTCACGACTAAAGCACACAGAGGACACTTTGGTCACAACTAAAGTGCATAGAGGCTTCCATCCTTGATTTGGTTCTCTTTATCTTGTGATATCTTTTCTACTCATATTAATCTTTAGTTCTCCTCCAAAATATCTACAATTCAACATCAAAGCTCACTGTAAAAGTCCAATCCATTTACTAAATAAAAACATATATGCAGTATGAAGAAGTTAATTTACCATTTTACCTTTAAATTAGCATATTGCCAAGTACAATCATGTATTACCACAAAAACACAATTGCAGGAATAAAATAAATGGTAAAGTTGTCACAAAACCCTCAAAATGTTATAGAAACCATACACAATTTATGTCATATCAGTAATCCTTCATAGTTTATTTATAAGTATTTTAAAAGGATAAAACCTAAGTTCTAATAGAAGAAAAGTGAGATATCCTCTTAGTAATAGAGCTATCCAAAATTGTACTATATTGTAGGAAGATAAGAAAATGAAGTTAGAACTATGTAGTTAACACTTAAATAAGCTAGAATTAATGGTTGGTTATTGATTTAAGTTGTGTTCTTCACTTTTCCATTTAAAAGGCCATTCGGCCACCTACTATACATGACCAAGAAGAATGAATTTCAATGATCTAATGCTTCTAATGGTTCCATTGAATTTATATGATGATGTTGTGTAGGATTGGAACATTGGAAACATTGAAATTAAGAAAGGGAAAATTTGAAACCCTCTCTATTACTATTCATATGCATGAACAATAATTATAATTTTATAATTTTGATATTTCCAATAGATATAAAATAAAAAATTGTGTAGGATTAACTAAGACAATGTCTTGGAAGCATTAGAATTGAAAAGAGAAAATTTTTATAGTTTTATGCACTGTTTCAGTTCTATCAAGTAAGCCATGAAGGAGCTAGAATTTCATGATTATAATCTTATAAAGAGATTCAAAAGGAAAAATTTTATAGGGTAAAGTCAAGACACAAATTAATTCAAAGAACAAGGCAATTAACCACAAACAAAAAAAGTTAGGGGTTAAGTGGTTAATTGAGTTTAATGTTCATGCATGTTACGTAATTTAGTTATGATGAATGAATGATTATGCAATGTTTAGGCTTTGACTTGTGTGTTCAAAGAAGGCAGCAACACATCAAGGAAAAGTAAGAAAGGAAAAGAGTAAGGAATAGAGGTAGTGAACTTGCCTACTTTATGCTTAGTTGCTTGGATGTTCTATGTGATAGTTGCTTCCTTTGATTAGGTGAAGCATGTATGATTAAGTGATGCTATGTTTCTTTTTTATGCTATGGCCATATGTTATAAATATGGAAACTTGAAAGCATTTAAAGTTATCATTATGCACACATGATCATTAAGTACACACATATTAATATCAAGCATGTAGCTGTATACATTGTATGATATCTGTTTGCTATTGAGATTTCCCCCTGAAATCTCACCCCTATTTTTCACATCCTAATTTTTCTATCTGTAGAAGACTATGTTTTTCCTATCTATAGAAAACTAATAGAAGAAAGAGGTAAGGAAAGGACTATGATGATAAGGTAAGGAAATGACTGTGATGATAAGCAAAATAAATGATAATAGTTGGATGAGTTTTAAGTTGAAAACAGACATGAATTGGGAAGTGAACGCCATTTTTTTAAAAGTCAAGTATAAAGAATTCAAGGGACCTAAATGGAGTGTTATGAATTTAGAAATTAAATTAGAATTTTAAAATTTTTAGAAAGGGACTAAAATGATGTTTCAAAATTTGAAGTAAGAGACCAAAATAGAATTTGACAAATTCAGGGACTAAAGTATAATTTATAAAATTCAAGGAGCAAAAACATAATTATGAAAAAGTTTAGTTGAGAAGCCCAAATTTGCCTAGAAATATTATAGTACCAAATTTACCATTAAATAGATAATGGTAATTTGGTCAAGCATATTTTTTAGAATTCTAATTTGAAGTCTTCAAAAAGTAATATTAATTTAAAAAGTCTGGAACCTGATACAGGACATTTTGGACCTCATAATTAGATAAAATTTGGTAGAAAATTCTTATAATTATTATAAGAATTTATGAAGTTAATAGAACTAAAAAAGGAGTTATGTATAATGTATTATGGAATTTAAGGTGAGAAAGGACACCGATAAAAGGATTTAATGAAACATATAAAATTTTTATTAGGACGTTTGGGTCTCAAAAGATTATGAAACTTTGCAAAAAAATCATTTAGTAGTAAAATGAATTTCTAAAATTATCAGGACCCTTAAAAGAGATTTATAGAATTTATCTCAAAAATTAAGGTGATTTAGGATACCCGGTATGTAGAGTGGCTTAGGATATGTGCCAAATAATGTGTTAAACCCAAAGAAAGCCCACAATGGTGTCACACAAGAGACCAGGAATCCAAGGAAATAATCATGTGACTAAATGAATTTTATATAATATTTTCAGGGATTTTCAAAGTAAGAAAATAAAGGAAATTGCAAGGAAGCTTCTATGTGAAAGGTAGCATGTGAAATATCCCTTGGGACCCACATTATCTATTTTTGATGCCACATGCCTAGCCAAATAAGGGAGAAGAAAAATTTTAGCATGTGAAGTTATCTCTTATTGACTTGGAGATCAAGAAAAGATATAAGATGAAATACGGGCCATTGGATCAAATAGTAAAAAAATTAAATCTTAGCCATCCATTCCCTTATATTTTACCTTATAAATACCCCCTCCCTCTCCTCATTTTCATGCAAAAAACATGAACTTATGGGGAGGTGCTTTTGAAATAAAATTCAAGCAAGAAAAAGAGGAAAATTCAAGAGCAAAACAAGCAAGTATTCAAGGTAATTTCCTTCTCCTATATTTGTATTATGTTATAGGAAGATTTCTCTTGGATTTGGATGGTTGAAATACCATTTTTCTCTCCATATGATCTGCTGTCCAGAACTGTACAATATTGGGGGGAAATGAAATTAAAGCTAGAAACATGAAATTGAAGTTTAGATAAGTAAGAATCAAGTAGTTTTGACTTGGAAATTCAAATATGCATGAAATTAGGGTTTTAAGTTCATTGATTCCACTGTACAAATAACTATTTATATATTAGAATTTCATAATTTTGATGCTTAGAATGAGTTTAAAATGAAAAATTGTGTGGGATAATGTAAAGAAATAAGTATTGGAAGCAGTGGAATTAAAATGAGAAGTTTTGGGAATAAAGTGGGTATGTTTTAGTTCTGTATAGAATTTAAGGAAAGATTTTTATTTTCATAAATCTAAGCTCATATTCGGATTCCTTGGACAAAATTATGTAGGATTGGTCTAAGGAAATAATTATTACAAAACTAAACTACTAACTCCAAGAATTGAGTTAAGAGTTAGGGGTTTTAAGGGATTTAATATAAAATGTTTATGTAATGGCTCTAATGAGTTGTATATATAATGTAATTATGTTTAGGGCCATGATATGTCAAAGGAAATGAGTTAAAGAGGATGAGCAAGAAACCAATGTTTGGTTGAAGACAAAGGGAGCAAAGAGAAAAGAATAAAGTGTTAAGGTAGTGAACTAACACATTCTTGTATGCTTGATGTTCATGCTTGTGTGTTGATATATTTATAATATGTGATGATGATGTATGAAATGTGAAAATGATATATGCTCTACCATTTATGAGTTTATAGTCTTGCATGAGGCATTAAGCATGTTAATATGTAAATTAAAGCTTAAGAAAGATAAAGGAAACATGTCATGCACTTGCATTCATCTTGTATACATTGAATGGTACTATTTGCTATTGAGATTCCCCAAAATCTCACCCTCCCACAACCAACCAATTTAGGTAAAGCATGATAGAAAAGATATGCATGGAGAAGAGCTAAAAAAAGGAAGAAAGAAAGTGGCAATTGTTTTTTCTAGTATGTATTGCATAAATTGCCCTCTATGTTCATGTCATATAATATGATATTATATGTAAAGAAAAATATATGAAATAATTATGGCATAAATCCATGTTGTATAAGAGTGTATGGGAATTCAAGTTGATGATTCATAAAGGTTGGAATAATTTATGAGATTTATGAAAGAAAGTCAAATGGTAAAAACGTAGGTTTTAAACAATTTTGTTGTGGCTTCAGTTTGACCTAGCAAATGAATAAATTAATTCACAAAATTTTATGATTAATTAGTACACATCCAGATCTTTAAATTCATATGTAACATGACTCATTTGGATATGTATATCAAGAACGATAAATTTCAAAAGTTAAGAGACAGAATATGAAATTTCTAAAATTTACTATATGAACAGTAAAAAGTAATAATTTAACTATATTGATTCACAAAGTAAATGTTCATATTCATATTTTTTTCTTAAATAGCTATGAAATAGCTTCAAGTAGAAATTTGGAATACCTTCATATAATTTTTCTAGCATTAGTTATGAATTCTTAAATTTGGATTGTCAATATGGAATTTACCAAATCAATAGTACTCATAAAATAAGTTTTAAAATTTTAATTTTTAGGCCAAAGTAATGCTTTCTCTAACTATATATAGTTCTGAATACATACTCAGATGGGTTAAAAGTATGATGCTTCACTATTTCCATTCCCAAACATTAGGACTTTCAAGTGAGGACAAGAATAATTGATGTTGATGTTGATTGTTTAGATGAACATGTAATGTATGGATTTGGGAATGTATGTACATATACTTAGTTTCTAGAAAATTTTGATGCGAATAATAACTCGTAATGAGGCTGTGGCATTTGAGTTATAATTAAAAATAGTAAATGATTGAATAAATGTACAATAAATTATCAGTACTTAGTTAACATATCAAGCTTCATTTTGATACTAAGAATGTCTTATTTTGATATCTATACAAAGAGAACAAAATTTTCAAATTTAGGAACCAAAAACTATTTTTCAAAATTTTTGACCAAATAAACAATGATCTTTGACACACAAACCGTATTGATTGGCTGAGTGATATTTTTCCTTTAAAATTAATTATGTTAGCTTCAAGTAGCATTTTGAACTACTTCATTTTGATTTTTTTTGTAATTACTTATGATTTTTTGAAGTTTATCGCCAAATCTGGAAATTCCAGATGAACAGTACCCATGAAACTTGAAAACTTTAGATTTTATAATTGAACTTCAATGGATATTTAAACAGTTCTAAATACTACTAAATAGTCTTTATGATATACGAAAGTTAGGTGTTACACTTAGATTAGTAGTTGTAGCTTGAATTAATTTGTGAACCTTGATTTTTCCCACATATGTGCTTGTTCCAGTCTGACCTAGAACTATATGGGGAATAATTGTTTTGATGATTTTGATGCTCCCAAAGTGTTCAGAAGGCAAAATCATGTGGGAATAAGCCAAGGAACAAGGAATGGAAGTGTTGAAATCAAAGATAGAATTTTTAGAAGAAATTATCAAAGTTTGTGGGTTCTATCAATACTAGGAACATCACTAAGGAAGATGATTTTGATGATTCTAATGCTTCCATTGAGTCTATAAGGCAAACTTGTATAGGATTAAGCCAAGGGACTTGAGTTGAAAGCATTAAAATCAAAAGTAAAATTTTTGAAAAAACCTTTAAAGTACCACTATTTTGTTCTGTATAGATCTTAAGGAAGGAGTTGGAATTTGTTAATTATAACTTCATATTTAAATTCCTTAGGTAAAATTATGTAAGGTATGGTCAAGGCACAATTTAATTCAAAGGGTAAAGGAATTAATTGAGGAATATAGGGCATGTAAAGGATCATTATGCAATCATGATCAATAAGTGCACACATATTAACATCAAACATGTAGTTGTTTACATTGTATGTTGTCCGTTTACTACTAATATTTCCTCAAAACTCTCACTCCTTTCCCATGTTACAACCATCCTAGCAAGATATCGATGTGATGTAGAAGATGAAGATGCATAAAGAGAAATTAGGAAATGGATAACATGATTGATTGTAATTTATGTTATGAATTGTATTTTGTATAAATGAAAAATATTTTGATTATGGTAATGATTTGTTTTTGCCTAAGAAAAATAGTAAATGATCAAATAAATGTATAAGATTTTACATAATGAAAGTAGACATCATAAGGTTTAATTTGACATAAAGAATGCTACATTTGGATGTCAATACACAGAGAGACAAATTTCCAAAGGTAGGGGATCGAATATGAAAACAGGGAAAATTGACCAAATGAACAGCAAACTTTGGGATGTATTGACTGATGTTGACTTGGTCAAATAGTAGTTAACGAGTTATTTTTCCCTAAAAGAGAATTAAGTTAGCTTCACGTAGCAACTTGAACAACTTTGTTTTGATTTGTCTAGATTTAATTATGATTTTTTGACTAGAATTTACACAGTGAACAATACCAAAGGGTAAAATTCTAAATTGTATAATTTGACTTCAATAACCTCAAAAGTCCAGATGCAACTATTTGGTCCCTAAGATGTAAAAACTTAAGGATGTTGCATAATCCCCTATAGAAATATAGTATGAGGTATTCATCATGTATTTGGGGATATGGATACTTGTGCAAGATGTATTGGAATCAATACTAACATTTAGAAAAAGATTCATGAATGTTATGTGCAATGAAGGATATTTGTGTTCTTGTCTGATCCCTTGAAATATTATAACTTATGAAAGATTAGGATGGTATGTTTAGATTAGGATTAATTGATGATAATTATTAAACCAAGTGATCATATAATTTAAAGAAAGAAACAAAGAAAATATGAATAGTAGATAAATTAAAAATGAAAAAAATAAAAATATAAAGAAAAATAGAAACACTCGCTCAAACGTTCGAATTTGGTAAAAATAGGTCAGAACTATTAGCTAAAGCTATTAAACTATTTATAATGTTCAAAACATGCAGTATGAATTTTCTTGGAATTTTCTAGGCAACTCAAACAATTACAACAAATTAGTAAGAACAAACTGAAATTTACCAAACTGAAAAATGCCTAAAGACTAGACTCTACTACACACTAAGAAAATAAAGGAAAAAAAGAAAATACACTTAATTAATCTAGAAGTCAAGGGAATTAACTCTCTAACAAAGCAGCCAAAATTTGATGTCGCCTATCATTAGCACTTAAATTATTTACTAAATTAATCTCTATGTAGTATAGAGGTCAACCTAGGTCATATTCTTTGCTTAGAATCAATGCATAATTTAACTCTAGAGTAGACTAAGTGTGTGAAGGAATAATAGAAGATAACTTGATTAATAAGTTTTAGAAAGTAAAAGGAGATAATAACAAAAATAAAATAAAATCAATAATATAGAAGGATATCACTAATAAGCATAGTGCTTTTCTAAGAATTGATGCGTGGCTATTATCGTTTAATAATATATTGAAGTTATAACAATTATATATGTTAGGGCCCTATCATGCAGAACCTTAGACAACCATCATGGTCATAATCATAATCAAACAATCCACAATTATATCTAGATTTAGCATGCAATTGTATCAAGAATAATTAGTGAAGATCCACTTAGCATATAATAAATTAAATAATAAATGATTTGTTTTTCTAACATGGATATTCAACCAAAAAACTTATAACTAAACATGTGAACCTAACATGAATAATTATGAAAGGAAACCAAAGATATTAAATAAAGAATATCAAATCATAAATTGAAATAATAAATCACAAGAGTTTGATTACAAAGTTGTCTCAATCGAAACCCTAGGTCTAACATATACAAATCTCAAAAACTAAATCTAGAAAATCATAAATTTGCATCAAGGAAAAGATCAAAACATAAAATTGTTCAACTCCTACTCTAAAGCATAGGAACTCAAGCCACTATATCTCTCCTCAAGAACTTAGAAAGAAATAGATGGAATTGTGGAAAATATGAAGAAAATGATTGTGATGGTGGTGGTGATTGGTCTGTTGAATAGAGGAGCATTGGGGTCCTTTATATAGCTTTTAGGAGTGTATCATGTTGATATAAGTCTCTTCGCTAATTATCTCTCTAAAATATAATGATAATATTCATTTATCTTTAGTATCCTTTATATCTTGTATTAAAATCCAAGTTATCCTTTGATCCATGAAGACGCCATTGGATAATTGGAATAACTCTTGGATTATCTTCTTTTCCAAATCCAATCCTAAGATAATATAATAATTTAATATATGAATCCATTATCCATGACACCATATATTAAATTAAATCCCATATCCAGTTGTAAGATATAAATCAAGATGAATTTATATATTTTATGTGCCGATTTAAAATATTTGAGAGGAAAGATTTCAAATAATGAATTTAGGATACTGGGATAATACATTTGAAATATTCAAAGTGGATATTAATTTAAATTTTGAAAGATGCACTTTGACTAATTCAAATATTAATATCATACTAATATATTATAAAGGAATAAAATGATTTTCTCTAATTAGGATATCTAATTAAATAATAGTAATTCCCTTTTAATAAATTAATGTGAGCTTTCACTATCTTATACTTCAATAATTTTAAGTGGCTCCTTTTGCAGGCTAGTAGATCCAGTTATAATTAATTATTTTCCTCTTCTTCCTAAAAATCACAAAAGATAAAAATTCCTTTATGCATATCAGTGTGATTTAGAAAATAATAAAATTAGTAAAAACTCAATAAAAGGCCATTTTTAGTTGTTTAATTTATATAGTTAATTAAAGCACAAAATGAGTAAAACTTCAATAATAATATTAATTAAACATGATAAATTCCCTCAAAGAGACAGGAAACAATATAATAAAATAGGAATTCATTAGCTACCAATGGCTTTTTATCTAAAATATTGTTAAAAAATCTCTGATTATAAAATTTATTACACAAAGATATCATAAATTTGTGTAAATTCTTCTATAGCCTATTTTTAGCAGATACAATTATTCTTTAGCTATATGCACCAATCCTCAATTGCATGTAAAATGGAAAACATTTTCACATACTTTAAGATTCTTGAGAAATACTTACATACTCCAAAAGTGTTACACCATCTTAATTGTGTCCAATCAAAATATAACAATTCAACTGATGACTCATAAAAAATTCACAATTTATTTTACTTTTAAGAAAAAGAAACATTTTAATTTAAAAAATAAAAACTCATATGAACCAAATAAAGAGATTTATTTTTTCTTAAAAACAAAATAAAATATGATTTGTTTCAAATGAGTTATCGGCCAAATATGATTAAAATATGTTGAGTTATTATATTTTAATTAGATAGAGTTCAAATGACATGGCACTCTTAAAACATGTAAGTATTTCTCAAGATATATTGCACACATAGGAAGAAGAGTTGAACCTATGGAGGATGAATTATAGCGACTTAAAGACCCTTTGAGGGATTTTCATCAATTTTCACTAATAAATTTGATATAAATTCTTTTAAACAAAGAATTAAAATAATATAAGATCATAATGAGAAAATGATAATTAAGGACCATTTAAAGTCATTAATTTCAATTAAATGCTTCTAATTATTGAAATTTAGTTTAACGATCATCAGGACAACATCATTCCAGGTAGATATCTAAGTTTTTAGTGGTTTAATGGAATTTACAAATTATTATATATGATTTCAATAGTTCCATATACAACTTATAAAATTAATTAGAATTTTCACAATTGAATTATTAAAATCACATGAAACTAGGGGTAAATCTTAGGTAATCTAGTTGTGAAAACCAAACAATCCACCTGAGGTTGAAGGAATAGGAGACAATAAATTCTCGAGTAGTTTGATTTGACTAGTCCTAAACACAATTTACAACTTATATAATTAATTTGAACTGAATGATTTTTTTCCTTAGCCGTAAAGTTTAGGAGAAGCACTTGTGAAAACTAAATACTAAGCTATTTTAGAATGAGGTTGCCTCCAATTAATTCTTTAATAGTTTAATGAAATTTCAGTAATTAGAAGTGATAATACAACCTTTCATCTCTCATCTCTCAAGGGTAAAATAATTCATATTTTTATTAAATTATAGACATCAATCTTTTAAACAAAAAAATTTGAGAAAAAAACTAAAATGAGTTAAAATGAGGAGGGGAAATCCCTTAAAATGGCCAAAACCCAAAATGATCCTTTGAATATGGAAAATCCCAAATTGAGGGCAAGTGCAAAATGAGACTTGAATATCTTAGCAAAAAGATAAAAATACCATTCAGTTATTTTTTTTTAAAAAAAAGTACTCATTTGTTTACTATAATGGATGTCACAGTAACAATAAGGATAGGTCCAATAACAAGTTAAGATGAGGGATTAACTACACCTAAAACTCTATTAATTAAACAAAAATCCAATGGAAAAAGCAAGAGGGAATGTTTATCATAATGGAAGATTAATGATGATAACAATAAGCCTAATGATGAGTTAAGAAGAGTAAATGATTATACCTTTCAAAATTCTTCTTTAATTAAACAACAACTAATAGAAAACATTATAAGAGGGGCGTTACTATAATGAATGTCACAATAATGATAACGATAGATCCAATGATAAGTTAAGAGGAGGGAATGACTATACCTTGTAAAACTCGTTCACTTAGAAGAAAACAAAGGAAAAAAGCTAGATGGGTGATAAGACACAAATTGTGTATGGTTTCTGTGACATTTTAAGAGTTTTATGACAACTTTACCATTCATTTTATGCCTATGATTGTGCTTTTATGGTAATACATGATTGTGCTTGGTAATATGCTGATTTAAGAATAAAATAGTAAATTAACTCCTCTAAATTGCATATATGGAATTCTTTAGTAACTGGTTGGACATTTACAGTGAGCTTTGATATCAAATTGCAGGTATTTTGTAGGAGAACCAAGGATTAATTTGAGCAGAAAAGAAATTACAAGATAAAGAGAATCAAATCAAGGAAGGTAGCTTCTATGCTCTTTAGTCGCGACTAAAGTGTCCACAGGTCACGACTTTATTTCTTCCAAGAAGTTTTCCTACATTCACAGATTGTGACCAATAATAGGATATGGTCATGACCAAAGAAGAGAATCAGTGAAGCTGTACAATTTTTATTAGGTCATTTTGGCTCTAAAAGAAAAGGGAAGCCACAGACGTGAGGGAAGGTTGGTTTATACCTGATACGACTAATAAGCAATACTCAATCATTCTCTCAATACTCCCTTTACAATCTACACGCATATCTTCCATCATTCATCTTTCCATAACCATTTTTCTGCTTTCTTAATGGCATCACATCTGAGCAGCGATTGTGGCACAGCAAGAGTCATGAGAGGCTAAATCTTTAGTCTCTTGGTGATGGATTGTATATCTTGAGCTCATGGACTGCACTGCACTGCAATGGGCAATTTTTTGTTTTAATATCACCTTTTTCATGTTTTAGAATTCCTAGATGTAGGGTTTTCAATGTATAAGTAGGGATTGAATACTGATCGATTATTCTGAGATTAGGTTTTGTAATTGAATTTGGATGGTTTGAATGTTAATTTTAATATGAATATTTCAGTTTTGATTTCTGGATAATTGGGCTTTTATCAACGATTGTTGCTAACTGATTCGATTGATTTAAATTTATGGTCATCAATCGATAATCCATTAAGGGTATTTTCATCATCTAATTTAATTTCATGTTAAGTAGTTTTTAACAGCGTACTAATAGTTTTTGAACTAGTTTTGATCAAAGGAGTTTAAGAAATGTTAATGTTCTGGACTCAATCAATCGATTGAGGTTTTATTTAAGACTTAGTGATGTTAAAATTACCATATCATATTAAGAGCAAGGATAGATAGGTTTCTATCATCAAGAGTCTTTCTTAACATATTCCTTTCACAATCCACTCATTTTCTATCTTAATCAAAAATACAAAAATATTTACTTTACTATACCCTTATTTTATTGCATACAAAATCAATCAAACCCAAAACCCATTTTACTTTCACTCAGGTTTTCAATGGTTTTGTCATCGATCTGCTAGGGTTCAAATAAAAAGGGCTCATTGAGAAGAACGATAGGGTTATGCCTTATACTATATTAATAGGATACAATTATTTTATTTTAAGAAGCCAGACGATGTCAGTCTGAGCCCCACGTCAATGATGCCGTTGTCTAGGAGCCATGTAATTGGTTCATTAGCAATTGGTTGTCAATTTCATTATTT
Source organism: Leucaena leucocephala (assembly GCA_037074615.1). Taxonomy (NCBI): domain Eukaryota; kingdom Viridiplantae; phylum Streptophyta; class Magnoliopsida; order Fabales; family Fabaceae; genus Leucaena; species Leucaena leucocephala. The sequence goes on from CM073550.1 coordinate 9,767,723, forward strand.
ACCTAAGTCAATTTCTTTGTTTGAATTTTAGTTTTTGTTGTTTTCATTGCATAACATTCTACATTTTTCAAGTTTCTATGAATTTGCTCTCTGCACATTTGAGTTGTGCCCACTCATAATTGTGTCGTGACCAGATTGCTTTTCTGTAGTGCTCGATTACTACTCTATGTGAACTCCAGTCACGATAGTCACAACCTCTGGTCGTGATTGTTTCAGAAAATTTACTCTCTATGATTATTGGTCGTGATGAAACCACATTTTAGTCTTGATGCAAAATCCAATTTTTAGAACTTTTATTCTCTATGTAAGTGTCTAGTTGAACTTTTTTGCTATGAAACTTTTGTGTCTAATTGTGATTGCTTTCCTAGTTATTCTTTATTGTTCCTGTGTTGCACGCGTAGAAGAACTGAACCATTAGTGCCTTTTGAACCTGAAATTGAGAGACAACTTAGAAAACTAAGGAAAGAATTTAGAGAAGAGGCAAGTGTAAGGAATTGGAAGACACGCAGCGGAAATTAATTTAAAAAAATTTCCATCTCTTGCCAGGATCTACCGTATGTGTTTAAGTCAAGTGGGAAGAAGCATTACCCTCAGTGTTCCTCAGCGACTTCCATAACTTCTGGTCATGACGTTCACAGCTTCTCTCTGCCGCTTGTGCTCCCTTTCTGATAGCAAGAAGTAGATGACTCAGGTCGGCTTCCTCTACTGGTATCCACACGAACAGTGTTCCAACCACGAACGATGTGCTAGCGCCTCCTGTCCCTCCAGGGCTTACTCAAGGATTCATCCTCTCCGTCTCTATTTTGGCAGTTTCTTATCTGCAAACCTTTTGCGAATTCCTGTTCACACTATTTTTCTGTCCCAACCGTAGCTCCTAAATATCAGATATATAGGATGCTATGCGTGTTACCACATACTTGGATTTTTGGAATTAATCTTATATTAATTCTGAAATTAATACAATATTATATATTGTATAATTTGATAAGAAACTAATTAAATAAATAGTGTTTGTATTAAATCCGTCCCACAGATTTAATTAACCCATTTATTTAATTTGAAATAAAGATAAGACGGAATTACATTTGATTTATTCGCATAAATCAAATTTGAGATATCATATCAATTTGAATTTCAAATTCAAACGTGATAGAGATTTAATTTATCCTTATAAATTAAATCTTGTAAATATCTCTTATATATAATATATATATACAAATATAAATATAAATGAATATATACATCCACCCTGGATCATTCATTGAATCTGGACATGTCTTAGATTCAATGAATCTGGACATCATAGCTCGTGTTGGGCTATTTTGTGTGCGACCCTGTAGGCCCATATGAAGTTGGCAGTAGGCCATTTACTATATTGACTCACAAGTCACAAGCGGTCTCTAGCAAGACATCACGACTACCCAAATCATATGAGGATCGATGAACGATATAACCTTTTATACAACCATACCATGTCCCTTTTGTCACACGATATTTTGGTCATGAATGAGGCATGGAGAATGTCATCTTCTTATTCCTGACCGTTACTTTCTCAATCCCTGAGTAATCTGAGTATAGAAATGGAACAACCTTTCTATTATAGTATAGCCATATATTTCTCATACTCACTCATCGAGGGGCCCAGTAATATCTCTCTACGAATGTGAGGGACAAATTCCATCTTGACCATTCACATTCCTCCGCACGAAAAACCACTAAGCCCTGAACATAGTCTTTATAATCACTCAGTCAAAAGTGACTTTTGACTATGTCAAAGCTGAGCGTTTATCATGTAGGAATCCATGATGATCTCAAGTCAAAGGGCACAGTGACATGGTTTGTATATGAGAGAAGCTTATGACTTAACCCATGTAGCTCTCTCATAAGGGGTCGATCTAACACCTTGTACTCTTACATGTGCCTATGACTTTGATTTATATTTCTATACATCTTCAAAGTCATACTGGTCTTATTTCATCTCTGCTCCCACATAGATGACCGACCAGGGACATTTAGGATAAGATCATGAGTTATCCAAGGATGGTCATCACAGTAAATATACAAATAATATGATAACATAATTAATAAATTCATAAATCAACAATATTCATAAGACAATGATTGGCCCCTAGGGCACAATTTCCAATAGCAAGATGTAACATCCTAACTTTCTTATGTCTTAGGGACCAAACGGTAGCAACTTGAACCACTTTTGAGATCATTGAAGTAAAATTATACAATATGTAATTTTACTCTCTTGAGTACTATTCACTGTGTAAATTCTAGAGAAGTGACCTGACTTCGAAAAATCATAACTAATTCTAGAAAAATCAAAATGAAGTGGTTCAAATTGATACATGAAGATAACTCAATGCTATTTTAGGTAAAAATAATTCGTTCACCATGCCTTGTCCAAGTCAACATCGGTCAATGTTCCAATATTACTGTTCATTCAGTGTTTCCCCTTATTCCAGCATTTCTGGTCTTAACTTTGAAAAATCATATCTTTATGTGTAGACATGCAAATGAGACATTATATATATCAAATTGAAGCTTGGCATGTGTACTGTAAATTGAAAAATATTATATATTTATTCAATCATTTACTATTTATAATTATAGCTCAAATATCACTGCCTCACCACGAGTTACTGTTCACAGTGACAATTTCCAGCAATTATACATACATGAATCACATATCAATTATGCTAAATAATTAATGTCTCTTCATGCATCTTTATCTCCTCCATCTTGAGAAAACCTGCTGTAATTGGATTGATATGGAAGGGGTGAGATTTCTGGAGAAATCTCAGTAGCAAACGATACTAAACAATACATGCATTAATGTGAATACTTGTGCTTGCTTGTGAAAGTGTTAACATTGTGTAATGTGCATGCTTTCATATAACATATGAAATACAATTAGCCAAAGTAATCATAGCAATAGAGCTTCATACATAAGCACATATGCAACATAATTCAACAAAGCCATAGCACATCAAACATAACATTCAATGCATATAAGTTTAGGATAAATTTACTACCTGATGTGTTGCCTTTCCTCTAGCTCTTAGCCTTTGCTCTAAGGTTCCTTATTTTCATAGGTCAGAGCCTATACATAGCATAATAATATCTTCATTATTACTCTATCAGTATAGTTCTACTCAGCTCATGCTTATCTTGAGGCAATACCCTCAATCTGACAATTCCATAACTTTCTTTCTATCAATGGCTTAACCTTATCAAGAGAGATATTTCTCTATTATAACTATTAAGAACAATCCCCAATTTTATTAAAGCGGGGACTAGAATAAATTACTTAACTTACTCCTAAGCTTGCCAAGTTCCTAAGCTCCTTACACTGCTCCTAGCTCCACTAGAACTCCTCATTTCTTTCTCTTCCTTCCTTTCTTTCTCTCTTTCTCTTTTATCTCTTCTTTCTCTTGCTTTGCCATGCTTGTCCGTGAATGGAATGGAAGAAGGGGTGGCCTATTTATAGTTGAGTGGAGGTAGAATGGATGGTCCATATTGAATTGCAATGAATGGCTCAAATCGCTTAGCTTCCTCAAGAAATATTGCCTGCATCATCACAATGACATCATCATCCTAGATGACTCATCAAAGTGATATCATCCATAGGACACCTCATATGCAAGGTGGTGCAATGGTGGGGACATTAGGACTCCTCACCAGCTGACTTAGCGGTTCCAAAGAATTCCAGAGTATTTTCCTGGAATGAATGGCTGAGATCGTGCCACCTGTCCTTTAGCTTTTTCTCTTTTTCCTAGAATCATGCCATGTGTCCTTAGCTCTTCTTCTTTTCCTAAAATCATGCCATGTGGCACCTTGTGAGTCCCATGAGGACACCTTTCCTGCCACCTCATGGTTCTAAAGCTTTATCTGATCACTTTTCCCAGTTCTATCCTTAACCGGGTAACTTTACTATGAAAAAGTACTAAAATATTATTTTAATATCACTCAAACCCCTATAATCATTGGGTCATGTTTTTGGACCCTTGCAATGTCATCTTGGGTTTCTAACCAAACCCAAGCCCCCTGGTAGCTTGACTCCTAAGAAATATTTTTAGTAAATTACTAAAATGCCCTTAGCTCCTCTTTAATACTTATAGGGGCATTATTGTCTTTTTTCACCTTTCTAAAGTATCTCCTGACCCTGGTCAACTATCCAGATACCCTTCCTTGATTGTTTAACCCTAGTCAAATGACCAAAATACCCTTCATCTGACTCTGACTTAATGACACAACATACTGGCATACCTTCAGTGGCATTTTCGTAATTCTATATTTTTCTAGATCTTTATTAGCTCCACCCCATATACTTATATGAAAATATAATTAGGCCTATAAGGTGCCATTTTGGGCCCTCTATTTGATCTACTACCTTTATGGGCTCAATTCCTGAGAAATTCCCCTGAAACCTATTTATCGGGTGTTTTAATCCACTGTAAATTCTATAATAAATTCTACAGAACTCCTTTTTAGGCTCTGTTAGACTAAAAAATTCTTATATTAATTATAGGAATTTACTACCATATTTCATCTAATTATGATGTCCAAAGGATACTGTATTAATTTTCCTTTCTTCAGAAATTAATATAAATCTTTTGGGACCTCACATCAAAATTCTGTGTTATGTCAAACTGATCAGCATAATTTTCTCTATTTACTGGGACTTCTACTTAACAAGGCCTGGTAGCATACCTTTTTTAGGCTACATATTAGGCTTCTAGGCCTAAAAATTGGGATATGACATAAGATGAACAGAATCTAGTGTTTCAGGATCTAAAATTGTACTTAATTTAGAGACTCCATTAGAAATTTTTAATATGGTTGAGATTAATCCTAATAGGCATAATGGGCACAATAGACAAGGAGAAAATAAAATACTAATGAATATAGAAGATAATAGAAGTGTGAGGGAAATAAATCATTCATATGTGAATTATGATCCTTATGGTTTTTATACTGAAGAGGTTAATTTTGAAATTAAATAAGCTTTGATTGCAACCTTACCTAAATTTTATAGTTTTGTAGGAGAATGTCCACATCGGTACTTATAAATCATGCATATGATATGTTCTTCAATGAAGCCTCTAACGATTTCATTGGATAATGTCTTAAGGAGGTATTTCCAATTTACCATGGAAGAAAGGCTAAAGAGTGGTTATAGAATCTGCCAATTTATTTTGCCACTCTTACATGGGATCAGTTGAAGTCAACATATTTAGAACAATTGTTCCTGACCTCTAAGGTAACTCGAATGAAGAAGAAAATTATAAACATTATGCAACATGATGGAGAGTCATTACATGAATATTGGACAAGATTTATCAATGTATTGGCTCGATCTCCATATCACAGCATGACAAAGGCTGATTTAGTATATATTTTCTTTGATGGTCTACTTCCTCACAATCAGGTGTCCTTGAATACATGATCAAATGGATTTTTGAAAGATAAGATTCCACAAGCAAGTTCAGAATTATTCTAAAAAATGGCTAATGAAGACTATCAGACTAAGGATCCAAGGAGAATGACCTCATCATCTTCAGGTAATTCAAAAGAGATTTTGGCAGAAATAGCAACTTTAGGAAACTAAATAGAAAAGAGAATGAATGTAATTGAAAGGGAGCTGCTTTCTACCAAGCAAGTTCCTGTAATAGCGACCTCATAAGTATTAGTTACAGGATGTGAGTCATGGGGTTCAATGATGCATGCTACAAGTATATGTGACAGATAGTATGGAAAGGTAGCAGTAATGTATCAAGGGAGAGACCCATATTCTAACACATACAACCTTTATTGGAGAAACCACCCAAATTTTAGGTGGGAAAGTGGGGAAAATAGGCCAAACTAATTCTAAAGAGGTGGTGCTTCATCAAGCAACTACCAAAGTAATGTAAGGTATATGGTTCCAACTCACTTTAATGCTGTAGTGACATCAATAACATATGAGACTTCTCAATTGTTGAAGAGTATGGCTGCACAAATGAACAATATAGATAGTAGAATGACCAATATATATAACAAGCTTAAAGAGAATGATGGTCAATTTACCTCCACAGCTTCAATCCTTTAAAGTATGCAGAAGGATAATGCAAATGTATACAGGAAATTTGAGGAGTTAAGTTATAAGAATATAGATATTACAAGTTATTTAACTCAAGTTTCCAAGTGATATCCAAACAAAAAATAGTAGCAGTATACCGTCAAATATTGTCATTAATCTGATGGGCTTGAATGCTATATCACTCAGACGTAGGAGAAAAGTCCACTTTAAGGAAGATGATGCATCAAAAGAGGATATGAAAGACCTTGAAGCTGAAAATACACCATTGTCACATATGAAGATTAGGAAATCAAAAAGTGAGAAATAACAGTAGCTTATAATTAAGAAAGCAACCCAAGAGGAGAACTCACAAGACAAGAGGAAATAAAAGAGAAGAATAGGAAGTGATAATACCAAGTATAGAATACAAAGGGAAACAAGAAGAGGAGAAGGTAGAGTCAAGCAAGTAAGGAGCCTCTATGCATACAGGTAAGGAGGTAAGTATAAAGGATCTCCCTTTTCCTAAAGCTTATTTTGGTGGAAAGAAAAAGATTGATTCTAAATTTACAAAAGATGCTATCAATATCTTCAATAAGTTAGAAATAAACATTCATATAGTTGAATTCCTCAAAATAAACCCTAAGTATGCTAAATTTTTGAAAGAATTTTATGCTAATAAGAAAAAGTTTAGGCCTCTTGAGAGAATTCAGGTGAGTGATAATGTGTCATCACTTTTTAAGATTGAACTATCGGTTAAGTGCCAAGACCCAGGATCTTACACAATCCCATGCACTATAGGCAAGGTTCATATTAAGGGAGCTTTATTATATCTAAGGGCACCCATTAATGTAATGCCTTAGTCAGTATACTTAGCCTTAGGTATTAATATTCTTAGAGACACAAGTGTAGTGCTTCAATTAGCTGATAGATCAATTAGGTATCTTAAGGGAATTCTGAGGATATTTTAGTGCAAGTTAAGGATTTAGTGTTCCCAGCTAATTTCTATATTTTGGACATGTCTAGTGAGCTAGTGAATGAGAGCACTTTGATCATAGGCAGACATTTCCTTCCAACTTTCAAGACAATCATTAGTATGAAGCATAGTTCTATTATAATGGAGGTTGGAGGACATGTAGTCACTTTCAATATGAACAAAGCAATGAAATATCCTTTTGATAATTCTGCTTTTGCTGGGGTAAATGCCATTGATTATGCTATTGAAGAAACTAGGGATGAGCATGAATTGAGTTTGCATGATGGGTATGATCCTATGTTGCATAATTCTCAAAATTCCCATGAAGAAATTCAGTAGCATGTGGATTCAAATTCAATTTTGAGTGCTTATGATAACTATTTTAAATCTCTTTATTATGTTTATTCTTTTCCTTGCTCTTGTGAAGGCAATGCATCATGTTTTAATTGTTTTGATGTAAATAGTATGTTTTCAGTTTCTAAAGATTTCTCATTCCCATCTAACTTGATATAATTTCATCATCCTCCAGTGATAATGTTTTTAGAAAGGAATTTATGAGTAATTTTACAAGAATACAAGGCATTGTGGAAGATGAAAGTGGAACAAACAAAGAGGGTTCAAGCTTGTGTGATCCCAAGTCACGATGTAAAAGCCTCAAAGTCGCGACTAGATATGAATATACTATAGGAAAGACTCTATGCAATAGAGTTGTGACAAGATGATTGTTTTAGAGACATAAATTTGAGTCGATAGAGAAACCATCTAAAGATTATTGTAGAGACATTAAAATCTCCTGAGACGCCCAGTCGCGATGTGAAGATGATGAAGTAACGACGAAATATCAGGTTGTAGAGGAATAACCTCTCTATGATTCCAAGTCAAGACTAATATATGACCATGTCATGACCAAATATTTTAGATATATTCACTGTCAGTTTGAGTCATGATGAGAAGTTGAAGATAAACTTGAGAGGTTACGACTATAAATGGCAGGTACAACCAGTGAATTTCAAATTCCTTCAATTTCATATTCCGCTATTTTGGTTAAAGGGCCAATATGTTCTCACTCTACTTATCCTCACTCACACTCAATAATTACCTCTCATACTTTAAGATTCTTGAATGATTTGATCTCAAATAATGATGCAGGAATGAAGGAGACTGATCTCAACCATGTTGCAAATGTAGACTAACTTAAGCTTGGTGCAACTCCTGAAAAGATTATAGGAAAGATGGAATGCCCTAATGAGCTCAATATGAGCAACCTCCAAGGAGCTACAAAAGAGAGTATTTCTAATTTAAATGATTTCCCCTATTTGATCCCTTTTATTGTTCAACCCCTAGAATTAGAGTTAAAAGATTTACCTTATAACCTAAAGTATGCTTACCTTGAGCCAGACTTAAAATTGCTAGTAATAATTTCAAGTTCTTTAATTGTTAGTGAATAGTCTAGATTATTAAGTATGCTTAGAAAGAATATAGAGGCCATGGGTTGGTAATTAGCTAATATAAAAGGGATAGATGGCACTATATGCACTCATAGGATTTTTCTGAATGAAGATTCCAAAACAATTAAACAACCCTAAAGAAGATTAAATCCATTGATCTCTGGTGTGATTAGGAAGGAAATTAGTAAATTGTTAAAGTAAGAAATCATATATATTATTTCAGATAGTTAATGGGTATCTCCTATGCATGTGGTGCCTTAAAAGAGCAGACTAACAGTAGTTAAGAATGTGAGTAATGAATTGATACATACTAGAGTGCAAAATTCATGGAGGGTTTGTATTGATTATCAGAAGTTAAACGATTCTACTAGGAAAGATCATTTTCCCTTACCTTTTATTGATCAAATGCTTGAGAGATTAGTAGGGAAAAGCTATAATTGTTTCTTAGATAGGTATTCAGGATATTTCTAAATTCCAATATATCTGAGGGACCAAGAAAATACCACATTTACTTGTTCCTTTGGTACATATGCCTACAAAAGAATGCCATTTGGTTTTTGTAATGCTCCTGGCATATTTTAACGCTGTATGCTTTCTATATTTGCGAATTTCATTGAAAAATGCATGGATATGTTCATGGATGATTTTACTGTATATGGCAATTATTGTTATGAGTGTTTAGAGAGCCTTGATAACGTCCTTACTAGATGTATTGAGAACAAAATTAGTTTTAAACTTTGAAAAGTGTCATTTCATGGTTGATCATGGAATAGTACTTGGACATCTTATATGTCACAAGGGAATTGAGGTGAATAAAGCAAAAATTGAAGTTATTTCCTTGTTGCCGTATCCCACAACTTTAAAAGAACTTCGATCTTTACTAGGGCACATTGGGTTTTATAGAATATTCATCAAATACTTTAGTAAAATTGCTTTGCCACTCTCAAAGCTTCTTCAAAAAGACACTAAATTTGTTTTTTTCTACTGATTACAAATAGGCCTTTGAAAAATTGAAGGATAGGTTGGTTTCTCCACCTATTCTAACTTCACCATATTGGGATCTTCCTTTTGAATTATCATATGATGCCTCCAATTACGCTGTGGGAGCTATGATATGACAAAAGGAAGGCAATTTATCTAGAGTAATTGTCGATGCTTCAAAAACACTTGATGCTGATCAAATTAATTATACCACAACTGAGATAGAACTGTTTGCAATTGTAGTGGCTCTGGATAAATTTAGAGCATAACTCATCAACTCTAAAGTTATTGTTTACACAAACCATGTAGTAGTCAAGTACTTGTTCCATAAACCTTAATCTAAGCTAAGACTTCTATGATAGATGCTACTGCTTCAAGAGTTCGATATAGAAGTAAGAGATTGAGTTGGAAATGTACACCACGTTGCAAATCATCTAAGAAGATTACTAACAGAGACAAGGGGAGTACTTAGTTCTTATATTATTTTTTATTCTTTCCTTGATCAAACTCTTTGTTTGGTTACTGTTATAGAACCTTGGTATGCTCATTTAGTTAATTTCATTGAGACCAGCCAATCCCATCTAATTTGTCTAAATTCCAGGCCCAAAAGCTCAAGAGCGAATCTAAATACTTTATTTAGGATAAACATTTTATGTGGAGGTTATGCTCAGATCAAGTATTAAGACGATATGAGCTAGACCAATATCATAAATTAGTTTTAGAAGCTTGTCATTCATGGGTTTGTGGTGGTCATTTTGGGGGGAAAGAATTGCACTAGGGTCCTTAAATATGATTTTTATTGGCCTTCCCTTTTCAAATATGCCTTTGAGTTTTGTAAAGCCTGTGATAGGTGCTAAAGATTTGAGGAGATTAGTAAAACGTATGAGATGCTACAACAACCTACTCTATTTTATGAGGTTTTTTATGTTTAGAGAATAGATTTCATGGGACCTTTTCCACCTTCAGCAGGATTTCATTACATTTTACTAGCTATAGACTATTTATCTAGGTGGGTAGAGGCCATTCTTACAAGACTAGATGATGCCCAAACATTCTCCAAGTTTCTAAGGTATCATATCTTTAGTAGATTTGGAGTACCAAAAGCATTAATCAGTGATCAAGGTATCCATTTTTGCAATAAGCTAATCAATAACTTATTAGCAAAATATGGTGTAACCCACAAAGTCTCAACCCCATACCACCCTCAAACTAATGGTCTAGCATAGGTTTCTAATAAGGAAATAAAGCATATTCTTGAAAAGATTGTTAAGCCATCCAATAAGGATTAAAATTTAAGACTTGACGATGCTTTATGGGCATACAAAATAACTTTTAAAACTCCCCTAGGCATGTCCCTTTATAGGATAATTTTTGAGAAAGCTTGTCATATGCCTGTGGAAATAAAGCATAAGACATTTTGGGTAGTGAAAGCTTGCAATAAGGATCTTGTAGAAGCTAGTTTAGAGAGATTGTTGCAGATTCAAGAGCTGGAAGAGATTAGATTGGATTCCTATAGTAGCTCTAAAATTTATAAACTAAAGATAAAAGTAATCCATGATGCCCATATTTTGAGGAAAAGGTTTAAGGAGGGTATAGAGTGTTAAGGTACCAAGCTAGTTTCAAGTTTAAACATGGTAAATTCAAAACTAGCTAGGATGGACCTTACACGATTGTTAAAGTTCATGAATTTGGGATACTTGAGCTAGAAGAGGAGGCAACGGGAAGAATCTTCAAGGCAAATGGATATATCTTGAAACTTTATGAGGAATCTACTCTGTCGCCTTTAGGCTAGGTTATCTCTTTCCTATCTCTTACCTTTTACAAGTTTTTTCTAATGTGATATATGTTTGACATGTTGGTTTGATGATTGGAAAGGGATGAACTAGTAGAAGTAGGAGTTAATTTTTTTAATGTGATATATGCCTTGAGGCCATGTGTTATTTAATTATTATTGGTTCTCTAAGCTGAATCCACATTCAATTGCATGATTTTAGCTTACCCATCTTGTCATCATTATTTTCCTTGTATTGTGATGAATGATTTGAATGTGACTGCGAGCTTCACTGTAAAATTGCATTGAATGATATGTTTAACTGTTGTGCTGAAGCTGAATTTAAATTGATCTTATATAGAAATGTGGTGTCTATAATTCTGCTAACAGTGAGGATACTGTCAAGTTTAAGTGTAGGGGAAATGTTCTTGTTTCTATGCTATTTAATGTGAAATTCTTCGATTAATCCAATCTTTCATCACAAAGTTTCTAGTTTTTGGTCTTAATGTGTGATGAATTGCTGAAAATTGGATTCTCACTTTAAACTGTTTTGTTGTTAGCTAAAAAGGTTTTAGTGCAAACTATGTTTTGGGCGTTGAAAACTATCAAGTAGTAGTCTCTGTGGTTTTTTGTCGCGACCTATGTGTTGCATGGTTACAACCTGACATAGAATTTTAGACTTAATATTGTCTCTATGAAAATTAGTTGTGACACAAGAGCAATTAGGTCATGACATTATCTCTCTTTGTATTGGTGTCGCGACTTAATCTTTCTTGGTCACTACTAGCTATTGTAAGTTTAGAGCAAGCACTCACTATGAAATTTGGTTATGACCTCCACTGCTTTCAATCGTGACCTGAGTGTGAAAATGTCCACTTACATTCTCTTTGCTTTATACAATGTTATATAGAAGGATTTCTCTTGAGCTACTAAGGTTTAATAAAGGATTCATTGCCCTCTTGTTTCTAACCTTTTCGCATAAATAGTTTATAGAAACCATTGTCACACTTGAGTTTTTGAAAATGGAAACTGAATTGTAAACACTTAAGTTTTTACTGTTAGATTTGGGATTATTACATGATTTTGAGTGATTATTTTGGAACTTTAAATTCATCATTTAAAAGGGTTTTCAGTTGTGATAAGTATTTTAATACTTAATAAATGATGAATATTGTTTGAGATTAAAGCCTTAGTTTGAAGGATTCTCAGCCTAAATTTCTATATTGAGTGTTATTTAATTGGTTTATATCCTCTAGAACTTGTCTTAGCTCTGAGTTGAAAATTACTTGCGCATTTATGTTATTAAATATGATAGAGGCATTCATTTCTAAATTCTTTTATCCCAAACACAATCCCACACATATTATATCCATAGTCATCCCCTTTGAGCCCATCATTTTTCTTTTTTCCATAATAGAAAGTCATATATGCATGAACATCTTTTTGAAATGAAGTTCTTACTCATGTAAAAAAATCATTGTTATTATGAAATTGTGCTACATCTTTTATATACAAGGTACTAAATAAAGGATAAAAAAAGCATATTACATAAATAAATGAAAAAAATGGGAGATAGTAAAAGAAAAAAATGAAGAAAGAACATAGCAATGAATGAGGCACTATTATCAACTCCTATTAGCATAATTACCACCTCTACATCTAAGAAAATATGAATTCATGCTATATATTCATTACCAAAGTCATATTGTACTTCATATCCTCCATAGTCCATTCCACGTGGCATGTCTTTATCATTTCACCCTTTAAAGACCTCTTAATTCTTTGCATAAGTGTTGTATAGTTAATGAGATTTAGAGCCATTACAAGCATATGGTAGGATATTTTCTAAAACATCCTTACTTTCGTACGTCTTATGGACCATTTAATAGTATTTAGAACTACTTGCAAGACCTTGAAAGTCCATTACCTAAATATGGAATTTTTACTCTTCTTGAGTTACTGTTCATATGGTATTCCAGATTCAGCGATGGACTTCAAAAAATCATAATTAATTATAGAACAATCAAAATGATGTGATTCAAAAATATACATGAAGATAAGATCTTCAAATTTATGAGAAAAATGATTTACAAACCACATGCTTAGTCAATTAATACAGTTTATTTGTCAAAGTTTATTTTTCATTTAGTCAAAAATTCTAACAACAGGTTATGGTTTATTACTTTGGAAAATTCTTTCTCTTTGTACAAACATCAAAATAAGATATTCTTAGAGTCAAAATGAACCTTGACATGTTAACTAATTGTCTGTAAAATTTCATGCATTTATCTTATCATTTACTATTTTTCATTACATCATGACCATCACTATTATATTGGTCATATAGCAACATTACATATAACATTCTTCACATAACATTTATACTATCCAATCCCTAGCTTCTCTTCATGCTTCATCATCTTCTTTCATCATTTATAAACTTGTTGGGATTAGGATTACATAGATAGGATGAGATTTATGGGGAAATCTCAATAGCAAACGATACTAAACAATACATGCATTAATGTAAATACTTGTGCTTGCTTGTGAAAATGTTAACATTGTGTAATATGCATGCTTCCATGTAACATATGAAATACAATTGGCCAAAGTAATTATAGAAATAGAGCTTCAATCATAAAAACATATGCAACACAATTCAACCAAGTCATAGCACAACCAAGCATAACATTCAATACATATAAGTTTAAGATAAGTTTACTACCTCACTTGCTTGATTTCTTTCACTTTAACCTTGCCTCTTTCTTCTTATGTCTATTTGATGTGTGGCTACCTCCTTGAAGTCCACAATCAAATCCTAACATCACATAATCATTCATCTATTACAATCTACCTTTCTCTTTAACATTGAGCTCATTTAACTACATTAACTTTCCTTAATCCTAACTAATGGACTTGGCCTTTGAATCAATTGATGTCTCAACTTTACCCTACACAATTTCATCTTTTGTATCCAATTATGAGTTTAGAATCATGAAATTCTTGTTCTGGATAGATTTTAAAAATATACATAATTCTTCCAAAAAATCTCATTTTGATTCCAATACTTCCCATACTTGTTTCTCTACTTTATCCCACACAACTTTTCATTTTAAAACTATTGAAATCTTCAAATTCATGAAATTTCAATCACTGTTCATACAAGTGAACAGTAATAGAGAAAAATGTCAAGAATTACAACTTTCAATTCCAATACTTCCAAGGTTCTAAACCTATCCAATCATACACAAAATCATCATATAAATTCAATAGAAGCATTAGATCATTGAAATTCCATATCCTTCTATCATGAACAGTGTAGACCAAAAGGTCTCAACAATGGCAAAGTCAAGCATATCAACTTGATTCAATAATCACTCACCTAACTAGCTTGTTTAAGCTTCAATCATATAACTCTAGCTTTAATTTCTTCTTTCTCCTTTCATCTAAGGTTTTGTACAGCACTTACACCTTATAGAAAACTCAATTTTCTTCCATTAAAATATGAAGTTCAAGCCCCCGAATTAGAGAAAAATAAGCTAGGGTAGATTGCTTACCTTTACTCTCTAACTAGCTTGAACTTTGGACCTTGGATTCTTCTTTGTCTTGGCTTGAGTTTTCATTTTGACATAGCCTCCCCAAGAATTCTTCCTTCACGGTTTTGAATAATAAATATGGGCGTATTTATAGAGAAATTCAATGGAAAATGGATTGTCAAGATCACTGTGCACTAGTTGATCAAATGACTCATATTTATTCTTGGATTAAACTTTTCTTAAAAGCTAATTATGACATCATCCATGACCTCATCAAGGACAACTCATAGGGACATGTGGCAAAATTCCAAGGGATAGAAGCTTATGAAAAAATCCCAGTCAAATCTGGTACTGACTCAGTCAATTCCCAAAAACTAAACTGTTTTCTGAATCTAATTTTTCTGAGATTCTATAATATGCTTTCTAAAATCCAGTATCCTGATTCTTCCTACCATTGACATTCTTGTACTAGGTCTAAACTTAATTACATATCCCTTGGCAAATTACCAAAATGCGCCTTGGTTGTTCTTTATTTACTTTAACATACATTATCGTCTTTTCACACATCATTAGAGTATTCCTTGACCTTGGTCAACTATTCTGGGAACTCTTCTTGAATGTTTAACCTTAGTCAAATGACCAAAATGCCCTTCATCTAACTTTGACTCAATGACATAATATAGTAGCATACTCAGTGGCATTTTATAATTTTACATTTGTCCCCGTCTTTATTAGCCTTAACCCATATACTTATCTAAAAATATTATAAGACCTATAAGGCACCATTTTGGGCCTCCTACATGGTTTACTTCCTTCATGGGCTCAACTTCTAAGAAATTCCCCGAAACATATTTATTATGTGTTTTAATCCACTGTAAATTCCATAATAAATTCTACATAACTCCTTTTTGAGCTCTGTCAGCTTCATAAATTCTTACATTAATTATAAGAATTTACTGCCAAATTTTATCTGATTATAAGGTCCAGAGGATACTACTGTATTAAGTTTTCTTTCTTCAAAAATTCATATCAATTTTTCGGGACCTCAGATCAAAAATCTTTGTTGCGTCAAACTAAAATAATTTTTTCTATTTACTAGAAAAATTTAGTACTAATATGATTCTGGGCATTTTGGGGCCTTTTTCGGTTCAACTTTCTATAATTACCATTTTGCACTTGAACTTTTAAAAATTATACTTTAGGCCCTCAACTTTTCATAATTACACTTAATGGCCCAAAGCTTTTGTCTACTTTATACTTTGCCACATAGAACTTGTAGACTTTTCAATTTAGTCCCTCATTTTTTCCTCGCTATTTATTATCACAATCATTTACAAACCTCTTTCCTCTATCAATCTTATATAGATTAGGAAAAAGTAGGATATAACATTTTTCAATTTGAATTTGAGTAAAAGAACCTTAACAATGAGAGGATATAGAGAGCTAAACACTTACATCTTAGAGAGAATATATTACACTCATATAGTTAAGGATGATTTCATTTAGTAGTTGATTACTTGGCATTGTTCATATTATCACTTTTGTATTTCCAAAAGACGGTGCATTAATTGTTTTAAGGTGTTACTATGAATTATGTTGTTACCTTAGATTTAATAGTGTTAGCTTTGGTGTACTTCATTTCTTTGTCCAAGAGTGCAAAGGTTCAAGTGTGGGGAAATGGATAAGACACAAATTGTGTATGGTTTCTGTGATATTTTAAGAGTTTTGTGACAACTTTACCATTCATTTTATACCTGCAATTTTCCTTTTATGGTAATACATGATTGTGCTTGACAATATGTTAATTTAAGGATAAAATGGTAAATTAACTCCTTCAAACTGCATATATGGCATTCTTTAGTAACTGGTTGGACTTTTACAGTGAACTTTGATGTTGAATTGCATGTATTTTAGAGGAGAACTAAGGATTAGTGTGAGCAAAAAATAAATCATAAGATAAAGAGAATCAAATCAATGAAGGCAGCTTCTGTGCTCTTTAGTCGTGACCAAAGTGTCTACAGGTCGTGAGCTCATTTCTTCTAGAAGTTTTCCTGCCTTCACAGGTCTAACCAAAATTAGGATCTGGTCGTGACCACATAAGAGAATCAGTGAAGCTGCACATTTTTTATTAGGTCATTCTTGCTTTAAAAGGAGAGGGAAGCCAAGATATGAGGGGAGGCTAGTTTTTCTTGATACGGTTAAGAAGTAGCACTCAATCATTCTCTCAACACTCCTTCCACAACGTACATACATATCTTCCATCATTCACCTATTCATCACCATTTTTCTGCTTTATTAATAACGTCACATCTGAGCAACGATTGTAACACAACAGGAGTCATGAGAGGCTAAATCTTTGGTTTTTTAGTGATGGATTGCATATCTTGAGCTCATGGACTGAAGTGCACTGGGGAGTTTTTTGTTTTCATCTCACCTTTTTCATGTTTTGGAATTCCTAGATCTAGGGTTTTCATTGTATGAGTAAGGATTAAATATCAATCCATTATTTTGAGATTAGGTTTTGTAATTGAATTTGGATAGTTTGAATGTTGATTTTAATATGAATATTTCAGTTTTGATTTCTAGATAATTGGGATTTTATTAATGATCGTTGCTAACTGATTCGATTGCTTGAAATCTATAGTCATCGATCGATGATCATTTGAGGGCATTTTCATCATCTGATTTAATTACACGCTAAGTGATTTTTAGCAGTGCATTAATGGTTTTTGAATTAGCTTTGATCAAAGGAGTTTAAGGAATGTTAATGTTCTATACTTAATCGATCAATTGAGGTTTTATTTAAAACTTGGTGATTTTAAAATTCTCATATCATATTAAGAGCAAGGATAGATAGGTTTCTATCATGAAGAGTCTTTTTCAACATATTTATTTCACAATCCACTCATTTTTCATCTTAATCAAAATATAAAAATATTTACTTTACTGCACCCTTATTTTGTTGCATAAAAAATCAATCAAACCGAAAACCCATTTTACTTTTACTCAGGTTTTCAATAGTTTTGTTACCAATCTACTAAGGTTCTAATAAAAATGTCTCTTTGAGAATAATGATAGGGTTGTGCCTTTACATTAATAGGGTATAATTATTTTATTTTGATGAGCTAGACGACAATAATCTGACCCCACATCAAGGGGCTATTTATCACAATAAATGACATAAGCCAATTACAATAAGGCTAATAATAAGTTAAGATAAGAGAATGACTATGGGCCCGTTTGGATAGGATTTTAAAAACGGGTTTATAAAAAAAAGGGCTTTTGAACAGCTTATAGAAAAGGGTTTTTGGAGAAGAGATTATAAAAAAAAAGTGGTTTTAAATAAATGAGTGTTTGGATAGTTATTTTCAAAAGTAATTTTATTATTGGTAAATTACAAAAAGGGTATGAGTATTAAATGAGGAGAGATAAAAGATGAGAGGAGAGAGGGTGTAAGAAAGAAAAGAGAGAAAAAGTATGAGAGAACAGAGATGGTGTAAGAAAAAGTATGAGAGAGGGTGTAAGAAAAAGTATGAGAGAGGAGAGATAGTGTAAGAAAAAGTATGAGAGATGAGAGATAGTGTAAGAAAAAGTAGGGGTAATATAGTAATTGGCTAGTTTATAAATGGTTTACTGTTCCATAAGTTACTCTGACTAGCTTATCTGAAACCTTGATTTTAAACCATAGTTTAGTCCAAAAGCCCGTTTGAATAAATATGACTATTTGTTTTAAAATTTCTCTAAACCTAGGTTTTGAGCCAAACCTTAGTTTTAAACTAAAGTTTGGCATTTTTCAAATAGGCACTATATCTTTGTGAAACTCTTCTTTAGCTTTTGTCTTTTAAAATATAATTAAGGAGCACTTTCGTTTTTTTACCAAAATATTCAAATCCCATTTTGCACATGCCCCAATTTAGGATTTAACCCTTTAGAATTATTGGCCTTAACAAGTCCTTTCATTTTCCCTGCTGTAATGGAAAGGAAACAGAAGGAAACGAGGTTGTGAAAGGCGGGTAGCAGCTCGAACAGTTCTTTGTCAGTGAGGGTTTGGATCGCGAATTCTGTCGCCTTTTCAGGTGCCAATACAGAAAGTTAATCTGGTGATTTGTTGCTTTACTTTCGTGTTGCAATCCCTGTTTTATGGGATGCATTGTAAATAGATTCTTTCTTGCCGAATAGAGCATTTATAGGGGGGGAAAATGTTTGGTCATTTTTGTTGGGACATTATAATGTTTTAATTCTTGATTCGTTGCTTCTATCTTCGTGTATATATTGCCCCTCTTGTGCTGTTTTAGAGTATGAAATCACAAAGAATATAATATTATTCTATCCAATTCAGAATTCTCTCTGTCTTGGCGGTTACTCATCATCCCGTAGTTTTTGCTGCTTTCATTCTAATTTTGCGGCATGACAATTTGAACAAAGCAATTATTTATATGGCTTAAAAGTTGCTGCATTGTGGTATCAAATAAGTACCTTAAAATTGCATGATACGATGTTCATATTCTAATAGTCACTTTCTCTATTTCTTATCTAGAGAGAATGCCATGCAAGAAGCTAATTTTCAGCAATGTTTTAGCAACTTCATGTACTATGACAGTCAACTCCTTCAAATTAATTATCAAAATATATTTGTAATTTTAGTGAAACTCAAGGATTGCCTATGCCATTAATTCTTTGATTTATGAAAGTATGCATGTTTTGATAATAGAATCGAGGTGTATATAGTTTTAGCAAAACTAATGAAAGGTTAGTGTTGGATTTAAAAATAGAGAGATCTCAATTTCAGCTAAATATTGGAGATTTTGCCAATTTTTTACTTAGCTTTTCCCTAACTTTTAATTTTAATTAGTAGCAGTCTAGCACCCCCTGATAACTAGAACACATAAGCTTCGAAATAAGGGACATTGAACAAACACACAAACAAAATGATTTTGAAATTGACCCAACAGTTTCTAACTAGATTCACTGATTCAGACTTTTGTGTTTCTTTTGTTACAAATGAATATACAGCTTAGATTCAACTTTACAAGGGGGCATGATTTTGTACATATTGCTGAAACACTTTTAAGTATGCAAAGGATAGTTATTTTAGCCATGTCATTGTTGTCATCCTTATTATCTCCCTTGCATGTTTGTGAGAGTGAGACTATTAACAGAGCATGTTCTATTGCTCTGTTGAGATGACTCTGCACTTGTCACAACCCTCCTCTGTATGTATGCGGGCTGACATAATAGAGGAAGGTTGACTATGTGATTGTTAAGCATTGAATTGACAGTGGCCATAGAAGGCCTATCTCTTGCATTTTCTTGAACACATAAAAATCCTATGTGTATGCACCTCACAATGTCATTGACATAGTCTGGATCCGATATTTCTGAGTCTATGAGAGATTTGATATTTTCTTCATTCCATAATTTCCATGCCTGAAAGGAAATGCAAGAGTTTATAGAAGCATAGATTTTCAATAATTTATAGACTTATGTTAATAATCAAAATTGTGCCTTAGTAAATTTGGAGAGGCTTACAAGCTCTAAGAGGTTCAATGAGTGTTCATGATCACAGATGCTTGAATTTTTCCTACCACTGATGATCTCAAATAGCAAAACTCCAAAGCTAAAGACATCTGATTTCTCTGAAAATAACCCTTCCATTGCATATTCAGGTGACATATAGCCGCTGCATTAAATCATTAGTAGTTCAACACATGAATATTGTAGTGATATATCAGAATTATGTATAGAGAATGAAATCTTACTATGTTCCAACAACCCTTCTAGTATTGCCTTCATCTTCACTGCTTTCAAAGATTCTTGCCAAACCGAAGTCTGATATTTTAGGATTAAGTTGAGCATCTAGTAAGATATTACTTGGCTTTAGGTCTCTATGTATAATTTTTAGTCTAGAATCTCTATGAAGATAAAGTAAACCACGGGCAATTCCTTTGATAATGTTCAAGCGGTTTTTCCAATCTAAAACCTTCTTCTCAATTGGATCTACATAAACAACAAAAGAGAGGTTACTTTCTGTTCTATAATAAGGAAAATTAAATTTTTAATCCAACAAGAAGATTTTGATTTAATTAGATTAAAAAAACTAAAGCATTTCATAGTTTCTTTGAAACCATACTGCCTTGGGAGCCAAAAGACTGTCAAGAGACTCTAATTGCATCAGAATGAATTATTATATAATAATAGAGATGAAAATACTGCAGCTGCAAGGCTTCTATTGACATAATTAATGAAACAAAGAGGATAGGCTAACCATATATAAAAGCATCCAAACTCTTGTTAGGCATGTACTCATACACCAACATTTTTTCCTCTCCTTCAATACAACATCCTAGAAGTTTTACAAGATTACGATGTTGAAGCTTTGAAATCACTACCACTTCATTCATGAATTCTTCCAGCCCTTGTTTAGAAGTTCTTGAGAGTCTTTTCACTGCTATTTCCTGTCCATCTTGCAATTCTCCCTAGTGGAATACATAAATATGCATATATATATATATTAAAGGAACATAATAGGAGTGTAAAAATTGTATCTGAAATAAGATTTATTTCACTAGATTTAGGTACCTTGTATACTAGACCAAAACCACCCCGTCCAAGCTTATTATCAATGCTGAAGCCGTTTGTTGCAGTTGCAAGGACTCTTAAATCAAACAGTGGTAGCTTCTCAAGTTTAGCAATTTTCAGGTCTCCAAGTGGGTTTTCTTCCTTGTTCTGCAATAATTTTGCCTTGCTCTCCTTTTTTCTTGCTGAATACAATCATATAACCAAAATATCCATAAATAAATCAACACAGTAACTGGATTATAATTTCTTTCCCTTTTACATTTGACGACTAAGATAATAGATTTCTATTATTCAAAAAACAATGCAAAGAGAGACAGTGTATCTGTGATTTATTCAGTTAAAAATATCTACTAAAGTACCAAAACAATGAAGAGAACGTGATTATTCTAGAAACAAACAGATATTTTGGAAGCGTAGCGCAGATGGCAATGATAATCACTCCTACTATCACTGTTACTGTGATAACTACTTTGAAGTCTTTCTTCCTCCTAGCTGTATTGATAGCATTACAAACTCGTTTTTTTTTTTTGCACAAAATTATAAACTCATTTAGAAAAACAATAATATCAATTAATTGACTCAAAATGTACCTACCATGTTCTGAATATGCCTGGCGGATGTAAAGATTAGTTCCTCCACTGGCCAATCTTACCACGTCCGTTAAGTTTCCAGTCCAGTGCAAGCATGAAAGAGCAGAAACATATGCATATGCTGTACAATTGCAATTATTTATGCACTGAATTCTGCATTGGTCCTCAAAAATAAATGATGCCTTTGAATTTTCTGGATTTTTTATCATCAGCAACTCCAGAAACCAATCATCTTTGCTGCCATAACTCGTACACTGCAGTGACGCCCTCCTCACACACCCACTTGTCCAATATTGGTTATTCCATTCATGGGTATTCCTAGGCTCAAACCCTTTCAAACAACTGCAGGTTGGTGAATTGCTGGAGTCACATATCCCATTTGCTCCACAGTAGTTATAAGTACCACAGTTTTGTTGAACCCTTTGCTCTACTACTTTGTTTGTTCTGGTTGTGTAAGCCAATTTTCTTTCAGAAGGGCTTTTTCTTGATGTACATGTTTCCTGGTGGGCACTAATTGAGAAATTTGAATAGTCCGTGTCACTTGGATGTTGGAAACTCTCCCATAATGTCTTGCCTATCTGGTCTATCAGCACAAGGTTACCAGAATTAAGAAGTTGGGCTGTGGAACTTGATGCTTTGTTTGACACATTTGATGACCAAAAAACCTTTTTCTTCTCATTCAATACTACAAGATTTTTGTCCTCAGATATAGTAATGACCCCAGAAGAATCATGGATTGGTTGGTTTCTGTTAGCCACCCATGTGACTTTGGAATTGAAGACATACCAGATTCCTACATAGCGATCTGTGGTATTTTGGGGGCTGAAGAATCCGAGTTTGAATGCGCTGTTGTTTGAGCTTACAGTTTCTGAATCTTTGATGAATACAGATGATGTAATGGAGTCTAAGGCAGTGACCAAACCTACACAGAAGCTTAAGAGCATGAGAAAAATAGGAAGTAATACCGTGAGAAAAACCAGTACCTGATTCTTATTTCCCATTTCATCACAAGCAGGAGCATTTCCCCTATTACTCTATTGTTGAACACGTCTTTGAAGTCAGAGAAGGTGCCGGAGGGAGCCTTCACCGCGGTCACCCCGACTAAGTCTCCCCCCCCCCCCCTCTCTATCTCCCTAAATTTTCTTCTCTACAAATTGACATGAGGGAGACTGGAAGAACAACGACTTTAATTTTTGGCCACAGAAGGACAAAAGCCTTAAATGTAAACCAGTCCCACTCTTCTTACTTAAGAAACCCAAACGCATAACTCCAGACAAAAAATATGAGGTAAAAAATATGTTAATATGAAATAGAATTGCTAACAAAAATGATAATAAACAATAGCAACAAAAAGTGTATTGGAAAAAAATTGGTATGATCACATTCTGAAAGAAATTACAAAATCCCTTTAGTTGTATATCTATATATTTTAAAATATAAATTGAACATCTTTAAAAAGAATATTACAAAATAGCTCAACCTATTTATTGAGATTTTTAGTCTAAAGTCAAAACCTCAATAAATATAAATTTCATAATTTGGAAGTGAATTCAAATTTAAATTTAAAAATTGAAAATAAGCAAGTATAATATGAAGATAAAAGAATAGGGGCATAAAAAGGAGACGTTAGATTAGGTGGAGCAATTAAATGTAAAGAGAAGACTATTTTGACCAAAAAGAAAAAGAAAATTGCAAATAATTCAATCACTAAGTAGCTACTATATTTTTAAAGATATATTGATAATTGATGATTCGGGTATTCATATTTTAAAAAGTGACAAGCATATATGGCCAGTCTAAATAAGTTTGCAATTTGGGTATTCATATTTTTAAAATTATGCTGCATAATACATACCAAGAGAGATAAAAATAATGAAGATAAAAATATACTAATAACTCTTAAAAAATAATACCAGTAACCAATGAAAAATTCTTATTCTATGTTTTTTTTTTTTTTAAATTTGAACATTAAGTTTTGCAAAAGAGTTATAATAAGTATTAGGACTTTTTTTAAAGAGTAATATTATATCGGAAGTCTTAATAATGTCACCCTATCCTATTAAACCCAAATGGTTAACTGTGGGTTTATGAACACGTGGATTTGACATTCATATGTGGCATCCATCTAACTTTTTTGTCAACTCAGATTTTATTTTCTTAAAAAAGAAAAACTGGTATCTCTCCTGAACTATCATGCGATTCTGGCAAAACCTCATATTTATCTTGTTCAACTTCCTTCATTTAAGAATTGCATGAGCTCTGTAAGCCTTCCTTCCCCAAATCATCGAAGGCCCTTCAGTTAGTTGCTTTAGTTTTTATAATGTGGCAGAATACGTGGAAGCATAATATCCTATGTGGCAAAGCTACATCAGTTTCTTTGATCAACTAACTGTTGATTTGAATTTATTAGAGTAGGTCGACATTGTTATGTTTTTAAGACTCTCAAAGTAACATTGTTCCACGCAAAACTCCCTGGGTTGCTTAGTCTTCCTACACTTTCGATTATCATCATGTTCTTCTTGGGTTTCTGTAGAAATGGTGGCTTATTAATTTCTTTTCTTATATATTTTTTGTCTTTTACTCTTCTTGTCTGTGCCTTGGACACAATAGTGCCATTTGTGTTGATCCATGAACCTGAAACATTGAGCTCAAATGATAGCATGTTCACACTGGGATTCTTCAGTCCCAAGGGCTCCACAAATCCCTATGTGCGAATTTGGTTTATGGCTGAATCCAATGTTGTTTGGACAACTAATAGAAACAGCCCACTAAGGGATTCTTCTGGGATTCTCACGATATCAGAGAATGGCAATCTTCTTGTTTTGGATGGGCAAAAACAGGTTGTTTAGTCAAGAAACGTCTCTGATATTGCATCAAATTCCAGTACTCAACTCTTAGATTCAAGCAACCTTGTCCTTTTAGATACAACTAGAGGGTATATCCGTGTGGCAGAGTTTCCAACATCCTGGTAATACGCTATTACAGGACATGAAACCCAGTATTAATAAAAGAACAAGTGAGAAAGTGCAACTTACATCGTGGAAAAGTACATCGATTCATCCTTTGGAGAATTTTCTTGTAGTCTTGAACCCCGTAATGTTACAGAAGTATTCGTGTGGAAAGAAAATCATCCCTATTGGTGGAGTGATCCATGGAATGGCATATATTTCCCGGGAATAGTGATGTTAGATTTCCTTGGAATACTAATGTGACATGTAATTAGAGCTCAAATTATTTACTAAATTAATATATTAGTATAAAGGTTAATGTAAGTTATATTATTATGTAGAGTCAATGTGTGACTTAACTCTATATTATTAAGTGTGCGTAGAATGAGGAATAGAAGAGAGCTTGATTAATTAGAATTTCTAGAAAATTAAAGAGAAAATAATGAGAAAATAAGATAAATTGAGGATATTACCAATATGAGACAAGCGCTTGTTAGGAATTGGAAAACACGCAGCAGAAATTAATTTAAAATTTTTTCCATTCCTTGCCAGGATCTACCGTATGTGTTTAAGTCAAGTGGGAAGAAGCATTACCCTCAGAGTTTTTCAGCGACTTCCACAGCTTCTCTCCGCGGCTGGTGATCTCTTTCTGATCACAAGAAGTCGATGCCTCAGGTCAGCTTCCTCTACTGGTATCCACACGAACAACATTCCAACCACGAACGACGTGCTAGCGTCTCTTGTCCCTCCAAGGCTCTCTCAAGAATTCGTCCTCTCCGTCTCTACTTCCGCAGTTTCTTACCTGCAAACCTTTTGCCGATTCTGTTCGGCCTTTTGTGTTATGTGTTGTATTTTAAAACGTAGCTCCTAAAATCAAATATATAGGATGCTCTGCATTTTTCCTCAACCGAATTGGATTTTGAAATTAATCTATATTAATTCCAAAATTAATACAATATCACATATTGTATAATTTGATAAGAAACTAATTAAATAAATAATATTTGTATTAAATCCGTCCAACATATTTAATTCACCTATTTATTTAATTTAAAATAAAGATAAGACTGGACTATATTTAATTTATTCTTATAAATCAAATTTGAGATATCATGTCAATTTGAATTTCAAATTCCAACATGATAGAGATTTAATTTATCCTTATAAATTAAATCTTGTAAATATCTCTTATATGAGATATTCTATCAATTTGAATTTCAAATTCAAACATGATAGAGATTTAATTTATCCTTATAAATTAAATCTTGTAAATATCTCTTATATGAGATATCCTATCAATTTGAATTTCAAATTCAAACATGATAGAGATTTAGTTTATCCTTATAAATTAAATCCTATATATCCCTTATATATAATGTATATATATACGAATTTATATATATATATATATACGAATATAAATATAAATAAATATATACATCAACCTTGGATCATTCATTGAATCTGGACACGTCTTAGATTCAATGAATCTAGACATCATAGCTCGTGTTGGGCTATTTTGTGTGCGACCCTATAGGCCCATATGAAGTTGGCACTAGGCCATTTGCTATACTGATCCACAAGTCGCAAGCGGTCTCTAGCAAGACATAACAACTACCCAAATCATATGAGGATCGATAAAAGATATAACTTTTTATACAACCATATCATGTCCCTTCTATCACGCGATATTTTGGACATGGATGAGGCATGGATAATGTCATCCTCCTATTCCTGACCGTTACTTTCTCGATCCCTGAGTAGTCTAACTATAGAAGTGGAACTACCTTTCCATTACAGTATGGCCATACATTTCTCAGACTCACTCATCGAGGGGCCCAGTAATATCTCTCTACGAATGTGAGGGACAAATTCCATCTTGACCATTCACATTCCTCCGCATGAAAAACCATTAAGCCCGAACATAGTCTTTATGATCACTCGGTCAAAAGTGACTTTTGACTAGGTCAAAGATGAGCGTTTGTCATGTAGGAATCCATGATGATCTCAGGTCAAAGGGCATAGTGACATGGTTTGTATATGAGAGAAGCTTATAACGTAACCCGTGCAGCTCTCTCATAGCGGGTCGGTCCAACACCTTGTACTCTTACATGTGCCTATGACTTTGATTTATATCTCTATACATCTTCAAAGTAATACTGGCCTTATTTCATCTCTGCTCCCACATAGATGATCGACTAGGGACATTTATGATAAGATCATGAATTATCCAAGGATGGTCATCACAATAAACATGCAAATAATATGATAACACAATTAATAAATTCATAAATCAATAATGTTCATAAGAAAATGATTGGCCCCTAGGGCACATTTTCCAACAGCGCTCTCAATGATGAATGCGTAATTATCATCGTTTAATAATATATTGAAGTTATAAAAAATATGTGTTAAGTCTATAACATGCATAAACGTAGACAATCATCATGTTCATAATCATAAAATTCACAATTATACCTAAATCTATCAAACAAATGCATAATGAATGATTATTTAAAAATTCTACTTAGCATGTGATAAATTAAATAATAAATGATTTGTTCATCTAATATAGATATTCAACAAAAAACCCTATAACTAAACATGTGAACTCAACATGAATAATTATGAGAAAACCAAATATATTAAATAAAAATATCAAATTATAAATTGAAATAATAAATAACAAGAGTTTGATCATACATATGTCTCAACTGAAACTGTAGATCTAACATATACAAATCTTAAAATATAAATCTAGAAAATTATAAACTTATATAAAGGAAAAATATCAAATAATAAAATTATTCAACTCCTACTCTGAAGTATTATGTTAAGCTACTACATCTCTCCACAAGAATTTAGAAGGAAAGTGATGGAATTGTAGAAAAGATGAAGAAGATGGTTGTGATGGTGTTAGTGATTGGTGTATCCAATGGAGGAGTATTTTGATCCTTTATATAGCCTTAGGATGTAGCTTTTGTATGTTACTTGTTGATGTGGAACTCTTCACTTATTGGCTCTTAAAAGATGATGATTCTTCCTTGATTAATCTTCAATTATCTCTAAGCTGTAAAACTTTTTTAATATCTCTAAAGATAATAATTTTTACTCAAATATTTTAAAACTAACAAAAATAAAACGTAATAAGATAAAGGAGATAAAATAATTAATAAAAAAATAGGAAAAGATAACACCTTTATCTATTAGCCTTTAATTAAATTTAAATGTTAGATATTAAGGAATTATCTTTGAATTAATTCAAATGATTTGAATTAATATAATATAACATAATACTAATATAATATAATATCATATTTAAGGAATGAATTAATGTAATAAAATATAATATTAATATAATATAATATTATTGGAGGTATTTTAATTTTCTCTAATTAGATATTATAATTTCTTCTTTCAATTTGACAATTCCTCAATTAACTTTCCTCATATAATATAATTGTATATTAGTTTATGTGGGTTATAGCCATCATTTATTTATTTCTCTCAATTTTTTGAAATACATAAAAGTAAAATAACTTCATGCAAATCAATTTAATCAATAGAAATGACAAAATTAATAAAAATACAAAAAAATAACATTTTTAATTATTTAATTTATATAATCAATTAAAAATAGAGTGAGCAAAACTACCATAATACTCATATTAAACATGATAAAATTTCTGAAATAAATAGAAAATAATATGATAAAATAGATATTTATCAAATTCCCCCACACGTAAATATTTGCACTTCTGGGAAAAGCTTTCAAGAACATCCTGATAAACAACCAAAAATAGGTAGATGAGTTAATCAAGTTTGAACATAAGAGTAATAATACAATCAATCAAATCCTTTAAGACAGCGATAGTCACAGAATAATAAATGCAACCAAAATAATATCTATGAACACAATTAAGACAAAGGAATATGATAGAAGAGAGTACACTTAAGGATATATCTATTTCACTTATCTCACCTTTTATTGGGGTTCTTTCACTCAAACCTACCTATTATAGCCCCATACTATAGGCTTGTAATAGTTGTAAGTATCTACTGTCAGTTATATGTACATTCTTTAATCAAGAGGACTTTATAAGCTTGTAATATTGGAAATATATCACATGTAATTGAATATAAATAATAGAAAGTAATATATGCATGTAATAATGAATATATAGCATGAATTCATGTCATAAGAGATATATGGGGGGTAATTGTGCTAATAAGAGCTTATAATGATGCCTTCTTCCTTTCTTTGTTTTTATTTCTCTTGCATTATGCTTCTTTTCTTTTTCTTCCCTTTTTTGGCAATATGATTTTCTTTTTTATCTTTTTATTTTGGCACCTTGTACATAAAAGATGTAGCATAACATCACAATAATAATAATTTTTTTACATGAATAAAAATTTTATTTCAAAAAATGTTCACACATGCATGACTTTTATATAAAAATATAGAAAAAGAAAAGTGATGGGTTCAAAGGGGCGACTATGGATATAATGTGTAATGGGCTTATTTTTGGCATAAAAGGGGTTTAGAATATGATGGCCTTAATTATTTTAAGGAGTTGTACATGAGTTAGACAACAGATAAAAGAACTAAAACTAGTTTTGAAGAGATACTAGTGTATAAGGTACTCACTCAATTTAGGAATTTAAGGTCGAGAGTCCTTCTAACAGGGCTATCTCTCTTCATTCCTGGTCATAGAGTCTTATTGAAGATTTCAAGTGTTCTTAATGCATTACATTACTTGTTTATATTATAACTCTTATAATATTGACTAACTAAAATATCATAATCAACAATGAAATATTCATACATGTATCAGTGTAATCAAGATGATATTTTAATTTAAAACAAGAGTCCTCAGAAGTATAGGTGTAGAAATTTTTTGAAAAATAGGCATTTTCAAGAGCTCAATCAAACAATCAATCAAATTCATTCTCTCCTCCACACTTAAACCATGCTTTATCCTCAATGTAGCACTAAATCATATATTAAAGGAAGAAGGGAAGTAGTTAAAGAGCCATGTGCTAAAAGAGAGATTTATTCAAAGAGAACTAACTTACCTAAAAGTAAGAAATCATTAAAATGCAACATATACTAAGAAATTGTTAAAAGACATAAGGTAATAAATCTAAATGATTCTACCTTTTAATACTGTCATTAACTCTCCCCCACACTTTTCTCAAACAATAAAGCTCATGATATATAGAAGGATAAGATATGGAAAGAGACAACCTAGTGTTTTTATACCTCTTGAGGTCTTGAAATTGAAATTCTAATTTATGATAAGGAACTTGCTCTCACATAAATGTACCTTCTCTAAATACCTCTCTCTAGTTGTTTGGGGTAGTGAATCAGGGTCAATTTGTGGAGGCGCCACACGGTAGGAAATATAGTGATTATTATACAATTCTCCTTAGGTACCCACAAGAGATTCAACAAAAAATAAGCAATACATTTTCCAACTCCAAGTAGAAGACAAGAGTCAAAGTACTTAAAGCTATGGAAAGCCTTCAAGTGTACAAGATTAGTAATCAAGATACCATATATGAGAACTCTGTTAGAATGGTTGTATCACTCAAGAAGGGGTGAATTGGTAATTTTGAAAAGTTTAAAAACTTTAAGAACTTTAAAATAAACTAAAAGGTTAAGTTCATAAGATATCAACGATTTGTAGAAAGACGAAGGAAGCAGATAAATGAGAAGTTGAACATTGTCTATTTATATTGGTTTGACCCAATCCACTTAGTCTACATCTAGTTCCCATAGCTTCTATGAATATTTCACTATTTATTTTTCAAGATTAGAGGGCTCTTAGTGCCTCAATACATCAATGTGAGATTTTACTCACCCACTTCTAACCTATAAGGTAACACCAGTGGGAATCCCTCTTACTCCTCTTTACAACCCGTAAGGTAATATCCACTTAAGAGACTTACACTCTTAAGGAACTCATAAAGATGATTGATACAAATATCACTTTCTCATAGTAGACCTATTGTGATAAATAGTTAAGCATAAATTCTCTAAATTTCTCTCTCTCAAGAATATAATATGCTCTGTACTAAAGAGAAGAAACAAAGTGAATACAGAGACTCTATCAGTATTTATGATCGTAATACATTGTGGAGAATTTCTTTTTGTCTCTGCGATATTGGCTTCCTTCACTTCATTCGCTTTCTCTCTTCGGCTTCATCTTTTTTATATATTGGTTCTTCATAAATCCATTGATAGCCGTTAGAAAATAAATCAATTATTGCTAACATATGCATATGACTTTTTGTTCTTTAATCAGTCTCTTCGTTTGATCTTTGTTTTAGCCTACAAATTATCTTGAAACATGACTTAAAAAAGATATATAAATAGTATAAGCATATAGCAATTGTTTCTAAATAATTTAGATTGAAATATCAAATTCTATAAAAGTTTGGTTTAAGAATCTTTTCATAAATCAGTTTTGAATTATCAAAGTGTTTATTGAAAATGTCTTCTATAAATTACTAAAGAGTTGTATTTAAAATAGTTTAAATCTTATCGATTAATACTTCGATAATCTGCCTTATCAAAAAGACATTTGATAAGTCTTCAATAAATTTCATTCAAATAGTTTTGATTTATCGAATAGATTTTTGACAAACATTCTTATTGATAAATAATATTTGTAAAACATATACTTTCAGACTTATCGATATATTTCATAATACATTATTTATCGAAGTGTTCTTTGATAAATAACTTTTTGAATAGCTGATCGATAAATACTAAAAAATAATCTTTTCAAACTTTTGAAATTTCAAACATTCTTTGATCTTTAAACTATGTAATATATTTGAAAACAAGAGTTCATAAGATCATATATAAAATCAAAGTAAGTCATAAGCTCGTTAAATCATTCAAAGAATCATTCATTAAATCATTTTCAAATTCAAAAACTAGAAACTTAATTTTCTCCTTATCTATTGAAGTGCTTATTGAAAATGGCCCTTATCGAAAATGACTTTGATAAATGACCTTATTGAATAGCTATTCGATAAATATCATAATTTTAAATTTCAAAATATCCAATTTATCAAAGTGTTCTTTGATAAATATTCTTATCGTAAAGCTTATTGATAAATACCAGAAGAGCAATGCCATACTTTCTCTTTTCCTATTTAATTTCTCTTCTTTTTGCAATATTGCTTAAAACACTTTGAGAAATAGATAATTCAAACAACTTAGCAACATTATAAGCAATAAATCACCATAAAAATCATGTATCAAATCAAATGTTTTTTATAAACCAGAATTTTTATCTATTTATTGAAGTATTCTTCGATAAATACACTTATCGAATAATACTTCGATAAATAAGTGTTAAAATGTAGTTCAGATAAAATACTTGATAAACAGATAAATTCTTATTTAAACAAAGACTTTATTTATCAAATGCCTTATCGATCAATTCATTTATCAATTAATACTTTGATAAATCCATTTCAAAAATAATTTTTATGAAGTTTTTTTTAAGTAGTTTTCTATCAATATGTTATTAGGGAAATATTTCAATAAATAGATTAACATAAAATACTAAGTTACTTTCTTATTTATCAAAGGCTTCTTCGATAAACAATCTTATCGAATAAGTTTTCGAAAAGATAAGTTTCAAATCAAAGACTCAAATTTTTCTAGAACTGATTTTGTTATTCATTTATCGAAGGCTTTATCGATAAGTAGTCTTATCGAATAGGATTTCAATAAATACATATTAGAAAACTCTTTTTCTTCACAAATTTCTTTCTTACTTATCGAAGAACTTATCAAGTATACCTCTTGTCGATAAGCTTGTCGATAAATGGTCTTTATCAATTAAAATATTTTTTGAAATATTTTCTCAATTGTCATCATCAAAACATTGGAATCTAACAAATTCTATAAGATATATAATAATACAAGTATTTCTTACATCTAATAAAAACAATAAGACTCTTTTCAATAAGAGTCTTGATTTCAATATGAGGAATTAGAATATAATCATTAGTGATTATTTCTTTATTAGGTGACAAATCACATGTTGATATCTCATCCTTATCAGTACCCTTATTTTCATCCTCCTGAATAGAAGGCATGATTTGCAATGGCTTAGGCTTGGTCTTATGCCTAATATTCTTTTTCCTGGCATTTTGTGGTGTTAAAGCGACTTCCTCTATTGTTGTAGTAGTATTTTCTTCATCATGTGATTTTTTGGGTCTTAGCAATACAATAAAAACACATTCCTCAAACTTTTTAAGACTACTACAAATTAGAGTAATACCATCATTATCAACTCCATCGTGTTCATGTAATGTGACTAGCTTTCTAGATGATTCAATATAATTTATGCAAAGTGAACCATTACTACATTTACATAGAAAGGATGTATGTGATGTATCATTATTAGGATGGAAGGGAAGGAAGGGAGTTTCAACCTATCTTTCCATACAGACAAGTCTCTTTAGACTTTAAAGGTATGTTGTGTAGGATGGAATAAATTTTTATAGAAATTGAAGTGGAAATAGGGTAGAAATGAGTTTTAAAAATTTGTTTGATAAGATGGAAATAAGTATTGAAGTAATGTATATTTTTTAAAAAATAGATGAAAGTAGAGAAAAAAAAGACTATTTGCCCTCCCCGCATTTTTTCCTCTCTCTTCCTCTTCTGCTCTCTCTCTCTTCGTGTTCTTCTTAAAGCCAGTCCCCGTCTAGTTCTTCTTCTCCTTTCGATTCTGACAGCACGTTCACTGTGGTCCCCATTCTGGTTCGATTAATCTTTGCTGGTAACTGGTGAAGCACGACGGACGTGGGTATGTCGTGGATTTGACGGTGTAATATTCAACATTTGTTCTCGGCATCGGGAAAGAGGATTCAGAGGGAAATGGTAGAGCTCAACAATGATCCCCCTCTTGACTCTTCTGCTGGAACAAAGGGTGATAATGATAATCTCTACCTTTGAGTCGCAACTATAATCGGTCCCTCAGGTCTCAACATTTGCTCTTTTTCTTTAGATTGAATATTTGTTTAAAGCTCTTGTTAGTAGCCTTCTTTTTCTCCTTTTCCATAGCTATATTGTGCAATAAAGTGGTGAGTGCTGAAACCTGAACATGGGGTTGTGGATGTTGGTTCCAATAGAATATGGTATGTGACGGGTGATGATGGCTACTTCCACTAGACCGTGACTTAGAGAGTAAACATTCGAACTACTGAGTTTCAAAAGCATTCTCCCACTCATTATTATTATTATGTTGGTGTGTGCTGGGTTACATAATTTTTCCTAAGCCTACTAGGAAATAAGATTTAATCAAAATGTCAACAATGCAAATCTTCGACTTTTCCCCTCAAAGTTAGCGACACTGGCTATATGCGAATCTGCCCTTGATTCAGTGCAATGATTACTCATATTTGTTTTTTACTTACAGGTCTAGGTGAAGAAGTGAGGAGTGCAGAAAATGCGCTAGTTTGCATGAGGATTTAGGGCTGTGTCTGCACCATTTGTGATAACACGGTAGTGTGCAAGTTGATGATGGGCAAATGTTTTTTCCCTGCTTATTTTATATGGTTCATCTCTGCATTTGGCATAACTTTCGAGCATCTTTTCATTGTTTGAATAAATATAGATGGCGTTCTGTTGGGAATTGGTGTTGTGGATTCCAAGTTGTCATATCCTTTTCTATCCCCATACTTCTCATACTAGATATCAATTTATATTGTCATAGTCATCTAGTACTTTGAGTTTGAAGAAAATACTATGTATTCTTATATACCATGTATGAGACATTGAGAATCTTGCTTATGACAATATGTTCATGAGCTTATCTTTTTGTTTGCCTTTTTGATTTTCTTGTTATGTTATTATACTACAAGTATGAATAGGTATCTCTGATGCTAGAACTTTACAGATTAGTATGGACAAAAGAGACTTTTTATGTGATCTTTTCCTTATTCCCCTTGTCTTTGTCTAACTTCAAGACTTTTTTCTGCATTAAATTTTCATTTCAAATTAAATGGGATCACTGAAAAAGAAAATAATTTAGATCTGCCGACAACTCTGCTGAAATTGGATTTTTGACATTAAGAAGGTCATGGGATAGTTATTTCAAACGGATAGAATCATTCTGATTGTGCTGCTACTTTGATAAGAGCCATTATGGCTGTGACATTAGCCTCTTTATACACATGACTCTTCCAAGGGTTTGAAAACTTTTATTAAGAGACTTGAAGGCATCAATTGTAGGGCCATTAGCAATTTTGACCTGACATAAAGGAAAATAAGCTAAGATCAATAACTTACCTTATCCCTTGCAAGCTTGATCACTTAGGCTCATTGTTCTTGCTTTTCCTTTATGTTTAAGTGAAAATTTTGGCATAGTTTCCCATGGTCCTTGTGATCACGAGCACAAAATTGAAGAGAATGGAGGGAGTATTTATAGCCCAATTTTGGCACTCTTGAGACTAAATTATCCCTCCTTCAACTAATTATTACAATACATTAATCTTAAATCTCATTTGTTGCTTAATTTTTTAATTACCATTAACTTAATTCTTATACTATTTTAATATAATTTAGCACATGGAATAATGCCTCCTTCATGCTCTTGGTGCCAGGTGGTGGATGTGTGGGTCTCACAAGGACACCTCATATGTCACCTTGCACTTTTTTGAATTTTCTTGAATTTCTTTCTTTTAAAAATTCATAAAATTTCCTAAATTCAACTTGTGCTTCAAGACAATACCTTGGGTTGTTTGGGCATCCATTGTGACGCTATATTGGGTTTGAATTGGATCCAGCCCTTTATATGACACATATCCCAAGGAATTTCTAGATAATTATTTTAATGGTTATAAAATTTTTAAAAATTCATTCTAATATAAAATGAATTTTCAGCAAAGTCTCATAATTGTTTGAGACTCAGAAGTTCTGATAAAAATTCATACGTTTTCTTTAAATCCTTTATCGATGTCAATTTTTACCTTAAATTCTTTAATTATTTCTATATAACTCTTTTTTTTTACTTCTGTTACTTTTATAAATTCTTATATTAATTATAAGAATTTACTACCAATTTTTATCTGATTCTGAGTTTCAAAAGATACTATACTAATCTTCAGACTTCAATAATTAATATTAATTTATTGGGATTTTAAATAAAATTTCTTAGAGATATGCTTGACTTGAATTCTATTATCTATTTATTGGTAAATTTGGGACTTAAATATTTTCGAACGATTTTGGGCCTTTTCTAGATCAACTTTCTATAATTACGCTTTTGACTATGAATTGGGCATGTAACAAATTCTAAGTCTTTACAAAGAAAAGATGAGGAAAAATATATCCTTAACAAAACAAAGTAAAAGAAATCAAACACAAATATACATCATTTGAAATGAAAATAACAAGACGTAAGCATTGCTTTTCTCATTTTCTTAAGTTTGCGAGGCACTTTGAAACAACTGGATACAAACTCTATTGTCTTACACGAGTAGACCTTCCATATGGTCTTCCTCTGGTCTTGCCTCTAACCCTAGTTACTGTTATGTATTGCATTATGACTTTTATATAGAATTCGATATTTTGTTTATCTATCATGAACTCTATCTATTTGGCTAGCATGCTATTAATGCCTTTTATATCTATTAGTTTGGCTACATCTCTTTCTATTATACTCATAACCAAAGTAGGGGTATATGGTTGGTTTACTTATTCTCTTTCCTTAACTTGAGATTCAATGAGAAGAGTAGGTACCGACTTGGGGTGTGATTTTGAAGAAACTAGGAAAGGTTCCTCAGGAACTGGTTCGATGGGGAATAAAGTTTTTGACCTCATTCTGTAATCATATACTATTTGAGGTTCCTCATGTAGTAGTTCCTCTATTAACTCCTCTAGGTGTTCTTCAGGGAATTCATCAAGGTCTAGTTATGGATCCTCTTCAGGTCCCTGTTGAGGTCTTACTAAAGGCTATCATCTAGTTTATTGACATCTGACCATCTATAAGATCATTGTGTAGATCATCTTCTTTAAGAAATTCCACATCCTCATCTTCACTTTGAGGTTCATACACTAATAACTCATCATATAGGTATAAGATGTTATCAAACAAACCATATCCCAAGGTTTCAGTGTTAGATGAGGACATTTTCACCTATATATTAAAAATTATAAATTATCATAATTTTCTAAAACTTTTTTAAATATCAAAACACTAGAAAATACACTGAATACTCACAAATAGATCTATAATTGCGTCCTAAAATAGGTAAATTATATATGAAAATAAAGATCTTAATTTTAAAAATTTTTAAGGATAAACCGCACTTCAATTGGAAGTCACATGCTCCCTCAAGTGCCCCTGGAAGTTAATATTAAATGAATTCAAAAATATGCCCACTTGCGGGCTTGACACTTGTAGTCCTCAAGCTATGTGGAGCTGCCATGTGGACCCTATGCACCAGGTGGCACTCTTGCCAATTTTGTTTTTAAAATTATTATAGACCGGAATTGGTTCCATTGATCTGACCTAGCCATGTACCTCCATTGCCAAAAATATAATATTTTTTTCTCAAAATGGGCTGGGCCAAATCCATAGCAGCCCACAAAAAATATATTTTTTCTCTCTCTTAGACTAGGCTAGGCCGAGTTTTATAGCAGTCCATATATTTGTTTAGCATTTAACCCCTTTTTTAAACAAAAACATAAAATGAGAACATTTTGGGGATGATCATAACTGTTGTATATGGAACAGTGATAGAAACATTTGTGGACCAGATGGGCATGTTGGTGTAGTTACCATGAAGAACTAGATTCTGAGCTGATGGAGAGAACCCCTGAGGTGTCATTCATGGGATTGTCTCTATTTGAAATCCAAACCATGGTTTTCTCTTCCAAATTCTGGTACCAAATTCCTACAAAGCGATAGTTTGATTTGCCTGGAGTGAAGAACCCAATAGCAAACTTGTTTTCTGTAGAAATCAGAATCCCAACATCTCTTATGGATTTATTAATAGTTATGGTGTCAGAAGCTATACAAAACAAGAAGCAGTGAAGGATTATAGCAGAAAAATAACTATCCCTTTTACTATCTTCATGATCTTGTGACTTGTCCCATACCAGATTTCAATTTAGAGAACTAATCGCAGGCTATGCCCCTTGCGTCACTTCACCCTAAACTTCCTGTGCAAAGATAAAATTCATTTTTGCAACAAGTGATGATTAAAAAGTTGGCTTTTTATTAAAATATGAAAGCTAAAAAGGTAACAGTAGTAACAACTACTCTCTCTAATATTTAATATTAGAACTAATTGACTTTTTTGAGTATATTAAAGATGCCAAATACTCCCTTTGGTATTTAATATAAGAATTAGTTTACTTTTTTTAGGAGATTAAGGAAGTCAAATAAATAAATTAATTATGACAAAATCTAACCCTTTAAGATGAATTCATATTATATACTCTTTAATTTACTCAAATTAGTCAATTGACTCTTATATTAAATATAATTAGCTGATTTATTTGACTTTCTTAATCTATCTAAAAAAATCAACTAGCTCTTATATTAAGGATCAAATATAGTATTATGTGAGTGTGTGTACATATGTTATGGATAAGTAGGTAAGTTTGTAGAAAATAGCAGTTAGCATAATCTTAGTTGCGAGGGCTACAAGATGTTTCTTGAGAGGTATGAAAGTCAATTGACTTTTGAGAGCTATCAGGTCAAAGCCACCAGAAGAATAACTAGAAATTGGGATCTCTTGAACGGTTTTTTCATCTTTTAAGCCTGCCACAGAAGTGAAAGGTTTAGTTTTTTCTGACTATAAAATCTACTGTAACTGCTTTGAATTCAACAGGGGTGGTTCCTGTTAGAGGTAGAGTAAACGTATTCCTTTCAACTTTCTCTTCATATTCATTGAATATCTTCTTCTCAAAAATTCTTCCGATACTTTATCATCTTGTAATCTTGAACAAATGATCCCAAAACTTACAGATGTCAAGTTCTCTCACACTTGTTTTTCAAAATGAACCACATTAGACCATTTACACAATTTAAGTCTTACATACTTTTCTGAAGGCCAATTGAATCTAATTTAGATACAAATTTCAAGTTGGTTTATTCGTTCACGAATTTGTCTTTTACAGTAATCAGCATTTAAGTCGTAGAAAGTAATCACATTAACAATTTCCTTTTAGTTACAAATTCTTTTTCCTTGTAGTTCTTAGTATAGAACATTTGGACAAAGTTAACTACGCCGTTTTACTTTTATTTCTTGGACTCTCATCTAACATCTTTTCATAGGTTAGATTTAACTTATTTGGCAGTGCCATTGCTGTTGAAAAACTTTTGAACAGATTCAAAGTATTTTCTGTTCTAGTAGTGTGAGGTTGTGGGTTCCTCACTAAAAACGAACAAGAACAAACGAGGGAACAACATGATAGATTAAGTATTGAATACAAAAGAGTTTTTTTAAGGAATTTACTACAAATTTTGTGAAGTTTGAAATATCTGAAGGAGGCAATTCTCTAAGATGGAAAAGGAAGATAAAATTTCTCCTTATAACTTTAAATGTGGCTTATGTCCTCACCACTCCCAAACTCCAAAAAAAGAGAAGAAGAAACTATGGCTGAAATAAGAGAAAGGCATAAATAGGAGAATGATGACTATATGGTATTGGACATATCCTTAATGGGTTTAGTGATGCTCCATTTGATGATTATGAAGACTCTCTTTGTAAAGGAACTTTGGGCAAACTAGAAACTACGTACATGCAAGAGGATGCAACAAAAAAATTTGTGTTACTCATTGCGATAATAATAGATGATTGATGCAAAATCTCTTATGGAATAAATGGATGAAATGAGCATATTTGGAATAATTTCAAACAATATAATATGCATATGGAATCTTCTCAATCCTAGACAAATTTCTTTCTTTATGGAAAGATTTCAAAAGGAAGGCATTTGATTGGCTTCTCTCTGTTGATTCTCCCGTTTGATGACTCTCTTTCGCTTAAAACGACGTAGTTTCCGCCCCTTCAAAGGCACTAGTCAAATTTTGAAAGTTCTGTTAGGCCAAGGACCAAAGAAAAAAATAAAACAAAAGAAGTGAATATGGTAGTTTCAACATTCAAGAATTTAAGAAATTTGTTTTGATTGCTTTTTTAAAAAATTAATTTGTTAATCCTCATTAATTTTACCTAACTCTTAATTAGGTGGTTGTAGTTTTTCGTTTTATTAGATCCTCACAGTTTGATCAATTATAAGTATTAGTTCCTATGTCCATAATCTATTAATTATGGCCAATATGGATATAGATTAAGAGACATAAATAATCACAAATACAAAAATTATTAAAAAAAAATAAAGTGAGGGGAAAATAGGAAAGAAGGAATACAATGAAGAAAATTTTTCTAAAATAGTAAAAAAAATTACTATTTTTGAGAGTTTTCCCTCTTAGCTTTTTTCCTTCCTAATTTTCATCCCATCTAAACATAAGGTTAAAGTTGCACTACTAGAAAAAAAGTCATAAAACGGCAGTTAAAAGTGACCTTTAATGATGGTTTGTTAACCGGCGTGAATTCTACTACCTTTGTAAGTCTAGTTTTCAGCGACGGTTAAAAACTGTCATTAAAAATAATACTTTAACAGTAGCTTCTATAAAACTGTCATTATATATTTAGAATTTTAAGGCAATTTCCAGTAAAACTATCGTTATAGTTTAATCATATAATAAAGATTTTTATGTTAACTACCGTTATAGTATATACTTGTAATGACAATTTTAAGAAAAACTGCCATTAAAGGTTTAATTTTTTTAAAAT
This sequence comes from Leucaena leucocephala, assembly GCA_037074615.1. NCBI lineage: Eukaryota > Viridiplantae > Streptophyta > Magnoliopsida > Fabales > Fabaceae > Leucaena > Leucaena leucocephala. The sequence continues at coordinate 9,808,456 of CM073550.1, forward strand.
TTTTGCATCTATATCGCCTTGTATTTTCCATAATGAAGACAGACTATAGGCAACAAAGTATGAAGTAAGGAATGGAAAGATCCAAATTAGATGTTAATATATACTAATAAATTAATTCAAATTCTTATTAATGTATGCAATAAACCCAAACATAGTACAATCATATGTACACGGATATAGTATAATCATATATACACATGAAATGGATGATTGATTAAGGCAAGTTCTCCAGGATAGTTTTTGCCAAAGGATATTGAGTGGATTTGATTATCTTCAAAGCTTATTTTGTTCTACTTGAACAACTTCAAGTTAGAAGTAATATGTAAATATTTAAGATGTGATAAATTGAAAAAGTTTAAATATTAATCACTTCATACCTCATGTAATCTACTAGTGATCCATATCTTAATGATCTCATGCATATATTAGATTATATAATATCTTCACTCAACACTGGCAAGTTGACAGCGGTACTAACAAAATGGAAAAATACAAAGCATATTAGTGACTAACTTTTTCCTTAATAAATTTATGAAAACTAAAACTTAATTATTTAAAAACTACTTACTCGAGGATAAATCCATGAAGGATTAGGACTAGCTGGATGGCCTCTGAACAAGTTAAAGCCTTGCACAACCCTATCTCCAATTGAAAAAAAAAGTATCATATAACTTACTAAATTTTCATGTTAACATATCTATGAAGAAAATTCACATGTTGATGATAGAAAAATTCTCGGTATCTGGCCGTCAAAATAACAAATTGAACCAATAGAACACATTAGCTTCAGGGGCTATCAAACATCCTTACTTTTGTACGTCTTAGGGATTATTATGTAGGATTTAGAACCATTTACATGACATTTGAAGTCCATTAGCTAAATCTAGAATTTCACTCTAATGAGTTACTGTTCATATGGTATTTTTAGATTTGGCAACAAACTTTGAAAAATCATAATTAATTCTAAAAAAATTGAAATGAAGCAGTTCAAAAATGTTACACGAAGCTACCATCTTGAACTTTAAGAGGTTGGACTAATTGACCAATTAATTGATTCAACTCTAATGTCAAAGTTTACTGTTTATTTGGTTAAAAATTCTAAAAACATATTTTGGTCCCTGAATTTGGAAAATTAATTCTCTTTATAGAGACATAGAGATAAGGCATTCTTGGTGGAAAAATAAAGTTTGAATGTTAACTAAATGTTCGTAAAATTTCATACATTTATTTTATCATTTACTATTTTTCATTATATCATGAACATTGTTGCTCAAACTGATCGTATAACATCATTACATAGAATAATTCATCATATAACATTTATATTATCCGCTCCCTAACTTCTCTTCATTCTTCTTCATCTTCTTTAATCACTCATGAACCTATTGAGATTGGGATTCATAGATGGGGTGGGATTTCTGGAGAAATCTCAGTAGAAAATGGTATTAAACAATATATGCATCAATATAAATACTTGTGTTTGCTTGTGAAAGTGTAAACATTGTTTAATATGTATGTTTCCATATAACATATGAAATATAATTGACCAAAATAATCATAGTATAGAGCTTCAACCATATACACATATGCAACACAATTCAACATAGCCATAGTTCAATCAAGCATAACATCCAATACATACTAGTTTAGGATAGTTTACTACCTCACATGCTTGACTTTCTTTTAGTTTATCTTTGCTTCTTCCTTCTTACTTCTCCTTGATGTGGGGATGCTCTCTTTTGATCACACTAATTAATTCCTAACATAGTATTATCATCCATTCATTACAATCAACTTTCTTGAACATCGAACTTACTTTAACTAACATAACTTTCTCTAATATTTACTAATTAATTTGGCGTTTGAACCAATTGATGTCTTAACCTTATCCTATACAATTTGACCTTCTTAATCTATTTATGAACTCATAATTCCCAAATTCTAGCAACTACATATTCTTTTGGACAGAATTGTATAACTCCCCTTTTCTTTCAAAAATTCTCATTTTAATTCCAATGCTTCCAATATTTATTTGTCTACTTTATCCCACACAACTTTTCATTTTAAAACTATTAGAAGTATCAAAATCATGAAATTATAATAACTGTTAATGCGTGTGAACAGTAATAGAGAAGACTTTCAAAAATTACAACTTTCAATTCCAATGCTTCCAAGATTACAAACCTATCCAATCCTACACAAAATCATGATATAATTTCAATGGAAGCATTAGATCATTGAAATTCCATCTCCCTCTACCATGAACAGTGTAGACTGAAAGGTCTCTTCCATGGCAAAGTCAAGAATATCAAATTGATTCAATAATCAATCATCTAACTAGCTTGTTTAGCATTACTCACATATCTCTAACTTTAATTTCTTCTTTCTCCTTTCATCTAGGGTTTTGGATAGCATATATATCATAGATAAAGCTCAACTTTCTTCCATAAAAACCCTACGTTCAAGCCCCCAAACTAAAAAAAATAAGTTAGGATATATTACTTACCTTAATCTATAGCTAGCTAGAACTTTAGTGCCTTGAATCTTTCTTATCTTAGCTTGAGTTATCATTTGGGAAGCACTTCCCCAAGGGTTCCTCATGCCACAGTTTTGGACAAAAAATGGGAGGGGATTTATAGAAAAATTCCATGAAAAATGAAAGGCCAAGATGCACTTAAATACTATTTAATCCAAAGCTCCATATTTGCTCTTGATCTTGGCTTGCACTAGAAGCCAAATTTGAGATAAGATCACATGACAAAAATTGTCTCCCTCCTTACCTTGGACGCCATGTGTGTTGCTCACATAAGGCCCACCATATGCAAACCCTAATATTCCTCTTGAAGCTTCCTTAATTTCTTTTCTTTTCTTTTTCAAAAATGTATAAATTATCCATTATTAGACTTGAACTCCAAAACAACATTTGGAACTTATTGGGCTGCTTCATGATGCCAATGTTGGGCCTCCCTTGGGTCTAATTGATAATTGGCACAAATCCCAAGGCACTTTCTATACCGATATCCTTAAATTGCCTTGATTTTTTAAATAACTTCTAAACACCTCTTTTATTAGTTCTAAAATTTTTAGAAATTCATTCTAATATAAAGTGAATTTCCTATAAAATCTCATAATTTTCTGAGATCTAAAAGTCCTGATAAAAATTATATATGTTTCTTTAAACCCTTTATTAGTGTCCTTTTTACCGTAAATCCCCTGATTAATTCTATAGGACTCCTTTTTGACTTCTGTTAGTTTTATAAATTCTCATATTAGTTATAACAAATTATGATTATGAGGTCTAGAAAATACTGTACTAATTTTCCATTCTTTAAAAATTCATATCAATTTATTGAAACCTCAAATCAAAATTCTGTGTTTCGTTAAACTGATCAAAATATTTTTTATATTTACTAGTAAAATTTGGGACTAAAATGATTCTGGACAGTTTTGGGCCTTTTCTTGCTCAAATTTCACATAATTACCATTTTGCCCATAGAAACATTTCCTCTTTTCAATTAAGTCCCTCAACTTTCATAATTACACTTAGTGACCTATAACTTGTGTCTACTTTTGTTTTATACCATGAAACTTTTAGAATTTTTAGTTTAGTCTCTCTTCTTTCAAAATTACCATTATGCCCTTGGGAGTTTTCAAAAATTACAATTTTACCCTTGCTTGGGCTTTAACATCATAAATAATCTCTTTGAGATCTTTATCTCAACATTAGGCTTCTAACTAACCTCTTTTCTCTTTCTATACCCAAGACACTCTTCTGAAGTCTCTACTTATTTATATATTTTCCCTCAGAAACTTTTACTATTTACAATTTAGTCCCTGAACTTTTATTATTTATAGTTTAGTCCCTAAACATCATTTGTATATTTCTAAGACTTTTGCTTAACAGGGCATGGTAGCCTACCTATTTTAGGCTACATACTGGGCTTCTATACCTAAACATTGGGATATGACAGACTATAACAAGCAGAGTCCAATGCGTACTATAAAATATGAACGTTATATATGAATGTAAACTACTATGTATAAGTGTGCCAAGTATGAGAGTATACTTAACCTTTAATGAAAGGTGAAAAATATATCTTCCTTTTAATACGGATTATAATGTCAACTATGTACATAATCCTAGAGGTCCTATCGATGCCTATCTATTAGACAAGTTGAGGACACATGAAGCCACATGTGTCTTATTTTGCTTCTTTCAGGCATCTCTGATAGAAGTGGCTATTGTTAATAGAGAAAGGAGTTAGTATTAGGCGAGGTTAAACATAATGTATTAAAATAAAGTTGCAACTCACAATATGGCATATGGGATGACAGTTGAATCTTGCTCCTCAAAATTAAGGAATTCAGCTCCTTAAAATTAAGGAATTGCACTATGTCATTCCTATCCATGGTGAATTTGTAAATCTCCTATGTGGCCAAAAACCCAAACAAGATTGTGAAACTAAGTGCTTCCTCTAATCCTGTTGCCACAGAGTAGATAGTTGCCACACCAAAATATCTCGAGGATATGTTCTCAGGAAAAGATATGAGCTTGTCTATTTTTGCCCTTTGAACCTTGGGCTTCTGTGGTGCATTTTTTAGTTCTGGGCCCTTTGGATTTTACTTCTGAGGTACCTACTCTGGCACCAGCTTTAATATGACCCACTTGATCAATTTGATCAGATGTGTTAGGCACATAATGTATTGTCCTAGAGCTTGCTCTAATATTTTGACCTCGTCAGTAGGGCAGGGAACCAATGTAATTCTTGTTCGCTTCCTTATGCGCTCTACCGTGACCTTGGCATTACCATCAAGAATTGTTTTCTAGTAAAGTATTGTGGTATCCAGGTACATGACACGATGAACAAAGAAGGATGTAGTCCCTTGGTTTGTCACAACATAGAGATAAGATGGTTGGGAGATAAACTTCTCCTCATTGTTGTTGCCTTCCCACTATCCATTACAAGAGAACCCTAAAAATGGAAATAAAATTAGTCAAGACAAAATATATGTTAAATGCCTCTTGAAAAGAAGTAAATAAATATGTGTTTACCTTTAAACTTTGGCTGGCTGTGGGGAAGCCCATCATTATCATGACCTGTTAGAGCTTGGCATCCATAAACTCTTAGACTCTAGTATCCACTCGTTGCTTATCTTACCAACTCTGCTTGATGCTCTACTTTAAGCTCATCTCGAATCTTTTGTAACTCATCTTGAAGCATGTCTATAAAGTGTGCGCTTCTTCTTTAAGAGCCAGAGCCAAAAAAGTCTTTGCATGTGACTCCTTTAGGGGCCCCTCTCACTTGACCTGGGTGGTTAGGAGTCCCAATAGTTTTCTCTAAGATGTCCATTCTATTTTTAGGAACAAAACACCCTTGGTATGCATGTTGCTCCATCGCATCCTAACACATATACAAGTTACCAAGTTAAATTAACTAAAGAGCAAGTAATAACGTATAAATTATTAATATTTAAATTAGTTTCTTACAATCCTATCAACAATTGTAACAACCTCTGGAGTGATATATTATCCATTCTTCACCCTCACAGCTTTTCATTTTGTTGGTGAGATGGACGCTGGATGCTGATAGATGAAGAAGGGCCTGAGGTAGTAGGGTTTGATGTAGTTCCTTGTTATGTAGCCTCCAACTGCTCTTGCATCATTTTCTTCTCAAGGACATTATACCCCTTTGAGACATATAGTACTAGTACACATTCTTCTTGGCTATTTCTTGATTTCTCTTACAAATAGTCTATGAAAATGAAACAAAGTTAGATTAGTTTATTAAAATGTACATTCATTACTAAGTTAACTAAAATGTAAGTTATTAAAACCTTGTAAGTAGTCTCTTCCCACCGTTAATGAAACAATGTCCAAATTTAGTCACTAACATTGGGTTATGTGTCCTTTATATGCTCCTTACCTTATTTCCTAGGAGGTAGTCCTTCGCAAGGTTTGACTTAAAGTCCCTCCACTGTTCATCGTATTGCTTTAAGATGTGATACTTTATGCATGCAGTAGTAGGAATATCAAAATTTTGTTGAGTGGAAGTACAAAAACATATAAGATGAAGCTGCAATAAGGGAAAAAATCATGAATAACTAAAGTAGATAGGTGGTATTAGTTTAGGCAAAAACACCTAAGAGGGGGTGAATTGAGTGTTTTAAAAAATTTAACTGAAATCTAAAACTTAATAGAAAGTATATATGAATAATATTAATAAGAATAAGAGAAGAAAGATTTCACCAAAGATGACACCAAATACTTTATAATGGTTAGGACTCAACTCTTGTCCTACGTCTAGTCCTTATAGACCTTCTAAGATTTTTACTATCTCCAAGATTATAATGGGCTCTTGGTACCTTCAGTACAACAATTCAGCAATTGACTCCTTCAATTGCTCCCCCTTACTTCCTGTAAGGTTGTGATTATAACTTAAGAGAAACAATATCTTAAGCTAATAGAATAGAAAGAAAATTAACACAATCTTTCTCAAAGAGTAAATATGATGTTACATACTGAAGCTCAATAACTGTGAGATTTTATAGAGAATGAAGGTAGACTGAGAATATAATAAATTCATAGGCTATTGTATTAGTCATATCATTGTCTTCTTTGTAACATTCTTACTTTCATATGTCTTAGGGACTATTTGGTAGCATTTATAACCACTTACATAACCTTGGAAGTCCATTAGCTAAATCTGAAATTTTTACTCTTCATGAGTTACTATTCATATGATATTCTAGATTAGATGCCATATTTTAAAAAATCATAACTAATTATAGAAAAATACAAATAAAGTGGTTCAAAAGCCTACTCAAAGCTAACATCTTAAAATTTAAGGAAAAAATAATTCTTTTGACCAATTGACCAGTCAACTAAGTCAACTTTGATATCAAAATTCACTTTTCATGCATGAACCCGTTAGGATTGGAATTATATGGATGGGGTGAAATTTTTGGGGAAATTTCAGTAGCAAACGGTATTAAGCAATGCATGCATTAATGTAAATACTTATGCTTGCTTGTGAAAGTGTTAACATTGTGTAATGTGCATGCTTCCATGTAACATATGAAATACAATTAGCCAAAGTAATCATAGAAACAAAGCTTCAATTATAAAAACATATGCAACATAATTCAACATAGTCATAGCACAACCAAGCATAACATCCAATAAAAACAAGTTTAGGATAGTTTACTACCTCACATGCTTAACTTTCCTTTTTTTATCTTTGCTTCTTCTTTCTTACTTCTTCTTGATGTGTGGCTGCCACTTTTCAGTCCACAATCAAATCCTAACATTGTAAATCTTTCTTCTATATAACTAATATTGATTACTTAAACCCATTTTTCTATACAATATAAATAAAAATAATATTATAAATAAATTTAGTTTCTTTCAAAAGAGTTAACCATGGTAAAAAAGAGTTTACTAAAATTTAAAAGCAACCCTACCATGATTATAAAAGACTTTTCTTAATCATATAACATGGTAGAAAAGGTAAAACACCCATCCAACACTATATTGGTTAATAGAGTTTAACTTATTTTGAAAAGGATATCCATGATAGAAAAGAATGAAACTTATAAAATGGTACTATCATAGATATAAAAACTTTACATAATCTTTGCACATAAAACTATTTTAGAATGAATTCAACCCCACTAATATGGTTAAAGGATTCAAGCCCCCGTTTATCATCATTAAAGTTATCAATTTGAATTTGCTTGAGTAACGTACTTAGGGGAACAACAACAATGCCCATAATGCTAGCAAAATTTCCAAATAACACTTATAATATAATAAATAGTCCCTGTGGATCCATCAAGTCACATACATAATCCTAAAAGGCGTTGGCCTCCTACTAGCACACATTATTCAACACAATCATAAAAAGAGCAAATCATTAGAGTATAAATAAAAGTAGGCCCTAGCAATATATATCTATTGAACACATAAATATAAGGGAGGGTGATGTACAATTCAACTAGCACAACTATGCCTCCGGCGCCTTCCCGTTTGAACCAACAATTGAACTAACTCCTGAAAAATGTTACTTAAAATAGGGTGACACAAAAGCCTTAGTAACCAACATTCTTACTCATCATGTATACTAATATATGTTCGTAAGGTGCCAAGTGGGACAGTTTATAAAGTACAACATATAGAAAATAACATATTATCATATTACAATCAAATGAATAAATCACCCAAGTTCCTCCTATTAATCCAATTGAACTGCCTTATTCCTGCCGACTGAACCCATGGGCTAGTGATAACTACCATATGAATGGCCCCCTAAAAAGCTAACTAGTCAAGTGTTATAGACTGCTAAACTCTACAGAGCACATGACCGGATTATGGAATCATTCCCCCTCGGTAAGCAGGTAGGGGTGTCACTGCCCCTCGATAAACATGGGGGAGAAAAGCCAACCATCTAGCTTTAATGAAGGTTATACCATATGATAGAAATATAACTCATTCATCACCAATCCCCAATATATAATTTGCAAGATAGTAATATTAATAAAAAATCTCTATAGCTTGATAATCAATAACATCAATAAATGTCACAATAAAATTTTTCTCAAGATAATAACTTTCTTCAAATTCCAATCTCAAGATATAATATATTTCTGATTTGAATTCAACTTCCCAAATGAAACTTTAAGTCCCACAAGACCATTTTAAATAAAATCATCAATAAAGATTTCTCAACATAATCCTATAATTTCAATAGATTTAAATATATCAAACAACTCACAAACATCATATTAGCACACACAATGAGTAGAAAGTGATTACCTATTAAAACAAGAAATAATTACCATAAGTCAAGTGGTGCTCCACTAGGAGTTACTCTAGAACCCCCATGATAGTCTACAAAGTCACCACACAAGAACTATCACTATATTACTTAATAATGCTCTAAATTATTCTAAAGCTACTATAGTCTTAGATATAATCCTCTGTAAATTAATATATTCTTGTTTTTTAAAATATATGCACATAAAAAGGGTTACACATATAAAGCTATTTCCTATTTTAATCCAATATTATTTAAGAATAAAACCTATCTTATTCATAAGATATATATATTCATATTTCTTTGCCAAGCTCACAGAACTTCCCCTTTTTATTTATTTATTTATTTACATATACATGTCCACGACTATATCTATGTATTTAATCACCTTGGCAAATATTAACAATACGTACAATATAGGGGAGAAAGGAAAATTGCCAGAGTTAGTGTAGAGATAGATATAAAGAAAAAGTTGTGATTCCTATTTGTGAGACAGACGTTGTCAAGGTAGTTTATGAAAGCTTATTTGTAATTACCAGGAATATGGTGATCAGTTCCAAGTAGAAACGTACTTTTCAACAACAATTAAATGATAGGGCAGCAGGTAGGAGAAGTAAAATAAAAGAAAATAATGCAGTAGGAGAAGATTGTGTTTCCAATAAGAAAAGACACTCATTTGCAAAAACGGTTACTTTTTCATGTGGATAAGCTATTCTTAATTCAAAACTATTCATTACATATTGTTTTTATATTTCATTTCACTTATCAGGTAGTGATTTCTAAAGGTGGTCAAGGTAACTAAATTCATATATATGCATGTATATATATGGGCACAGTTGGATGATGAGACAGGGACAATTGATGAAGCATGTATCCATATATATATTGAAGATATAAAATTATACATAAAGAGAGAGAGAAGAAAAGGATGGTTCACGTGAGGTTCCATAAAGATCAATCAATGAATAATGTAATTATCCTTTAAGACCTTTGGTAACAAGTATATTTGATAACACACAAATAGGGAAAGTGTGAGGTCACTGCCTTTCTCAGTGAGTATATATATATGCACAATATATGCAACCAAAGGGGTAATGGGTCAACCTGACAATGGAAGGAGCAATACCGCAGAATAATGAAAAGAATTGGCAAAAGAAGGAGCATGGCGCTAAATGATAAATACTAATAGAAAGAGAGAGACTAATAAAAGGGAGAAGAAATGAGAAAGTGTTCCTCTACTACGATAGGGAGATTAAACAGAAGGAGAGAAAAAGTGACATGAAGGAGAAAGATAATAGGTGACGGCTGATGGCAAATAAAAGAGGTGAGGAAGGGATAAATCTAGGTTTAACATTTTAATTTTATCTAATATAATCATATTATCTTATTATTATTATTATCATTATCTTTATAATTTGTTATAATCCTATCAGATATGATAATTTAAAATTTAAACCATATCTTCAAAATTTAAAATTCATATATAAATCTGAAGATAAATCTTAATATATTCCTAACTAATACAAATATTAAACTATAATAATTTTAATTATTTAATATTTTTGATTTATTGATAAATAATATTTTTAATTGTGCTTAAAAATAAAAATAAAATTGGGATGTAACAACTCTCCCTACCTACTAGAATTCCACCAACACCTCTGTTTTGTGCTAAAATTTTGTTCTATACCAATGCCAGAATCTTTTGCTCTGATACCAAAATGAAATATCCTACTTTTGCCACCTCAGAGTACGTATTCATAAGAGTATTTGATTAGTAGAAGCATTACATTAGCCCAAAAATTAAAATTTTAAACCTTACTTATCGGGTGTATGTACTATTCACTTGGTGATTTCCAGATTTACAATCCAACTTTAAAAATTCATAACTAATTGTAGAAAAATTTTATAGATGTGATACAAATTTATAATTGAATATATTTCATAGCTCTTCAAGGGAAAAATATAATTATGGACATTTACCTTTTCAATTGATACAGTTAAATCATTACTTTTTACTATTCATATGGCAAATTTTGGAAATTCCATATTCTGTCTCTTAACTTTGGAAAATCATTTCTCTTGATATACATATTCAAATGAGGTGTACTACCTATGAATTTAAAGATCTGGATGTGTACTACACGCTCATAAAATTTTGTGGATTAATCCTTCATTTGCTAGATCAAACTAAAGCCACAACAAAATTATTTCAGGACATATGTTTTTTACCATTTCAGTTTCCTTTCTTTCACTTTCAATAGTTCCAGCATGCATAAACCATTTCTTTTGTCTTTCATGCATTCATATACATCATGGGGTTATGTCATAATTCTTTCATACATTTTCTTTACATATAATGGACAATACATAAAAACTAACATACATGCATGCCATCACTTGTCTACTCTTCCTCTTCTATTCCTTAGCTCATGTACCAAACACGATTCTTCCATCTTGAATAACCTATTATGATTGGTTATGGGAGGGTGAGATTCTAGGGAATCTCAGTAGCAAACATTACTACTTAAATATGCAAGATTGATGCTAATGCATGATATGCAATTTTATTAAACTTTCTTTAATTAGTGACATGTCATCATGCTATATACTTTTGCATCAAAGTGCATGGCCATGAAAAACATGTTCTTCACAATACATTCAACATCATTTATCATGTCACAACATCATTCAAATATCATATACATGTCAACACATAAGCATACCACATCAAGCACATAAAGAGGTAAATCCACTACCTTGGACTTAAGCTTTTCTCTTGATCTTTTGCACTTGCTCCCTAGCTTTCCAACAATGAAGTCTTTCGGTCAATCAATTCCCAACATCTTCTTGGATGTTTCAAGGTCCTAAACACATTCATATTCATCACATAATTGATTAGGACCAAGAACTCCAACAATGTTCAAGACTATCCTTGATAAATTCTTAACTCTTTACTAACATAACTTTCTCTAGTCTTCACTAATCACCTTGGCCTTTGAACCAAATCATGTCTTGAATTTACCCTACACAATTTCATATTTTGAATTCATTTATGATCTTAGAATCATGAAATTTTAGCTCATATGCACTGTTCTAAATAGAATTACATAACACCCTCTTTTCTTTCAAAAATTATCATTTTGATTCTAATGCTTCCAATACTTGTTTCTCCACTTTATCCAATATAAATTTTCATTTTAAAATCATTGGAAGAATCAAAATCATGAAATTTCAATCACTATTCATGTGATTGAACAGTAATAGAGAAGGATTTCAAAAACTATAATCTTAGAATTTCAGTGCTTCCAAGGTTCAAAACCTATCCAATCCTACACAAAATCATCATATAAATTCAATGTAAGCATTAGATCATTGAAATTACATTTCTTTCCCTCATGAACAGTGAAAACTAAACTGGTTCAACCATGGCAAAGTCAAGAATGTCAACTTGATTCAACAACCAATCACTTATATAGCTTGTTTAAGCTTCAATCACCTATCTCTAACTTTAATTTCTTCATTTTCCTTTCATCTAAGATTTTTGGACAGCACAACACCTTAAAGAAAACTCAACTTTCCCCAATGAAAACCCTAAGTTCAAGCTCCCAAATCAAAGGAAAATAAGCTAGGATAGATTGCTTACCTTTAATCTCTAACTTGCTTGAACTTTAATACTTTGAATCTTCTTTGTCTTGGCTTGAGTTTTCATTTTGTAAGAGTTTTCCAAGGGTTTATCCTCCATGGTTTGAATCAGATTTGGTGGGGGTATTTATAAAAAAATCTTGCTGGAAATAAAAGGCCAAGATTAATTTAGTTACCATTTGATCTAATGGTCCATAATCTACCTCACAACAAGATTGCCCTAGAAGCCTTATTAATGACATCATCCATGACATCAAAAAGGGTTGTGTTTGGCACAAAAAATGGGGAAATACTAATAGAAAAAAATTCAGTCTATGCCAATACCAATCTAAGTAGTTTCACAAAAATCAGACTATTTTATGTTCCTAACTTTTATACCATTCCAGAATATGTATTCTGTCATATCCTAATTTTTCCCTATCTGTATAATACTGATAGTGGAAAGAGGTTTGGAAAGGATTATGACGAAGATCAGAAGAAATAATAAATGTTAGATAAGTCTTGAAGAAAGAGAAGGACCTAAACAAAAATTGAAAAAGGTTAAAGGCCAAAAGTTAAAGTAGAAATAAATGTTGGGCCAAAAGTGATAATTTCTAAAAGTTTAGGGACCTAAATGTAATTAAGTAAAAATTCAGCGACCTAAATGTAATTATGGAAAAGTTAAGCCAAAACAGGCCAAAAAAGCCTGAAATCATATCAGACTCAAATTTTACTAGTAGATAGACAAAAATATTCTGGTCAGTTTAACGCAACACGGAATTTTGATTTGAGATCCCGATTAATTGATATAAATTTATGAAGTTAGAAGAATTATTACAGTATTCTTTAGACATCAGAATCAGATGGGATATTATAGGAAATTCCCATATTTAATATAAGAATTTATAAAATTGAAAGAGTTAGAAAAAGAATCCTGTAGAAACCTTACGGGATTTTACGGTAAAATAAAATACCCGTTAAATAGGATCGGGTGAGATTTATTGTGAATTGTGCTATAAAGGTAATGAGGCTAATGAGCCTATACCAAGGCCCAAATGGCACCATAATGAGGCCAATAAAGTAGTGAGACAGTTATGTGGGCCAGAGTCCAGAGCAGTCCAGAAAAAGTGTGAAATTACAAAAATACCCCTAGATGCCCCTATTGTACCAGTGATGGATGGAGGGTATTCTGGACAGGAACAAAATGTGTAAGATGGTATAAAGATGATTAATTAGAGCCAGTAAATACTCTGATGATGTTTGAAAAGACGATAATGCCCTTTGAGAAATTAAAGTAAAATCAGACACCGATAAAGGTTAAAGGAAATGTAGGGAATTTTTATCAGGAGTTATGGGTCTCAAAAAATTATGGGACTTTACAGGGAATTTATTTTATATTAGAATGAATTTCTAAAAATGTTAGAACTATTAAAAGAGGTGTCTAACATTTATTTCAAAATCAGGATATTTTAAGAATATTGGTATAAGAAAAGTACCTTGGGATTTGTGCCAATTAGCTATTGGACCCAAGGAAGGCCTATGGCAGCCCAAAATTTCGTGCTAGGGCAGCCCATTAAGTCCCAAGAGTTGTCTTGGAGCCCAAGTCCAATAATGAATAATTTTTGAATTTTTGAAAAGAAAAAAAAGGGATAAAGTGTGAATTATGGCTTGCACATGGTGGAACCCACACACCCACACACTTGGCGTCCAAGACAAGGGGGAGGGGAAGATTTTTGTCATATGGATTTATTTCAAGTTGGCTTGGAGAGTAAGCTTGATGTAAGAACAAATATAAGCCATTAGATCAAATAGTGTACAAAGTGATCTTGGCCATTCATTTTCCATGGAATTTTTCTATAAATAGCCCCTCCATTCTGCAGCCAGACCGTGAGCAAAGAACCCTTGGGGAAACTCTTACAAAATGAAAACTCAAGCTAAGACAAAGAAGATTCAAGGTTCTAAAGTTCAAGCAAGCTAGAGATTAAAGGTAAGCAATCTCTCCTAGCTTATTTTCCTTTGATTTGGGAGCTTGAACTTAGGGTTTTTTATGGGAGAAAAGTTGAGTTTTCTCTAAGGGAAGGTGCTGCCCAAAAACCTTAGATGAAAGGGGAAAGAAGAAATTAAAGTTAGAAACATATGATTGAAGCTTAAACAAACTAGTTAAGTGATTGGTTGTTGAATCAAGTTGATATTCTTGACTTTGCCAAGAGTGAACCTGTTCGGTAAACACTGTTCATGAGGTAAGGAAATTGAATTTCAATGATTTAATGCTTCCATTGAGTTTGTATGATGATTTTGTATAGGATTGGAAAGGTTTTGAACCTTGAAAGCATTGAAATTCCAAGGTTGTAGTTTTTGAAACCCTTCTCTATTACTGTTCACACGCATGAACAGTGATTGGAATTTCATGATTTTGATGGTTCCAATGGTTTTAAAATGAAAAGTTGTGTGGGATAAAGTGGAGAAACAAGTATGGGAAGCATTAGAATCAAAATGAGAATTTTTGAAAGAATTGAGTGCAGTTTCGGTTCTGTTCAGCATGTGATGAAGGAGCTAGAATTTCATGATTCTAAGCTCATAAATGGATTCAAAAGAGGAAATTGTATAGGGTAAAGTTAAGACATCAATTGATTCAAAGACCAAGTCCATTAGTTATGATTAAGGAAAGTTTATAGGCTTAATGGTCAAGAAGAAGTTATGTTAGTTAAAGTGAGTTTAATGCTGAAGGAAGTTAGATTGTGATGAATGAATGATTATGATGTTAGGAATTGATTGGTATGCTCCAAGAGAGGCAGCCACATGTTCAAGAAAAGTGAGAAGGAAGAAGCAAGATAAGGAGAAAGAAAGTCAAGTGCTTAAGGTAGTAAACTTATCCTAAACTTGTATGCATTGAATGTTATGCTTGATTGTGCTATGGCTTGATTGAATTGTGTTGCCTATGTGCTTATGTATGAAGATCTTTTTATATTTTTACTTTGGCCAATTGTATTTCATATGTAACAGGGAAGCATGCACATGACACAATTGTAACACTTTCACAAGCAAGCACAAGTATTTACATTATTGCATGCATTGTTTAGTACAGTTTGCTACTCAGATTTCCCCTGAAATCTCATCCCTTTCCATGTAATCCCATCCCACAGGTTTATGAATGATGAAAGAGGATGATGAAGCATGAAGAAAAGCTAGGGATTGGATAGTATATATGTTATGTGAATGTGTAATGTTGTTGTATGACCAATGTAAGCAGTAATAGTCATGATGTAATGAAAAATAGTAAATGATGGAATAAATGTATGAAATTTTATGGACATTTAGATGACATTCCAAGCTTCATTTTGACACCAAGAATGCTTTATTTGGATGTATGTACAAAGAGAACTGATTTTCCAAAGTAAGGGACCAGAATCTGCTTCTAGGATTTTTGACCAAATGAACAGTAAATTTTGGCGAATAAACTGTATTAATTGGCTAATCATTTGGTCTGGAAATTATTTTTCCCTTAACTTTCAAGATGTTATATTCATGTAGCTTTTTGAACCACTTCATTTCAATGTTTCTAGAATTAGTTATGATTTTTGGAAGTTTGTTGCATAATCTGGAATACCATATGAACAGTAACCCAAGAAAGAGTAAAATTCCAGATTTGGCTAATGGACTTCCAAGGTCTTATAAGTGGTTCTAAATGCTACTGAATGGTCCCTAAAACGTATGAAAGTAAGGATGTTACATATTCTCTCATGAAAACTAGTGTCTAGATTTTTTCTACCATTGACATTGTTAGACTGAGTATTTATCTGTCAGTTATCCCTTGGAAAATGACCAAAATACCCTTGTTGCACTTTCTTGTACTATATTAGCCCTAAGGGCATAATTGTCATTTCACACCTCTTTATATTGTATCAGGGCATGTACTGACTCTAATTAATCATCTTTATACTAGCTTGGATGTTTTTGTCCTATCCAATATGACCAAAATGCCCTCCATCCATCACTGGTACATTATGGCTACAAAGGGGCATTTTCATAATTTCATACTTTTCCTGATTTACTCTGGACTCTGGACTCTGGCCCACTTAACTGTCTCACCACCTTATTGGGCCTCTTGGGATGCCATTTGAGCCTTAGTATTGGTCTATTACCTTTATGGCACAAATCCCAAGGAATCTCTCCCGATCGTATTAATTGGGTATTTTATTTCACTGTAAAATCCCGTAAAAATTCTACAGGATGCCTTTTCTGACTTTGTCAATTTTATAAATTCTTATATTAAATATAACAATTTACTGTAAAGTTTCATCTGATTCTGAGGTCTAAGAAATACTATAATAATTTTTTCTGACTTCAAGAATTTATAATAATTAATCGGGACCTCAAATTAAAATTCTGTGTTGCATCAAACTAATCAGAATAATTTTCTCTACTTACTAGTAAAATTTGGGACTAATATGATTTTGGGCATTTTTAGGCATTTTTCGGTTCAACTTTCTCATAATTATATTTTTGTTCCTGAACTTTTGGTTAATTATATTTAGGTCTCTAAACTTTTCATAATTACAGTTAATAGCCCAAAGTTTATTTCTACTTTCATTTTGTACCATAGAACTTTTGAACTTTTCATTTTAGTCCCTCTCTTCCTTCAAGACTCATCTGACCTTTATTATTCCTTCTTATTATCGTCACAATCCTTTTCAAACCTCTTTCCTCTATCAGTATTATACAGATAGGGAAAAGTTAGGATATGACACACCCCTTCCTGATAGCTTTGTCTACTTGCGCAGCAGACAATAATATGGGACCTTTTGGCATCTCAACAAGTGTAATACTCATGGAGATGGTACTAATTCCTTTTTACAATCAAGAGTGGCATTATTAGCCATTAACCAATCGTTGTCAATAATCGCATCAAATCATCAATGACCCTCAAGGGCATGCAAATAAAATCAATAAAGGACTCTCATTCCTCAAACCTAAGAATAAGTTTTAAACATGCATAGGTAGTAATGACAGTAGCTCCCATAGGAGTTGACACTTTCAAATCATAAGGCAGATCAGTCAAAAGAAATTTCAATCTCCTCACACAATCTATAGATATGAAAGAATGAGTAGCACTAGAATTAAACAAAGTAGATATATCATGCACATGTAATAGAATAGTACCTCTGATTAGATTAGGAGACGCTTTGGCCTCCTTTAGGGTCATCGCAAACACACGCCCTACTTGGTTGATGTAGCACTCTGAGCGGGTTGCCCATTTTCATGGCAAAACTTGGCAATATGACACTTGTAGCACTCCCAGTACTGTCCCCAGTGTTGTCACCCATACTTTTGACATAGGCCACTAACACTAGGCATAGACATCATAAACCCTTTGTGGGAAATGTGAGCCCTACTCGACTAGCCCCTCTGGTCATAGGCCTTTTAAAATAGGCACCTCTAATTTGGCCTTATCTGATCATGTCTCTTATGACCACTACTCCTATTGTTACACAAGCTACCTAAGCTCTTAGTACTAATTAATTTCGCTTCCCTACACCTTCTATGCGTCTTAAATAATGAGGTCCCCTAACTGGAGCCTGCACCCTCTTAGTTAGGTCTACCTCCTGGACCTTTCTAGCCATAACTCTCAACTTGATGCACATATCCTCAAATATAGAGTCTACACCTATTGCCGCTCTAGCTTGGCATGATATAATAATTGTTGTGCCTTCCAAAGAGAGTAAACACATTTTTTGGGTGGGGAACATATTTTACTAATTCAATAAACTTAGTGATAAATATGTCCTCATGCATATCATCTTGCCACAAGGAATAAAACTGGAATCGCAGTTCCTTAGGAAAGAAATGATCATAAAATATTTTCTTAAAATCTTTCCAAGTCATATGTGACATATTAGCTGGCCCCATGCTGTCCCACCAATCTCTCACCTCATCCTCCATATATGTAATAACCGCTTGCACCTTTGGTGGTGAGATACAAAGGATAGCTGAGAATATTGTCTCCATTCTCTTAATCCACTTCTCTGCCTTTAAAGCATCAAATCCTGCCTTAAACTTTGGAGGGACATGTTTATGCACTTCTTTCTAAACTTTAGTGATGTCATTCAAAAGTAGGGGATAAAAGACTCATCCTCTTGTTTTTAATGATTATGTCACTAGTCTGCTAGGGTTCCAATAAAAAGGGCTCCTTGAGAAGAACGATAGGGTTGTGCCTTATACTACGTTAATAGGGTGCAATTATTTTATTTTGATGAACTAGACAATGACAATTTGTGTGAGTAAGTATACTAATATCAGGTGTACTCAATCGAGTTCATACTATATCTCCCTACCTATGGATACAACCACCAAAGAAATAAACATAATAACAAAGCCAAACAAGGAAGGTACATATGAAAAATGTATATTGCCACTAATATGCAGGATATGCAATGTCACAGTCAGGAAACGACCTTGAAACTGATACCAAGTTATAAAATCCATCTTCTACATAACTAATATTAATTACTTAACCCAAATTTTGTATACAATATAAATAAAAGCAATATTATAAATAAATTTAGTTTCTTTCAAAAGAGTTAACCATGGTAGAAAAGAGTTTACAAAATTTAAAAGTAATTCTACCATGGTTATAAAAGACTTTTCTTAATCGATATAACATGGTAGAAAAGTAAAACTCCCATCCAACGCTAGCACAGGTAATAGAGTTTAACTTATTTTTAAAAGGATATCTATGATAGAAAAGAGTGAAACTTATAAAATGGCAATATCATGGATATAAAAACTTTACATAATTTTTGCCCACAAAACTATGTTAGAAAGAATTCAACCCCAATAACATGGTTTAAGGATTCAAGCCCTTGTTTAACATCATCAAAGTTATCAATTTGAATTTCTGTAAGTAATGTACTCAGGGGAACAACATCAATTCCCATAACGCTAGTAAAATTTCCAAATAACAATCATAATATAATAAATAGTCCCTGTGGGTCTATCAAGTCACATGCATAATCCTAAAAGGCTCTAGCCTCCTACCAGCACACATGATTTAGTATGATCATAAAAATAGCAAATAATCAGAGTATAAATAAAAGTAGGCCCTATAATGGCAATATACACCTACTCAACATAAAATTTAAGAAAAGGTGTTGTACAGTTCAACTAGCACAACTATGCCTCTGGTGTCATATCCCAATTTTTAGGCCTGGAAGCCCAGTATATAGCCTGAAAAAGGAAGGCTACTAGGCCCTATTATGCAGGAATCCCAAAAGCATACAAATTATGTTTAGGGACTAAACTACAAGAAAGTGAAAAATCAGGAAAATAGTGAAAGTCCTTGTGGGCATAAAGAAGAAGTAAGAGGTGTTTCTTCGGAACTGAGCCACCAGAGTGTTTGGACTTAGTTAGAAACCCAAGATAGCAGTCCAAGAGCCCAAAAACGTAGGCCCAAGGATTATGGAGTTTAAGAGGCATTAAAATAATATTTTAGTGCTTTTCCATAAAGTAATGTTACCCGGTTAAGGATAGAACTGGGAAAAATGATTAGATATAAATGTAGACCATGAGGTGGTATGAAAGGTGTCCTCATGGGACCCACAAGGCACCACATGGTATTATTATAGGAAAAGAAGAAAAGTTAAGGACACATGTCATGAGATTAGAAAAATAAGAAAAAGTAAAAAGGACACGTGGCACAATCTTGGCCGCTCATTCAAAGAAAAGGGTCTGGAATTCTCTGGAGAGGCTAAATCAGCTGGTAAGGTGTCCCAAGGGCCCTACCAATTGTGCCACATACCCCCTGAGGTGTCCTTGGATGATGTCATAATGGTGAGTCATCAAGGAGGATGATGTCATCGTGATGATGCAGGCAAAGCTTCTTGAGGAAGCTAAGCGATCTGGGCCATTCATCACGATTTGATCTGAGCCATCTATTCCACCTCCCTCCACCTATAAATAGTACACCCTCCCTCCAAGGAAGCCATGGCCAAGAGCAAGGAAAAGGAGAGAAAGAAGAGAGAAAAGAGAAAGGGAGAAAGAAATGAAGGAGTTTTGGTGGAGCCAGGAGCAGTCTAAGGAGCTTAGGGATTGGACAGATCTTATGAATGAGGTAAGTAAGTTATCTAGTCCCTGCTATAATAAAGTAGAGGATTGCTCTTAATAGTTAGAATAGAGAAATATCTCTATTAATAAAGGTAGCTAAAGGTAGAAAGAAAGCCAGGGCAATGTCATATTAAGGATATTACCCCTAGTTAAGTATGAGTTAAGTAGAGCTATACTGGATAATAATCAAGATATTATTATGCTATGTATAGGCTCTGACCTATGAAAGGAAGGAACTTTAGAGACAAGGTTAAGAGCTGGAAGGAAAGACTACAAGCTAGGTAGTAAACTTACCTACTTGTATGCTTATACTGCTTGGATGTTTTATGTGATATTTTCTTACATTGATGATGTGAGGCATGTATGATTAAGTAATGCTCTATTTTTTTATACTATGACCATATGTTATAATTAAGTAACATGGAAGCATGTATGCTATCATGATGCAAGCTTGATCATTAAGTACACACATAGTAACACAAGTATATAGTTGCATACATTGTATGGTTTTCGTTTGCTACTGAGATTTCCCCAAAAATCTCACCCCCTTCCATGTGATCCCAATCCCATAGGTATGTTAGAAAAGGATTGAAGAAGCATGAAGAGAAGCTTTAGATTGGATAGTGTAAATGTTGGGACCAAAATGCTAGAATCAGGGATAAACAGTAAACTTTAGATGTTTGCTGACGTTGATCTGGTCAAGGCATGGTCAACGAGTTATTTTCTCTGAAAGAGCATTAAGTTAGCTTCATGTAGCCATTTGAACCACTTCATTTCAATTTTTCTAGAATTAGTTATGATTTTTTGAAGTCAGGTCACTCCTCTAGAATTTACACAGTGAACAGTACTCGCTAAGAGTAAAAATTTCAGATTGAGTAATTTGACTTCAATAGCCTTAGAAGTGGTTCTAGATGCTACCGTTTGGTCCCTAAGATGTATGAAAATGAGGATGTTACATTTGGCGCCTTCTCGTTTGAACCAGCAATTGAACTAACTCTTAAAAAATATTAATAAAAATATGGTGAGACAAAAGCCTCAGTAATCAACAGTCTTACTCATCATGTATACTAATATGTGCTCGTGAAGTGTCAAGTGGGACAGTTTATAAAGTACAACATATAGAAAATAGTCTATCATTATATTTTAATCAAGGGGATAAACCACCCAAGTTTTTTTCATCAATCCAACCAAGTTGTCTTCTTCTTGCCGACTGAACCCAAGGGCTAGTGATAACTACCATATGATTGGCCCCCAAAAAGCTAATAGATCAAGTGTTCTAGACTAGCCAAAAACTGCAGAACACATACCGAACCATAGGATCATTACCCTCAGTAAACAGGTGGGACAAAAGCCAACTATCTAGCTTCAATAGAGGCTATACCACGTGGTAGAAATGCAACTCCCTCATCACCAATCCCTTTTGCATAATTCGCAAGATAGTAATATTAATAAAAAATCTCCATAGCTTGATAATCAATAAGATCAATAAATGCCACAATAAATTTTTTTCAAGATAATAACTTTCTTGAAATTTCAATCTCAAGATATAATATATTTCTGATTTGAATTCAACTTCCCAAATAAAACTTTAAGTCCCACAAGACTATTTTGAATAAAATCATCAATAAAGATTTCTCAACATAATCCTATAATTTCAATAGATTTAAATATATCAAATAACTATCAAACATCATATTAGTACACTTAATGAGTATAAGGTGGTTACCTCTTGTTAAAACAAGAAATAATTACCATAAGTCAAGTGGCCCTATTCATAACAATACCAATCATGAACAATATGGTGCTATATTAGGAGTTACTCCAGAACTCCAATGATAGTCTATAAAATCACCACACAAGAACTATCACTATATTACTTAATAATGCTCTAGATTATTCTAAAGCTACTTTAAAGTCTTAGAGCTAATCTCTGTAAATTAATATATTCTTTTTTAAAATATATGTACATAAAAATATTTACATATATAAAGCTATTTCCTATTTTAATAAAATGTTATTTGAGAATAGAACCTATCTTATTTATAAGATATACATATTCATATTTCTTTACCAAGCTCACTGGACTTCCCCTTTTTATTTATTTATTTATTTACATATACATGTCCACGACTATATCTATGTATTTAGTTAAGTTGGAAAATATTAACAATAAGTACAATATAGGGGAGAAAGGAAAATTGCTAGAGTTAGTATAGAGATAGATCTAAACAGAAACCTGTGATTCCTATTTTTGATTGACAGACATTGTTCAAGGTAGTTTATGAAGGCTTATATGTAATTACAAGGAATATGGTGATTAGTTCTAAGAAGAAATGTACTTTTCAACAACAATTAAATGATAGGGCAACATGTAGGAGAAGTCAAATGAAAGAAAAGAATGCAGTAGGAGAAGATTGTGTTTTCAATGAGAAAAGACACTCATCTACAAAAAGGTTGCTTCTTCATGTGGATAAGCTATTCCTGAAACATCCCAAATTTTCCCTATCTGTAAAAGACTGATAGAGGAAAGAGGTTATGAAGAGATTGGGATGGTAATAAGAAGAAAAGATAATGAGTAAGATAAGTCTTAAGCCAAAGAAAGAGAGAAGGTATAAACTTGTAAAATAAAAGGGGCTAAATTGTAATTTAGAAAAAGTCTAGGGACTAAATTGCAATTAGTGAAAGTTTCAAATGGTCATTTTGGAAAATAAAGGGATTAAAGTGAAAACTTTAAAAGTTCCATGGTGCAAAATGGAAGTAGACATAAGCTTTAGGCCATTAAGTCTAATTATGAAAAGTTGAGGGCCTAAAATTCAATTTCTAAAAGTTCATGGGCAAAATGGTAATTATGAAAATTTGAGCCAGAAGAGGCCAAAACATGCCTGGAAGCATTTTAGTTCCAAAGTTTACCATAAAATAGAGAAAGTTATTCTGATTAGTTTGACGCAACATAGAATTTTGATTTGAGGTCCTAAAAAATTGATATAAATTTATGAAGTTGGGAGATTATTGCAATATCTTTCGAACCTCATAATCAGATAAAATTTGGTAGTAAATTATTATAATTAATATAAGAATTTATAAAACTGACAGAAGTCAAAAAAGAGTCCTGTAGAATTAATTATGAAATTTTGGTGAAATCAGACACTAGTAAAGGGTTGAATGAAATGTAGGGAATTTTTATCAGGACTTCTGGGTCTCAAAAAATTATAAGACTTTGTAGGAAATTCATTTTATATTAGAATGAATTTCTAAAAATATTATAACCATTAAAAGAGGTGTCTTACATTTATCCTAAAAATCAGGTAACTTTAAAGATATCAGTATAGGATGTGCCTTGGGAATTGAGCCAATTAGCAATTGGACTCAATTTAGGGCCCAAGTCACATTTTATAGTAGCCCAAGATGATAAAAAATGGTCTTGTGGCCAAATGATTTTTTAAGATATTTTTATAAAAAAAAAGAAGAGAAAGGAGGAAGTTTCAAGACATGTGAGGTGTGTGGTGAGGTGTCCCATGTGGGACCCACCTTATGCAACATGTCAAGCATAGCAAGAGGAATGAATTATCACATGTGCCTTATTACATTAAAATAATATAATAAATAGTTTAATGATGATTAAGATTAATTAATCTAAAATCCAACCAATGAGAATTAAGTTTAAGCCATTGTAATCATTAGGAAATGGAAGGGTAGATTAGTCCTAAGGTGCCAAAGATTACTCTATAAATACCCTCCCTTCCCTTTGTAAAATTTATAGCCAAGAAGCTTGGGGAAGTTCTTGCAATTTCAAAACTCAACATAATCTAAAGCATTCCAAGAGGCATTCAAGGTACTTAGTGATTAAACAAGCTAAGAAGCAAGGTAAGTAATTTATCCTAACTTATTGTACCTCAATTTGGGAGATTGAAACTAGGGATTTAATAGTCAAATTTTGAAATAATCCTCAAAGAAGCATGCTGTCCAAATCTGGACGGAAATCAAGAAAGATGAAAAACAAGTTAGAACTATGAAATATTAACCTAGATAAGCTTGGATTATTGGCTATTGCTTGAATCAATTGTATAATCCTTGAAATCCCAATTCATGTGACTTTTGGCCTAGGAAAGAACTGAAGGAAGAATATTGAATTTCAATAATCGAATGCTTCCATTGAATTTATATGATGATTTTGTGTAGGATTGAATAAGATTGGAACCTTGGAAACATTGAAATTGAGAAAGGGAGAATTTGAAACCTTCTCTGTTACTGTTCATGCGTATGAACAGTGATTGGAATTTCATGATTTTGATGTTTCCAATGGGTTTAAAATGCAAAATTGTGTAGGATTAAGTAAGATCAAAGCCTTGAAAGCATTATAATTGAAAAGAGGAATTTTTTGAAAATTGCATTTGCTGTTTCTGTTTCTGTCCAGACCTGAAGGAAACATTAGAATTTTGAAATTCTGAATCCATATTTGGATTCCTTGGGCAAAATTGTGTGGGATATAGTCAAGGCACCATTTAATTCAAGGGAAAAGACAATTAACCACAAATACAGAAAGTTAGGAGTTTATTGGTTTAGGAAAATTGAAGTAAATTATTAAGGTAGGTGCAGAGCTGAATTGGTATGGATTGTAATAAGTGTGTTACTCTACCATGATTAGGCTTTGACATTTGTGAAATAGGAGACTAAAAGACCAAGAAAGAAAAGGTTAAAGGAGAGCTATTCCAAGGTAGTGCTTGCTTAGATGTTTTATGTGTTGGATGTTTACTTTGATGATGTGAAGCATGTATGATTGAATGATGCTCTGTTTCTTTTTATACTATGGCCATATGTTATAATTTAAGGAACATGGAAGCATGTAAAGATATCATTATGCAAGCATGATCATTAAGAACACACATATTAATATCAAGCATTGAGTTGCATATAATGTTTGGTTTATGTTTGCTACTGAGATTTTCCCCGAAATCTCACCCCTTCCATGATACAACCATCATAGAAGGACCATATTATGGAAGCAAGGAAGGAGAATGAAGAAGTTATGATGCATAGATACTTATTGTATAGAAGACTTTTTATGAAAACATGTAATGTGTGTATTAAGTACTCATTTTAGTTTTGGTTATGTTTTGTTGAGACTTGGGAAAAATAGTTAACATTTGGATAAATGTATGAGATTTTATGGTATGATAATAAACATGTTGAACTTTGTTTTGGTACCAAGTATGCCTTATTCCAATATTTGTACAAAGAAAATGAATTTTTCAAAGTTAGGGAACCCAATCTGGAAACTGTGAAACTGATCAAATGAACATTAATATTTCACGCCAAAAACTGATCAAATGAACAGTAATATTTCGCGCCAATACTTTATTAATTGGTATGGAATTTGGTCAGATTCATATTTTTTCCTTTCAAGAGGCTTATGTTAGCTTCCAATAGCACTTCATTTTGACTTTTATAGAATTAGTTATGAATTTTTGAAGTTGCATCACTTATCTGGAGTTTTGCCAAATGAACAGTAACTCATGGTAAAAAAATTCAGATTATGAAATTTGACTTCATTGATCATATAAGTAGTTCTATATGCTACTGTTTGGTCCCTAAGATGTCATAAAGTAAGGTGTTACAATTCCTAATTCAAAACTATTCATTACATATTGTTTTTATATTTCATTTCACTTATTAGGTAGTGATTTCAAAAGGTGGTCAAGGCAACTAAATCCATATATATGCATGTATATACATGGGTACAGTTGGATGATGAGACAGGGACAATTGATGAAGCATGTATCCATATATATATTGAAGATATAAAATTGTACATGAAGAGAGAGAGAAGAAAAGGATGGTTCACGTGAGGTTGCATAAAGATCAATCAATGAATCATGTAATTCTCCTTTTATATATATATATATATATTTTTATAACACACAAATAGGGAAAGCGTGAGGTCACTATGTCATATCCTAAATTTTCCCTATCTATATAATACTGATAGTAGAAAGAGGTTTGGAAAGGACTATGACAAAGATCAAAAGAAAAGATAAATGTTAGATGAGTCTTGAAGAAAGAGAAGGACTAAAACAAAAATTAGAAAATGTTGGAGACAAAAAGTGAAAGTAGAAACAAAAGTTGGGCCCTTAAGTGTAATTTTCAAAAGTTAAGGGATTTAAATGTAATTAAGTAAAAAGTTCAAGGGCAAAATTGTAATTATAGAAAGATCAGCTCGGAAAGGGTTAGAACTGCCCAGAAGTATTTCAGTCCCATATTCTATTAGTAAATAAAGGAAGATATGTTGGTTAATCTGACATGATATAGAAATTTTATTAAGGCTCCAGACAGCAGATATTTATCTGATAGTTTAAAAGTTATCTGAAATTTTATCAGATTTCATGGACTATAAATATAAGTGGGCAAATTATAGGAAAGTGTGCCCTACAGTGTCAGATGTCCTGGATCTGACAGAACTCCAGAAGAAGTTCTATATAAAAAGTTATTCACATATTAGTGAATTTTGACAGGAGTTTGATAACACCCGTGATCCTATAATGAAACTTATTGGTATGTGGCCTGGATAGAATGAGATTAGATGGAATCACATATAGGCCCATGATGATGCCAAGAAGGGCCCAAAACCCAGGG
The DNA here is from genome assembly GCA_037074615.1 of Leucaena leucocephala. Classification (NCBI taxonomy): domain Eukaryota; kingdom Viridiplantae; phylum Streptophyta; class Magnoliopsida; order Fabales; family Fabaceae; genus Leucaena; species Leucaena leucocephala. Next base: position 9,835,623 of record CM073550.1, read on the forward strand.
TACCAGTCCATTAGTAGAAGGGGCCAGTGTCCAAAAAAGGTGTGAAATTATGAAAATGCCCCTGGATGCTCAGATTATACCAGAGATGGATGAAGGGCATTTTGGTCATCTAGGATAGGATAAAAACATGGAACATGGTATAAATATGATTAGTTGAGCCATTATATGCCCTGAGGCAGTACAAAGAGGGGTGAAATGACATCTATGCCCTTAGGGTCAATATAGTGTAAGAAAGGACACCAAGGGTATTTTGGTCATTTCCCAAGGGATCTGTAACTAAGTTGTGGCCCAGTACAAGTATGTCAATGGTGTGAGAAGCCTAGACTTTAATTTCTAGGACATAATACATATCCTAGTATATTATAAAAAATTAGGAACAGAAAACAGTCCGGTTGCTGTGAAACTGCTCTGATCGGTACCGGATTAGACTAGAATTTTTCCATAAGCTTCCTACCATGATAATTTTGCCGCATAATCCCATGAAGTGTCCCTTGAGCTGTCCTTTATAATGTCATGATGATGTCATAATTACCTTTTTGAAAAAGTTAAATCCAAGATTAAATGTGGGCTTTTAGATCAAATAGTAACTAAATCAATCTTGCCCATTGATTTCCACCAAGATTTTTCTATAAATACCCCTCCATTCTGCATCCAAACCGTAAGCTCATGGACCCTTGGGGAAACTCTTGCAAAATGAAAACTCAAGCCAAGATAAAGAAGATTCAAGGTTCCAAAGTTCAAGCAAGCAAGAGATTAAAGGTAAGTAATCTCCCCTAGCTTATTTTCCTTTGATTTGGGAGCTTGAACTTAGGGTTTTCATGGGGAAAAAGTTGATTTTTCTCTAAGGGGAGGTGCTGACCAAAAACCTTAGATGAAAGGGGAAAGAAGAAATTAAAGTTATAAACATGTGATTGAAGCTTAAACTAGCTAGTTAAGTAGTTGGTTGTTAAATCAAATTGATATTAAGAGACTTTGCCATGGTGTGCCCTGTTTGGTATGCACTGTTCATGAGGTAAGGAAATAGAATTTCAATGATTTAATGCTTCCATTGAGTTTATATGATGATTTTGTGTAGGGTTGGAAATGTTTTGAACCTTGGAAACATTAAAATATCAAGGTTGTAGTCGTTGAGATTCCTCATGGTTACTGTTCACTCACATGAACAGTGATTGAATTTCATGATTTTGATGCTTCCAATGGTTTTAAAATGAAAAGTTGTGTGGTGTAAAGTGGAGAAACAAGTATGGGAAGCATTAGAATTAAAATGAGAATTTGTGAAATAATTGTATGCTTATGTTCAATTCTGTATAGCAGGCCATGAAGGAGCTGGAATTTCATGATTCTAAGCTCATAAATGGATTCAAAATATGAAATTGTGTAGGGTAAAGTCAAGACATCAATTGGTTCAAGAGCCAAGTGGATTAGTGAATATTAGAGAAAGTTATGACAATAAAGAGTGTAACAAAGTTAGTCTTAAACATGGTTGGAGTTCATGAGTCCTAATGAGTTATGTGATGAATATGAATGTGTTTAGGACCTTGAAACATCCAAGAACATGTTTGTAAGTGATTGACATAAAGGCTTCATGGTTGGAAAGCTAGGGAACAAATGCTAAAGATCAAGAGGAAAGCTTAAGTGCAAGGTAGTGAACTTACCTCTTTATGTGCTTGATGTGGCATGCTTATGTGTTAACATATATATGATATTTGAATGATGTTGTGACATGATTAATGATGTTAAATGTATTGTGAATAACATGTTTTCCACAGCCATGCACTTTATGTAAGAGTATATAACATTATGGCATGTCACTAATCAAAGAAAGTTTAATAAAATTACATATCATGCATTAGCATCCATCTTGCATATTTAAGTGGTAATATTTGCTACTGAGATTCCCTAGAATATCACTCTCCCGTAACCAACCAATTTAGCTCAAGCATGGTGGATAATGTATGCATGGAGAAGAGCTAAAGTATGGAAGAAGAAAAGTGAAGTATTTAAGATGTTAGCATATACTATGCACTTTCCATATATGTCAAAGCCATGTAAAGTATCTATTTATGTGATGATATTGTATGAAACAATTGTTGTATAACCCCATGATGTATATGAATTCAGAAAACGCAAAAGAGATTATTTATGTATGTTGGAACAATTATGGAAAGTGAAAGAAAGGAAACTGAAATGGTAAAAACGTATGTCCTAAAGTAGTTTTATTGTCGCTTCAGTTTGACCTAGCAAATGAAGGAATTATTTCACAAAATTTTATGAACATGTAGTACACATCCACAGATTTAAGTGCATAGATAGAACGTTTCATTTGGATGTGTATATCAAGAGAAATAAATTTCCAAAATAAGGGATCAGAATATGTTTTTAGGATTTTTGACCAAATGAACAGTAAACTTTGACAAATAAACTGTATTGATTGTCGAATCATTTGGTCTTGAAATTATTTTTCCCTTAAAGTTCAAGATGTTATCTTCATGTATCTTTTTGAACCACTTCATTTTGAGGTTTCTATAATTAATTATGATTTTTTGAAGTTCATTGCTTAATCTGAAATACCATATGAACAGTAACCCGATAAAGAGTAAAATTCCATATTTGGCTAATGGACTTCCAAGGTCTTGTAAGTGGTTCTAAATGCTACTGAATGGTCCCTAGGACGTATGAAAGTAAGGATGTTACACACTACCTTCCTCAGTGAGTATATATATATGCACAATATATGGAAACAAAGGGGTAATGGGTCAACCTAATAATGGAAAGAGCAATGCCGCAGAATAATGAAAAGACTTGGCAAAAGAAGGTGCATGGCGCTAAATGATAAATACTAATAGAAAATGAGAGACCAATAAAAAAGGAGAGGAATTGAGAAAGTGTTCCTTTACTACGAAAGTGAGATTAACAAGAAGGAGAGAAGAAGTGACATGAAGGAGGAAGATAATAGGTGACGTATGATGGTAATAAAAAGAGGTGAGAGAAAGGTATAAATCTAGGTTTAACATTTTAATTTTATCTAATATAATCATATATCTTATTACTATTATCATCATTATTATCTTTATAATTTGTTAGAATACTATCAGGTATGGTAATTTAAAATTTAAACCATATCTTCAAAATTTAAAATTCATTTATAAATCTAAAAATAAATCTTAATATACTAACTAATAACATCAATCAAATATAAACTTTAAGGAAGATAATGGTAGGATAATTCAGATATTCTTTTTTCATTGAAACTAATAAAAATATTTAACTATAATAATTTTAATTATTTAATATTTTTGTGTTATTGATAAATAATATTTTTAATTGTGCTTAAAAAATAAAAATAAAAATTAGGATGTTACAAACATCACATTATCATCCATTCATTAAAATCTAATTTCTCTTGAACACTGAGCTTCCTTAACTACATTAAATTTTCTTAACCTTTACTAATAGACTTGGCCTTTGAATCAATTGATGTCTCATCTTTACCCTACATAATTTCACTTTTTGAATCCATTTGAGGTTAGAATCATGAAATTCCACAACTATGTATTGTTCTGGACAGAATTGCAAAACATACATAATTCTTCTAAAAATTATCATTTTGATTTCAATGCTTCCAATACTTGTTTCTCTACTTTATCCCACACAAATTTTCATTTTAAAACTATTAGAAGCATCAAATCGTGAAATTTTGATCACTATTCATGTGTGTGAATAATAATAGAGTAGACTTCCAATAATTACAACTTTCAATTCCAATACTTCTAGGGTTCCAAACCTATCCAATCCTACAAAAAATATATAAATTCAACGTAAGCATTAGATCATTGAAATTCCATCTTCTTATATCATGAACAGTATAGACTGAAAGGTCTCCTTCATAGCAAAGTCAAGAATATAAACTTGATTCAATAACCGATCATCTAACTACCTTGTTTAAGTATCAATTACATATTTTCAACTTTAATTTTTTCTTTCTCCTTTCATCTAGGGTTTTGGACAACATATATATCCTAGAGGAAGAACAACTTTCTTCCATAGAAACCCTAATTTCAAGCCCCCAAATTAAAAGAAAACAAGCTAGGATATATTACTTAGCTTAATCGCTAGCTAGCTTGAACTTTGGTACTTGGATCTTCTTTTTCTTGGCTTGAGTTTGCATTTAGGAACCACCTCCATAAGGGTCTTCATGCTACAGTTTTTAGTATTTATAGACTTGAGAGGTGTGGATGGATGGCCAAGATCACTTTGTGCACTATTTTATCTAATGGTTCATATTTGCTCTTGGACTAAGCTTGCCCTAGAAGCCAAAAGGTGACATCATCCATGAAATAATCAAGGGACACCTAATATCTTCATGTAGCGAAATTCTAAGGGAAAAAAGCATCTGAAAAAATTTTAGTCCAATCCGATACCGACTCAGTCAAATTCTCAAAAAACTAGACTATTTTATACATCTATTTTTCTAAGATTCCATAATATGCTTTATAACCATAAATCCATTATACAGATTCTTCCTACCATTGACATTCTTAGACTAGATCTAAACTTAATTACTGATCCCTTAGCAAATTACTAAGATACCCCTGGTTCTTCCTTATTTACTTTAATCTCTCTAGGGCGTTATCATCTTTTCACACATCATGAGAGTATTCCCTGACCTTGGTTTAGCCTTAGTAAAATGACCTAAATGCCCTTCATCTACCTCTTGATCAATGGCACAATACAGTGGCATACTGAATGACATTTTCATAATTTTATATTTTTCTGGGTCTTTATTAGAATAGGCCCACATACTTATCTAAAAATAGTATTAGGCCTATAAGGCGTCATTTTAGGCCTTCTACATGGTCCAGTGCCTTCATGGGCTTAACTCCTAAGAAATTTCACCGCAAAGCGCTTATCGGGTGTTTTAATCCAGTGTAAATTCCATTATAAATTCCACATAACTCTTTTTTGAGTTCTAAAAATTTTATAAATTCTCATATTAATTATATAAATTTACTGCTAAATTTGATCTAATTCTGAGATCCAAAGGATATTGTACTAATTTCCCTTTCTTCAAAAATTCATATCAATTTATCGGTACCTCAAATCCAAATTTTGTATCTTGTTAAACTTATAAGAGTAGTTTTCTCTATTTATTGGAAAAAATTGGGATTGGAATGATTTTGAACAGTTTTAGGCCTTTTCTGGCTCAACTTTCTCATAATAACAATTTCCCCCATAACTTTTTAAAATTACACTTTAGGCCCTCAACTTTTCATAATTACACTTAATGTCCCAAAGTTTATGTCTACTTTCATTTTTCACCATGGAACTTTTAGACTTCAATTTAGTCCATATCTTTCTTTAAAACATTATGCCTCTAGGAACTTTTATTGTTTACAATTTAGTCTTTATACTTTCATTATTTGGAGTTTAGTCCCTAAACATCATCTGTATACTTCTGGGACTTTTGTTCAACAAGGTCTGGTAGCTTACCTATTTCAAGCTACATATGGGCTTGTTGGCCAAAACCTTTGTCTAATCATTGTCTTTTCTTTATTCATCATCACAATCTTTTTCCAAACCTCTTTCCTCATCAATCTTATACAGATAGGGAAAAATTAGGATGTGATATTTCTACCCCCTAAAATAAATTTAATCCTCAAAATTCACTTACTACCTTAGTCAACTTTCACATATATATCTTCTCTCTATTCTTTTTTGCTCTATGACTAAGGATTATGGTATCTATCTCTTATCTTTTATCTTGACATCTAGCGGAGTGCTTTCAATAATGGCGGACCTTCATATATTTGCTGTCATTACTATGCTTTTCTGAATCAACTCAATTAGAGTTAAACTCTACTTTATTATGTTACTGCTTACTTGCTATGTATCTATTAATTTATGGTGACTCAATATATTATACTTGTGAGTAGTGTCCATTTCTTTCATATAAACTCTCTCAAATTCTACTATATTATGGAGTTTCCGTCAACTACTCATCATACTTTTTAGTGCATATATCTTATTACTTATCTAAGTACCTAGCGAAATTTCTTAACATTCGCAAAGCTTCATCTCTTATTTTTGTATTATCATACTTCTTTTTCTTAGAAATTATATAACCCTTCTAATTGCTCTTATTGTCATATCCTTACTTTTAACCTCAATTATACTTGATTAAAAGTGATTGGAACCAATTACATGACCATTTGCTTTGAAAACATCCATTTCCAAAAGATTTGCTCTCGGGTACTGTTCACAGAACATGTACCCTACTTTGAAAATTCATTATTAATTGTAGAAAAATTGAAATAACATGGTTCCAATTTCTAATGAAAGCTCTTTCACATATCTTTGAGGGAAAAATATGAAACTGAGGTTCTTTTGTCCCAATGAAATCAGTTTAATCATTGAAAATCACTGTTTATTTGGTAAAATCTGGAAGTTCCAGTTTCTTTGCTTAACTTCAAAAATTCATTTCTCTTTGGTTACTTATCCAAATGAACTGTGTTACCTATGGATTTGAATCTTTAGACGTTATCTTTAAGCTCATAAAATTTCGTAGAAAAACGCGTTCATTTGGTATATGAAATCTTTGTATAACCGTCACTGCCTCTCAGCACTCGTTTTACTCAATTCCAGATCTTACTTCCAACTTTGGAAAATCATAACAATTCAGATACTTATCCAAATGAGGCGTTCTTGGTGTTCATTTAAAGCTCTGTGTCTTAGCCATCCACTGTTGAATACCAGCAAGATCTACTGTCTGTTCTGTCTGTCTTGGCAGTTCTGTTGTCTGTTGAACCATTTCTGGTTCTGTATTAGCTGTACCAGCAGATTCTGGTTGTCTGAGGTTCTCCACTACTTCAGCTATAGCTGCTGCTATAGCAGCATCCCTTTCCTGCTCACTCCTTGCTTGAGCAGCTTTTACTTCCTCTATCAGCTTCTGTTGCTGCTCCAGCCATTCTAGAATCAGCTGATTAATATCTCCGGCGTTTTGGGATTCACCTGAAGCACTAGCTCTTCTGGTTCTTACCATTTTGTTTTACTATCGTAATAGGAAATAGGAAAGGAATATTATAATTAACATACTTTATATTTCATTCAAAACATAGCATACAATAAGTTTAACATCATTACATAAACTCTTCATAACAGACACACATACATGTATTATGTCATTACTAGTCAAAAGTACATAGAATACAACAACAGTCATACATACAGCTATTACACTATGTTTTCTCATAATGGATCCTAATAAATTCCCCTACCATGTAGATCCTACAATAATTAACTTAGGGTCAATTATGCAAATCTTTACTTATGTTTCAGTCTATAAATAATGTAATCAGAGCATTTCCTAAGCCAGAATCCTTTGCTCTGATACCAAAATGTCATATCCTTACTTTTAACCTCAATTATACTTGATTAGAAGTGATTAGAACCAATTACATGACCATTTGCTTTGAAAACATCCATTTCCAAAAGATTTGCTCTCGGGTACTATTCACTTTTACTGTTCATTTGGTAATTCCAAAACATGTACCCTACTTTGAAAATTCATAATTAATTGTAGAAAAATTGAAATAACATGGTTCCAATTTCTAATGATTTCACATATATTTGAGGGAAAAATATGAAACTGAGGTTTTCTTGTCCCAATGAAATCAGTTTAATCATTGAAAATCACTGTTTATTTGGTAAAATCTGGAAGTTCCAGTTTCTTTGCTTAACTTCAAAAATTCATTTCTCTTTGGTTACTTATCCAAATGAACTGTGTTACCTATGGATTTGAAGCTTTAGACGTTATCTTTAAGCTCATAAAATTTCGTAGAAAAACGCGTTCATTTGGTATATGAAATCTTTGTGTAACCGTCACTGCCTCTCAGCACTCGTTTTACTCAATTCCAGATCTTACTTCCAACTTTGGAAAATCATAACAATTCAGATACTTATCCAAATGAGGCGTTCTTGGTGTTCATTTAAAGCTCTGTGTCTTAAACTTAAGAAGCCCAAGTTTCATATTAAAACTCGTTGATTTAGATGCCAAAAATATTGTTAAATCACCACGGCCTCAAAACAGGACTAGAGAAACATACACCATGCATACTAGCATATCATCCCATAGTGTCATGTAAGTCATGTAGCTTATTATACAAACTTATTCATCAACATTTATTCTCCTCCCTTGAAAAGATCCAGCACCTAAAACATAGTTATGCATGTGGAAGGAATGAGATTTCATGGAAATCCCAATAGCAAGTTACACAAGCTATAATATCATGCATGGATAATTGTATGCTTAACATGTTATCATGAGATGGGAGCTACTTCATAATGGTACATAAGCAAACTCTAACATGCATATTGTCATGACATAACTTGCAAGGAGTTGCAATCATTCATACTTCATCATAACATGATGACATAAGCTCAAGCTCAACCAAACACCATAATCAACAAGCAAGCAAAACAATTAAACAAACATGAGTTATAGTTAGGTATCCTTGCTACCTCTTAGCTATCTTGGTCAAGACCTTCTTGAAGTGCTTTCCTTCCTTCACAAATGTCAAAACCTAGCCATTACAACATAATATCAAGTTACAACTCAACTTAAAACCAAATCCAAGACTAGGTTTTCACTAGCTCCCTTTCTTTCTCTAATTTATGTTTCCTACTTCCACCTTTCCAAAATAAATTCTCATGGTTCATTTCCACATAATTTTTCATGTAGAATCCAAATATGAAATCAGAATTTCCAAAATCAAAACATACCAATTGCTACAGTGCCAAACCGAAATGCATGCTCTTGTTTTCCAAAAATTCTCATTTTGATTCCAATGCTTCCAATACTTGTTCTCCTACTTTATCCCCACACAACTTTCCATTTTAAACTCATTGGAAGCATCAAAATCATGAAATTCCATCATATGAACAGTACCACATACAGTACCAGCAAGAACACAAAACCCTAAATCCAAACATACTTGAATTCACAAGCTTATACCACTTGATTCTAGCTTGTTTAGGCTTGTCCAAACTATCCATAACATAAAACTCATATTTTAACCACATATGAGCAGCACTTCCAGTAGCAACCATAAGGGAAATATAGCATGAAAACCCCTTAAAACCATGAGCTAACCTACTAGAACAAAGCTCAAGATCAAGGGAGATGATTACCTTGCTTGTTACTTCACTTTGGTTGCTTCTTTCTTGGTTGAATGAAAATTTTGCAAGAGTTTCCCTATGGTTCACCATGCATTCCGAAGTGATCTGAATAGGGGGGTATTTATAGAGAAATTTGGGTTGAAATGGATGGCCAAGATTGATTTGGTTACTATTTGATCTAAAGGCTCACATTTAATCTTGGATTTAACTTTTTCATAAAAGAACAATTATGACATCATGTGGGACAGCTCATGGGACACCTAAGAGGGTTAGGTGGCGTGCTGCCCATGTCAAGAAGGTTCTGGAAAAATTCCAGTCTAATCCGGTACCGATCGGAGCAGTTTCACAACAACCGGACTGTTTTCTGTTCTGAACTTTTTTATAATATACCAGGATATGTATTATGTCCTGAAAATCAATATTTAGGCTTCTCATATCATTGAAAATGATATATTGAATATTTATCTGCCATCCATTCCTTAAAATAATAACCAAAATACTCTTAGTGTCCTTTCCTGTGCTGTACTAATCCTAAGGGCAAAATCATCATTTCACACCTCTTTACACTGCCTCAGGGCATATATTGACTCTATATAATCATATGTATACTATGTCCCACGTTTTTGGCCTATCCATAATGACCAAAATGACCTCCATCCATCACTAGTACAGTATAGGCATCCAGGGGCATTTTCGTAATTTTACACTTTTCCTAGACTACTCTTGCCTGTGGCCCATATAACTGTCCAGTCACCTTAATGGGCTCATGATGGTGTCATTTGGGCCTTATTATGGGCTTATTGCTTATATTGCCTTTATGGCCCAATTCACTGTACAACTCTCCCGATCATATTTATCGGGTGTTTTATTTCACTGTAAAATCCCATATGGCTTCTACAGGATTCCTTTTCTGATTCTGTCAATTTTATAAATTCATATATTAAATATATGAATTTTCTATAAAGTCTCATCTAATTATGAGATCTAAAAAATACTGCAATAATTCCTTCTGACTTCAGGAATTTATATCAATTAATCGGGACCTCAAATCAAAATTCTGTGTTGCGTTAAACTGACCGGAATATTTTTGTCTATCTACTGGTAAAATTTGGGTCTGATCTGATTCCGGGCATTTTTGGCCTGTTTTGGCTCAACTTTTCCATATTTCCATTTAGGTCCCTTAACTTTTGAATAATTGCACTTTAGTCCCTGAACTTTCCATTAATTGCATTTAGGTCCCTCTTTTTATTTCTACTTCAACTTTTTGTCTTCAAACTTTTCAATTTGCATTTTGGTCCATATTCTTTTCTTAGTTATTAATCCTTCCATTTCTTTTTGCAATCTGATACAGTTTATTCCAAGAATCTTATATCTATTATAGATAAACTGTACAGGTACATCAGGTCAGAAAATTGGGGATATGACATTTCTCTCCCCCTTAAAATAAATTTCGTCCTCGAAATTTACATTACATATATACTAAGGGAATAGTTCAGGGTATATCTCTCTCATCCTTTCCTCTGCTTCCCAGGTAGCTTCATTCTCTGTTAATCCCTTCCAGACCACTTTAACTAGATGGATCTGCTTATTTTGCAACTGCGTGACCTTTCTATCTACTATCTGTACTGGTCCAACTTCATAAGTCAGGTCATCTTGCAGTGCAATATCATCCTGCTCAAGCACATGTGATGGATTTGGAACATACTTCTTTAACTGGGAAACATGGAATACATTATGAATCTTGCTGAGATGTGGAGGAAGAGCTAATTTATAAGCCACTGATCCTACTCTTGAGAGGATCTGAAATGGCCCAATGTATCTAGGATGCAGCTTCTTCACTTTGATTGATCGTCCAGCTCCTGTCGTTGGAGTCAACTTAAGGAATACATGCTCTCCTTCTTCAAACTCCAACGGCTTCCTTCTAACATCAGCATAACTCTTCTGTCTGCTTTGAGCTGTTAATAGCCTTTTTCTGATCTTATCAATCTGTACTGCTGTCTGGTCTACTAGATCAGGACCAAACATCCTCCTTTCGCTCAACTCCACCCAGCACAAGGGAGATCTACACTTCCGTCCATAAAGTGCTTCAAACGGAGCCATCTGTATGCTAGCCTGATAACTGTTGTTATAGGCAAACTCTATCAACGGTAGATGGGCATCCCAACTCCCTTTGAAATCTAAAACACAAGCTCTTAGCATATCCTCAAGCGTCTGAATTGTTCTCTCAGACTGACCATCTGTTTGAGGATGGTAAGCTGTACTAAATCTAAGAGTAGTGTCCATTTCTTTATGTAGAGTTCGCCAAAAGTTTGACGTAAATCGCGGATATCTGTCAGATATGATACTACTGGGAATACCATGTAGTCTAATAATCTCTTTTACATACAGTTTCGCCAGCTTCTCAAGAGAATCCTTTTTATTGATTGCCAGGAAATGAGCCGACTTTGTTAATCGGTCAATTACCACCCATATAGCATCTGCTTAGTAGGAGTCATGGGTAATCCTTCAACAAAATCCATGGCAATGCTGTCCCATTTCCACTCAGGTATCTCTAATGGTTGTAATTTCCCTGCTGGCTTCTGGTGCTCAACTTTCACCTTTTGACATGTCAAGCATTTGGACACATAATCTACAACATCTTTCTTCAATCCAGGCCACCAAAATAAACCTTTAACATCATGGTACATCTTGGTCATACCTGGATGTACTGTATACTTGCTTTTATGTGCCTCTTCTAAGATCTTTTCTCTCAATCCCATTGCATTGGGAATATATGGTCATCCCCTAAATCGTAGTAACCCATCTTGGGACATATCAAAATTTTTAGTTTCCCCTCTTTCCAGCTTACCTTTGAAAATCTCAACGAGTCTATCTTGCTCTTGAGCTTCTTTTATCTCATCCTCTATGAAAGATTTAATTTGTGTTCCTCTATAAGAACTTTCTGCTGTCTGCATTTGATATAAAGGACTCCAATCTTGAACATCTTCTATCAGTTTTAGCTCTTTGATCATAAGACTAGCAACCTGCATCACCTTTCTGCTCAAGGCATCGGCCACTACATTAGCTTTTCCTGGATGGTATTTGATCTGGAAATCATAATCCTTTAGAAATTCCATCCATCTCCATTGCCTCATGTTCAATTCTTTCTGATCTTGCAAATACTTTAGGCTTTTTTGATCACAATACAGTTCTATGGTGGCTCCATACAGGTAGTGCCTCTATATCTTGAGAGCATAAACTACCGCCGCAAGCTCTAGATCATGAGTGGGATAATTCTCTTCATGTGGCTTTAACTGTCGAGAAGCATAGCTACCACTCGTCCTTGCTGCATCAGCACACATCCCAACCCTTGCTTGCTAGCGTCAGTATATACTACATAAGGCTGAGTTGGGTCTGGAATAATCAGCACCGGAGTTGTGGTTAATCTCTGCTTTAATGCATGAAAACTAGCCTCACACTTCTCATCCCACTTGAACTGCTGATTCTTTCTGGTTAGCTTGGTTAACGGCAGAGCAATTTGAGAAAAGTCCTTAATAAATCTTCTGTAATACCCTGCTAAGCCCAGAAAACTTTTGATCTCCGTCACTGTCCTTGGCTGTTCCCAGCTTAGCACTGCTTCAACTTTGCTAGGATCTACAGCTACCCCTTCATGGGATATGACATGACCGAGAAATTTGACTTCTTGAAGCCAAAACTCGCATTTACTAAGCTTAGCATAAAGTCATTTCTCTTTAAGAGTACTAAGAACAATCCTCAAATGCTCTTCATGCTCTGCAGCTGATTTGGAGTACACTAAGATATCATCAATGAAAACTACCACAAACTGATCTAGATAAGGCCTGAAGATTCTGTTCATGTAATCCATGAAAATTGCAGGTGCATTCGTCAGACTAAAGGGCATCACTAGAAATTCAAAATGACCATATCGAGTCCTGAATGCAGTCTTTGAAATATCATCTGCTTTGATTCTGAGTTGCTGATAACCTGATCTCAGATCAATCTTAGAGAATAAGCTTGCTCCAACCAACTGGTCTAGCAAATCATCAATTCGGGGAAGAGGGTACTTATTCTTAACAGTAATCTTATTCAACTCCCGATAGTCAATGCACAATCTGAGACTGCCATCTTTCTTCTTGACGAATAACACTGGAGCACCCCATGGAGAAACACTGGGTCAGATGAAACCCTTCTCTAATAGCTCCTCTATCTGCTTCTTAAGTTCAATCATCTCTTTGGGAGCCATACGATATGGGGCTTTAGATACTGGTCCAGCTCCAGGTATGATGTCAATTGCAAACTCCACTTCTCGTTCTGGAGGCAATCCCTTAATCTCCTTTGGAAAGACTTCAGGAAATTCTTTGACCACAGGAATTGCTTCAATTCCTTCTTCCACTTCTGCTTGAACAGAAAAGAAGACCATATATCCCTGACATCCTTTTCGTAAATATCTATCCGCTTGAGCCTCCGTCAGGAAATTCAGTTTCACTTCTGGATTCACATTTGTAGCTTGTGGACAAAGAACTAGTGTTTTGTTCTTACAATCCAGCATTACATTATTGGCAGACAACCAATTCAATCCAATTATGACATCCATTTCATGAAATGGCATGCATATTAGATCAAGAGTAGTACAACAACATTCATATCGAATGACACTATTTAGGCAAACATCTGATGTAACTACTTTAGCGTTTGTAGGGGTTGTGACATATATGGCATAATGCAGCTTGCTAATTGTAAGGCCTAAACGCTCAGCACATTCATAAGAAACAAAGGAATGACTTGCACCCGAATCAAACATAGCAACCACAGCATAATTATTGAGATAGATGATACCTTGGATCATCTCGGGTGATCTCTGTGCCTCTTCCCTTGTCATTGCAAACACTCACCCTTGAGTGCATGGCTTTTGATCATTAACTGCTTGGGGACAATTTTTGGAAAAATGTCCAGGCTGGCCACATGTGTAACAGACGTTCTGCCCCATCAAGCATGGTCTGTCTCCATGGTTCTTCCCGCATTTGTTACATACTCTAGACCTCTGGTCTCTATTATTTGGGTTGCCCCTGTAATTCCCTCTGTTAGGCTTTCGGTTCTGCTGCCACTGCCTTTTCCTCTTCTTGTTATAGCCACTATCAATGGCTGCATTTCTATTCTGGTTAGGTCTCTCAGGAGCAGCAGTCTCTCTGTTTACTGCTCTCATCAGCATTCGGTGATTCAGACTATTCTCAATAATTCTGCAGGCCTCTACTGCTTTATTGAACTGATGGTATTATTGAGGGGTCATCTTATCTTTTAGAGTAGTATTCAATCCCCTGATCATCCTCTCCGTCATCCACCGCTCATCGTCCACCTATCATAGATAAGTGGAATATTGGGAAAGACGGATGAACTTTGTTAAGTATTCGTCAAAGGATTCTTTTTCTCATTGTCTCAGCACAAGGAATTCTGCTTCTCGTTCATCTCGTACAGACTGGGGAAAATACTTCTCATAAAACTGTTCAAGAAACACTTCCCATGTGATAGGAACGTGTCTAGCCTGCAATACTAACTCTGTGTTCTTCCACCATCTGTCCGCATCCCTTTCTAGCTGGTAGATTGCCATCTGTGCTTTACTCTCAGACGGACAACCTAGTACCTTGAAGATCTTCTCTAATCTGCTGATCCAATCCTCCGCTTTCTATACATCGAACGTTCCCTCAAATGTTAGAGGACTATGCTTACAGAACTTAGCCATCTACTGTTGAATACCAGCAGGATCTACTGTCTGTTCTGTCTGTCTTGGCATTTCTGTTGTCTGTTGAACCATTTCTGGTTCTGTATTAGCTGTACCAGCAGATTCTGGTTGTCTGAGGTTCTCCACTACTTCAGCTACAGCTGCTGCTATAGCAGCATCCCTTTCTTGCTCACTCCTTGCTTGAGCAGCTTTTACTTCCTCTATCAGCTTCTGCTGCTGCTCCAGCCGTTCTAGAATCAGCTGATTAATATCTCCGGCGTTTTGGGATTCACCCGAAGCACTAGCTCTTCTGGTTCTTACCATTTTGTTTTACTATCGTAATAGGAAATAGGAAAGGAATATTATAATTAACATACTTTATATTTCATTCAAAACATAGCATACAATAAGTTTAACATCATTACATAAACTCTTCATAACAGACACACATACATGTATTATGTCATTACTAGTCAAAAGTACATAGATTACAACAACAGTCATACATACAGCTATTACACTATGTTTTCTCATAATGGATCCTAATAAATTCCCCTACCATGTAGATCCTACAATAATTAACTTAGGGTCAATTATGCAAATCTTTACTTATGTTTCAGTCTATAAATAATGTAATCAGAGCATTTCCTAAGCCAGAATCCTTTGCTCTGATACCAAAATGTCATATCCTTACTTTTAACCTCAATTATACTTGATTAGAAGTGATTAGAACCAATTACATGACCATTTGCTTTGAAAACATCCATTTCCAAAAGATTTGCTCTCGGGTACTGTTCACTTTTACTGTTCATTTGGTAATTCCAGAACATGTACCCTACTTTGAAAATTCATAGTTAATTGTAGAAAAATTGAAATAACAAGGTTCCAATTTCTAATGATTTCACATATATTTGAGGGAAAAATATGAAACTGAGGTTTTCTTGTCCCAATGAAATCAGTTTAATCATTGAAAATCACTGTTTATTTGGTAAAATCTGGAAGTTCCAGTTTCTTTGCTTAACTTCAAAAATTCATTTCTCTTTGGTTACTTATCCAAATGAACTGTGTTACCTATGGATTTGAAGCTTTAGATGTTATCTTTAAGCTCATAAAATTTCGTAGAAAAACGCGTTCATTTGGTATATGAAATCTTTGTGTAACCGTCACTGTCTCTCAGCACTCGTTTTACTCAATTCCAGATCTTACTTCCAACTTTGGAAAATCATAACAATTCAGATACGTATCCAAATGAGGCGTTCTTGGTGTTCATTTAAATATCTGTGTCTTAAATTTAAGAATCCCAAGTTTCATATTAAAACTCATTGATTTAGATGCCAAAAACATTGTCAAATCACCACGGCCTCAAAACAGGACTAGAGAAACATACACCATGCATACTAGCATATCATCCCATAGTGTCATGTAAGTCATGTAGCTTATTATACAAACTTATTCATCAACATTTATTCTCCTCCCTTGAAAAGATCCAGCACCTAAAACATAGTTATGCATGTGGAAGGAATGAGATTTCATGGAAATCCCAATAGCAAGTTACACAAGCTATAATATCATGCATGGATAATTGTATGCTTAACATGTTATCATGAGATGGGAGCTACTTCATAATGGTACATAAGCAAACTCTAACATGCATATTGTCATGACATAACTTGCAAGGAGTTGCAATCATTCATACTTCATCATAACATGATGACATAAGCTCAAGCTCAACCAAACACCATAATCAACAAGCAAGCAAAACAATTAAACAAACATGAGTTATAGTTAGGTATCCTTGCTACCTCTTAGCTATCTTGGTCAAGACCTTCTTGAAGTGCTTTCCTTCCTTCACAAATGTCAAAACCTAGCCATTACAACATAATATCAAGTTACAACTCAACTTAAAACCAAATCCAAGACTAGGTTTTCACTAGCTCCCTTTCTTTCTCTAATTTATGTTTCCTACTTCCACCTTTCCAAAATAAATTCTCATGGTTCATTTCCACATAATTTTTCATGTAGAATCCAAATATGAAATCAGAATTTCCAAAATCAAAACATACCAATTGCTACAGTGCCAAACCGAAATGCATGCTCTTGTTTTCCAAAAATTCTCATTTTAATTCCAATGCTTCCAATACTTGTTCTCCTACTTTATCCCCACACAACTTTCCATTTTAAACTCATTGGAAGCATCAAAATCATGAAATTCCATCATATGAACAGTACCACGTACAGTACCAGCAAGAACACAAAACCCTAAATCCAAACATACTTGAATTCACAAGCTTATACCACTTGATTCTAGCTTGTTTAGGCTTGTCTAAACTATCCATAACATAAAACTCATATTTTAACCACATATGAGCAGCACTTCCAGTAGCAACCATAAGGGAAATATGGCATGAAAACCCCTTAAAACCATGAGCTAACCTACTAGAACAAAGCTCAAGATCAAGGGAGATGATTACCTTGCTTGTTACTTCACTTTGGTTGCTTCTTTCTTGGTTGAATGGAAATTTTGCAAGAGTTTCCCTATGGTTCACCATGCATGCCGAAGTGATCTGAATAGGGGGGGTATTTATAGAGAAATTTGGGTTGAAATGGATGGCCAAGATTGATTTGGTTACTATTTGATCTAAAGGCTCACATTTAATCTTGGATTTAACTTTTTCATAAAAGAACAATTATGACATCATGTGGGACAGCTCATGGGACACCTAAGAGGGTTAGGTGGCATACTGCCCATGTCAAGAAGGTTCTGGAAAAATTCCAGTCTAATCCGGTACCGATCGGAGCAGTTTCACAACAACCGGACTGTTTTCTGTTCTGAATTTTTTTATAATATACCAGGATATGTATTATGTCCTGGAAATCAATATTTAGGCTTCTCATATCATTGAAAATGATATATTGAATATTTATCTGCCATCCATTCCTTAAAATAATAACCAAAATACTCTTAGTGTCCTTTCCTGTGCTGTACTAATCCTAAGGGCAAAATCATCATTTCACACCTCTTTACACTGCCTCAGGGCATATATTGACTCTATATAATCATATTTATACTATGTCCCACGTTTTTGGCCTATCCATAATGACCAAAATGACCTCCATCTATCACTAGTACAGTATAGGCATCCAGGGGTATTTTCGTAATTTTGCACTTTTCCTGGACTGCTCTGGCCTGTGGCCCATATAACTTTCCAGTCACCTTAATGGGCTCATGATGGTGTCATTTGGGCCTTATTATGGGCTTATTGCTTATATTGCCTTTATGGCCCAATTCACTGTACAACTCTCCCGATCATATTTATCGGGTGTTTTATTTCACTGTAAAATCCCGTATGACTTCTACAGGATTCCTTTTCTGATTCTGTCAATTTTATAAATTCATATATTAAATATATGAATTTTCTATAAAGTCTCATCTAATTATGAGATCTAAAAAATACTGCAATAATTCCTTCTGATTTCAGGAATTTATATCAATTAATCGGGACCTCAAATCAAAATTCTGTGTTGCGTTAAACTGACCGGAATATTTTTATCTATCTACTGGTAAAATTTGGGTCTGATCTGATTCCGGGCATTTTTGGCCTGTTTTGGCTCAACTTTTCCATATTTATATTTAGGTCCCTTAACTTTTGAATAATTGCACTTTAGTCCCTGAACTTTCCATTAATTGCATTTAGGTCCCTCTTTTTATTTCTACTTCAACTTTTTGTCTTCAAACTTTTCAATTTGCATTTTGGTCCCTATTTTTTTCTTAGTTATTAATCCTTCCATTTCTTTTTGCAATCTGATACAGTTTATTCCAAGAATCTTATATCTATTATAGATAAACTGTACAGGTACATCAGGTCAGAAAATTGGGGATATGACACTTATTGTCTTTAATAATTTAGCATAATGGAGAGAAAGGACTTATGCAACTATTCTTTCTTTACTTTACTGCTAAGTAGGAGCACGTAAGAGCACATACTCTAACATGCATAATGCCTGACCAACATGTTACAGGACTACATACCTGCTCATCAATGCAAAGCTCTAACATCATAGCTTAAGCATTCTCTTCCTTAATATGCACAGCTCTAACACTCGGAGCTTGCACAACTCTATAACATGAAGCTTGCACTACTATAACCTTTAGAGCTTTAGCATATTTTATAAACATAACATAATTCCTAACATTTTATGCAAGTAGTGAGAGCTCTTATTTGCTATTTCATCTATAACATTCAAACATCTTATCCTTACTAAAAGGGAGCCTCTCTATCTGTGTACAAAATTAGTTTCAAAACCACTTCATATTATACTTCTCAATACACACTTCTCAATATGTAACATATTATTGTTTCTCATACCATATCATGGCGTATCTTGCCATATCTGGCATTACATATCTTGCCTTATCATGATGTAACTTGAGATAACATAAGTCTAACATTCTTTAACTTATACCTTTGTTGGTTTTTTAAGAAAATAATTCTAAGGAAAATCTTGCTCTTAGGTTTTTCTAACTTCCTCTTGACATAAAACTATAAGCTAAAACTTTCCTTTGAAATCCACTTTATTTGGACTTGATATAAGGGTCCTAGTCTCGTACCTTTCATATTCCTTTCTAACTTTTCATAATTTTTTTTATTATTTTACATAACTTTGTGCATATATGCCAACTTCTGTGGCACTTACACCCTTTCTCATTACTTCCCAAGGGTCACCCATCATTGGCTACTCTTACTTGAACATACTTAACTAAAAAGTGTCGATAAAATCTAAAGCATTTGTGCTAACAGGTTCTTTCCCTGGTACTTTATGATCTTAGGCCCAAGTCTATTTGACCTTTTAATATCTTTATCCTCATTAGAGGATCTATCTAACTCTCATTGTCATTCTCTTTAGCCTCATCCTAGGGATTTCTTTATTCTTATTTGACTCCTTCTAACATCTCATGATATTCTTCTTATCTTTCTTAGGTATATTAACTACAGACTCGTAAATATTTGTTACTCAAGACTAAAAACTTTAACTCTGATCACTTAATTCCTTTTTCATGTAAGAAGATTATGAGTTTAGTCCATAATAATAAGGCTATATGATATTAACATCATGAGTACTCTCTCTGTTATGAGTGAACCAACTTGTGAGGGTTCCCTACCTTAACCTTGCCCTTGGTAATTGTTTTTCCAAAGAAATATTGTACTTATGACTCATTACTTTTCTTTCTTTAGGTTAGGTCTACTGTGACCCTTTGGAATCTACTTCGATCAACTGTTAGCCTTTTTAGGATCTAACTGTGACCCTAGAATTCTATTATCTGTGAACTATGCTAAGATCTAACTACTATCCTCTAGAATATACTATGATTTTGTTGTATTGTATCATTATCTTTGGAAGACCTAAAACCAACGGACTAAGTTACAAGGTTAGCCACTTTCACTTAATTGGTAACTTAATTGATAATTCCCTAAGACTAATTATAGAAGCCAATATTATCTATTAAGACTTTACTCATTTCCTCTATCACTCAAGAATTTCTCATATCATTCTCACCTTTCATAATATTGCTATATACAGTACTACAGAAAGCTACACAAGCTCTACTATGCATATAACTGTCATAATCTGTGCATCTCATCTGGTGCACATGGCCTAACATAAGTTGCATCGTCCATTCTCTTGGCTTTATCTCAAGAGCGATCAAACTCTATCACAAAAGCAATCTAGCTCCATTGTGAGTACGTTAACTTTTACTACATAGACGTTGCTTCCTCTTAAAGCTTTATCATCTTTTATAACTACGTCTCATTTTATTCATACCCATGGTACATTATTCATGTATCTTATCCCTACTAAAGGGATATGTTCTAGTATTGTAATCATATGTTTATAGGTTTGCCACTATCATTCATCTCTAATCTCATTGTCTGTCTAATTGACTATCATTGTCTATCTTAGATTCTCATTATATTCTTTAGGGACTAACTGGCTAACTATATCGTTTATCACTTTTCTATTGCTTTATATCATCAATTTAAATTATCTAATTGCATGTAGTATGGTATAGGAGAAACATAATTTTCTCATCATATATACTCGTTCCCTGCATGGAATGTGGAAGGAGAGTATTCATTCATCATAGCATACTCTAACATGCGTGTCATCATATGACAACTGTAAAGAGATATAACTATTCATCATAACTTATGGCAACATAAGCCATATCATTATCACATAATTTGCTTAACCATCTATCATAAGTAAACTGCAATTAAACAATCAACTAGGTAAACTTTAAAACATTCTTTCCTTTGCCACATTATCTATTAGATTCAGATCATTCATTCAGGAACTTGAGATAACTACTCATCTACTTAGGCTGCCACGTTACCCTCCTACCAGGGTATAGACTCAACCCTTCATTCTTTATCTAACTTCTGATCATTACTCTTTCTTACATAAGGGAGTCTATTTATCTTTTAAGATGTGGCTACCTTTCTCTCTCTAGACATCATATATTTCTACTTCTAATCTTGCATACATCTACCGCTCTTTGAACTTCTACAACTACCAGAGAAAAATTATTTCTTTATAACACAAAATTTAATATGTTAATTAACTTCTCAGTTATTCAACCTCATTGTTCATGTGGATAAACTTGATTAAGTATTGATTAAAGGGTTTCTCTTTCCTTGCTTTAACTCAGCCTTATGCTTATCTCTATCTAAATGAGTGGAACACTTCTCGTAAAACTATTTGAGAAAAACTTTTCAGGTAATCGGATCAATCTCCATCTCTATAGAGTAACTTCTACATCTCTTTACTATCGCTTAACTCTTTATGTTTGTATATCAGTCTTAGTCTGCTCTTAACTAAGCTGTGGTTACCTTTTGGTTTTTCTCTTGAACCTAGTGAACTGGAGTCACATGGATCTACTACTATTCCTTTTGATCTTGGGGTACTCTAACTTAGGTCTACTAGGTTACTATTTCTTCATGATGGAGTCCTTCTGATTCGAGAACCATAACTTCTCTGTCTATTAACCATAACTTCTCTAACCTTAAGCCATATGTTAAGCTCATTTCTAGGCAAGTCTTAATTTAAATTTTGATTACTCTTTTAAGTAAAGACTAACTGAATAAAGTCTTTTATAACGTAGATCAACTCCTGGTGATCATACAGAGGATCCACTTCTAAATATCTTCTTAAACTGATTTTTTGTATTTAGTACATTGTAATGTCTAGCTTGCCTGCACCCTGTGCTAAATCGCTAATTGATAAACTTCAGTGAAATTGGCATCTTCATTCTTATTATTAGGTATTTGTGCATCCTAGTCGTACCCTAAGCATTGGCTAGTTGTAACTCATATTCTCTATAAACTTTATACACAACCATCTCAATCTACTCGTCACTACTTGAAATCTCTGTGTCCTTCAATCGTGACTAAAGATCTTCTCCTGTCGCTACCTAAATTGCTCTATGCATATAGTCCCATCTTATGACTTGACTCGCCACAACCTAATAGCTCTGTGACTTTCTATCGCAACCAATGGTCTTTACTCATCACAACCAAAACACCTTTATGAATATTTGTTGCGACCCATGTCTTAACTCAACACAACTTCACTTCTCTGTGACTACTAGTTGCAACCTAAACATCTTCACATTGAGACTTGGATATAGTTTTCTCTAAATATTCCTTTCTAATATTCTTTGTCTAGTCTTTACTCTAGCAATGGCTGATTCTTATTCTTAACTTTAATGAACTTGAATCACTTGAAAACTTATCCATATCTAGCTACCATAATTAATTTAAATAGGGAACATATTCACATAGATGTTTAATCAACTATCATTCCATTATATCACATCAAAACTAATATTTCATGTCATCACATTATTTGTACACACATTACAAACATGTCAACTACATATACGGGGTATGTCGTAACTATTATACATTTATGTAATTACTTTACTTTACACTATTTACATATTTACATTACCCTCAACTCAATTTAAATTATTTTCTAGGGAATAGTAAACTACAAAATACTTCTGCATACAGAAATTCTACCCCTATATATCAATTAGCGGACCATTCACCAAAAACTCACTAAGCTCTACATGTCCCATAGGGATATATGGTAGTATATGACTTACTACCATCTCATGCTAATCTTTTAAAATATAAACCCGATTCAAGTCTATGCCCTCTATTGAATATATGTCTATCATCCATGTTACAACATTGAGAAAATATAAGTAAACTAACTGCTCTTGATCTCTACTTCTATTCATCCCTTAACCTAGACTAAGCAATTCACTTTTCACAGCTTTCTTAATACTAATATAGCCAACATTATCTGCCTTTAATATCCCACTGATATTTATCTATAAGGTCACATATTACAAGATTGTGAGAAAGGAAGGGACTGTCATAGACTATAGTTGGGTCTATGGTGAAAGAGTAACATTATCTTGTCTACCTGTAACCCAGTACCAGTACTCATCTTCTTTAGCTATAATATGTACTCTTATTGGAAGAATCAAGCTTACATTAGGGTTAGAGGGTATTCTAATAAACTCATACTGTATAGAGTTACTAGACTCAACATCATCTGGTACATGCATAACTTTAGGATGAATCTCTACATAATCTCCAGACTATATGTTTGAATCTAAAGAAGTATCTATGGGATATTTTACTGTAGACTTTCTTGACTAATCTCCTATACTATCATCTAAACTCTCTTTACTGTGTAAAGGAGTAGCAAAATCTGGATATACATCATCTTCATTAATCATGACTGGCTAGGATCTCCCTTATTAACTCATGACTCTGACTTAACTTTATGAAATCTCATATTTACTCCTGCAAGACAAGCTTAAATAAGTAATGCTAACTATCCCAACAAATACCCTAACTTAACAAAGTACTTACTCTAACATCCTTACTTTTATACGTCTTAAGGACCATTCAGTAGCATTTATAACCACTTATAAGACCTTAGAAGTCCATTAGTCAAATCTGGAATTTTACTTTCTTGGGTTACTGTTCATATGGTATTCTAGATTACGCAACAAACTTTAAAAAATCATAATTAATTCTACAAAAACTGAAATGAAGTAGTTCAAAAAGCTAAGTGAAGATAACATCTTGAAATTTAAGGGAAAAATAATTTCCAGACCAAATGATTAGCCAATTGATACAGTTTATTCGTTGAATTTTACTGTTTATTTGGTCAAAACTCTGGAAACAGATTCTGGTCCCTTATTTTGCAAATTAAGTTCTCTTTGTACAGACATCCAAATAAAGCGTTCTTAATGTCAAAACAAAGCTTGGCATGTCATCTAAATGTTTGTAACATCTCATACATTTATTCCATTATTTACTATTTTTCATTACATCATGACCCACACTACTCATATTGGTCATACAACAATAATACATTTAACAATTCTTCACATAACACACATATACTATTCAATCCCTAGCTTTTCTTCATGCTTGATCATCCTCTTTCATCATTCATAAACCTGTGGGATTGGGATTACATGGAAAGGGATGAGATTTATGGGGAAATCTCAGTAGCAAACATTACTAAACAATGCATGCATTAATGAAACTACTTGTGCTTGCTTGTGAAAGTGTTATCATTGTGCAATGTGCATGCTTACATATAAGATATGAAATACACTTGGCCAAAGTAATCATAGAAATAGAGCTTCATACATAAGCACAATTGCAACACAATTCACCAAAGCCATAGCACAATAAAGCATAACATTCAATGCACAAGTTTAGGATAAGTTTACTACCTTGAGCACTTGACTTTCTTTCTCCTTAGCTTGCTTCTTTCTTCTCACTTTCTTGAACATGTAGCTGCCTCTCTTGGAGCATACCAATCAATTCCTAACATCACATAATCATTCATTCATCACAATCTAACTTCCTTGAGCATTAAACTCACTTTAACTAACATAACTTCTTCTTGAACATTAAGCCCATTAACTTTCCGTAATCTTAACTAATGGACTTGGTCTTTGAATCAATTGATGTCTTGACTTTACCCTACACAATTTCATCTTTTGAATCAATTTATGAGCTTAGAATCATGAAATTCTAGCTCCTTCATCACATGCTGAATAGAACTGAAACTGCAATTCTTTCAAAAATTCTCATTTTGATTCCAATGCTTCCCATACTTGTTTCTCTACTTTATCCCACACAATTTTTCATTTTAAAACCATTGGAAGCATCAAAATTAGGAAATTACAATCACTGTTCACGTGTGTGAACAGAAATAGAGAAGGGTTTCAAAAACTACAATCTTGGAATTTCAATGCTTTCAAGGTTCAAAACCTTTCCAATCCAACACAAACTCATCATCTAAATTCAATGGAAGAATTAAATCATTGAAATTCAATTTCCTTCCCTCGTGAACAGTGCATACCGAACAGGGCACACCATGGCAAAGTCAATAATATCAACTTGATTCAACAACCAATCTCTTAACTAGCTTGTTTAAGCTTTGATCATACATTTCTAACTTTAATTTCTTCTTTTCCCTTTCATCTAAGGTTTTTGGGCAGCACCATCCCTTAGAAAAAACTCAACTTTTATCCCATAAAAACCCTAAGTTCAAGTCCCAAATCCAAGGAAAATAAGCTAGGAGAGATTGTTTACATTTAATCTCTAGCTTGCTTGAACTTTGGTACCTTGAATCTTCTTTGTCTTGGCTTGATTTTTCATTTTGCAAGAGTTTCCCCAAGGGTCCATGAAGCCACAGTTTTGCTGCAGAATTGACGGGGTATTTATAGCCAAAATCCATGGAAAATGAATGCCCAAGATTGATTTGGTTACTATTTGATCTAAAGGCTCACATTTAATCTTGAATTTAACTTTTCAAAAAAGAATAATTATAACATCATGTGGGACAGCTCAAGCGACACCTCATGGGGGTATGTGGCGTGCTCACCATACCAGGAAGCTTCTGGAAAAATTTCAGTCCAA
Source organism: Leucaena leucocephala (assembly GCA_037074615.1). Classification (NCBI taxonomy): domain Eukaryota; kingdom Viridiplantae; phylum Streptophyta; class Magnoliopsida; order Fabales; family Fabaceae; genus Leucaena; species Leucaena leucocephala. The sequence continues at coordinate 9,861,534 of CM073550.1, forward strand.
TCCGATACCGATCAGAGCAGTTTCACAACAACCGGACTGTTTTCTGTTCCTAATTTTTTATAATATTCCAAGATATGTATTCTATCCTGAAAATCAATGTCTAGGCTTCTCATACCCTTGACATGGTTATACTGAATATTTATCTACCATCCATCCCTTGGGAAATGACCAAAATACCCTTGATGTCCTTTCTTACACTATATTGACCCTAATGGTAAAATCGTCTTTTTACCCCTCTTTGTACTGCCTTAGGGCCTATACTAGCTCTAACTAATCACATTTATACTATATTCCATGTTTTCAGCCTGTCCTAGATGACCAAAATGCCCTCCATCTATCACTGGTATAATATAGGCATCTAGGGGTATTGTAATTTTGTACTTTTTCTGGACACTGGCCTATTCTGCTGATGAACTGGTACCCTGGGTTTTGGGCCCTCCTTGGCATCATCATAGGCCCATATATGAGGTCATCTTATCTCATTTCATCTAGGCTTATTTACTGAAATTCTATTATCGGTCACGGGTGGCTTCAAACTCCCGTCAAAATTCACTGTTATGGGAATAAGTTTTTGTACAGGACTTCTTCCAGGGTTCGGTCAGATTCATAACATCTGACACTATAGGGCACACTTTCCTGTATTTCTCCCACTTATATCTGATGTCCATGAAATCTGATAAAAATTCAAATAACTTTTAGACTATCAGATAATTTTATGTTGTCTGGAGCCCCAATAAAATTTCTGTATCATGCCAGATTAACTAGCGTAACTTCCTCTATTTACTGATGGAATGTGGGACTGGAAAAACTCCTGACAGTTCTAACCCTTTTCGGGCTGCCCTTTCCATAATTACAATTTTGCCGTTGAACTTCTTACTTAATTACATTGAAGTCCCTTAACTTTTTCATAATCATCTAACCTTTATCATTTCTTCTATTCTTTGTCATAATCATTTCCAAACATTTTTCCACTATCATTATTTTACCGATAGGAAAAAACTAGGATATAACACTTACTACTTAGAGTTAGGGTCTAGGATTGTTCTATATGATGCCAAAAACTTCTACTTTGATACCAAAATATAATATCCTTACTTTCATATATCTTAGGGAACATTTGATGGCATTTATAATCACTTATATGACCTTGAAAGTCTATTAGCTAAATCTGATTTTTTTACTCTTCACAAGTTACTGTTTATGTGGTATTCTAGATTAGGCGATAAACTTCAAAAAATCATAATTAATTCTAGAAAAATTGAAATGAAGTGGTTAAAAAGCCTACATGAAGCTAACATCTTAAAATTTAAGGAAAAATAATTTCTTGGATTAAAATTTAAGGGGAAAATAAGTCCTTGGACCAATTGACAAGTCAACTAACTAAACTCTTATGTGAAAATTCACTGTTCATTTGGTCAAAAATTCTGAAAATAGATTTTGATCCTTGACTTTGAAAATTCGTTCTCTTTGTATACACATCAAAATAAGGAGTACTTTGTGTCAAAATGAAGCTTGACATGTTAACTAAGTGTCTATAAAATTTTATACATTTGTTCCATCATTTACTATTTTTCATTACATCATGAACATTATTGCTCAAACATGTCATATAACATTATTACTTGCAACAATTTGTACATTCATCATATAACATTTACATTATCCAATCCATAAATTCTCTCCATGCCTCTTCATCTTCTTTCATCATCCATGAACCTGTTGGGATTGGGATTACTTGGATGGGGTGAGATTTTTAGGAAAATCTCAGTAGTAAACGGTACTAAATAATGCATCATTAATGTAAATACTTGTACTTACTTGTGAAAGTGTTAACATTATGTAATGTACATGCTTCCATGTAACATATGAAATACAATTGGTCAAATTAATCATAGAAAGAGAGCTTCAATCCTAAAAGCATATGCAACACAATTCAACATAACCATAGCACAATTAAGCATAACATCCAATACATACAACTTTAGGATAGTTTACTACCTCACATACTTGACTTTCCTTTTTTATCTTTGCTTCCTATTTCTTACTTCTCTGTGATGTGTGGCTGCCACTTTTGAGTCCACAATCAAATCCTAACATCACATCATCATCCATTCATTACAATCTGACTTCTCTTGAACATTGAGCTTACTTAACTACATTAACTTTCCTTAATATTTACTAATGGACTTAGCATTTGAATCAATTCATGTATTGACATTACCCTACACAATTTCACCTTTTGAATCCATTTATGATCTTAAAATCATGAAATTCTAGCAATTATGTATTGTTCTGGATAGAATTGCAAAACATACATAATTCTTTTAAAAATTCTCATTTTGATTCCAATGCTTCCAATATATCCCACACAAATTTTCATTTTAAAACTATTAGAAGCATCAAAATCATGAAATTCCACTCATTATTCATGCATGTGAAGAGTAATAGAGAAGACTTCCAAGAATTACAACTTCCAATTCTAATGCTTCCAAGGTTCAAAACCTATCCAATCTTACATATCATTGAAATTCCATCTCCTTCTATCATGAACAGTGTAGACCTAAAGGTCTCCTTCATAACAAAGTCAAGAATATCAACTTGATTCAAACTAATCATCTAACTAGCTTGTTTAAGCATCAATCACATAGTTCCAACTTTAATTTCTTCTTTCTCCTTTCACTTAGGGTTTTGGACAGCATATATATCCTAGAGAAAGTACAACTTTCTTCTATAGAAACCCTAAGTTCAAACCCCCAAATTAAAGGAAAACAAGCTCGAATAGATTACTTACCTTAATCGCTACCTAGCTTGAACTTTGGTCCCTGGATTCTTCTTTGTCTTAGCTTGAGCTTGCATTTGGGCAGCACCTCCCCAAGGGTTTTTATGCTACTATTTTATTCAGCAAATTAGAGGGTATTTATAGACTTGAGAGGTGGTAAATGGATGGTCAAGATCACTTTGTGCACTATTTGATCTAATAGCTCATATTTGCTCTTGGATTAAGTTTGCCCTATAAGCCAAAAGGTGACATCATCCATAAAATCATCAAGGGACACCTAATATAGTCATGTGGTGAAATTCCAAGGGAAATAAGCATCTAAAAAAATTATAGTCTAATCTAGTACCGACTTAGTTCAATTTTCCAAAAACTATATTGTTTTATACATCTAATTTTTTTGAGATTCCATAATATGCTTTATAATCTTAAATCCAATATCCATATTCTTCCTACAATTGATATTCTTGAACTAGGTCTAAACTTAATTACTGATCCCTTGTTAAATTACCAAGATACCCCTTGGTTCTTCCTTATTTACTTTAATATCTCTAAGGCATTATTGTCACGCCACAAAATTTGAGCCGTGACCGGCACAGAATATGAATAAATTCATATTCCTTAAGCCTAAAACTTTAAATAAACCGTTTGAAAAGAAAATCATAATCTATTATAATTTTAAATCCAAGACAAGTCCTCTATAAGAATTTCAGCAGGATCATTTTTGTATAACCGATCTCTTGATAATCCTACAATAGATTGCAAACGTTTAAATCTTCTGTAAAACTTTTCCAAAATAACCAGAATCTTAGCTATAGACTATGTGGAGCATCAATCCTTTCATCAAAACAATACAAGTATTTCATAAATGATAATTACATCAAAAGGCGATTTGTCAAAATTAGCGCTTCAAGACGAATGTTAAGCTTTAACTGCTCAGCTGGAGGAATAGGGTTAACTACACTATCTAAAGCCAAATAATCTACTAGTGAATAACGTTCTAAAAATATAATTTAAAATGCGGAAATAAAAAGTTTCAACATGTTTAAATGTAAATCATAATACTATGTAATTTGATACAAATATTTTGATAAACATTTAATTTTAGGAAAACCATTCAAAAACAATCCTTTCAAAATAACCATTTTTCCATAGGACTTCAACAGAATAAAGACAGGCATGTACACAATCCATGAGGGTAACTAACCAATCTGGCACAGCTCGAAGCCATAGAAAAAGGCATGGACACACAGTCACGAGGGTAAATAACTAAGCATAGCACGAGGCCACAAAACAGGCATGGACACAGTCCATGAGGGTAACTAACAAATTTGGCGTAGCTTGAAGCCACAAAAACAGGCGAAGGTACAAGACCCACAAATAACAGGCGCATGTATGAGACCTATGAATACTAGGCGTGAGAATAAATACTACGAATAATTAGCGTGAGTACAAGACTCACAAATATCCATTGAGCTCAAGTTTAACCATGGTACACCAAGGACTAATAGCATTGCTATTAGCAACTAGTTTTCTGTATTCCGTCCTTTCTAAAACCTTTCCAACAAGTATGGGGTCCATTTGACATGTAATTATTACAACAATTTCTAATGCAATAATCTTTAGCAAGAATACTTTGAATTTCAAAACCCTAGCATGAACATTTAAAATCAAATATTAAGAGATTTATTGGAAGCATATAGAACAATTTTCTAAATTATGAAATTCACATAAGAATATTTTATGAAGAAAATCAATTCAATATAACATTTGCCAAGTGTTTTTCTAAAACTTCTTCATCTATTTTCATACATAACCATAATCATTTTATAAACTAATTGAAAAAAAAATATTTCTAACAATTAAAGCCATGAATTCATAAAGCTTGTTTTTCGTAAATCATATTTAAAATTTAACACTTTAAATGAAATACATCAAATAGCAAGTTATTAAAAATACTATATTTAAGAGACATTATTCACTCACCTACGATACTCTGATATAATTTACTCATGCTTTATACTTCAGAAATATCCTCTTTTAAATTCGCTAGATTCCCAAAATAAAATATTCCATCAGAAAATACTGTTTATTTGTCACCACCACAACAATCTCATATATACTTACTAAAACTGAAATATTCCAACAATTCCTCTTATCACCATTTCTATTTTCTTTATAACACTTGAACTATGAAACCAAAATCTTTATATCTAAAAGTTTTCAAACTTGACAACCATATTTAATTTCAAAAATCCCTACCAATAATTTCATATTATTTCATTTAACTTAACACCCATATTTCAATAATTATTCCAATATAAATCCAACATCTCACATCACATAGGCATATACTCCTTAATTTTCTCTCTTTATTCCTTAATTCCATCAATTCTCTTCCATTAGTCTCCCAAATCCACTTATACATATATATATAGACATATCAGCAGCAATCCTATCTTCTTTATCTTCTTTGTTTCTTCTTTCTAATTCATAACAGTAGCATTTAAGAATCAATACAGTAGCTCACATTCACCTACCAATAATGAAATTCATATATATATATATATATATATATATATATATACTCAGCACCACTAACCAAAACCATTTCCTGCAATAATGCCCTCAATAACACAGCAACAACAGACAACTTATATGCTTATATATACATATTTTCCACACTATAAAGCAACACAATACAGCAACAATCACTCACGCCCGTGACTCCCCGTGATCCACAGCACACCAATTCAATATTCCCCTAATTCCTCATGGCTTAGATAGACGAGTGCAGCAGAAAAATCATGTGCAATTATGAATATTCAATGTAAGGGAGATGGCTTATGCTTACCTCCAAGTCACAACCAGCTTGCATGGAGACAAAGAAGAATATCTGGGAATTGTAGCTATTACAGTGATAATGGTGTCTAGGCGGCAGCAGCTACTATAAACGTGTGACAGTAAGGGAGATGAACCGCCTTCCCGCACACCAACTCATTCATCGTTAATGTATGAGAGAAGAACTAAGTTTAATCAGAAATTTAGGCTCAAGCCCTAAATTTCAACCATTTGAAGTCACATAAACAGGGGAGGTTCACATGCTCTGACCAAAACCCCCCGATTTTTTTCATTTCAAGTCACGAAGCTTAAATCCTTTCTCGCTATCACTAAATCGACCCTAATCCTCTCAAAATATTGACTTTAATCGGTGACCCAATTCCCCCCAAAATCAAAAGAATCAGAGGAGATGGAGCTAATGACAGAGTTAAATAACTCACTTTAGTTGGTTAATAGTTTTGTGAATTCAAAAATAAGGAAGATGAGGTAGATGATGATGGCACATGACAGAGAAACTAACAGAAGCAAGGTGGTGGCAGTGTCTGGTCACATGGTATCGATCTCCCATGGCGTGAAGCATCGTCACTACTCTCACTGACTTTCCTACTGTGTCGCTGATGATTTCAAAAGAAATTAAGGAAGAGAGGTTCGGTTCTGTAGAGAAAAAGGGAAAGGGGCAGTTTTAGAATTTCACACGCTAATAAATTAAAATCCCCGCTGAATAAAAGTTGCCAGGGATCAAACACTATTCATTAAAATCTCTCCTCCATCCTGACCACTCGGCTACTCCCTTCTCATTGAAATTTTACTGCAATAATATATATATTCTTTGTTAAATTGATTTTATACATGTGAAATTTTCAAGCCATTACAATTATCGTCTTTTCACACATGATCAAAGTATTCCCTAACCCAAGTCAACTACTCTAGGAAATCTCCTTGATCATCTAGCCTTAGTCAAATAACCAAAATGCCCTTCATCTATCTCTTACTCAAAGACACATTACAGTGGCATTTTTATAATTTTATATTTTTCTGGGTCTTTATTAACACAGGCCCACATACTTATCTAAAAAACTTATTGGGCCTATAAGGCACCATTTTAGGCCTTCTACATGGTCAACTTCCTTCATGGGCTCAACTCCTAAGAAATTTGGCCGAAAACACTTATCGGGTGTTTTAATCCAGTGTAAATTCTATTATAAATTCCACATAACTCCTTTTTTAGTTCTATTAATTTTATAAATTCTCATATTAATTATAAGAATTTATTATCAAAATTGATCTAATTCTGAGGTCTAGAGGATATTGTACTAATTTTTTTTTATAAATTCATATCAATTTATCGGGACCTCAAATCCAAATTCTGTTATGTTAAACTAATTACAATAGTTTTCTCTATTTACTAGAAAAATTTGAGATTGAAATGATTCTGGGCAGTTTTAGGCCTTTTCTAGCTCAACTTTATCATAATTACCATTTTACACTGGAACTTTTAAAAATTACACTTTAGGCTCTCAACTTTTCATACTTACACTTAATAACACAAAGTTTATGTGTACTTTCATTTTTCACCATGGAACTTTTTGACTTTTTAATTTAGTCCCTCACTTTCTTCAAAATAACCATTATGCCTCCATAGACTTACACTATTTACAATTTAGTCCCGATACTTTCATTATTTCTAGTTTAGTCCCTGAACATCATCTGTATACTTATGGGACTCTTCTCAACAAGGTCTGTAGCCTACCTATTTTAGATTATATACTAGGCTTCTCTATTCATCATCACAATCCTTTCCTAACATCTTTCCTTTATCAGTTATAACCTTTAGACTCATGTTTGTAACTATTGAGTTGAAGGCATGGTTGGTGCTGACAAGTATTATGCATTGCTGGAACTAGTAAGTCTCCCTTAAGTAGCTTTCATCATTTTAAATCCATAGCCTTTTCTGAATATACTCAAAACAAAAGATCTGTTAGTCATTGAAGCATTAATTGAGTATATAAACTTGTTAATAAATGGCTTGTTTCCAAGATTAAGATTGAATTCATAAATAAATTCTGATGGCTTTTCATGAAGAAACGATATGCTGTATTTTTTGTTTAATTTGTGGGTAATGTATGAGATGAAGAATAGAGCATCATAAACATAAAGAAAACACTTTCAATAAGGAAAGTTTCCCAAATGATTTATCAAGAAGAATAATGAGAAACATAGGAATATCATCACTTAAATCAATCATTTGAAATATGAAACTGAGTTTATATCTTAAAAGAGAGGTATATTTCAAGTTTCCCAAGTTTCTAAGATTAATCAATTAATACAAGTTGATCGAAAGCTTAGAAGATTAATACAAGTTAATCGAACACCTAGTCGATTAATGTGTTTAGAAGAATAGATAACAAAATATTTCAACACATATTAATTGAACAGTTAATCTGTTAATGTAAATTAATCGATTAACTAAACAATTAATTGGTTTATATTAAATTCACAAAATTGATGATTCTCTTATTAATAGAACAGTTAATTGATTAACCAATCGATTAATAGTAATATCTTTGTTTAAGAGAAAACATGTTTTCAACATATTAATCGACTAACTAATTAATTAAAATTAATCGATTAATTGACTTATGAATTCAATTCCAGAAGGCAATCCAATCAACATTAATCAATTAACTAATCCATTAAACTTAATGAATTGATTAATTGACTTATAAATCTATTTCCAAAAGCTAAATTCTCGACATTAATCGATTAACTAATCGATTAATTATCACCTATTAATCAATTAACCAATCGATTAATTGGTAGTAATCGATTAACTTCAATATCTTCACAAAACCAAAGAAACACTTATTAGATATGTTTTGAAGAAAAACTTTTATCCTTATAGAACTAATTTAACAGCTTGTTTATCAAAAATATTATTTGTCAAAAACATGTATATTATTCAAATCATCAAAAGCATTGTAGTATCTTTAAAGCATAATTAGTATTACTGAAAACTTTTTGATATTTGATCACTACTGAAAACTTTGTAAAGTCCAACAATCTCCCCCTTTTTTATGATAGCAGATCACTAATGAAAGGTAATATTTTTCTCCCCTATTTTTCATCAGCAAAAAGTTTGAAGAATATCACATAAATTAGTTGGTAAAAGCACTGTCATGAGGCAAAAATTAAAGAGAGAGAGAGAGAGTTTAGAGATGCTCATATGATGTTGGCATGATGTGGTAACGATCTCTAAACTTTTGTATTCTTGCTTCAATATATTGAATTTTCATCGTGTAGTTCATTTGTTTTTTAGAAGCTTTGAAAGCCCTTCTAATTCTTAACAACTTCCAGGATTAATTGATTAAATGTTCAATTAGTACATCCTTTGTTTGGTTCTGTTTGTCAATTTTGTAATTGAGTATCCAGAAAAACTTAACTATATATACTCCAATTCCTAAACTCCAATGCCTAAGTTAGTAACTTTAATCATCAAAACATATTAATGAATAATTATTTTAAGAAGATGAAGGCTAAAGAATATTTAAAAAGAAATTAGAATTCTTACAATTGATTGGGATTTACCATTCCCAATTCTCTTCTGATTTAGTTAAATTGATCTTGAGCAAGAGGTTTAGTAAAAATATCTGCTAGTTGAAGATAATTTGGGATGAATTCAACCTTTATATCTTTCTTTTGCATATGATCTCTTATGAAATTGTGTCTAATATCAACGTGTTTTATTTGGGAATGAAGTACGGGATTCTTTAAGAGACTGATTGTACTTGTATTATCACAAAGAATTAGAATCTTACTCAATTTTATTCCTAGATCTTTAAGTTGTTGATTGATCCATAGACATTGTACACAACAACTTTGAACTACTACATACTTAGCTTATATTGATGAGATAGCCACCGTGTATTGGTTCTTATTGAACCATGAGACTAGACAATCACCAAGGAATTCACATTGTCCACTAATGCTTTTCCTATCAGTTTTGTATCCTCCATGGTTAGAGTCTGAATATGCTACCATATATTCTACTCCTCCCTTGGAAAACCATATTCTGAGATCAATGGTTCCTACCAGGTATCTAAATATTCTTTTTACAGCTTCAACATGGGATTCCTTTAGAGCGGGCTTGATATCTTGCACACATCCCCATACTAAATTGTATGTCTGGTCTGCTTGCAGTGAGATAAAGAAGAGATCTAATCATTCCTCAATATTTTGTAATGTTGAAATCTTTCCGTTTCTCAACCTTATCCAGTATAGCATTTGTGCTCATTGGAGTTGATACACTTTTAACTTAATCCATCTCAAACTTCTTTAGTAATTCCTTCAAGTACTTGGTATGTGAAATATAGATGCCATTTGCTCATTTTCTGATTTGAAGTCTGAGAAAGAAATAGAGTTCCCCCATCATGGACATCTCAAATTATCCCTACATTATCTTGGCAAATTCTTGACAAAGATCCCATTAGTAGCACAAAAGATAATTTTATCAATATAAATTTAAACTACTAAAAGAACATATTTGTTTCTCTTGATAAACAACGTATTATCTACTTTTCCTCTTTCAAAACCTTTTTCTTTCAGAAATTTGTTGAGACGATCATACCAAGCTTTAGGAGCTTGTTTCAACCCTTATAATGCTTTCTTAAGATTATATATATGATTTGGAAAATTGTGATCTTCAAATCTAGGAGGTTGTTTACATATACCTCTTCCATTATGAAACTATTAAGAAAAAACACTTTTGACATCCATGTTATACAGCTTAAAATCTTTGATACAAGCAAAAGCTAAAAGTACTCATATAGCTTCCAATATGGCTACTAGAGCACAGGTTTTCTCATAATCTATACTTTCTTCTTGATTATAGCCTTTTGCTACTAATCTAGCGTTATTCCTAATTATCACAACACATTTATCAAGTTTGTTTTTGAATACCCATTTAGTTCTGATGACTGGATAGTCATTAGGTCTAGGTACCAATTCCCAAACTTGATTTCATTCAAATTTATTTAACTCTTCCTACATTGCAACTATCCAGAACTTGTATGATAGTGCTTCATCAATGTTGATGGGTTCAATGTTAGAAATAAATACAAGAAGATGCACTTTATTGAATAATTGTCTCTCAGTTCTTACTCCTTCATCAACTTCACCAATAACCTGGTCTAAATGATAGTTTTACTATGTTTTTAGGCTCTATATTGATCCTTTTTAGACTCATTAAGCTCACTATTTGACTTATCAACTACTGGTTCTTCATTTGATTTTAGTGTTTCTAGATTATGTACTATCTCAACTTCATCATCTAGAGGTTTTGAAATACATTCAATTTTAGAAAACATTACATGCACAAATTCTTCTATTATAAATATATTTTTGTTGAAGAGTCTATATGCTTTACTATTATTAGAATAACTAAGAAAAATGACTTCATCAGACTTAGGATCAAATTTATCCAAGTTGTCTTTGTTGTAGTTGTATATGAAGCATTTGCTCCCAAAGATTCTCAGGTGTGAGAGATGTGGTTTGCATCCTTTGTAAAGTTCATATGGTATCTTGTTGAGTGTTGGTTTGATATATGCTTGGTTGCATATATAACATGTTGTGTTCATAACCTCTACCCAGAACACTTGTAAGATACCTTTGTCATTGAGCATTGCTCTCACCAGGTCTGTTAGAACTCTATTCTTTCTTTAAACAACATCATTTTGTTGTGGCGTTCTTGTTGCAGAAAAATTGTGATCAATTCCATGGTTATCACATAATTCAACAAGTTTATTGTTTTCAAATTCCCCTTTGTGATCAATCTTGATATACACAATAGATATACCTTACTCACTTTGCACCTTTTTGGCAAACACAACAAATGCATTAAAACTTTCATTTTTAGAGGAAAGATATAAAGTCTAAGTAAATCTTGAATATTCATCAACAATCACTAAAGCATATAAATTTCCCCTAAAACTTTTAACTCTTGATGGACCAATTAAATCCATATGAAGTAATGATAGTGGTCTTTCAATTGAAACTTCCTTCTTTGATTTAAACGATGACTTAACTTGTTTCCCTTTTTGGCAAACATCACAGACAATACCAATTTCAATTTTAACTTCAAGTAAACCAACTACTAAATCCTTTTTAACCAATTTGGAAAGGTAATACATGTTCACATGAGCTAGTCTCTTGTTCTATAATCAGCTTTCTTCATATTTACTTATAAAACAATTTTTAAGTGAATTTGAGTTAATAGAGATAGTATAACAATTATCGTCCCTTATAGCACAAAGTTTGTTTTCAAGGTTCCTTTGTTGATTGGGAGATCTTGTTTGCTCACTATTATGTATTCTTCTGAATAAAAGATTATCCAGTTGTCTTTATCGGCAGTTTGACTTACATTTAAGAGATTATGACATAATCCTTCTACATACTGTACATCATCAACCTTTATTCCATCTTTATTGCCTACTCTAATTCTAGTAATTTTTCCAAATTGGTATCCTCTGTAACTAAATTTGCCTCCTTCCTTATAACAAAGCTTGAAAAACTTTTCTGAATCTCCAGTCATGTATCTAGAACATTTACTATCAATATACCATTTATTATTTTTAGATGCTTTCAGCAAACTTGAAACACGATCATGTAAATTTAGGTACCCAGACTTTCTTAGGTCCTTTTATGTTAGTTTGGATTACTTTAGATACATAAGTACCTTTATGTGCCCATTTCAATGTGTCATAAATGTTAGAAATCGTGCCCTCAGGGCCAATCATTGTCTTATGAACATTATTGATTTATGAATTTATTAATTGTGTTATCATATCATTTTCATGTTTACTGTGATGACAATCCTTAGATAATTCATGATCTTATCCTAAATGTCCCTAGTCGGTCATCTATGCGGCAGCAGAGATGAAATAAGACCAGTATAACTTTGAAGATGTATAGAGATATAAATCAAAGTCATAGGCACATGTAAGAGTACATGGTGTTGGACGACCCACTATGAGAGAATTGCATGGGTTACGTCATAAGCTTTTCTCATATATAAACCATGTCACTATGCCATTTGACATGAGATTATCATGGATTCCTACATGACAAACACTCAGCTTTGACCTAGTCAAAAGTCACTTTTGACCGAGTGATCATAAAAACTATGTTTGGGCTTAGTGGTTTTCATGCGGAGGAATGTGAATGGTCAAGATGGAATTCGTCCCTCACATTAGTAGAGAGATATTACTGGGCCCCTCGATGAGTGAGTCTGAGAAATGTATGGCCATACTGTAATGGAAAGGTAGTTCCATTTCTATAGTTAGACTACTCAGGGATCGAGAAAGTAACGGTCAGGAATAGGAGGATGACATTATCCATGCCTCATCCATGACCAAAATATCGCGTGACAGAAGGGACATGATATGGTTGTATAAAAGGTTACATCGTTTAATGATCATCATATGATTTGGGTAGTTGTTATGTCTTACTAGAAATCGCTTGTGACTTATGGGTCAGTATAGCAAATGGCCCACTGCTAACTTCATATGGGCCTACAAGGTCGCACACAAAATAGCCCAACACGAGCTATGATGTCCAGATTTATTGAATCTAAGACATGTCCAAATTCAATAAATAATCCAGGGTGGATGTATATATTTATTTATATTTATATTCGTATATATATAAATTCGTATATATACATTATATATAAGAGATATATGAGATTTAATTTATAAGGATAAATTAAATCTCTATCACGTTTGAATTTAAAATTCAAATTGATAGGATATCTCATATAAGAGATATGTATAAGATTTAATTTATAAGAATAAATTAAATCTCTATCACGTTTGAATTTGAAATTCAAATTAATAGGATATCTCATATAAGAGATATTTATAAGATTTAATTTATAAGGATAAATTAAATCTCTATCACATTTGAATTTGAAATTTAATTGATATGATATCTCAAATTTGATTTATGAGAATAAATCAAATATAGTTCAGTCTTATCTTTATTTTAAGTTAAATAAATAGGTGAACTAAATATGTGGGACGGATTTAATATAAATATTATTTATTTAATTAATTTCTTATCAAATTATACAATATATGATATTGTATTAATTTCAGAATTAATATAAGATTAACTCCAAAAAATCCAATTCGGTAGAGAAAAATGCATAGCATTCTATATATCTGATGTTAGGAGCTGCATTTTGAAATATATAGAACACAGAAAGGCCAAAGGGGAATTTATAAAAGGTTTGCAAATAAGAAATAGCCAAAATAGAGACGGAAAGGATGAATTCTTGAGAAAGCCCTGGAGGGACAGGAGACGCTAGCACGTCATTCGTGGTTGGAACACTATTCGTGTGGATACCAGTAGAGGAAGCCGACCTGAGTCGTCGACTTGCCGCGAAGAGAAGCTGTGAACGTCATGACCAGAGCTGTGGAAGTCACTGAGGAACACTGAGGGTAATGCTTCTTCCCACTTGACTTAAATACATACGGTAGATCCTAGCAAGGAATGGAAAAAAAATTAAGTTAATTTCTGCTGCGTGTCTTCCAATTCCTTACAATAAAGTCTATTGTTCTTGTGATAATAAGAGGTTGTGGAGTGACCCTTACGGTTGCAATAGGAATATTGAACAAATATATTTGAAGTATGCATAAAGTATCTAAAATAATGCAATTATGATTTAGTTCCTAATTTTTTCTTTCCTTTCTGTTTATATAAATTGGGATCATATCCTAATCCAAATTTATCAGAGACACGTCTCTTATTTCCTAGCAACATATTAAGCATTTCACTACTTTTAGTGAATTTTTCAAGAGTCTTGGTTAACTCTATTTTTCTTTTTAAAACATTCACAGTTAGTGCATTTTAATATAATCTCATATGTTATATTCTCTTTTTCTAAGCACCTAATTTTGTTCTTAAATATTACTAACCCCTTTCCTAGTTCGAAAAATTTATAATGTAATTGATTATATTCAAAAAATAATTCATCATAGGTAGGTTCAGTATTTATTACCTCCTCTATTTCAGACTCATGTTCTTCTTGAGTGACCAGACAAATATTTTCCTTCTTTTCGTTGTCACTTTCTTCTCCTTCTAATGAAGTTTCTGCCCATATTGATGAGATGAACACTCTTCTTTTCTGAAATTTTTCTTTCTTCTTTTCTTTGTCTTTCCTCAAAAGTTGAGGATAGTCTGACTTGAAATGTCCCAGCTTTTTGCATTTAGAACAAATGATGTGATATTTTGTTCTTTAGACAAAGAAGTCCCCTTTGTTTGGAATCTCCTAGTTGCTTGATTTCAATAGAATTTTTTGAATCTTCGTACTATGAGACCTATCTCCTCATCTTCCAGTTCTTCATCAATATCATTGTCTTCAGCTTTGAGAGCAATTCCTTGTCTACTCTTTTTTTTTCTTTGATATCCTTTTTATACTTCTGTTTGCTGTCAAATTCGACCAAGCTTCAAAACAATGCAATAACAGATTTTATGGATTCTCCTTTAGCTTTTTCTATTGTTATTACCTTCAGCTCCCATTCTTTGGTAAGACTGTGAAGTATCTTATGTAATTGATCTCTTAGACTACATGATTGCCCAAGAGCTGTTAGATGATTGATTAGGTGTTGAAACCTAACTTCCGTATCCCATATGCTTTCTCTATTAGTTATTCTGAATAACTCAAACTCAATTTGGAGCGTATTGACTATGCTTTCTTTTACTCTAGAGGTTCCTTCATGAGCAATTTTGAGTGCTTCCCACATCTCTTTCGAAGTTTCTGGACTAGACACTTGAAAATACTCCTTCTAACTTAAGGCACATATTATGATGTCGATTGCCTTGTCATTGAGCAATATCAACTTTTTGTCATCTTTATTGAATTTTCTTCGATACTTTGGAATTTTATCTCCATCCACGATTTTAGTTGGCATATAGTTTCCATCTTCTATCACGTCCCAGAGCCCGTATTCGGAAGCTTTGATAAATGTCTTTATCCTTATTTTATAGAATATAAAATTCTCTCTGTTGAATCCTATAGGTTTAGTTGTGGAGCTCCCTTCTGGTAGAACACTATTCCAAAACCTACCATAACTTTAGGATCTCTCTTGAGATTGTAAGATCTTTTTCAAGATATTTATCTGGTACCAAATGTTAGTTTAGGTAGAAACACCCAATAGGAGGCATTAGTTGTTTTGAATAAGAGAAGAAAGTATATATGAATAATATCAATAAGAATAAGAGAAGAAAGATTTCACCAAAGACAACGCTAAACACTTTATACCGGTTCGGACTCAACTCTTATCCTATGTCCAATCCTTAGAGACCTTCTAAAATTTTTACTATCTCCAAGATTATAACAGGCTCTTGGTGCCATCAATACAACAATTCAACAATTGACTACTTCAATTGCTCCCCTTTACTTCCCGAAGGTTGTGGCTACAACTTAAGAGAAACAATCTCTTAAGCTAACAGAATAGAAAGAAAATTAACACAATCTCTCTTAAAGAGTAAATATGATGTTACACACTGAAGCTCAATAACTATGAGATTTTATAGAGAATGAAAGTAGACTAAGAATGTAATAAATTCAGAGGTTGTTGTAACAGTGGTGTTATTTTCTTCATTCAATGTTAAGTCATTAAATAACATTTACTTCGGTTATAACTGTTACACTCATGTTTGCAACTATTGAGGTAAAGGCATTGTTAGTGCTGATGAGTAGGTAAGCATTTAATGTATTGCCAGAACTAGTAAGTTTATGTTGCATAGCTTTCATCATTTTGAATCCACAGCATTCTCTAAATATACTCAAACAAAAGATCCATTAGTCGTTGAAGCATCAATTGAGTATATAAACTTGTTAGTAAATGACTTGTTTCCAAGATTAAGATTTAATTCATAATTAAATTTTGATAGCTTTTAAAGAAGAAATGATATTATATATTAATTGATTAAGTCACTAGTACAAAATATACTTTTTAAAGCCCCATTTTTAAACCGGTCCTTGTGGAAACAGTTTTAAAATGATAGATGGCATTTTTGTAAATAAGATGAAATAGTTACACCAGATTAACACGTAACTAGTGTAAAATATAATTCCTACGCCGGATACTAATATCAATAGGTGTAAATTAGCTACGTCATATTCTGACTCTTTAGTTTCTTGTCTATGCTTTCCCACTTCTTTTGTTAACTTCTTTAGACCTTGTGAAGAAGCTTTAGAACAAATGATTGGTGGCCTTTTTGTAAATAAAATAAAATATTTACACTGGATTTACATTGAACCGGTGTAAAATATATATAACCGATGTTAAATATACTTTCTATTCTGACTCTTCAGTTTCCTATCTATGCTTTCTCACTTCTTTTCTCTGTACCTTCTCAAGTCGTTCATTTCACTTATTCGATTTCTAACGTTTGTACTCATTATGATATAAGGCCAATTACATTCTTCGATATTATTTTTTGAAATTGTTCTTATTCATCAACCATATGTATATCATTCCTATTATCAATACTTTTTGTCTCATCACTTTATCTCTATTTTCTTTTCTTTTCTTCTATCTGAACTCTCCAATGGCTTCTTCCTTACGAACACCTCCTTCTTCACTGCACAAAAGAAACATAGACGATTTTGAAGACAAACATCTTTACCATCACCCTGTAGTACCTTCTCCTCCTCCCTTGGTTGTCACCCTGATAGAGTGCCTTGAGAAACTCATCATGCGCTTAAAAAGTGTATACTGTCTAAACAGTCTATTTCTACACTGGTCATTATCTGATGTAGAATACCATTTTTAACTAATTTAGAAAGCCTTTTTTGCAGTAATGAGTAATCAATTAATTTGTGAATAATGTATGAGATGAAGAATAAAGCATCATACTGAACTAATTTGTCAAACATAAAGAAAACACTTTCAACAACGAAAGTTTCCTAAATGATTTATCGAGAAGAATAATGAGAAACATAGGCATATCATCACTTAAGTCAATCATTTGAAATATAAAACTGAGTTTATATGTTTAGAAGAATAGATAACAAAATATTTCAACACATATAAATCGAACAGTTAATCTATTAATATAAATTAATCGATTAATTAATTTATATTTGAATTCACAAGATTGATACTTATCTAATTAATTAAATAGTTAATTGATTAACCAATCGATTAATAGCAATATCTTTGTTTAAGAAAAAATATATTTTCAACACATTAATCGATTAACTAATCCATTAATTAAAATTAATTGATTAATTGACTTATTAATTCAAGTCCAGAAGGCAATCCAATCAATATTAATTGATTAACTAATGGATTAAGCTGAATTAATCGATTAATTAACTTATAAATCTATTTTCAAAAGCCAAATTCTTGACATTAATTGATTAACTAATCGATTAATTGTCACCTATTCATCGATTAACCAATTGATTAATTGATAGTAATCAATTAACTTGACTAACTTCATAGAACCAAAGAAACACTTCTTATATATGTTTTCAAAAAAAATTATCCTCATAGAACTAATTTAATAGCTTGTTTATCTGAAGTATTGTGTCAAAAACATGTATATTAATCAAATCATCAAAAGCATTGTAGTATCTTTAAAGCATCATTAGTATTACTAAAAACTTTTTAATATTTGATCACATCTAGCACATTCTTAGTGTTGCTAATTACTTTTTGATATTTGATATCATCAAAATATATTTTCCAACAGGTGGTACATAGAATTAGAAATATACCAAAATGTCCTCCCAAACCATATCCTTGTCTTTCTAGTTAATCGAATTCCAGTTCGGTACGCAATGCTAATCTTAGAACATACTATATGGTTGATATAGCTGTTAAATGCTGGCCCATTTTGACAATGGCCTTCATGTCAGTATTAAACTCAACTGACAACCACATGGGATTTGACCCCTCATCTGTCTTCTTCTTTTCTTCCTAGATTGACCATAACCTAAACCTGTTAAACCTGAACCGTCCATGCACTATTCAAAAACCAATAAATAAAGTTAAGAATATGATATAACTAACCATCTAAAACAATAAACTAATCTCCCAAATTATAACTTTATTGAGCCACTTTTTTAGAAATAAAGAATATCAAAACAGCACAATATATTATACTCTTTAAGCCTCAATGGCCCAATAACATACATAAACATATATTTGTCTTTGTTATATCCATAAATTAACTATCAAAATATCATTCTAATTTAAGCTTAGTGTATTGTCAAATCATCCTAAAGTCAAGATTTAGTTCTCCCATGGCTCAGTGTACTGTCCAAATAAAGGAAGAAAGCAAATTCATAACTTGAGCTCTACTATCCTAAAGCCTTATTTTGAAGTTTTTCAACACCTATTATAATAGTTCAAACATTTAGGAATATAAATGAATAAAACTCAATTCAGTTTTTTAGCAACCAAACACCCAAAACTATATAACCCACTTTAGTGAATCACTTGCCTACATACCTACAGTGCGACATTTACATATTTTATTAACTCATTTAGTCTCTTTTAGCTTTAATCCCAATAAAGAACTAGACCACAAATTAATGAAGTAAACAGCGACTTATAGCTTTGAAGATGAGAACAATGATAGAACGAGTTAATGTCGATGGAGATAGTGAAAGACAATGAAAATGACGATGGAGTTACCAAAATCAATTGAAAAATGACATAAAATGCCTTTCGTCCAAGTTTATGGTGTTAGGATAGAGAACGAGACCATAAGGGGATGTGTGAAAGTAAATATGAAGCTCACCGCGGATTAGGTTTAGTAAATTTTTGTGGCTGTTTATGGAGGATTTTATTAAAAAACTGCTAACAAAGGTTGTTAATAAAATCATGGTCAAAAGTCTAATATTTATTAGATGTGAAGACTTTATACAATGGATTTTTTAACAACCGTTATTACAAGTACATGTACTATATATTTGAAGATAACATATATATTATCTTGAATCCAATAAATTTAAATTAGATAATAAGCTAGTATGGCAATGGTATTTAGTAATTTATTGCATTATCAATTTATTCGATAAATTAGACTTCTCTATTAATATTTTTTCTCAAAATATGTGCAATTTTAATTTTCTTTAAAGTACTCATTGTTGAATGCGCAGCTAATTAAATAAGGTAAAATTGATGTATTCTATTGTTAAGTTTTGAGTAACCTATATGACATTGTTTTCAACTATACCAAAATTTTGGGTGAGTTGTGATAGCTGATATCAAGCTTGATACAATATAATAATAGGTTTATTCTGAAGAAAATGTGTATACAATTTATCAGAACAATAATAATGTAAGGAATTGGAAGACAGCAAAAATTAATTTAAAAATTTTTCCATTCCTTGCCAGGATCTACCGTATATGTTTAAGTCAAGTGGGAAGAAGTATTACCCTTAGTGTGCCTCAGCGACTTCCACAGCTTTCGGTCACGACGTTCACAACTTCTCTCTGCGGCTCGTGCTCCCTTTTTGATCACAAGAAGTCGACGACTCAGGTCAGCTTCCTCTACTGGTATCCACACGAACAACGTTCCAACCACAAATGACGTGCTAGCGTCTCTTGTCCCTCCAGGGCTTTCTCAAGAGTTCGTCCTCTCCGTCTCTATTTTGACAGTTTCTTATCTGTAAACCTTTTGCAGAGTCCCCTTCGGCCTTTCTATGTTCTATATATTTCTCTGTGCAAAACGCATCTCCTAAAATCAGATATATAGGATGCTATGCGTTTTTCTCTGTCAACCGAATTAGATTTTGGAGTTAATCTTATATTAATTCTAAAATTAATACAATATCATATATTGTATAATTTTATAAGAAACTAATTAAATAAATAATATCAAATCCGTCCCACAGATTTAATTACCCATTTATTTAATTTTAAATAAAGATGAGACTGAACTATATTTGATTTATTCTCATAAATCAAATTTGAGATATCCTATCAATTTGAATTTTGAATTTCAAACGTGATAGAGATTTAATTTATCCTTATAAATTAAATCTTATAAATATCTCTTATATGAGATATCCTATCAATTTGAATTTCGAATTTTAAATATGATAGAGATTTAATTTATCCTTATAAATTAAATCTTATAAATATCTCTTATATGAGATATCCTATCAATTTGAATTTTGAATTTCAAACGTGATAGAGATTTAATTTATCCTTATAAATTAAATCTCAAATATACATATAATGTATATATACGAATTTATATATATACTAATATAAATATAAATAAATATATATACATCTATCCTGGATCATTCATTGAATCTGGACATGTCTTAGATTCAATGAATCTGGACATCATAGCTCGTGTTGGGCTATTTTGTGTGCGACCCTGTAGGCCCATATGAAGTTGGCAGTGGGCCATTTGATATACTAGCCCACAAGTCGCAAGCGGTCTCTAGCAAGACATAATGACTACCCAAATCATGTGAGGATCGATAAACGATGTAACCTTTTATACAACCATATCATGTCCCTTCTGTCACGCGATATTTTGGTCATGGATGAGGCATGGATAATGTCATCCTCCTATTCCTAACCGTTACTTTCTCGATCCCTGAGTAGTCTGACTATAGAAATGGAACTACCTTTCCATTACAGTATGGCCATACATTTCTCAGACTCACTCATCGAGGGGCCCAGTAATATCTCTCTACGAATGTGAGGGACAAATTCCATCTTGACCATTCACATTCCTCCGCATGAAAAACCACTAAGGCCGAACATAGTCTTTATGATCACTCGGTCAAAAGTGACTTTTGACTAGGTCAAAGCTAAGCGTTTTGTCATGTAGGAATCCATGATGATCTCAGGTCAAAGGGCGTATTGATATGGTTTGTATATGAGAGAAGCTTATGACGTTGCCTATGCAGTTCTCTCATAGTGAGTCGGTCCAGCACCTTGTACTCTTACATGTGCTTATGACTTTGATTTATATCTCTATACATCTTCAAAGTCATACTGGTCTTATTTCATTTGTGCTCCCGCATAGATGATCGACAAGGGACATTTAGGATAATACCATGAATTATCCAAGGATGGTCATCATAGTAAACATGCAAATAATATGATAACTCAATTAATAAATTCATAAATCAATAATGTTCATAAGATAATGATTGGCCCCTAGGGCACGATTTCCAACAAATAATTGACTATAGAAAATATTGTAACAATTTTGATTATTCCTTACATTTTGTAAGAAATCCCATCCTATCAACCAAGTGTCAAAAAGTATCTAAAAAATGAGATGAACGAAAGGTGTGAAGCCTTTCAAGCAGATGATGAAGTAGATTCATCCAAGTTTTGGGAGTCATTAGGGTTATCTGAAGGGTAGTGGAAGCGTCAATGGTTCCATTGGCAGCAGAGATCATACTGGAGACTATTGAACCTTTCTTGCAGGTTCTCTACCAGTAGGGAGAGCTCTTCAATTGAGTTTTCCAACATATCCATTATGTTTATCAATTCTTCCAGACATTTGAGGAGGTCTAGAAATGGCAAAGCAGATATCGAGTCTGGGAGAGGATGCTTATCCTTAAAATTATCACATGATCTTTTCTATGAATGAGAAGGAGAAGAGCCTAAAGAGAATATCATTTTAAGAAAACTAAAAAAAATAGTAAGACAAATATGATACAAGAAAAACAAATTGAGGAAAAAGAAGTGAAACAAAATGTACAATGGAAGGATATTTAAAATTAAGGAAAATATGGTTTGTAAAATGTATCTTTTGACCTTCCCTCATGATGGCTAGAAACGTTGGGAACCGAGAGGCAAGAGATGTACAATTTTTTTTCTGTAGATAGAGCGCAAAGGCAGGAAAGCAGAACAAGTGACTTATAACGGCGATTGTTCTAAAAACTACCATTATAAATTCTCTCTGTCATTTTTAATGGTAGTTGTAGGAAAAAATGCCATAAAAAATTTTTAAAATACGAATTTATTTACAAATATTTCACTACCTTTTTTTTACGGGTTTTTATTTTTAACTACCGTGAAGTAGCATCATGATATGTGTTTTTTCTATTAATGTTGTAAGGAGAAATTTCATCTTCTTTTTCCAGTTGCCTCCTTCAAACCTTTTCAACTCCAGAAAGTTTATAGCCAAACTCCTTCGAAGTTGCCTCCTTCAAATTTATCCTTCAATTTAATATTTTGTAAAGTTATTATTATTTTTTATTATTTTATTATATAAAAATAAATAAATTTTAAACTGTTAAAAATTTATTTTGACAATTCGCAACTTAAGACTACCTATAAAATAGACAAAATAATGATTTTATAAAATATTGAATGGCCATCGTTTGAATGGGGAGAAGAAAAAGAAACAAGGGTTACTCCAGCGATTTCAGATATGCAATA
This sequence comes from Leucaena leucocephala, assembly GCA_037074615.1. Lineage (NCBI taxonomy): Eukaryota > Viridiplantae > Streptophyta > Magnoliopsida > Fabales > Fabaceae > Leucaena > Leucaena leucocephala. The sequence goes on from CM073550.1 coordinate 9,884,589, forward strand.
GGTTCAATCATGGGATAAAAAACTGATTATAATAGGAATCATAATTCGTGAAAATTTATGTAAAAGGTTATTCTCAATGTACTTGGTAATTTTTGGGCAAAAGGGAAAAGAAAAAAAAACAAGACCTGGTGATTAGTAGCAAGTGAATCTTCTCTCAAACACACAAAGTGATGTATTCATGTGAGCAGATAGATCGAATGGAATGCTCTGATTTCATTGATCAACACACTAAACAGTCCACTAATCTACACTAGAAAATATGAGCAGAGAATAAAATCTTATCTTTGACTATTTACACAATAATGAGGATAAGAAAAGGAAATAATTATAATGAAATAAAATCACATTAGAGCTAATAAATCTGGAGATTTCCCCGATTCGTACACTAATATTGGTAATGATGATGTGAACCCACTTATAATCTATGAAGTTTTGACTGTATTATATCAATATTATCATTCAATATATAAAAAGATATACTACTATTCATAAACCTGTGTAATTCATTTCTTAAATTCATAAAATGCACCCAAAAAAATTCTAGTTAACATTAACAATAATGGTAACAGAATTATGAATGGTTTAGTTGTGCCATTGAATCACCGTATATAACGTCAACGTTTACTTCCTAAGAAAACCTAGGAGTATTGTGCCACTCCCTTCCTATATACAAGTCACTTATAAGAGAAAAGTTTGTTCTTAAATATAAGTCATAAGAAATTTGTAAGTTAATCTTTTATTAATGATTATTTCTTTCAATACCCTTTTTCAATGGAGAAAGGAAAATTTTATCAATTTAATTCATTCTTTTATTGCAAGAATAGGGTACAAATGATTTATATATAATAAAATATCGACACTAAGGTTACCCTAACAGTGCTGTGCATATTAATGATCAGAAGAGCCAAGATATCTTGTGTCGGCTCTACTCTGATAATCAAAAATGAGAATTTTAAATTTGATTTTGTGTCTCAAAACATTTAAGTTTGTGCAAAGCAATGGATTCATGTTTTCGTTAGGTAAAAAGCCTTTTGGTGCAATCAACATCTTCCAGCATAGCAGAGATTGATGAGTAGGGAATCATCTGCTGTTGAAATCATTACGTGATTAAAGACATTGAAATATTATAATATTTACAGTTGTGGAGAGTGATTGAACAACTGTAAAGCGTGAAATAAAAAAATGGTTAGTGGTATGAAATTTCAAAGTTTGATTCATTTTTTGCTCCTTTGTGTGTGAATGTCTTCAATGTTCCTAGTCTTTCTCACCAACATCTGGTCAAAAGAAGAAAAGGGTTTTATTGGTCTTGATGACCTAAAGCCTAAATTACAATTTAGATGTTGATATGACAATAATTTTAGGGTCCGTTTGGTTAAAGGAAAATAGAGGAGGGAAGAAGAAAATTGATGAGTTGATTTAAAACAAAATTAGAGAAATGATGTTAAAAAATTTTAATTAATTTTTTTACTATTCTAGCTTACATCCTCTCTTTATTCAAATTTAGAAAAAACATTTTACAAGTACTTATACTAACTCACTTTTTCATTTTGTACTTATATTTTTCTCTTTTTATTAAATCATTTAATTTCGCTCATTATTTATTCATATAACTTTACTTTATTAATACGCACAGCACTGTTAGGGTAACCTTAGTGTAGATCTGTTAAAAATGAAGGCTTAATAGAGTGAGAAAAAGGTATTGGCACCAAATTAAAAATAGATAAAGAGTATGTTACTTGCAAAATGGTTTTTCCTTAAAATTTTATAACCTCATTTTTCTATCAAATATACTCTTAAAATCTTATGATACTTAGTACATTAAAAAAATATATTTAAGTCAACCCAATTTATTATTTTCAATTTTTTTGTTTACAAATCACAATCAATAATCAAAGATCAAAGTAAAGCTTAACATTTTCTTAATTAGTGATTAATTACCACCACAGATTTAAAATCTTTTAAAGATCAAAATGGGCTCAAAATTTTTCAATTATCAAATTTCAAATTTATATGATATTTTAAATTTTAAATCATAATAAAAATTTATAATTATTATAAATAGTTGATCAATTATAAGATTTTTTTCACTCCTCGTGAAAAGCAAGGGAGAAATCTACAGTTTGTTTTAAATTGAACTAATCAAAATTTTCCCTCCTTTCCTCTCCATTTCCCTCATATCAAACATACTGTTAAGGTTATTCTGCAATAAAACAACAGTAAATTACTGATAAGTTTCAAGTGCATTAAATGGGCTAAGAAAATGAACGTATTTTTACTTACTTGAATTAAGGGCATATTATAATATTTACTGGTTTTTATAACCAAAAAGTCTCAAACTATATATAAGATGCACGAATGAATGCGTGAATGCATGATTTTTCCCTCTTGATGCAATGGTTTTTTAGTCCATTCTATTTGTCTTTCAAAAAGCAGACAAGGACCTAAAGTTATACCTGCTCCAACTGAAGACCTTTTTTCTCCTCGACAAAATCCATAACTGATAACCAGACACTAGTTTCCTCTGGTGAAAAATTTGACTTGGTTTCTTCGGTCCTGGCAATTCCAGTTTAAAATATCTGGGAATATGGTACAAGTATGTCCCAAAGCTTACTGTTATTTGGGTTGCAAACAGGGACAATCCACTTGTGAATTCTACTGGCATTTTAACATTCAGCAAGGATGGTAAGCTTCTTATTCTCAGTCATACAGGAAGTATCATATGGTCTGCAAACTCATCCAAATCACCAAGGAAACCCGTAGCTCAGCTTCTAGACTCTGGAAATTTCGTCTTGAGAAACCTTGAGGATGAAAGCTGTGAGAGTTACTTATGGCAGAGTTTTGATTATCCATCTGACACATTTATTCAAGGAATGAGACTTGGCTGGAACTTCAAAACTGGTTTGAACAGACACTTAACCTCTTGGAAAAGCAAAGATGATCCATCTTCTGGAGAGTATACTTATAGTGTGGACCCACGTGGCCTTCCTCAGCTTTTTCTTTTTAAAGGGAAGAAGAAGGTCTTCAGAAGTGGACCATGGTTCGCACAACAACTCAAAGGTGACCCAGCTCTTATGCAAAACCCAGTATTCATACCTGTTTTTGTTTTTGATTATGATGAAGTGATTTTCATGTATGAAACTAAGGAAAGTGTCACTTCAAGATTTGTACTTTCTCAATCTGGTTTGATTCAGCTCTTCTCGTGGAGTGATTCTCATTCCAGTTGGATCCCAGAATTTACAGTTCAAGGAGATCGCTGTGATGATTATGGCATTTGTGGTGCCTATGGTAGTTGCAGCATAAAAGAGTCCCCAATTTGCAAGTGTTTGGATGGATTTGAGCCTAGGTTACCTCAAAACTGGGAGAAAAATGAATGGTCAGATGGATGCGTTATGAAGGATTCTCATACTTGCAGAAATGGAGAGGGATTTAAGAACCTTACAGGAGTGAAACTGCCAGATTCTGCTGTGTTTCACACAAACTCAACCGTGAGTTTTGAGGAGTGTGAGGCAGAGTGCTTGAAGAACTGTTCTTGCGTAGCTTATGCTAAACTAGATGTCAATACAACCAGAAAAGGATGTGTCGCTTGGTTCGGGGGTTTACTTGATATCAGGGAGGTTGAATATTATGGACAAGATCTCTACATCAGAGTTCCAGCTTCAGAACTAGGTAAGAAATTTTAGACTACAGTCATGAGTATTAGAGTTTGATGAATTAGGTATATATTAGGTTTGTCTTTCTATCAAAATAGCTTAAGACAATTTGACAAGACTCACCCTCAAGGCTATATTCCTCTAATTCGTCTTTTAATTATTCAACGTGGGACTCAATCTATTCTAATACTAAGTAGGGTTACAGATACTCTTTTTCTATTATTTTCTTGGGCGAAGCTTTAAGACTTTAGATACTCATTCTAATATTTGTATATTGTGTTAGGTTCAAATGGTGATGTCCCAAAAAGAAAGAAACATGTAATAGTCATTGTGGCTGTATCAGTAAGTTCAACAATTGTTGTCTTCGTATCATGGCTCCTAATTAAGAGATGGAGAAGAAGGGGAGGTAAACTACCATGTATTTTCAGAAGGTTTTGTGCGATTTTTTTGTATTAATTTATAATTTTTATTTGTCTTATCATTATTTTTCTTTTCTTTTTTTCCTTTTGAGGAGCTATAGAGGCAGATATTCAACTGATACTTAACAGATCTAGAAGTGAACTCCCATCATTCCAGATTGACATTATTGAAGCTGCAACAAAAAACTTCTCTTTCTGCAGTAAGATTGGAGAAGGTGGATTTGGTCCTGTATACAAAGTAAATAACTACTTCTCTTGGCTAATTATCTAACAATTAATACTTCAATCCATTATGAGACAAAGTACTCTCTGCCAATGTAATCTTGGTGCCTTATCACATGGCTTTCCATAAAATACATTAATACCTGAGAATGGTTTAACAGTCCACATATTGCATGTTCCTAATTTATCAATACATTCAAGTATTCACATTTCCATTATAAGAAAGAATTGTTTTGTCTCTGTTTTCCTTCATGACATTGACCAATGATACTACATTGGATTTTAACCTGGAAAATATTAGGGTAGACTTGCATCAGGACAAGAAATAGCTGTGAAAAGACTCTCTGAAAGTTGAGGACAAGGCTGGCAAGAGTTCAAGAATGAGGTTATTATGATATCCTTACTTCAACATCGAAATCTTGTCAAACTCCTAGGTTGCATTCATAAAGATGAAAGAATGTTGATCTATGAGTACATGCCAAATTGGGGCTTAGACTCTTTACTATTTGGTTAGTCTCTTAAATATTCAACACTCACATCTACATATCAATGAACATGTTTTATTGAATCACTGAGATACTTTCTAACATGTATAATATGTTGAAACTAAAAGGAATTGGAAGACACGCAATGGAAATTGATTTAAAAATTTTCCCATTCCTTGTTAGGATATACCGTATGTGTTTAAATCAAGTGGGAAGAAGCATTAGCTTCAGTGTTCCTCAACTACTTCCACAGCTTCTGGTCACGACGTTCACAGCTTCTCTCCGCGGCTCGTGCTCCCTTTCTGATCGCAAGAAGTCGACGACTCAGGTCGGCTTCCTCTACTGGTATCTACACGAACAGCGTTCCAACCACAAACGACGTGCTAGCGTCTATTGTCCCTCCAGGGCTTTCTCAAGAATTCGCCCTCTCCGTCTCTCTTTCGGCAGTTTCTTATCTGCAAACCTTTTGCAGATTCCCCTTCGGCCTTTCTGTGTTCTATGTGTGTCACTAAAACGCAGCTCCTAAAATCAGATATATAGGATACTATGCATTTTTCTCTCCACCGAATTGGATTTTGGAGTTAATCTTATATTAATTCCAAAATTAATACAATATCATATATTATATAATTTTATAAGAAACTAATTAAATAAATAATATTAAATCCGTCCCACAGATTTAATTACCTATTTATTTAACTTTAAATAAAGATGAGACTGAACTATATTTGATTTATTCTCATAAATCAAATTTGAGATATCATATCAATTTGAATTTCAAATTCAAACGTGATAGGGATTTAATTTATCTTTATAAATTAAATCTTATAAATATCTCTTATATGAGATATCCTATCAATTTGAAATTCAAATTCAAACGTGATAGAGATTTAATTTATCCTTATAAATTAAATCTCATATATCTCTTATATATAATATATATATACATACGAATTTATATATATACGAATATAAATATAAATAAATATATACATCCACCCTAGATCATTCATTGAATCTGGACATGTCCAGATTCATTGAATATGTCTTAGATTCAATGAATCTGGACATCATAGCTCGTGTTGAGCTATTTTGTGTGCGACTCTGTAGACCCATATGAAGTTGGCAGTGGGCCATTTGCTATACTGGCCCACAAGTCGCAAGCGGTCTCTAGCAAGACATAACGACTACCCAAATCATATGAGGATCGTTAAACGATGTAACCTTTTATACAACCATATTATGTCCCTTTTGTCACACAATATTTTGGTCATGGTTGAGGCATGGATAATGTCATCCTCCTATTCCTGACCGTTACTTTCTCGATCCCTAAGTAGTCTGACTGTAGAAATGGAACTACCTTTCCATTACAGTATGGCCATACATTTCTCAGACTCACTCATTGAGGGGCTCAGTAATATCTCTCTACGAATGTGAGGGACAAATTCCATCTTAACCATTCACATTCCTCCGCATGAAAAACCACTAAACCCGAACATAGTCTTTATGATCACTCGGTCAAAAGTGACTTTTGACTAGGTCAAAGCGGAGCGTTTGTCATGTAGGAACCCATGATGATCTCAGGTCAAAGGGCATATTGACATAGTTTGTATATGAGAGAAGCTGATGACGTTACCCATGCAGTTCTCTCATAGCAGGTCGGTCCAACACCTTGTACTCTTACATGTGCCTATGACTCTGATTTATATCTCTATATATCTTCAAAGTCATACTGGTCTTATTTCATCTGTACTCCCCTATAGATGACCGACCAGGGATATTTAGGATAAGATCATGAATTATCCAAGGATGGTCATCATAGTAAACATGCAAATAATATGATAACACAATTAATAAATTCATAAATCAATAATATTCATAAAACAATGATTGGCCTCTAGGGCACGATTTTCAACAGAAACAGATGAAACCAACCGTTCAGCACTTACCTGGCAAAAGAGACAGGATATTGTTGTTGGAGTTGCTAGAGGAAACCTTTATCTTCACAGAGACTCCAGACCCAGAATAATTCATAAAGATTTGAAAGCCAGCAATATTCTTTTAGATAGTGAAATGAATCCCAAAATTTCTGACTTTGGAATGGCAGGAATATTGGGTGAAGATCAAACTGAAGCAAAGAACAATAAAGTAGTTAGAACTTAGTATGCACAAGAAAATTAACCTAAATATTCAAAAACAAAATTCTTCCCCTTAATACCAAAATTGCTAAAATCGGATTACCTTTTGCAATAATCGCATTGGATACATGCCACCTGAGTATGCAATAGATGGACACTTCTCATTCAAATCCGATGTCTTCAGCTTTGGAGTTTTGCTATTAGAATTGTTGTGCGGCAAGAAAAATAAAGGATTTCTTCATCCAGATCACAAGCTGAATCTCCTTGGCCATGTGAGTAGAATAGTAAACCAATTAGTACTTCAAAACAACTATTTTACTAGAAACAACTTTTTTGTTTGAACTGCATATAGAATATTTGATCTTGGCAAGATTTTGTAGTTCATTGTGTCTCCTGAAACTGTGATGAAATGTGTCAGGCATGGAAGCTTTGGACTGAAGAGAAGCCAATGGAGCTGATAGATCCATTACATGAGAATCAGTTTCCTGCATCAGAAGCTCTTAGGTATATCCAAGTGGGACTTTCTTGCGTTCAACAGAACCCAGAGTACCGACCAACAATGTCACAAGTGCTTTTGATGTTAGACAGTAACAGTGTCTCGCTGCCACAACTCGGACGGCCAGGAATGTATTCAGAGAGATGTTTCTCTGAGACAGATTCATCATCACTTGCAGGAATCATCAATTCTTGTTCCAATAACACAAGCATCACCATACTAGAGGGCCGTTAGGCTTTTGTCTCTGAAATGGCTTGTGAGACAAATATGCATCAGAATCTGCTTGCTAAAATAAAATTAAGCTTATGCTGAAAATCATGCTTTCTTGGAGGAAAATGCTTGTACAATGAATGAGTGTTTGATCAACCAAACTAGAATCAGTTTTCACTGATAATTCTCTACTGTGTCAGAATAAACACGCGGAAATGTCATCCAGAGGTTAGAAAGAGTTTGAGTAAAGTAATGTAAGTAAAAGCGTTCCTTTTTCCATTACAATTCTCATAGCTCAAAACTGAAAGGAGTAATCCCTTTCATTCAGCTTTTGAATGCAATCAAGGACCTTTAAAACCCCTTCTTACATTCCAAATTGAAGGAAGAAAAAAGTTATATCTCTTTAGGCAAAAACGACGATAGAAACAATGGTGGAGTTGTATCATGCAGAAAAGGGCAACCTTGTAACGAAAAGTAAAATTTGATTACCTTAATCAAGAATACAATTTCAGAACGCCAGAATCAATTAGCTTTTCTACACAATCAAATGTTGCTTCACTGGAAACATTTGGAATATTACCAACAATGACAACCTCACTGTTGGGTCAACCATTAAGAACTTATATTTCGGTACTTTTTTTAGATTTATTAAAAGAAAAGAAATTATATAACTAAGAGAGAAAACCCCTCAATTGTAGGAAGATAGAAGAGAATAACTGCATTCAGAATGACTGACCTTAATCTCGATGTTTCTTCATGCTCCACCATGGTTCTCTCTGCCTAAAGAAGAAGACGCAATAAGAAGAGATAATGACAGAACAGATATTGAAGATTCATTTGCAGAGCGATCCACGACGATAGCTTCTCCATTACGTGATTTCGTCTAAATACCCTAAAAAATGTGTAAGAAGAAGGATGACTTAAAAATATTAAAATTATAAAAATAAAAAGAAGTATTTATTATTGAATATTAAAAAACAATTAATTAGATATATTTAATGAGCATTAAAAATAAATATTATTTTTTTAATTTATGACTAAAAAAGAGAATTAAAATAAATATTTTGGACATTGAAAGTAAATAAAAATTAATAAAAGATGTAGTTAAGAAAAAGAAAATTAATTAAAGGATAAAAAAGAAAATGAATTAACAAAAAAAAAACGTCTAGTTAAAAAATCCCATTCAATGAAAAATTATCACACTTTCCTAGCATAACTTGTTGGCAAAAATAGAAAGGAAAAGGTTAATGATAGAAGATGGTAGGAGTGTGTATGAGAAAGGTTAGATAGAACCTCTATCTAGTGCTTAATTTGAAAAAATAATGGGTTTTATTTTATAACATGATAACCATGATAAAAGCCTTAAGTGATAATGCTCAAGTAGTGATGCACATTTCATATTATAGAATAAAAAATTATAATTATAAATTTTTAAAATAATATTATATTTATATATTTTTAAGAATTAAATAATATATATAATTAATTAAGAATAAGGTAACAAAGAGATAATAATTAAAGTTTTAAAATCTATTTCATATATAAAAAAATTTAAAATCTAAATAGTTTACAATTGTTACTTTGTATCAATCTCCCTAAAATTGATAAGGAAGAAGTATCTGAAAAAAAAAAGAAACAATTATAATTTATAATGTAATCATATGATTGTTATCAAAATTAAAAAAAATAGAGAGAGAACTCAATCTAATTATAGATTTTAAAAGATAAAATTTATCTATTTAACTATTCATATTTATGCAATGATTATTTAATCATTAGTAACTATTATATTCATCTCTCCTAATATAGTATATAGAAAAAATATATATATAAAAAAAGAACTAAGAGTATGTATAGATATGACTGAACACTGATAAAATAATGAGGTATATTTTGTAATTCAATATTTCACTCAACCTACATTTTTATGGTTAAGCATATTTGTTTTTTCGCGGGTCTTGTTGGACTTACGGGGCAACTGGCTTTGTGTACCTGTACAAGATGTGTATAAAGAAAGAGAGGAGCAGTCCACTTGTAATTTCTTCTCTCTCAACACTACAGACGCAATAAGAGAAAAATAACAAAAAAGTTACTTTAAAGTAAATGTGCGATGGGATCTGAAGTGCATAAAAAAAAGTTAGTCCAAACATATTTAGACCAAAAGCAGCTTTTCATGTTGGAAAAGTTGCTTTTCCCCTTCCGCTGCCATACCAAACACAACCTTAGTCATGGCACTCATTTTTCTAGTATTAATGTTCTTTAGTTATTATGTATTATTTTCTTTTTTATATAGGGTGAATAACAAAATTTGTCATATATTTTGCTTTTTTAATATATTGCTAACCCTATTATATTATAATCAAGCCATAATGGGGTTTGGGAACTTTCTTAATTTGAGTAATTCATTGAATCTCTTTGATTGTGGTATTAGTAACCTTCTTTTAAGAAAAAAACCTTTTATCTATTTTGTGAGTTAACATAAACTAAAAATTTTGTTTAGAAAAATCAAACTAATTTTTAAAACTTGTAATTTCTTGATGAAGTTATGTATATTTATAGTGATGATTATTTATTTATAGAAATTAATATATTTAAAGAACTTGCATTACAACATCATCTCTTCTCTTCAGACATGTTAACTTAGAAGTAATCTAAGAAAGAAATTTACTATTTTACAAAAGAAACCATTTTGTTTTTACTCTCAAATATAATTTAACAAATAAAAAAATAGAAAGTTGAGGCTTTGTAACCCAAATAACACCAAATGCCTCTTTTAAGCTTTATTAAGTATACAGTTATACAATGAGTTTGTACCATTTATAAAGAGTGAAATGAGTGTGAGTTATGGTAAAGAGTGAGAAAATAAAGAAAGCACACAATCATTTATCCTACTTCGAATGAAAATGTCCTACGTCCTTTAAGCATTAGCAAGAGATTTTTATTACAATGGGTATTAATTATCAAAACATACAAAGCAGCCCTAAATATATTAAATCCCATAAAAGCATGAGGTACAAAAGTGAACTCCACATAAAACCATGACAGATTAAAACATAATATTAATATCTTTGAAGTATTGAAGTTGAATGTTCTATTCTCTCTTCTTTGGTTAGTTCCTAATGGATCTTGAATTTCAACCCACCATGCCAGCTGGACAACACCTAATTCCTTTAGATGCATGGATATGTTCATCAATAAAAAATATCTGTTTTTAATGCTAACTCAATTAAATCAATGTATATGTTTTTCCTAAAATCATGGACTTTAGATTTTGTTCTTAAGCAGAATTATTTGATCAATAGCTCTAGATAATCATATCAATACAAAGCCAATTCAAAAAAAGATATCATTTTAAGACTTATAATCTTATGCTAGAGTTATGTTTCAAATAATAATGAAGATCTCATTTCTGCCTAAAGCTACAATTATGCTCAAACATAAAATCACACAAGCATGGAGATATACCTAGAAAATAAGCAAAACATAACTAGCTCAATTAAAATACTGGTAATGAATATTATGATAAGTGCAATATCTTAATTTCAAAGCATAATATAAGTGCATCCCAGCAAACCCATTGCTTAGATTATCAATTCATCCGACCCCAAAACTGAAGGAGTAACAGATCCTGTAAAAAACAGAGTAACAAGCATGTTAAGCATTTCCAAGTAATACCATAAGCATGATTATTTGATTGTTGTTATCTTAGTTTCCCCATACATAATAAGTTAGTCAAAAGTCTAAAATATTATAAGCTAAAAAATATTTATACACTTAAAATTGAGTTTTTCAATATTGTTTGTCTATATTAACTTAGACTCTAATATTTTATTGTCACATACATGGTGATAAATCTCTATTTGATCATATTATTTTTTATCAATTTTAAAAACTTTATTGTGTTTAATATGTATTATTATAGTAGTTGTAGTTATTTTGTATTTTAATTGATTATATGAATTAAATGATTAAAAATATTATTTTCTTATATTTTTATTGATTTTATTATTTCTCTTGATTAAATTGATTTGCATGAAGGTATTTGCATGAAGGTTCATTGATAACTTCAAGGAAACCAATCCCAACAAAGACATAAGTTCCTTAGGTATTTCTCCTGATAGAGTATTGTTAGAGAGATCAATGCTTTTAAGAAGGAATTATGGCCTCATAAACATGGAATCCTCACCTTTTCACATCAATGTTATAAAGAATTCCAAACTCTCATAATAAAAGCTATACCCTATTGCATTGATCCTATACTGATTATAGCTTCTACTTAGGTTGATGTGCTCTTTCGCCAATCGCCATAATAGTAAAATTTTGAAAACATGATGGAATTTCATTGGACAATTTATTACAAGAGAGATCCAATAGTCGTATTTGTGTTAAGTGACAAAGATAGATATCTAGACTTCCATATAAATTATTCATTTGTAAACTTAGAATTTGCATTTGTCCAAGGCTTATCCTAATCCATGAAGGCATTGAAACTGACAATTTATTCTTTGACACATCTAATAATAATAACTTGGAGCAATTCACCAAATACAAAGGAAATTCTCCAGTCAAACTATTATTTATTAAAACCAAAGCCTCCATATTCACAAGGCATCCTATAGAGGATGGGATATCTCCTGACAAATTGTTGTTTTATAGGTCTAAAAAGACCATGTCTCCATCTTTATTTTGGCCACACACAAGTAGAATCAAATTATAGAATTTATTTTTAGAAAGATGGAGTCATGATGCTTGTGAAAAAAATGATGGAATTAAACCTTCAAAATTATTTGAAGTCAAAATTATTCTTGGTCTATGATTAAATGAGTGGTAAATTTAGAATTTGACCAACAAAATTGTTGTATGAGATGTTCATGTAATCCATATTTTTCAACAATGGCCAAAATCACTTTAGTATAAAACCTAAAAGCCTGTTATTAGAAATATTCAAAGAGGATAATCGATGCTTATTACGAAGTTAATTTGAAAAATTATGACCTACCATGTAAGAAGCCATATCCATAGATTGCAATTGAAAAGGAGGAATCCAACTATTGCTAATTTCCATGGTCAATGAATTTCTATACAATGATAATTCCAACAAATTGTAAAGATTTCTGAAATGAGATTCGGTGATTACAAATTCCAAATTATTCCCATTTAAATACAGATATTTGCATTGAGACATCAATCCAATGATTTCAGGTATTTTTCCTTTGAGTTTATTACCAAAGAGATACAAATCTTGCAAAAAGGAAAAACCTGAAAGATGAGGAAATAGAAAGTAAAGATCATTGGATGAAAAACTGCAATTTTGTAAATAAATATTTTGAAGGCTGGAGCTGAAGTTGAAGGGCCATTGATAAGAGAGATCAAGGGTGACAAGAGAAGAAGAATAGTTAGAAGGAGAAGCAAACATGGGAAGGTTATGGGCATAAGAAATGCCATATCCTCTTAGGCTCAATTCTCTTAGTTTTCGCACAAGTTTACCAATCGTCATTTGCAGCCGTATCTGAGAATAGCCAACATCACTCTCAAAAGTCAAGTCAAGATTTGTTAATAGAGATAGCTTAGATATCCACTCTACACCACGATCATTCTGATTGGCTATTGTAAGATTCATATTTTAACCAAGTTGCAGTGTGTGCAACATGGAGAGATTCCCAAGTTGATAAGGAATCGCTCTCACAAGATAATTGTCTCTAAGATTAAGGTACTGCAACTTAGAAAGATTTCCGATTTGCCAAGGGTTAGCTCCATCCAACATATTCATACTCAGATCAATATATAATAAATTTGAAAGCTTCCCTAATTGATTGGGAATACTCCCAACAAAACCAGAATGAGAGAGGTTGAGATACCTTAAGTTGGTGAATGACTCTATAGACTTAGGGATGTCAATTAGATAGAAATAATTGTAACTAAGATCCAAATGTTTCAAATCATGCAACTCAACCAAAAAAGTAATATTAATTGTACCTTCCAAATAATAAGCTGGATCTAAAACACGAAGATCAAGAATTTGAACATGGCCTGTTTTCTTGCTGCAATGAACTCCTTTCCAGTTGCAACAATCTTCATCATCTATGTCCCTCCTTGTGGACAGCATACCAAAGTCATTATAGATGCGTTGTTTAACAAGAAAAGAGCTTTCCTCTCCCTCTCGATGCAGTCCTTGGTTGCTTCATCATTAGTGTAAAACCGAGTCTTGTATGCAACAAAAACAGCAATGTCAATAATGCAGAGAAAAAATTCAATAGATATCCTCAATATTAGAGACACAGATATTTGATAACTGGGGTTCTTTCTATTTTTTTCTCAGATCTTGAGATGTGAGGCATGAAAAATGGATAGTGAAATTTATAGAGTTCATTGTGGGGCCATACTTGATGAATCTCTTATAGACTTTTCTGATGAAGAAAAGTCTAAAGAATAGACTTTTCATATATAAAGGTCGAGAATCAAATCATCACCTCACTATTTATAATAACTTAATTAGTTATCCAAAATATGGTTTGAAACATGTATTTTTTTAAACCTCATATACGTTTTTCATAATGAAAAAACATATCAATTTTAATTGTATTTCGTGGTTCTTCAATAAATAATATGAATTTATACCATCAAGACCATAGTTTATAGCCATTTAATCTGTTATGAAAAAACTAGAAGAACATAAAGACTAAATTCATGACTGACTCCTTCGTCTCTTTTAAGAGATTAATATTGTTAGGTAAATTATATGATACATGCTGTGAACAAAAATTGACATAGAATTATTAAAATATATTTTTATTATTTTAATTTAGTTTTGGGCCACTCTCCTCACATCTTAATCTATTGATATAAATGGCTTCCATAGATGATAAAGCGAAAAGTATATATTTAATATTTTTTTTATACTATGTTCTATAACAAATGAAATTTATTATATTTAATTTAAACAATACAACATATTAACTTTTTTATTTCCAATTCTTAAATTAAAATTTCATTTTAAATACATTAGAATTTATAAAAATTATGTTTATTCTTACATATTTGGTCTGAAAACAAATGGACATTAAATATAGAGAATAAATTAAAATAAAATTTTGAATATCAATTTTTTTAATGAACAATTTATATATGCTCAAACCTTGTATCCAAATTCCCTTCTACGCATTTGGTATACAAACTTTTGATAACGAATATTATTTTAACTATAACGGATCTAACCTTAAGTTAATTTTGTTGGGTTGATTGACGCTTAAACTATCGTGTCCATCGGTCCAATTAATGGTCTAATTTTCATTACTTTAATTGGTGATTATTTAGAATATATAAGAGTCCCACATCAACTAATTATAGAAAAAGTTGAAGGTATATATTGTATAATATTAAAATAATTTATCAAATTGATTTAAATTATTTTAGTAAAAAGACAACCTCAATATATACTTATATATTTCAAAATACAAAATTCTAATATAGAATCATAAGCCAATGTGATACACCAAGAAAATAAGAGGAGAAAAAAATAAAAGTAAAGATTCTTGCATGAAAAAAATCTTAGATCTAGGCTTCTAAGACTAAAAAAAATATTAGAATATAAGAGTTTTATATTGATTAATTAGAAAAAAATAATAGATTTAACTTTTAAAAAATCATATTAATTTAAGTTATTTTAATAAAATAACTATATTAATGTATGCCTATTTCAACTGTCATTTTCACGCTATCCAAAATGTTGTGAGAAAAAATGGCAAAAGAAAGTATAATCATCCCTCATAGCCAATGGCACAAACAACACGGGCAATATTATTTTATAACTATCAATTTCACTTTAATTTAATTTTCACATGACAAATAAAAGTGAGTACTTACATCTTAAACTAATATAAAGAAAATACTTACATGGAACATTAATTTTATGAGACGTTAAAGACAAAAACGAAACAAAAATATTTAAAAAAATGAAAAAAATTCACTAAAATTAAGAAATATCTCGTTCAATTGGTTTCTTGTAGGAGACCTTGAAGAGTTTGCTAAAGAAAATTTAACAAACAAAAAATATCATAAAAAAATAGAAAGATTTGATAACAACTCACTAATTATTTCCTACAATTTTTTTAACATAGTTAAATTGAATCAACTTATTTTTAAGTATCAATCCACTCTCAAGACGGTTATCATTACTTTGTAAATTTTCTATATGAGCTTTGATCACTTAATTTTTTGAGGTGACTTTGAATTCCTAGTGAAGAAATATTGAATGGGGATGGATAAAGATTATTTTAAAATAAACTTTAAGATTATTATATTATAAAATTATGAGTCGATTAAAACCTTCCTCCTTTCTCCCCCATAGCATCAAACTCTCTGGTAAAATACGGCGAAGTGTATTTCATCACTCATGTTCCAAATTTTATTGTAAGTGATGACGATGAGGATATACTTTTTAATTAAAATAAATATAAATTTTAGGATATATTTAATGAAATTTATAAATATTTACATATAAATTACTCCTCTAGTTAGAAAGTTTCATGTCTCTATTTAATGTATATTATATCTTATAGAAATAAAGTCAACACAATAATAATTGAAGAGTAAGATTATTTTAATAATATAATTTATAAATATAATTAAAAAATTCCTTTCTCTTTACCCTATAAGATAAGAGAAATACCTTTTATATTTTTTTTCTTTAATCAATTAGAAAGGCTATCACTCCATAGTTTTACTTTGTCTCAATGTTTAACAAAAGAGAAAAGTATATTTGGACAATCAATTATACACCAAAAGTTCCGTGTTTTCAATATAATATTTTGGATTAACTTTTAGATAATAAATTTTAAAAGAATTGATTAAAAAATAGATTTTCAACATATAATAGATTTTGTTATAAAATTAGATAGTGTTGTAGATTAATTTTTTTAAAAAAAGATATTAATAAAATTAAAAGGGGTAAGTTATAAATATACTCATGCTCTTTTTTAAAAGTATGCCTAACACTATAAGTTTTTTGAAAAGGTAAAAATATTCATGAATATTTAAAATAAGAATAAAATTATTAGGACTATTAAATATAATCTAATACTATTATTAGTGCTTTAAAAAATTTAGTGTAGATCCCATCACAAAAAATATCGATATTATGTTATATTTGACAATCTTAATATTTTTACTCTCATTTTAAATATTTAAGTGTTTTTATATCTCTAAAAAAAGTTATATTGTTAGATGCATATTTAAAACAAGCGCACGGTTTTGCACATTTACTCAATTACAAATTGTTTGGAAGATTGTTACTGAAATTATTTTTTTCATGTGTACATTACTAAAAACCACTCCTGCACTTTGAGTTTCCACGTGAAGTGCGGGTAGTTTTGGGGCGTTGCCCTCTGACACACTCATTATGAAACGAAATACCAAATAGTCTGTTTCAAAAAGTCGGACTGAACAACATCTATACAAACTTTCGGCCCAAAAAAAAAATCAAGAGTAAGCAACATCCATACAAAACAATGTTTTTATAATTAATATGCATTTACCCATCGTCTATGGATTTAGCTGGCGAAGGGATAAGACATATTACTATTTAAAATGTGTTCGAATCCTGGAGAGTACCACTTTATTGTGGTTTCAGTCACAGCGCTTGGGGAGGCATCCTAACTCTTGGGTACGTAGGTTTACGCCTAAGGGTAATAGACGGCTTGCCCTGCCCGACATTGGTATCGCCTAAGAGGAAGGGAGACTTCGCCCTACACTTGGATCGTGGGTGAGCCCAACCCCTTTCTAAAAATTTTTGTACCAAAAAAAAAATAATTAATATGCATTTAGATAGAATTTTAAAAAATAAATTTTAAAAAAATTTTAAAAAAATTAAAGAAAAATTTATAAAAAAATAATTTTAAATAAATAAATATTTTGATAGTTATTATTATAAAATTTTTTATAATTAATAAATTATTAAAAAATATAAAATAAAATAATAATTATATAAAGTAAAATTTATAATTTTTATTTTATTTTATTTTACTACTACACAATTTTTTGGTAACAGTTAGAAGAGCCAACTGTGATGGGTATGGGGCGCTGTGCCACGATCCTTGCTTCGTTGGTGGTGATGGCGTGATGTTCTACTTCCATGGAGAAAAAGGAGGAAACTTTGCGG
The DNA here is from genome assembly GCA_037074615.1 of Leucaena leucocephala. Classification (NCBI taxonomy): domain Eukaryota; kingdom Viridiplantae; phylum Streptophyta; class Magnoliopsida; order Fabales; family Fabaceae; genus Leucaena; species Leucaena leucocephala. Next base: position 9,902,365 of record CM073550.1, read on the forward strand.
TGGTCTCAGACGAGAACCTTCAAATCCATGATCGGAACTCGACCACAAGGACGGTCTCGTGACTTCACATGGGTCCAAGCTATGGCTGTCATATTCGCCACTCACACTCTTGTACTCGCAGCGAACAGAGTATAACAGTGGAATGACAAAGTGGATTCTTTTATGGTTCAATGGGATAGGGAATCAGTCATGATTCCCACAGATGGAGAAGCTGAATGGAAGGCAAATGAGGAAGAAAGACAGGTGATTGCGATGAGTTGAATAGCATGAGAGTGACAGATTCAGGATTGTTGCAGATGGACATTAAAGTGAGATCAATCGGTGAGGAAGAAAACATTGTACAACCAGAAAGTGATGCTTTTGCTCACCCGGAGACACAGTTTAAAAACTTGACAGAAATGGTGGAAGGAGTATTGGGGAAGACGTATAGGCCAACTATGAAAGCCTAGTGAAGAGAGGGGTTCCAATGCCAGTAATGGGTGGGAAGATAGATACAGAACTCCTTCTCTATTTTCAGCTTCATGCATGAATTTCAGGTTCTGTGGCTCATCTCGGATTACTATCAATGAATGAGCTATTGTTGCCTACTAAATCTGATAGCGTCATCAATGTTGGGAAATAAGATGTATTCTTCGTCATGGAATTTTTTTCTCGTCATGAAATAAGATATATAAAGGGTATAAGAGGAGAGCTGAGATCTGCAGGTAAAAAAGAGGGGAGCGCTGAGATCTGCAGGTGAAAGGCGACGCGAGAGAGAGGAGATGATAGCTTGGTCTTGCGGTGAGGAAGAGCCGTCCACGACGTCGGCGGGATATGGTGAAGAAGAGCAGGAGAAAATGACGCCAGGAAAGACAGGAGGAAGAGTAATGGGGAATGGGAGCAGGGACCTCGGGCACTGAGACAGCAAAAATAAGGAAAAATTTATATTTTGATCTTTAAAAGTTATAAAATTACTCCTATTAAATTATTTAAAATTATAATTTTAAATTATAGTTTAATCAAAAAATTATTTTAAATAAATATAACTATTTATTTTTAAAAAAATTAAATTAAAATTTAAATAAAAAATTCTTTTAAAATTATAGTTTTATATCCATCCAAATAAAGTTTTTTAGATGGGTGTTTTGGATTATGAGGAAGTAAGAAAAATTGGGTTTGATTAAAAATTATTTTCTTTTTCAGCTCTTCCAAACACCAATAAACAACACGTTTCAAGCATAATCTATAACATCTCAAATTTTAAGTACTAGTTAAATAAGTTAAATTTATCTATAAGTTGAAAATATGAGAGTTTAAAGGTAGAAAAAATATAAATCCGAACAATTATCAGCTTATAGAACATACTTATGTAAACATGATTAAATTAAGAAAACATTATGAATCATTATCTTGAGAAATTATAAACTTTATGAAGAAGTTTATTTTCCAAAAAGAGTTATAAATAATTTTAAAACTAATTTCTAAGAATTAAGGATCTATTTTTTAAAAAAATTATGAAAAAATAGTTAGAGGTTATCATTTGATCTAAAAATTATAAGAAAATTATTTTATAAGGTATAGAAACTGAAGAGATTTGGATGTACCTCAGTTGTAGAACACTTTTTCCCGCATCCATGTGCTAACCCAGTCACACTGACGACTCAGGTATTCGAGCATATCAAATGCACTGAGAGAAAGAAGAGAGCAGAGGAAAATCTTGTAAATGAGAAAAATCTATCGAATATGAATTATGGGACTCCAAATTAGGAGTTATGCTATCCCATAATTCTCTCCCTCAACCTATGTCCGTATCCCAACTATCCCACTCAAAATTTAGAACAAAGGGGGAAAATAATAGATAACATCCTAGACTTTTCTGATTATTACCACCTAAGCCCCAAACTCTTGGTAATTGTAACATAAGCCCCAGACTTTTAGTTATTGTCACCTGAGCTCTATATTATATGGGCTCAAGGCCTAATCCACTAAGGGTAGATCAAAGCCTAAATTCCAATATCTCACAATCACACTTGGTAGATTGAATATTGTGAGCCTAGCCTCTTTCTCTTCTTTCTTTCATATTAAGTGATTTGTCGTGACTGTATAGGTATGACATCTTCACTTGGCTACCGTACTAGAAATCATTTTTATAGGACTAGCACAAGGCAACCTCCTTCGTGTAGCTTGAATTCAATAATATACATCAGATGTCCCAAATTTACCTATATACACTTTTTCTATGGCCAATATAATCCCTCTTGAATCAATACTTGACTCACATTGCATTTCTTGTAAGCCTAATGTCCACACTTATGACGACGGAATATCATAAGGGACATGTCATAGACATTAACAAATATATGTATATTGTAGGTAATCTTACTTTTGCCATATATCACTTTGACATGGATCAACTGCTTTCCTAGCGTAATTTCTTAAATCGATTTATCATAATCATAGGGTATATGCTAAAGTAGCAGTCATTGAAACATACCTCCATGATATTGTCAAAGTCAAAGGATACCAATGAAATGATTGTTCCTTACTATGACTCATATATCAATTAAACATGGATCTTTCACTTGCTTCCCTTTTACGGTTTTTCTAACACATGTGGTATGAATCATATGCTATGGTATTACTCTTATAAGAGCGTATGTCATTTTGGATTTATCATTAACACCGTACAGATTTAAGTCTAGACACTCCTATTCTCTAGACCTAAACTTTCAACTCTACTCATTTCACATGACGTCAATATTGAAGGATTTGTTATCTTGCTACAAGCATCATAGAAGTGGGTTTACATGGTTTGATCCAATTTTATATGTGTATATCCTCTTGACTTGTTACATTTTAGTCGTATAATTTGTGTTTCTTCTCTACCATGTCAACACTCTTTACCGCTTTATTAGTAAACACAAATATTTCATCTTTACAAACTCCACTTGAGCATCAAAGGCGGTTGCCCGAGCAAAAGAGCCAACCTTTCTAACATGTACGACTACTTGACATTATATACTTTCATACAAACACATCAAGGAATGATAAAAACATAATTCTATCAATCATAAAATTATTACATAAGGTTTACATTTCATATTTTATGCATACCAAGAACTTTTACATGTCTCTCAAAGATTTCTTTGCCTATTGGTTTTGTTAAGGGTTATGCTACCATATATTTAGTGCAATGTATTGCTCAGTAATAATTTTCTATGCTATATAATCCCTCACAAAATTATATTTGATGTCAATATACTTAGTCTTGTTATGATAATTGGCGTTTTTGGTGTAAGGTGTAGATGTAGTATTGCCATAGTACACTAATACTGGTTGGTACTCTCATTTCTAAATCCAAGGTGTTCTATGAATCTTTCAGCTACAACCTCTTGCACTACTGCAGTGTATACCACAAACTCAACTTTCATAAAGTGTAAGGCAATGCGCATTTTCTTCTTACTACTCTAACATATTGCACCATTGTTCAATAAGATGATATAACCCGGAGTCAATCTACATTCATCCTCATGTTCGCCTACATCAACATCGGAGTATCCACTAGGCATAGATCGCTTCTTTCATAACACAATGCATAGTTAACTGTGCCATTCAAGTATCTCAAGATTATTTTCACTTCCTGTTGGAAAGTATGTTTTGATAATGACAAATAGTAAAAAGTTTTTAGTAATGCTAAGATTGTTTTAAAGATAATAAAATGTTTTCATTTGATGTTGTCAAGATGGTATATACCATAGTCAGATTATTAGTATGCTTTGACAAAGATGATTTTGGAAAAACAATTTGATATATTTCTTTATATGCTCAAACATTGTCAAAAAAAGATTTAAAAAATATTTTCATGCTTAAATTTTGTTAAAAGAAGAAGTTAATCAAGTTAATCTATTAATGATAATTAATCGATTGATTATTTAATTAATATAAAGGCATATTTATGTGCTAAAAATAAAATCAATGAATCGATTAGTTAATCGATTCATGAGTAACTATTAATTGATTAAGTGTTCGATTAATATCGAGAGCTTGCCTTCTGGAAGAAAGTTAATAAGTTAATTAATTGATTGATTAATTGTAATTAATCAATTGGTTAATCTATTAAAAACATATTTTCTCTTGAACAAAGATATTGTTATTAATCGATTGATTAATCAATTAATTTATATTAATATGTTAATTGTTTGATTAATCAGCAAAGTTTCAATTTTGTGAAATTCAAATATAAACCAATTAATAATTGGTTAATCGATTAATTTAAATTAATGCATTCACTATTCGATTAATGTGTTGAAATTCTCTTTGAAATATTCAATCTAAAACTTCATTAATCGATTAATTAATCGATTAATTTAAAATAATGCATTAAATGTTCGATTAATGTGTTGATTTTGAATCTATATCAAATGCAAACTTACTTTGTAGAAGAACTGAGAATGAAGAGAAATCCAAGAAGGCATTAGAAGAAGAATCGATTAATCAAGTTAAAGAATCAAGAAATTTATCAAACTCTTGATTGACTAAATAAATGAGTGAAAGAATAGCAAAGAGAAAAGATTATGATCGATGAAAATATTTAAATACACCATTTTCACTGAATTAATGGATTAATTACAATTAATCGAATAATTCTTCATTTTTTAGTACGTTATTTTGCTCTATTTCAACATAGGTTGAGTATTTTGACCATATCTCAAAATATACTATTCGATTAAATTGAAACTTGATTCATATAAAACTAGACTCATAATACGGTTAAATGACACCAATTTCATCACCAAAGAGTTCATATGAGGGAGATATACCGTTTGCAATATGGAACATAGAATTAACACTTTGACCATGACCTCTACTCACTAAATTGATCATATATTTCTATCTACAATGAATTTTAGAGTCAAAATTGATTCATTGGAAAGTAGAGATAGAGAGCTTTCTAGGGATAGGTCATTTACTATATTTAGAGTTAAATAGAGGAAGTTATGAAAATTGAAAGAAAACTATTGTTTCTCAACTCAGATGGCAGAAAATCAAGTGATGTACGATTATTACTAGAATTTCTCTTAATTATGTCAAACTTTATTTAAGGTATCTAAAGACATGATTAGAATGAGATAGGATAAATATTAAAGCCAATAGACTCTCAAGGGTAAAAAGACACTTTGTATAAAAAACTTCAACGGCTAGTTTTAACGGTCATATTCTCAACGAAAGAAGAAAAACTCAATGGAGAAAGAGATTATACTCAACGGTCAAATGCTCAAATTCATTTATAAATAATAGAGTATTCAAGAAGACAAAATATAAGCAATAAATGCATCGTCATAATGCCAAAATATCGTCAAGCTGAGAAAGCTTCCAACTCTCTGTTCTTCATATATCATTCATTATGAGAGAAAAATTGTCATGTACAATAATGGTTTGTTCACTCTATATGAGAAAGATTGATGTACCTACCTTATTTTTCTTATCTAAGAGCAAACATTGGAATAAGGGGATTCAAGGTTGAGTTATGTTCATATTTGATTAAGGAGGAGTATTCTACTAGAAGTATAGTGTAACCTCAAGTTTGAGATAGTTCTCAATTAGCTGTAAAAATTGAGTTTATAAAAGCTATCAAAAACTAGTTATAATCTTAATTATAGTAGATTAAAAAATTTTAGTGGGAAACTGATGATTAGACGTAGGTCGAGGAAGGACTGAACTAGGATAAATCTCATGTGCAACTTCTTTCTTCTTTAACTCTTTGATTTCTAGTAACTTATTTCTAATTTCTTATCAAAGTTTTCAAGTTGATTTATTTTACTGATCAAAATTCCAAAGAGTTGCAAAAAGTTTTTAAAATTCATTAAACAACCAATTCACCCCCTCTTGGGTAATCCAGCCTAACTACCTATAAATAAAGCTTATATTGTTTCTCACTGGGGTTAGAATGGAACCTGCTTAGTAGCCCTATTACATAACAAATATATAATATTGTACATATCACTACATACATTAGATTGCCAACGGCACTGGCATATGGAACTCTTTCCATCTTCTTTTTATCTGACTTAGTTTTAGGACACATATCAGGACTCAAGGCTACTTTGGTAGCCACTAGGATATCCATGTAATTGTAGTCTTTCATATCCACTAGAAAATGATCCTGATTGAGCGATCTCTTTGGATCGTAACTCCAAGTATATATTATGTTTCACCCATGTCCTTCATTTCAAAGTTTAATGAGAGTCAATTTGTAATAGCTTCTATCAAATCTAGACTATTTTTAGCCAATAGTATATCATCTACATATAATTATAATATAACATATTTATCCTCAAATCTCTTAATGTAGACGTAGTGGTCTTCCTATATCATTTAGAAGTTATATGAGGTTATCGCTTTGTGAAATCTCAAATACCACTGTTTAGATGATTGCTTCAGTCTATAAATGGACCCTTTGAGTTTATAAACTTTGTTGTCCATTTCTTTCTCAATAAAACCTAATGTTCTTCCATATAGATTACTCTATCCAAATCACCCTTCAAAAATATGATTTTTACATCCATCTATATAATTGCAGGTCTAAGCTATTTATTATTGCCAAAATAAATCTTATAGAATTAAAGCATACAACATATGAGAATATATCCTCATAATATATGCCTTCCTATTATGTATATCCCTTTGCATTGGCCCAATAACATATTGGAAATCATAGCTTAAAGGATAAGTGTTTTTAGAACGAACTGGAAGTAATAAAATAAAATAAGTGCAAATGTTCAATTTTAATAATAAAATAACCCATCGTCGGTGGGTTCAACTAGCGAAGGGGTGAGATAAGCAACCATTTAGAGTGTGTTATATCCTTGGGGTGTACCACTTTGTCATGGTTCTAGTCATGGCGCTTGGGGAGGCATCTTAGATCCTGATTGCCTAGGTTTATGCCTGAGGATAATAGATAGCTCGCCCTGCCTGACTTGGTATCACTTAGGAGGAAGGGAGACTTCGCCCTACCCTTGGATTGTGTGTGAACCTAACCCCTTTCTAAAAATTTATTTATCTAAAAAAATAATATAATATGTCAGGAGCATCTGACACCATTAAATTTTTATTGTCCCACATGTCAGTAAATCTTCTCTTATCCCGTCAACACCCTTCGTCCCTTCATCTCTCTCTTTCTTCTCTCCCTCTCACCTTTCCTCTCTCAATAATATTCAACAAAGAAACATACCTATGGTTTTGGGTAGAGGAAGAGTAAGGTTCGAGAAGAGATGTGGCAGGGGCATATTAGGCAGTTGATGGAGTTGTATCTAAATTGAAGGAAGAAAAAAGTTATATATATCTCTTTAGGCAAAACTGATGATAGAAAAAATGATGGAGTTGTATCATGCAGAAGAGGGTAACTAGTGTAATGAAAAGTAAAATTTGATTACCTTAATCAAGAATTCAATTTCAGAATGCCCGAACCAACTAGTTTTTCTGCACAATCAAATGTAGCTTCACTCAAAATATTTGGAATATTACTAACAATGACAACCTCACTTTTGGGTCAACCATTAATAACTTATGTTTTGGTACCTTTTTAAGCATTATTAAATGAAACATAAATTAAGAACTAAGAGAGAAAACCCCTCAATTGTAGGAAGATGGGAGAGAATAAATGCATTCTGAATTACTAAACCTTAATCTCTTATATTTGTTCATGCTCCATCATGGGTTCTCTCTTCCTAAAGAAGAAGACGTAATAAGAAAAAAGAATGACATAACATATCTTGAAGATTCATTTGCAGCCATCCACGATGATGACTTGTCCATTATGTGATTTCTTCCACATGAAACAGGGCTAAAATACCCTAACAATCATGCAACAGAGAAGATGGATAACTTAGAAATATTAAAATTATAAAAATTAAAACAGTTAACATATTATTGAATAAATATGTAAATATAAAAAAATTAATTAGATATATTTAATGAGCATTAAAAATATTTTTTTTTATTTTTGACTTAAAAAAGAGAATTAAAACAAATAATTTTGGACATTGAAAGGTAAATAAAAATTAATAAAAGATGTAGTTAACAAAAAATCATTAAAGGATAAAGTACAACAAAAAAATAGGTATTTTGTAACAGTTATTTATGGTGTTTCTAGTGGTTATAATTGCTAGAATAGCAATTTCTAGCTATTGGGTAAACCACTAGAAATTCAAGGCTTAGAAAATAGTTTTTAGCGATTATAGAGAACCGCTACACATTGTAGTGAAACCGCTAGAAATTTTCTAGCGGTTCAATAAAACGCTAGAGAAAAAAGTAATAGGAGAAGGCCAAAGGAATGACATTAGTAGAGGTTGATAACCACTAGAAAATATTTAAATTTGAAAAAATTTCAAAACTGCTAGAAATTTTCGTGTTGGTCATCTTCGTTGGTAGGAAATGAAATTAGTAGGATGGTACTAAAATTTCTAGCAGTTAGGAACCACTAGAAATGTGGCACCAAAATTTGAATTTAGCTAAAAAAATTCTTAGATTTAGGGTCCAAAATTTGAATTTGGGTAAATGTTTTTCCCAGGTTTGTTATTTTCTAGCAGTTACAAAACCATTAGAAAGTTCAATCTAGGTGAAAAAAATAAAAATATAATTGTTTCATGATTATAAAATATGATATTATTAATTAAGGAACTATTAAATAGATTTGATTAGATGATTATATTGATATGTGTAATTAGCAATGTATGGCATGTCATATATTAAAATGTATTGTGATAAATAATAGGTAATTAAATTATGATTGTGTCATATGAATTTAATTTAATTTGATAAAGTAATTGAGTTAGAGATATAAGAATTGGAGATGAGATAGTATGTAGTGTTAAACTTCAATTCTTAAGTTGAAGAAGTAGTTGGATTGTTTAACATAAAGAAAGAAAATCTGAAAAAGAAAATATAAGTATGTTAAAAACTATAAATAAAGATAGATAAAATAAAGGAAGAGACACAAAATAAATAACATCTTACTATGTAAAAAAAGGAGGAGGAGGAGAAGAGAAACCAGAATTTTAAGGAAAGAGATGAAGGAGAGGAGATGGAGGAAAAGAAATGTGGTAGTGAATGAATAGGGAGGTGAGGTGATATTTATTATCAATGAGTGATAGAGATTATTGAATATGTTATTATTGATCATCATTCTGCCTTGGAAGGAGAAAATAAAAAAATTATTTTTATGATTATAATTAAATATATTTAGGAGAAAATTTAGCAAATAGTTTAATAAAAGACATATACTTGATAATGGCTAAATTATCATCTTTTTGAGGAAAAAAGCCTTCAAAATTTGTGAGTTAGAAGGGTTTACTATCATAAGTAATGTCATCATCATTTGTGTCACAAAGATCTTGCAGCTTGAGGTAGACGACTATATTCTAGACTTTGTACTTCTCATCCTGGACATAGTAAACATGGTGTGCCTCAGAGGCAAGAATATATGTCTCACCATCTTCATATCCTCCGTATGAATGAGTCTTGAGAAATTAACAAAGGTGATGTCCAAGTGGTTAGTAGTGAGTCCCCATGAAATTGTCATATTTATCTAGGAGCACTTGAACATAGTTACGGAGAAAAGCTGGTAACTTAACTCAACGATGTCAATAAGCTTTCTATAGTAAGTGATGCCTCCAAAATGCATGTCAACATCACTATTACTAGTATAATATCTCGTCTTAAATGTGCTACAAAATCCAGAGTTTTGTGAGAGCAATCCTTGATCATGTACAACTATAGAACTTGAACCTGTTAACATTATATGCGGTATACCATCTTGCATGGTCTAATAGATTGAGGTAAAGGGTTTTGAGTTCATATGTGTATGGGCTGACATCATTACATATTCGACGTGTAAACCAACTAAGGAAATCTATGTGGAATCTTTTATAAATGTCAGCAGAACATGCACTCCCTCGTAGCTGTCGCTTGAGATAATTTCTAAACTCTCTACAATGAAGTATAATTTGTTAGAGTAAGTGAGGAATAAATATAAAGTGTAAAACTTAGTTGGTGAGTGCATAATACCTACTACTTAAAGGGTTCAACTTAGTTGCAATTTATCAAAATATGCATGTATGCTTAGAGTTTCTTAATGGGAGTGAATGTAAAGAATTAACATCCTCCAACTGGATTCTCGATAGGAGGAAACAAAGTTGATATAGAAGGACCAAGAGGAGAATCATCAACACAACTATAGCAGTTAACAAATGTCTCCATGTCATCATCAAAGTTCCTTAAAATAAAGTTAAAACCTCATCTCTATAATAACCTGCTATTGACCCATTTAGCCACACTTTATTTCTAACATATAATTTTAATTTTTCCAAATACCTATAGGTTAATATTCTATTAATAATTTTGAAAATTTAGGGATAAAAGATTATTTGGTATCTCTCTATAGGGTACATCCATCGATATTGAATTGGGCAACCGATATTTGCTTATCGTACAAGGTGAATAGTCAAGTGAACTATGATAATGAGAAATGATGAAGGACGTATCATCTCCAAGTGACAAACTGTAAAAATTATTTTATTTTGTAGTTGATCAAACACTTCAGGTATCAAGACCTTTGCACACAACTTCTTAAAAAATGAGCAGAATTCTAAATACATCATAAGGAAGTGTTATTTCTCAAAACTAGTGAGAGTAATTGTTGCATAAAAACATAAGAGTCATGACTCTTTAACCTAGTAACCTTTTGAGCCTGTAGATTGATACACCTTAAGATGTTGCTAGAATACCCATAAGGTACTTTTATGTTATTTAGCGTCAAAAGGAAGATATATATCACATTGAGCAACATAAACTTTTATAACTACAAGATGATCTTTAAACTTTCTGACTTCGTTAAGCAACATATATATCACATTATCGTACACATTATTTTCAATGTGCATAACATCCAAACTGTGGCACAGTAAATTATATTCCCAATAAGAAAGAGTGTAAAATGCGTTTCTCTTATGCCATTGCATAACTAAGAATCAAACATTCCACGAGACTGTCATACTAGTCATTCGAGATCCTTGTTCTTGTCCAATTCGACATCATCATCTTGTAATTTCTACAAGACATCCCCACCAGATAAAGCAGTAGGAGGATCTCTCCTTTCTTGGTTTATATCAAAGTGAATCTATTGTAATCTAAATTTGTGCTTAGAATCGAGGAACCATTAATGTCCTATGAAGCACCACTTGCAACTGTGTGGAAGACAACATGCTATGGAGTCAAAGTTACACTCAGGACAGGACAACCTAGTATTCACATTCCAACAAACAAGGTTCCCAAACTGGGGAAATAACTTATCATCCTTATTAAGGCTATATGGGGTTGAATAGTTATTTTTCATATAAGTCGTACATCTCAACACTATATGTCTATAGAACCATCCATTCCTATATCCACAGTTGTAGGTAGATGTCTATATCATTCCCTATGCTTTCTTGCTAGGAACGATCATGGAAAGAAAATAATAAGCTGTTTCATGTACATCCACTGTGGAAGATTGTACATAATTAACACCACCGGCCAAATACTGTAGCTTGTGCTCATACTTGTGAAGGGATTAAAATCATTCGTTGCCAAAGTAAGACGGATATTTCTAGGATCACCAGAAAAGTCTAGAAATTTCACGTCAAACACTTTCTATGCTTCTGAATCTCGTGAGTGTCTTAACTTTCTATCCTGATTCTATTCAATCACATGCCACCTCATGTGCTTAGCCATTTTTTATGACATATACATTATTTGTAATCGTGGTTTCAAATGAAATTACCTAACAGTCCAATGTTTTGAAAACTACACTAAATTTTGTTTAGATACATAATAAGTAACACATTATATTGCAATAAATTATACCTTAAAATTTTGGCCAGTTCCTTCTTCTGCTTTTTCCCTTTGCATATCTACTTGTATCGAGATGTCTTGTATCGCTTACAAATCTCCCTATTTGCATCCTCTCCCTAATATAGCATACAGTTGTTTGGGTATGTGTAATACCTTAATTTTCTTATGTCTTAAGGACAAAATAGTAGTATATGGAACACTTACAAGGTCATTGAAGTCAAATTACATAATCTAAAATCTTACCCTTCTTGGGTACTATTTATTATGTAAATTCTAGATAGGTAACCTAACTTCAAAAAATTGTAATTAATTTTAAAAAAATAGAAATAAAGTGGTTTAAGTTTCTACGTGAAGATAACTTAATCATATTTTAGAAAAAAATAACTCGTTGAGACACCTTAACCAAGTCAACATCAGTCAACGTTCAAAGTTTACTATCTATCAAACATCATTCTCTTGATTCCAACACTTTGGTCCCAACTTTCAAAACTTATATCTCAATGTATAAACATCCAAATGAGGTTTTCTACAAGCTTATGATTTGTACTATATGTCTACAAAATTTTGTGTCCAGAATCCTTCGTTTACTAGGTCAAACTGAAGCCAAAACATATCTGCTATAGGACCTACATTTTTATCAAGATGATTTCATTATCAATTTCTAGCATGCATAACTCATCATCAAACTTTCCCATATTCATTTAGACATGTTTATAACATCATATACAATTTCATCATATAAATATACATGTATAATATTCAATATAATTAATTACATTAATGGGAAATTCATGTAATACATGCTAGAATATATCATTTCTCTAATCTTCTTCTCCCTTTCTTAGCTCTTCTTCATGCAAACCTCATCCAATACATTGGATCTATTATGGTTGGTTATAGGAGAGTGATATTATGAGAAATTTTAGTAGTAAATTGCACTACACAATGTATACAGATTAATGCTTGGTGCTAATGTGTGTGCTTGCAGTGATCATGCTTGCATATATTTTACATACTTCCATGTTCCTTACTTATAAAAGCCATATCATAAAAAGAAACAAAGCTTTAATCAATCATACATGCTTCACATAATCAAGCAAAACAATCATCACATTGAACATCCAATCAGAATAAGTATACAAGTTAAGTAAGTTTACTACCTTATGCCATAGCTTCTCCTTAGTTTCACAAGCCTCTAACTTCCTTTCTCTTCATGGATAGCTTTATCAAGAGAGAAAATTTCCTTAATTATAAATATTAAATCCACTAGAACAATCCTCTAATTTATTAGAGTAGGGAGTAGGATTGGTCACTTACCTCAATCCTAAGCTTGCTAAGTCCTTAAACTCCTTGGGTTACTCTTAGCTCAGTCATATCTCCTCATTTTCTTCCTTTCTCTCTCTCTCTCTTCCTTTTTATCCTTGATTTCCGTGGATTAGCTTAAGGGGTGGGGGTGGGGGTATTTATAGTTGAGGTGAAATGGATTGAACAATCTAGATTGAATCGCGATGAACTGCTCAAATCAGTTAACTTGCTCACCAAGTAACGCCTACATTATCATGATGACATCCTCCTCCTTATGTCATCATGCTAGGTGCACCTTGTTGTGGTCCCATAAGGACACATCACATAGTGAGTCATCGGTTCTAGAAACCTCCAGAGTAATCCAGTACATTCTATCCAATTCTATACAATCTTGTATTGTATAAAGGGATTTTTCCTAAATTATTAGCATCTTCTTTAGTTCAATAATTTTTATATGTTCCAATAGTATTATTTACCTAGGGAAAATTTATTAAATAGATATTTATAAATATATGATAAAATTCACCTTATCATATCACTTTTTCCTGTTATAACTGTAACCGGGTTCTTGTACTTTTCCTAGATCTTACTGAATTACTGTTTCAGTATACTAGGCCCTACTATCCTATGGAATATCCTTTTTTGCTTCCATTCTAGGCCTACTTAGACCCAACTTACCTCTTCTTAAGTTTCAATATCCAGATATTAGGTGTCCACGAACTCCAATCAAAATTTACTAAAACGTGAATAACTTTCCCTATATAACTCTTTTCGAGGTTCGGTCAATTCCTAACATCTAGCTTCATAAGATACACCTTCCTATAATTTTTCATTTATATATGAGATCTAGAAGATCTGATGAAAAATCCATATAACTTTTAGAGTTTCAGATCAATATAAGTTGTTTGACCTCAAATAAAAATTTAGTGTCGCATCATATTGACGAGAATAATTTTCTCTATCTCCTAATGAAATATAGGACTCAAATTCTTCTAGGAATTTTTAGACACTTTCGGCTCAATTTCTTCATAGTTACACTTTTGCCCCTAAATTTGACAAAATACATTTTAATCCCTAAATTTACCAAATTCCAATTTAGTCATTTCTACAAAATTTGAAACTCCAAGTTAGTACATGAAATCTAGAAACTCCATTTAGCTCTTTGAAATTCTACTATTTACAATTTAGTCTATAGACTTTCACTATTTGTAGTTTAGTCCCTGAACTTTCACTATTTATAGTTTAGTCCCTGAACTTTCACTATTTACAATTTAATCCTTCAACTTTCACTATTTACAATATGTATCTATCATCTTGTATTTCAATCTAAATTTGGTAATAATCTTCTATGCCTCATAAAAAGATGGAGGGAATTCAGCTTGCAGGAAAGCATCTCCTAGTAACTCAAACAACATGGATATTGCCTTTTCAATCATACTGCATAGGCATTTGATATGATAAAGCCTTACTAATAATGACAACTTATAATACTTTGTGCACCCATAATAAAGAGGCTTATCGGCTTCATTTATGAGGTCAAAAAACTCCTTGGTAGTTTCCTTTTTAACGAACTCCGACGAGGCCCTCTACTTTATTCGACTCCTCAATTTCATGAATGTAGAAAGCATCACATACATCATCATTCATTGTATCAGATTCTTCAAATCGTACTCCATTCATGAATTATGAGAATTGATTCAGTAATCATATCTGGTTGTTCCCCATGTAGTTGCCAAAAAGCATACTCTCATGGGAAGGGTTTAAATATCAAATGCTTTCTAACAACATCTATTAAATGCCATTTTTTTAAACTACATTTAGGACATGGACATAGGATCTTACCATTTACAGAGTCAACCGATGCAAGTTGATCAACGACATATCTATCACTAGTATTGCTTAGATCTCATTAATACTTGAGAGGAAAATCTCAAATAGAAGTTAAAATGAACTTAAGATGAAGTTGTTCAGCTTTTAAATAAGGGACCTAACTACTACATAACAGTCAAAAAATTTCTAGCAGTTACAAAACCGCAAAAATTCACATTCCATGATGAACATTAAAAGTTTGCCCCATTTTAAAATTCAAATTTCCCTCCGTCCAGAACATTTATCAATGTTGCAATAGCTATAAATGTTCATCATAGATGGAAATTTGAATTTCAAATTTCATAAGCAAACACATGTTTAGGACTGAGGGAAATTGAATTTCAAACTTCAAAATTTGTGAGGTGAAAGGAAATTATTTTTTGAATTTTTAAATAATAATAACTAATATTAACTTAAAATTAACAACAAAAAATGTAGAGGCATTTTAAAAATTGTAATTACAATTATAATTTTTAATGAAACAAATGTTTAAATATTAAACAATATTTCTATTTTAATTTATTATAATTAAGCAATATAAGCATCAGCGTGTAGGGAAGCATCCGTGTCATCTAATCAGGTTACTAGGGCTGGGTAAGCTAGGCGAATTATAGAGGTTGGGTGGACTGCAGCTAGTCTGGAGGTAGTTGGATGTATGGAGATAGTCTCTTTACCAGCTCAGGCATGATCTCTTGCAATGGCGTGCGATTATTCTCGTGCCACAGATTGTCCCTCTGGTTCTTCCATGCTACCCCTATCCTCTTGAGGGTATCTGCCTTCAGCTCCTCTCACACTATGAACTTGTCATGTAATTAAATAAATGATAAACATTTATTCATTATATAGATTATGTACATTTAATATAGATTATATATAATATATATTAAATCTATATATAGATTACATCGATTCAATGCAATAAATCTGTATATAATATCTATTTAAATCTATCTAAAAATATATATTAATATAGATTATATAGATTAATTAATTAATCAATCAAATAATTAATTACTTTAAATAAAAATATATCTTACCTTAATTAAATCCCAGGCTGCATCCTCATCCTATAATTTGACCTTCTTCTAATCCTTCTCGTGAACTGGCAGTAGGGTCAACTACTTACTGACTAGGTGCACATACTTGTTGTATAGCTAGCCCCTTTCCTTAGTCGATTGGCCTAAATGGTTTAGCGGCAAGAGCACATGACCACTAATAATAATGGAAGCTCTTTAACAGTGAGTCCCCTGTTAGACCTGTGACCTTATGAGTCTGAAACATATAATTTGAAAATTAATTACATATGAATTAAATATAAACAACTTTTTATATAAATAAAATAGTCACCTTCAAACTCTATGTGAAGTCGGCCTAGCGCATTGGGCACGACGCAGATCATTCTAGGCCCATTGATCCTCCTCCTCCTCTTGGGGCTACTCATTCTACTGATCCTCCTCTTCCTCCTCTTAGGCATGCTTATCATGATAAGGAGCTTTATTCTCCATGAAGCCTAAGATCCCCTCCTCACTGAGATCGTAGTCATCGATACTGATATCTAGCCTAGGACTAATACCACCCTAGAAGTACTAGTTGTAGAAAAAGGATCATCGATGGATGTGTCAGGATCAATTGGCTACTTCCTATGTCTATGACTCATCTTGATAATATCAAACAACAATTGATATAAATAATATAAATCATATCAAAAAATAATAATTTCATAAATAAAATAAAAAATAAGTTCAAAAAAATTTGAGAGTTAAATTTCTATTCTTAATTTGAAATGTAAAGTACTTTGTAGATCTGAATCCATATCTGATTTGTGCAAAGAATTTGGCTAAATTTCACCTCACAACTTGCTAAAACTTTGAAAATGGGGGCATACTGTTTATATATAGGTATGCATTTTCTAGCAGCCATGACCCCTTAGTAAATGTGGTGAACTGCTTCCTACAATGTGTCATGACCCCTTGGTAACTATGGATATTTCTAATGGTTCAGGGGACAACTGCTAGAAATTTCTTGTGACATTTCTAGTAGTTGTCACTTGAATTGCTAGAAATGTCAATAACTACATTTGTCACATGTCAAAATCATTAGAAATATCTTATAACTACTAGAAATATCCATAAATTTTCTAGCGGTTGACAGAACCACTAGAATTACTTCGACTTTCCACATTCTCTGGCAGTTGGTGCTAAACCACAAGAAATATGGTCAAAAGAGCTAGAATTTATAGTGACTTGTCTTAAAACAGTTAGAAAGTTTGTGAGTTTCTAGTAGTTTAGGTAAACGGCTAGAAACTAACCTTGCCAAAACCATTTTTCTAAGTAGTGATTTTGATTTCACGAACTAGATATGAAATCTAATAAAACAGACACAGAACACTTACTTTTCCAATGAGGCATGAGCCATTATGTATCAGTTAAGTGCTATAAACAAGATTCTTTCCAAATACGAGAACATTTATAAAACCCATATCTGAATGCCTTACCATATGTGTTCAGAGTTCATATATTAAGCGACACCTAGTCTCTATTACGTGTGCAAAAACAGAATATTGGAAGAAGAAAAAACAAATCTCTGTCGGCATATTGTTCCAAAATATCTAGATTAATTGATTTATACGTGTAATTTTATTTGTATTTCAGAAAGTGATAATTGAGTTCCAGCAACTTGCTAAGTCTATAGGAAGGAACTTGTTGCTAATTTTAATTTTAGTGGGAGACTGGTGTGGTGTCGAATTTACATCAATTTTTTTGCAAAAAAAAAAAATTCCATGTCTAAGCTTGTGACTTCCATTTCACTTTGGAGTGGTGCTGACCTAAGATCTACCTGATTGGTAGAGCCCACATCATAATTTGTAGTAGTAGTGGCCTGCGTTCGCATGGCCCCTTCTCTGTTAGAAGCTCAACTTTTATAATGTTTTCTGTTACTACCCTTTCTCTATTGGAGGCCCAAGGTTCATTTTTCTTGCATAAACCCCATTTAAAGATAAAATGTTTTGGACTATAATGTGGCTTAAGTACTTTAGGCCTACTTTAACAAGTTTAATAGTTGCCCCAAAAATATTTAGTCTATAACTATTTAAAGTATATTCGATTAGTACTTAGAGAGGTATTCTAATTGTTGAGTGTCTAGTTTTATATTTGAGGGTAATTGACAGTTCGTCCTGCCCGATATTAGTATCGTTTAGGAGGAAGAAAGATTTCATCATACTCTTAGATTATAGATGAGGTCAACCCCTTTTTAAAAATTCTTATACAAAAAAATAGTGTCTCTGTTATTTATAATACGTCACCTAGAGAGTTGTTAGTTATCATTTTCAATATGACAAGTAAGACTCATCTTTACACATTTTTTTTGTAGAAACTAGGTGATATCCCTGACTAATAATTTAGAGACTAATCCTTCTAAGATACACAAACTTTTCATACATAGGATATCATGTTTAAGATACCTAATTATCTACTAGTTATACTAAACTTTGTTAGTTTTACACGTATTTATTGTCAATTAGAGGGTATGGATATAAATATGGTTGTACCAAGGTTTTGGATCAGAAGGAATCAAATTGGATATGGTGGCTCAATTTAGTGACTTATGGACTATAAATTTGGTTCACTAGTATTAGTTCAAATATATATGTACTTGGTCTGAATATATATATATATATATATATATATATATAATTTTATGAAATACTAAGGCAAGATTGAGAGACATTGATTTGAAACGCGTATGCACTCATTTTATTTTGTCAATATGCCCTTAGTCTCAAGATATACACACACACACACATCCAATAAGATAATATTAAAAATATTCAAAACATATCCATATCATGTTATTGAGCAGAGAATTGGAATGTAAAAGAGCAATCAGATCAGACTAACGAAGGATGATATAAAAGAGCAATCAGATCAAACTAACGAAGGATGATATAAAACTTATAAACAAAACTAAGAGAGGCAATTATTAAAGTGATACAAGAGCAAAATGAGATTCCATAAATTACATTAAATAAAATAAAAAGAGATAAAAAGGGGCTCCTTGTGTTGTAACTGCTACAAAACGAGTCCATCTAAAGCAGACGTATCTAATAAATATGTTGTCAAAAAAGTCCTCTTTGCCTCCTTCAATACGCAAGGAATCAATCAGCAATTAAAGAACAGGGGAAAGTAGGTTTTGACTAACCCATTCTCGTGACAGATGAATCAACATCAAACACGCTATACAATATTCAAATGTTAAGCTATTCATCCAAAATATGGTATGTTATTTAATATAAAAATTAATTGAATAATTTAAATAGATTAAAAAAATTAAATTAATTAATTATAATTAAATCTAACTATATCATATTCTTCTTAATTTACTTAAATTATTTAACTATATCTTGTATAAAGGACTAGAGGGAATAATTCTCTATCCTTATTGTTCTTCCTATCCAACTAACTATAGGAACCTTTGTTATACTGCTATCTGTCACATCAGATATGCTCCACTTAGAGAAGCACTTTGTTATACATCACCAATATTCAACAAATTCCAAACCTTAATGAAACCACAATAAGTATTATCCATAGAAGTACTGTATATCTAAAAATTTTAAGATAAACTCATGATTCAGTCAGTCAACTACGCAAATTCTTTAATTAAATCTGGCAACTGAACTTCAAGAGCAGGTAGGAGGAATGGCTAAAATTACAGGGATTAATGTTTCTTTACGTTTTGAATGAATGCACTAAAATTACAGGGATTAATGTTTCTTTATTTTTTGAATGAATGCATAGCTAGAACCTTTGAGAAATATTAGAAACTTGATTAATTATTTAGACCTCTAAAGAATTTGCAGATAGCTCTGTCCCAGATGTGCTTATTATCTTTGATTAGTATATGGGAGAAAAGCTTATAATCCACAGCTTGGTGATTACACCAAGAATTTGCAGATAGAACATGTTGTAACTAGCATGACCAAAAATCAGTGGTTACACACTTTGAAGCAAGAACTTTTTCCTCCAAAGTGAGGGTAAGCTGTGAAAAGACCAAGTAGTCACAGTTCTGCCCAAACACCAAGAAGACTCATTTATTGGAAGATAAAGGAAAGAGGCAAAAAAGTTACCAAAGCCAAGCTCTCTCTGCTAATTGCCAACCAACTACCGATTCACATAAATATGCTTAGGAGCGAAACAGCACTAAACACAGAACCAGTTGGAAAAAAATAATAATATAAAAGAACTTTTCAGGAAAAAGACATGCAATTTATTCTATTAACTTGTGTTTGACTTAGGTAGCATGGAAATGTTAATTAGTCGACCATATAAAGAGTGGGGAAGGAATGAAGTGATTTACTCCACTAAAGGAACTGCACAATGCAAGCATCGATGAATTGTATTCTGTAAATAAATTATTTGAAGATTATTTACTCAAATTTTTCACAGGAAAACTGGGATCTAAAATCCATTATAATACATCAAAACATACCTTTTGCCAAATTGTAGATCAATACTACATGTTTGTTCTTCAACATGCAAACATCGGAACTATAGACTTTAGTGTCTTAACTATAACAATAACAATAATAGAGCACAAACTACATGAGATGGATTTCTATAACCAACATAACATGTTAATGATGAATAAAAAACTAAACATATGTGTGAATAATTCAAGAAAACCTTGGCTTTTGAGTAGCATAGATAATGTGGCACCAAAGGAGTACTTAGCATAAGAATAATTGTACAATATTTAGAACCAGCACATATACAAATGATTACTTAAGAGTTTAGACATGGAAGAAGGAATTCACTTTTGATTGTAAAACTGTGAAAAATGAATAATCTAAAGCGCATGACATTAAAAATATTCAGATTATAATATCCAAGACAGATAAAGATGTAATTTTTCAAGTTAACATCTTACAAACAAAAGAAAACTTCAATTTATGACTCACTTAAACAGTAGTATTAGATTCTTCCTGCCAAAAGTCCATCGAGTAAGCTCTTATAAAAAAATAATCAAGAGGTTTGTTTATGATTCATAATTAAAATAATTTCGGCATTAGGCTCTAGTGTTACTCAATTGTGCCTTGAAAAAGCATATTTAGCGTGAGATCGCTTCTTAGTATTGCTTCTCAGTTATTAATGAAAACTTGAAAATAGCATGATTGATTGTTTGTAAGGCATACCTATACATTTAATCCGAAACTATGGAAGATTACAATTCAACTGGACCAACTAACAACTTTCTCATTATCACAGCTAACAACAGAGATCTATTCCCCCCATCATCTTTATTCAATGTATAAGATACAAAAAGAACAGTATGACCATAAAAAATTATCTTCTTTTTGTACAGGACCTATCCAACAAGGTAGAGTAAAAACAACAAATAACCCAACTCACCTCCACAGCAGACAATAAATCTTATCAAAATTGACTCTTTCCAGCTTCTCAATATACTTTGATTTTCCTATAAACTAATCCGGTGGTTACCACGTAAAACCTTAATCAAACTGGATGAATTTCTCCTTATTTTTTCATTATCATCTTCCAGCAATCCCAGACAAATATCCAAAACTCCTTGTTTAGTCGCATCAAGAACCATTTTTTCACTATAACAGCAAACGGAATTCAGTGCTAACAAGGCATATTGAATTCCCCTCGTGCTTCCATTCCTCAACACCCGTACTAAAATCTGTATGCACCCATTATACCTTTCCATTTGTTCTCTACCTTCCCTACACTTAGCAAGGACACCAAGAACTTCAACGGCCCTTTCAAGCCCAGAATCAACATTTCTTAGCAAAATTGGTACCGCCCCACATTCTACGGCTCTCCTCCGATTATCCGGAAAAGAACATATGGCATAGAGCGCTGTGGCTGCTTCTTTCTTCTCCCTGCCTTCACCATCTCGAAGAAGAGAAGCAAGAGCTCCTATAGCATATGGATAAGCACCAATTGTGGCTTTGTTCACCTCCACAACCGCCAAACTCGTCAACATGGTTGCCGCCACCGCTCGGCAATCCGGTGAGCCACCTAACAGAACAGCCACAACCTTCCCTATCGCACCCTCCGCCACCAAACCCACCTTGTTATCGTCGTCGAGACTAAGATTGAGCAACAACGCAAGCGCTTTCTCCTGTAACCTAGGCTCACCAGAGACAACGCAGTTCAGCACCACCGGCATTACTCCTGACTCAGTCAACCGCCGACGGAAAACCGAGTCACGCTTGGAAAGGCGCGTAAGTTTGTCAAGCGATTCAATTTTGCTCTCCAATGACGACGAGTGAGAGGTAATAGCGGAAATTAGGGTTTCCGGTTGGGAAGGAGGCTGCTGCTTGAATGGTGAGATATGGTAATAGTTTGAAATCAAGCTTCTGAGAGCGTGATTGGGTACGAGGGAAGGACAATCAGGAAGGGGCAGGTTCGTAATTGGACAAGCCCGGTGGCCGGCGTCGAGCCACCGTTGGATTGAAGACCGATCGAAGGTGTGACCGGAAGAGAGGATAACCGGGTCGGACATTATCTCGAGCGAAATCGGACACTTGAAGTGGTCCGGGAGGTGCGTAGAACTAGGAGCAGCCATGGTTGAAACTGTATCTCTAGAAAATTTTGAGACTTCCTTGTGAAGGAGCAAAATTGTGTATTTTATGGGAGGAGCAATTCCGATAAGTATTTTACTTTCGGTGAGCTTTGTAACGTCTTTCACTTTTTAATTTGACCGTTTGAAAGAAGAATTCAGGAGCTGTAAATATGATAATGCCCTTACTTCTATGCTATAATTTCCATGAAGACTCAAGAGTAGCTGTGAGCAAATTAAGAATAAAAATATAACTTAAATCGTAAACGTAATTTTTTAATTAATAAATAATTATTAAAAATATATGATTAAATAATTCAAATATAAAAATAATAAAAAATTAATTTAAATATATATGAAATTTAAATAATTAAAATTAAATCTATTAACATTCATAATTTATCTTATTTAATAAAAAACTTTATAAATTTCATATAAGAAATAAGTATTGGATTTGTTTTTCAACTTGAAGTCGTGGTCAGTTGGTGTATTTAGCAATTTGATCTCATCTATGCCTTAAAATATGAAAATTAATCTACGTGTTCTCATAATTTATCTTAATTTTAAATTATGTCTGTGTAGTTTATTTTATTTAAATTAAGTGCTTTATAGTTTAAATTATGTCTCTTGTTCGAAGTCTCTGTGTTGATGTTTTGGCGAAAGTTTTGGACTGACTTGAAGAGAAGAAAAATAAAGACACAAAGTAATAAGGATTATACAACACATTATATTTTAATTTTATTTTTTATATTTTTATAATATTTTAATCTTATATATAGTATAATTTTATTTATAATATTTTTAATTTAGTATAATTTTATTCATAATTTTTTTAATTTAATACAATTCTTGATACTTAAGCAATAAAATCATGTTTAAAATTACAACAATTTAAAAAGATTATTGATAAAATTATATTAAATTATAAAAATTATGAGTAAAATTACATCACAAATAAAATTAGGATATTAGATACATATAATGATATTAGATACTATATAACCCTTTATATTATAAAACAATAAAATAATACTAGTAGTGATTAAAATTATAACCCATGGATGGTAGGCAACTTCATATTAGACAATACGCAATTAAAATTAAATAAAGATAAGTTTAAATTAAGAGAAATTAAATATAATTTTTTTTTCTTTTCTTTAGAATTTTGATCAACTTAAAGTTTTTCACGAAGGAATTAATTAATCTCTCAACAATAAGACTTGTTTTAAATTTTTTTTTAGCAAAGAGTCAATTTTATCAATCACTAATAGCCGAAGCCAAAAAGCACTCTAAAAAAAATCCCAACATTACAACCTCTAACACACAAACTCACCAAAACAGAAAAAAAAAATACCACAATCAAAACAAACAGGAAACATTACTAAATAAACCGAATACAGTTCAAACAGACACCATAGCCTTACCCTTAGCCAATTCCAGTCCTGTTCTTGTCCCGAAAATGCAACAATTCCCTGTCCTTTCTCATCAGCAAGTTCAAAGGGGGTGGTGGCCTAAATAGCCACCCTTGCGGTATCACGCCCTCATTGCCTCAGCTGCTAGACAATCTGTAACACTATTGCCAGATCGAGCTACCAAAGCTACTTCCCAGTTCTGACATTCAGTTGATGACAGTAACTGAATACATTTCTGCACTATATCTTCACTTCCCCATTCACCACCCCTTACCTCCTTGTTCTTCAATTTAAGATAGAGTTCCGCGTAATTTGTTTCTATAATAACCTTCTCTCCACCCCTTAAATATCTACATTTAATGCCTTCTAACATTGCCATGCATTCTGCCATAAACGCAGACCCAGCCTCTATCTGTTTACCAATACCAACCAAAAGCCTACCACCCCAATCCCTTCCCACCACACCAATTGCTGCCTTTTTATTCACAGAACAGTAGGCAGCATCCACATTTACATTCTCAGCTCCCCATTCTGGGTTTTGTCAAACTCTTTTATGTTCATAGCCTGTGTCCATGGCCATCACTCTTTCCTTCCTTGCTAAGGCTCTCCAATATTCTCTCATCAGCCTCATAGTTGCTGCAACACAACTAAAATCATCAACATCCACAAGCTCAAATACATACTTGCATCTTGCTTTCCATAGCAGATACCAGCAAATAATGCCATACATTGCTCATCAGGTGTCTCATCCCCACACAGCCACTCCACCAGCCACCTGTCAATTGTGAAATTTCTCACTTCATCAAATTTGAGAGCTAATGGAGAACCCAACCAACAGAGTTTGGCCCATGGGCAGAGAAAGAGCAACTGTTCTATCGTTTCATCCTGGGTTTTACAGATACTACACAATGGATTAGATGAGCATTTTTTTTTCTTATATGGAGCTTTACAAGTTGCTAAAGCCCCACTCACTACTCTCCACATGAAGTGTGGTACTTTAGGAGGCATCTTAATTCTCCATATACCACTCCATAACTTCTTGGAAGGAGAATATGCTCCTGCAGGCGTATCTCCACCCTTCATATCCACCTTCCTCAAAGCCTCTTTATAACCCAGATTTACTGCATATTCCCCATCTCTGCTTTTTTGCCAGATCATTTTGTCCCTTGTATCAATTACTGGGATTCGAACACCTTTGATTAGCTCCATATCCTCATCCTTCACATCACTACTTTCGCTAATATTTCACTTATATATCTTAATTAACTCTAACAACCCAATAACTTTTCTCACACTGATCACTACACAACCACAACACTTGCTATTTCTTCAACTTCTTACACATATTTTCACGTTAAATTCACTTCTTCCCTTTTTTTCCCTACGATTTATAACTTACATCACCGAACAACGCCATCCCATACTACTGTTTGTTTTTACTAACCACACTTATTATTATTATACACTCTCTGTACCAATTCCATTCTCACTTTACACCTTCCTATACTTCTTTTCATCTTCTTATAGTTTTTAACTTTATTCACACTAATATTGCCTATCTCTTTTGAACTCACTCAAATTACACATATTAACAATACACCTTCATTTTACTCCCTTTTCAGTACTAGAAAAAACACTTATCACAGCGCTACTCCACAGCTGTTAAAAGGAAAAATGCCGTAAAAAAAGGGCAGCGACATATTCGTAAATAAATCCGCATTTGAAAAACTTTTAACACCAGTTTTCATAAAACCATGTTAAAGGTGACGCCGAGCACTTATAACGATAGTTTTTCTAAAAATTGGCATTATAAGTCAATCACTTTAACTTCCCCACTTTCTCGTCTTTGTCTCTTCATGCCCCATATGCAAAAAGAAAGTGTACATCTTTTGCCTTTAGGATTCCCAATGTCTCTAGCCATCATGAGGGAAGGCCAACAATTTGCTTCTACCTCTTACGAACTGTCTTTCCTCAATCTTAAATACCCTTCTATTACATTTCCTTTTCCTCTGTTTCCTTATATCATCTATGTCTTACTCTCCTTTTCATCTTTCTTCAAATGGCATCATCTTTCAGCTCGTCTCCTTCCTGTAAAAGATCACGTGATGATTTTGGGGGCAAACATCCTCTCCCTAACTTGATACCTTCCTTGTTTCCAAACCTCCTCAAACGTCTAGAAGAATTGATAATCCGAATAGATAATTTAGAAAACTCGATTAAAGAGCTCTCCCTTCACATAAAGAACCTTCAAGAAAGGTTCGGTAGTCTTTGTTTTTATCTCTGCTGCCAACTTAACTAGCGGCACTTCCACCGCCTTGCAGATGATCCAGATGACTCACAAAACTCAGACGACGACTCTGCTTCATCTGATTGAAAGGTTTTACCTTTCTTTTAGCTCCTTTCTTTTATCCTTTTTAGCACTAGTGGATAGGAAAAGATGATAAAACTTTTAAAATGTAAAGAATAGTCAGTCATAATATTTTCTAAAAAATAGTAAAAAATATTCTAACTAGTTTAATGTAATATCCTTAATTTTTCTACCTTTTTGAGACCAAATGGTAATATATAAAACCACTTTAAAACCTCTTTAGGTTAGAAAAAATGAATTTTTAGGGAAATTTTTTGTTAATTACTCCTGTGTACTTTAGTTGTGACCAAAATTTTGTTTCATCACGATCAAATACCTCTATATTTATTAGTTGCAACCAAATGGGTCATTCGTCACAACTAAAAATACTAGATACGGTCTACATAGCAAAACTTGTAGATTATAGACCTAACTTTGAAAATTCATAAGTAATTCTAGAAAAATTCAAATGAAGTAATTCAACTTGCTACACGAAGATAACTTAAGCCTATTTAAGGGGAAAAAATATAATTCTTACCAAATTACTTTCCAATTAGTATAGTTAATTCATTAAAAATTATTGTTCATTTGGTTAGTTTTCTTTGTTTCTAGGTTCGGTCCCCTGATTTTGGAAATTTGTTTCTTTGCATACAAATATCCAAACGCAACGTACTGTAAGTCAAATTAAATATTAGAATGAGTACTTTTATTCCATAAAATTTTATACATGTATTTGATCATTTATTATTTTTCCTAATAATTATAAAGTCGCTGCTAGAAACTGAAAACTATACATTCTTATACATTGCAATTCATAACATCAAATACAATCATCTATACTATCCATTTCCTAATTCCTCTTCATGCATCTTCGTCTTCTTCATCATGTGAATGTCCTATTGGGATGGTTGTGACATGGTAAAGGGGTGAGATTTTAGAGAAAATCTTACTAGCAACAGTACCACAAACAATGTAAGTAACTATATGTTTAGTGTTAAACATAGTTGCTTACTATGATCATGCTTATATAATGATATGCTTATATACTTCTTACTTATAATATATGGCCATAGCATAAAAAGAAACAGAGCTTTCTCAATCATAAATACTTCACACAATCCAGTCAAGCCAATAACATATCAACAACACTTAAGCATTAAGCATACAAGTTTAGGTATAAGTTCACTATCTCATTATTGCTTTTCTTACTCTTTCCTTTACATCTTTGTCCCTTGATTTGTGGTCATCTTTATCACAGTTATCAAGGCTTAACATAACATAATAACATGATTATCATAATCTATTTCTATCTACTTCCAAACTTGGTCTCAACTTTCTAAACCGATAAACCACTATCTTTCTTTAATTTCAGTTAATTATCTTTTCCTTTGAATTAAATTATGCCTTGACTATATCCCTCGTATTTTTTCCCAAGGAATCCAAATGTGAAATCAGAATTAACAAATTCCAACTCCTCTTACTGAACAAAACATAATCGTGGACAATAATTTCTCAAAAATTTTACTTTTGATTTTAATACTTTCAACTCTTGTCCCTTAGCTCAATTGTAAACAATTTCACCTTTTGGACTCAATGGAAGGATCAAAAGCAACTTCTTGGTATTTTTTTTAACCTTGGCTAAATGGCCCTTCAATGTGAAATTTCAAGATTACATAATTAATTAAAGGTTTGAACACTAATCGAAGCTTGTTTATGACCTAATTCCATGTATTTAACTTTGATTTCCTTTTCCCCTTAATTTTCTACATTTTGGATAGCATATACCCTAGGAAATAACTCAAAATCCATCCACTAAAATCCTAGGTTCAAGCTCCTAAATTGAAGTAAAATAAGCTATGATAGATTACTTACCGTATTTCTTAACTAGTTTGAATCCTAGGTGCTTTGGATTGCTCTTGAATGGCTTGAGTTTCCTTTGGCCAGAGTTTCCCCATTGCTTCTCATTCTTGGCGTCAAATGCAAAGGGGCGTATTTATAGACTTGAGAGGTGGAGAATGGATGATCAAGATTAAATGGAAATGAAAGGCCAAGATTTAATCTTGGATTAAACTTGCCCACCAAGTAACCTTGATATCATCCATGACTTCATCAAGGACACATAAGCATGCTAGGTGGCACAATTTCAAGAGGGAAGAAAAGTCTAGAAAAATTTTAGCCTAATATGATACTAGCTCAATCCAATTTTCTAAAAAACAAACGATTTTCTGAATCCAATTTTTCTAAGATTTTATAATATATTTTCTAACCTTAAATCTAGTATCCAGATTTTTCTACCTTTGACATTGTTGGACTAGGTCTAAACTTAATTATTTTTCCCTTACCAAAATGCCCTTAGTCCATCTTTATTCACTTTAATAACTTTAGGGTCATTATTGGCTTTTCATACTTCATCAGAGTATTCCACAGCCTTGGCCAACTATTCATATAACCTTCTTTGAACCTTGACCTAGTTTATTTAATTAAATTATCATTGCCCTTACATCTAGCTCTTAACTGGCTACTTTATGGTTTAATCATAAATATCTTCCTTACTTAACATTATTTTATTATTTAAATATATGGCTTAACTTCTTCTTCCTTATCTTCTTGACATGCCTCACCATTGTGGGTCCCTCTTGGACATCTCACGTGGTGGCTCAGTATCTACATAAGTCTCCAGAGTTTTATATGCAATGACTAGCTTAGATCGCGCCTTGCGTCTTTTACTTTATTATATCTTGTGGCTAAGATTTATTTGGAATGTTTTAACACTTCTTCTTCTCCAAGTTTAATGACATGTGGCATCTTGGCAGGCCCATGAGACACCTCATGACACCACCTCATGCTCCTGGATAATTCTAAAGTTCTTCAGTACATTCTGTTAGATCCTGTATCATATAAAGGTATTTCTTATGAATTATTCGATTGTCTTTTAGTGCAATAATTTATGTGTACCAATGATATTACTTGTCTGGGAACACTATCTAAAAATTTATTGATAAAATCCCTTTATTTGATTAATTTCTCAGTTATAACTTCATCCGGGTAATTGTATTTTACTAATTACTAAAATATTATTTTAATTGTACTTAGGCCCACATAACTATTGGGGTACTTTTTGGCCTCTTGGGACATCATCTTGTGTCTCTGATTAAGTCTAACTTCTCTGATGGCTCAATTCCTATTGGGTGCCTTATTTTACCTTAAATTCTATTATAAATTCTATAGAACTCATTTTTAAGTTATGTCAGTTTCATAAATTCTTCTAATTAATACAAGAATTTTCTATAAGATTTTATCTGATTCTGAAGTCTAGGAGG
The DNA here is from genome assembly GCA_037074615.1 of Leucaena leucocephala. NCBI lineage: Eukaryota > Viridiplantae > Streptophyta > Magnoliopsida > Fabales > Fabaceae > Leucaena > Leucaena leucocephala. The sequence goes on from CM073550.1 coordinate 9,932,070, forward strand.
TCCTGTAAAAAATTTTAAAACTTCAAAAATTAGTATCAATTTTTTAGGACCTCAATTGAAAATTCTGACAAACACAATTACGATCACAATCACTTCCTCTATTTACTGGTAAAATTTGGGATTGAAATGCTTATGAGCAGTTTTTGGCCATTTTTGGCTAAATTTTCTCATAGTTACAATTTTGCCCATGAATTTGGCAAAATATACTTTAGTCACTGAATTTAATCAAATTCTATTTTAGCTCTTACTACACTTTTTAAAATTCTAGCTTGGTACCTAAAATCTCAAGACTCTTATTTATGTTTCTTTTCTAACTTTAACATTTTATAATCATCATTTCTTCTTCCGATCATCATCATGCTCATTTCCTAACCTCTTTCATCTATTAGTCTTTTACATCTAGGGAAAAATAGGATGTGACATTTAATGGCAGTTTTAATAAAATCGCCGAATAAAGTCTTTCACAAAACTTCTGGGAGTCATAAATGTTAGACTTTTAAAGGCAATTTTATTAAAAATGACCATTAAAACTATCTTTAACAGCTCTTTTTAGCAAAACTGTAGTAAAAAGCCCACGAAATATTCAAAAGCCTAATCCCTGGTGAGTTTCATATTTACTTTTCACACAGCCACTTGTGGCACCGTTCTTTGCCCCACTACCACAGACTTGGACGAAAGGTATTTTTTGTCATTTTTCACCTGTTTTTGGCATACTCTATCGTCATTCTCATCATCGTTCACTATATCTATTATCGTTAACTCCCTCTGTCATCATTAACTCCCTTCATTGTCATTCTCGTTTCAAATATATAAGTCACCGGTTAACTTCTTCATTATTAATTTTAATATTAGTATTACTAACTTAAGAGTTCTGCGAGGCTTTTTAGTTGTGCAAGTATGTTGGTTCTTATGAGTGACTTTTCTGGGCTTTAAGAGTTGAGTTACATAGTTGTATCTATTGAGACAAATGTAGAAGAAGAAGAATCATTTGGGTTGTCCTGAGCTATTAGAGTCGTCGAAGGTTTTTGTGATTCTAGAATATACAGTTAAGAAGAATGTGGTGGCAAAAGTTCCTTATTTTTTAAAATAAAAAGTTCATGTTTCTCAACTCGTATATGAGTGATCCAACTTTGACTTATTCTATAGTTGTCTCTGTCTCTTTCACAAAGTGAAAATACAAGAATGTAATAATAATGCACATGAATATTAGGTAATGGTCAATTTCTAATCCTCACGGTCAATTTACAAGTAATTTCTTATGTCATTGTTTGTTATAAAGAAATAGCCTTCTTCTACTCTTAACTCATTTTTTAGCAACAAATAGTATGTTTGTTATAAATAAATAGCATTCTTATGCTCTTAACTCATTTTTTAGTAGTAAATAGTATTTTCTGTTGCTGGTTAGTTGTATCATTTTCTTATCTTTATTTATTATTTTTTAAACAGAGCATGGACAATTCAGGTTCATGTTCAAGTTTTGGTCAGCAAGGGAAGAAGAGAAGAAGAGACATGACCTATGTATAAAATGGGTCTCTAAAACATATGAGGGGACACATACTACGAAGTTGCTGGTAGAGTTTGATCTTGACATGAAGGCAACTAATGAACATGGGTCATCATTTAATAGCTATGTCAGCATATAGTACATGCTAAGATTAGCATCTCCAATATTTTAATTAAGAGGCTGCCTTAGACCCTTCTTCATCCATCCAACGTCCATCTCACCAACAAAAATAAAAGGTTGTAAGGGTGAGGAAAGGACAATACATCACTCCAGATGTTGCTACAGTTACTAATAATATTATAAGTAATTAATTTGATACTAAAAATTTATATGTTATTACTTGCTTTTCAATTATTTTAACTTGGTTACTTGTATATGTTGTAGGATGCACTAGAGCAATAAGCATCCCAAGGTTGTTTCGTTCCTAAAAAATAATGGACATCTTGAAGATAGCTATTGGGACCCCTAACCACCCAGGTTCAATGAGAGGGGCTCCCAAAGGAGTGATACATAAAGAGGTTTTTGACTCTGTCTCTCAAAGAAGAAGTGCACCCTTTAGCAGACATGGTGTCTAGAGATAAGTTGTAAAAGGTTCGAAATTAACTTGCTACATTAAGTGGAATTGGAAATGATGAGCTACAATATGGATGCCATAGTCAATAAGCTTATGTATGACAGGCTCCAGCAGGCCATAATGATGATGGGCTTCCCTACAGCCAGCCAAAGTTAAGAAGTAAAAACTATTCATTTACTTCTTTTTAAGGGATGTTTAACATGTATTTTGTCTTGCCTAATTTTGTTTATATTTTTAGGATTCTCCTGGGGTGACAAGTGGGAAAGGTAGTGCCAATAAGGAGAAGTTTGTCTCCTGAATATCTGATCCTACTACTGGAAAAAAATATTTATCATGGCACTAACTGTAAAATTCTCCTTTTGATAATGATAATTAACCACCTTAAATCATTTTTACCAAAATGAGTAACAAACTAACCATGATGGGAATAAATTTTGTTAATAATTTGAAATTTATCATGGCTAGAGAAAGAAAACTTCTAAAAAATTAACCATGATAGAAAAAAATAAAATAACCCTCAAGCAATATCATAGTTAAAAAGTTCAATTTATTTTGAAAAAGTTATCCATGATATAAAAAAGTAAAACTTACATAAGGATACTATCATGGATATAAAAGCTTCACACAACATTTGCATATGAAACTATATTAGAAAGGATTCGGGTTAAAGCCTCCGATTAACACCACTATCAATGTTATCCTCCCAACTATCTCAAATGAGCCTATGAGCATCAAACCTAAGAATAACATCACATAAACCCACTTCACAACCAAAATCCTTTATAAGACTCATTTATAAATAAATTCTCAATATTACATATTCTAAAAGTGGATTCACAATCAACAAATCACAAGCAATAGTCTAGGCTTCAAGCCCACTACTAGCATATATTCACAGCATCAAATCCAAATAGAGTATCTTATTATATCATAGTATACAAAATGAGCCATACTGTGGCAATATATAACTATTTCTCACATAAATCAAGAGGAGGAGGTTATATAATTGATATAGTACTAATCAAGCCTCCAAAGCCTTCCCTGATGTCCTAGCATGAAACTATTACCTGAAAAATGTTATAACCATGAGGTGAGATAAATGTCTTAATAACTAATAATCATACTCATCATACATACTAACATGTGCTCATGAGATGCAAGTGGGATAGTTAATAAAATATATGATATAGAAAATAATATATTATTATAATATGATCAAATGGAAATACCACTCCAGTTCCTCCCATCAAACTAACCAAACAACCTTATACCTGCCAACTGAACCCATGGGTTAGTGATAACTACCATATGACTGGTCACTCAAAAAGCTAACTGATCAAGTATTATGGATCGGCCAAAATCCGTAGAGCACAAGACTGTACCGTGAGTTCATTCCCCTTTGATAAACTGGTGGGGTGTCGCAGCCCCTCAATAAACTAGTGGGGCAAGTCCCTCGATAAACTGGTAAGACAAACGCCAACCATCGAGCTCCAATTGAGGCTATACCACGTGGTAGAAATACAATTGCATCATCACCAATCCCCTATACATAATTTTCAAGATAATCAATAACATTAATAAATATCAAAATAGGGGTTTTCTCAAAATAATAAATTTCTTCAAATTCCAATATCAAGATATAATAAGTTTCTAATCTCCATTTAAACTTTTTAAATTACTTTAAGTCTCACAAGACCATTTTTAATAAAATAATCAATCATATTTTCTCAATATAATCATATTATCATCAGTAGATTTATATATATCAAATTATTTACAAATATCACATTAGCATACAAAATGAGTGGAAAGTGGTTACCTCTCACTAAAGCTAATAGAAGTACCATGAATGAGGAGTTCTGTACTTAGTTTACAATTCACTAGTCAATATTTAAGCTTTAACCATCTCTCTTTGTTTATTCTTCTCTTTATCCATACTTGGATAATCATTGCCCCATTTTTTAACTTCACTTCTATAATATCTAATGATCCTAAATAAGCATCAAACATTAATTGCTAACCCCATTAGAATAATTGAGGTTATGAATTTCTCATTACTTTTACTATTACTTTGTCTCTTAGACCTCAACCTATTACTGTAAAAAAATGCTTTCTAAATCGGTTGTAAAAAAGGTACCTTGCATCTTTAAGTCTAATAGGTACAAAACTACTCTATAACCATTATCCCATATAAAAATCTCTTCTAATCTTATGGGATAATATCTCCTCTAATATTTTCATAACTTACATATTCCCTTTCTTAACTTTATTAATTTCTTTATTCCTTTTTTTTACTTTCTTTTTATAGAATATATATACATATATATATATATATGCTCTAATCATATCATCACCACCAATATCCTCCTCTTTATTCTTTTCTTCTTCTTGTTTTTTTATATAACATCACCCACATCCCACATTCAACAGCATGTCCTCATCTTCATCTCTCTTTCTCTCTCTCTTTTTTCTCTGAATAATGAACCACATACATGCTACAACGCTATATATATATACATATCATATCATCCATCAACTTCTTCAAGCTTAATGTACATACACACCATAACAGCAACCCATAATTTTAAACACCATTGATCCTTTATTACTCACTTATTTTTCCCTTTTATGTAGTACCTATCGTCATGTATATATAAAAACATGTACTGTTCAGGATTCACAGCAGCACCAACGTCATATATATATTTTCATATAAGAAGCTTATTTATATATATACACATATGTATTTCAGTTTCAGCGACTTCTTCATTTTTTTAAGCTACAGTGCACACCATTATATTCTTCTCTTGAATCACTGCAGCACCGTTTATACATATATATATATATATATATATATATATATATATGTTAGAACAATAGCAATAACGTCCTTTGTTCTTCTTCCCTCTTGTTTTTCAAAGCTATAACAGACCATAAACTCTTAGCTCTGAAAACTAACAGCAAAAGAGAACTGGGAAACTCACCAGCAACTAGCTTCTATCTTGCTCTGGCTTGACATCGCTAACTTGCTTAGCTGCTGCCTTTGCTCCCTGTGCTCTATTCTGCAGATAAAGAAGATGATAAATAGTCCTTCTTCTTTCTCATTATGTCTCTTACTCTCATCACTCTCTCACTTCCTCTCTCCACCTCTATGTCTTGCCTTTGCTCTCTTATCTGTGCTCCTCAATGTTCGCCTCTCATCTTTCTCACTCCATCACTGCTTCTCTAATACATTTTGAATTGGAGAAGAAGAAATGACAGTGAGGAAGGCGTGGGTAGAGGAGACTTAAGCAGTAAGCCGTCTGACATAGGGAAGAAATCACGTGGGAGAGAGAAATATGAGTGGGGGAAAAGTCAACTCTTGGTTTATCTTATTTTCATCCTTTCTCATATTTTTTTTTTAGAATCTTCATAAATTTCTAGAAAATAATTTTTAAAATAGAATAAAGATTTTCTTTCTCTAATAGTTTCTTTAACTCATAGAGTAATTTTCTTAAAATTTTTAATATAAACGATAACTCCTAACTATTTTTTTTAAATTTTCTAAAAAAATATTTCTTTAATTCCTGGAAATAACTATTAAATTTTTAAACCTCTTTTCGGGGAAATAAGTTTTTCCATCATTTTCTAATTCATAATTTTCTTTATTTTTTCTAGATCCCAACTATTTTTGTTTTTAATTATTAGTCTTTTTATATTATTTCCATGAAATTTCAGCTTTAGGACTCTTTTGTAAGAAAAATACACTTAACATCAATAATACCTTATAAATTACTTTTATAAAATTCAAGATGTTACACTAACTCACGCTGATTAAAAGAGAAAAATGTCATAAAAAATGGTGGCATATTTGTAAATAGGTTACATATTAAAACTTTTTTAATGGAGATTTTAAATAAAACTATCGTGAAAGTATATTTTATAATGACGGTTAGAAGCGGCTATATTTGCTATGTCATGACAGTTCAGTTCCACTTTTTCACAGTCGTATGTATTTTGTTGCTCTATCGAACTATGACAGACTTGTACGAACATCATTTCCTAATGTTTTCCTCCTATTTTTGGTTATTAGTGCCATAAGTCACCATTTAACTTTATTATTTTCTCATTTTTCTTGTTTTTTGGTTGTTTATAATCTATAATACATCTTCTGGGCTATTATTCTTATGTTAAAGACATGATTTTTATAGTTTTGATTTGTTACATTAGTTCTTATTTATCTATATGTGTGTTCTAAGATTTTCAAATATGTGTGTATTTTTTGGCAATTGTTCTATTGTTCAATTTATTTGTTATAAACTGTAATCTATAGTATGGGCTATTTTACCTTACTAAAATTTCCTTTTTAGTAGTTTTGGTTTGCCAACTGGCTTATTAAAAATATTGGTTCATATTTATTTCTTATTTGATGGATTTGGTTACCATTTGAGATTATTTACATTTAAGGGAATAATGGATCCTAGTTGGATGAAAGCTAGGAGAACTATTAAGAAATATGAAGACAGGATAGAAGGGTTTCTTAAATTTTTTTAGAGGAATGCTTTAAAGAAAAATGATAGGTTGTTCTTTTGACCCTGTGTTAACTATTTCAATTGTAACAAATTGTCTATTCCTAATATAAGAGAGCATCTTATATGCGATAGAATAAATTTAAGGTATATAAATTGGATTTGGGATAGTGAGATTAGGAGGACTCCTTAACGTGAGAAAGTTGTGAAAAATACTTTGGTGATAGAGTTATAGATATGTTTCGTGATATTGGAGCCAAGTTATTTCCATAGTTCTCTTATATATGTGAAAGTTTGCTAAGTGATGCTGAGATTTTATTGTAATCAAGGAGTAAATATGAGTACATAAGGTTGAAATTTGTATTGCGATTGATGAATTTTAGATTGAGAAATGGTTGGACTGATTCTCATTGACGGAATTGTTGGAGTGGTTGAATGGTGTCCTTCCTATGGGCAATGCACTACAGAAATCAATGTAAGAGGCAAAGAAAATATTGTGTCCAATGAGTTTGTCATATAAGAAGATACATGCGTACCCTAATCATAACATATTGTATAGAAATGAGTAAGAATGACTGAATAAGTGCCCTAAATATGGAACTTCAAGATACAAAAGGAAGAAAGACGGTGATAATTGTGATAAGATTACCAAAGGTTCTCCTTTAAAGGTGTTGTGATATCTTTAATAATATCACGGTTTAAGCGTTTGTTTACTATCACCACAGATACAAAGAACTTGATATGGCATTTTGATAGAAAAATAAATGATGGAGAACTTCATCACCCAGTTGATTCTCCTCAATGGATGACAATTGATAAAAAAAATTCATGAATTGTGTTCTGAGTCCATAAATCTTTGGCTTAGGTTATATACAGACTAATCAATTTGTATGGTAATCTTAATAGTACACATAGTGCTTAGCTAGTTCTCCTTGTGATTTTCAACTTGTCTCCTTCATTGTGTATGAAATGAAAGTATATCATGTTATCTTTGATGATCTCAGGGCCAAAATAACCAGAAAATGATATAGGTGTGTACTTTACACTTTTGATTGATTATTTGAAGAAACTGTAGGAGGACAATATTGATATTTTTGATGCACACAAACAAGAGACCTTTAAACTCTGCGCCATGATCTCAAAGCTTTTATTAATGCAAGATTTGAAAATAACAGGTATAAGTCCATAATTGCCATATGTTAATACAATAATTACTACCAGTGGCTATTCGACGCATTATGAAAGATGGTATAAGGAGTATTGTTACTAGACTTTGTATGTTCTTTAATGTTGTTTGCAGCAAAGTGATTGATCCTACTGAGTGCGATGAATTAGAGAATGAAAGTTATGATATCCTCTCCTAGTTAGAGATACACTTTCCTCTAGTAATTCTTGATATCATGGTTGATTTGATTGCTCACCTGGTACGTGAGATTAGACTTTGTGGCCCTTTATGTTTGAAGTAGATGTACCCATTTGAGAGATACATAAAAATCCTTATCGACCTAAGCATCAATTATTGAGAGGTATGTAGCTGATAAGGTAGTTGAGTTTTATAACTTATATCTTGTTAAGATAAGGCAGTTAGACTTCCTTAATCTTGGCATGATTAAGGGCAAAAAAGTAAGGGAACTCAGGGTGCCAAAGTGAAGTGCATGTCTCACAAATTGGTGAGACAAGCACATATTTATATTTTGAACAATAAAGATGAAATTTTGCCCTACATGGATGCTCACAAGAATATGCTCAGGAACATGAACCTAAGAAAGAGCGATATGCAACTAGCTAATAAGCACAACAAGTCTTTTGCTGAATGGTGTTGGAAATTGTTCCCTAGGGGCCAATCATTGTCTTATGAACATTATTGATTTATGAATTTATTAATTGTGTTATCATATTATTTGCATGTTTACTGTTATGACCATCCTTGGATAACTCATGATCTTATCCTAAATGTCCCTTGTCGGTCATCTATGCGGGAGCAGAGATGAAATAAGACCAGTATGACTTTGAAGATGTATAGAGATATAAATCAAAGTCATAAGCACATGTAAGAGTACAAGGTATTGGACCGACCCGCTATGAGAGAGCTGCATGGGTTAAGTCATAAGCTTCTCTCATATACAAACCATGTCACTATGCCCTTTGACCTGAGATCATCATGGATTCCTACATGACAAACGCTCAGCTTTGACCTAGTCAAAAGTCACTTTTGACCAAGTGATCATAAAGACTATGTTCGAGCTTAGTGATTTTTCGTGCGGAGGAATGTGAATGGTCAAGATGGAATTTGTCCCTCACATTCATAGAGAGATATTACTAGGCCCCTCGATGAGTGAGTCTGAAAAATATATGGTCATACTGTAATGGAAAGGTAGTTCCATTTCTATAGTCAGACTACTCAGGGATCGAGAAAGTAACGGTCAGGAATAGGAGGATGACATTCTCCATGCCTCATCCATGACCAAAATATCATGTGATAAGGGATATGATATGGCTGTATAAAAGGTTACATTGTTCATCGATCCTCATATGATTTGGGTAATCGTGATGTCTTGCTAGAGACCGCTTGCGACTTATGAGTCAGTATAGTAAATAGCCTACTGTCAACTTCATATGGGCCTACAGGGTCGCACACAAAATAGCCCAACACGAGCTATGATGTCCAGATTCATTGAATCTAAGACATATCCAGATTCAATGAATGATCCAGGGTGGATGTATATATTTATTTATATTTATATTCGTATATATATAAATTCGTATATATATATATTATATATAAGAGATATTTACAATATTTAATTTATAAGGATAAATTAAATCTCTATTACGTTTAAATTTGAAATTCAAATTGATATGATATATCATATAAGAGATCTTTACAAGATTTAATTTATAAGGATAAAATTAAATCTCTGTCACGTTTGAATTTGAAATTCAAATTGATATGATATCTCAAATTTGATTTATGAGAATAAATCAAATGTAATTCTGTCTTATCTTTATTTTAAATTAAATAAATGGGTGAATTAAATCTGTGGGACGAATTTAATATAAACAATATTTATTTAATTAGTTTCTTATCAAATTATACAATATATGATATTGTATTAATTTTAGAATTAATATAAGATTAATTTAAAAAATCCAAGTCTGTGGTAACACGCATAGCATCCTATATATATATATATGATATTTAGGAGCTATGGTTGGGAAGAGAAAAAGTGTGAATGGGAATCAGCAAAAGGTTTGCAGATAAGAAACTGCCAAAATAGAGACGGAGAGGATGAATTATTGAGTAAGCCCTGGAGGGACAGGAGGTCCTAGCACGTCGTTTGTGGTTGGAACGCTGTTCGTGTGGATACCGGTAGAAGAAGCCGACCTGAGTCATCGACTTCTTACGATCGAAAAGAGATCACGAGCCGTAAAGAGAAGTTGTGGTCGTCGCAACCAGAAGCTGAGAAAGTCGCGACTGAATACTAAGGGTAATACTTCTTTCAACTTGACTTAAATAAATATGGTAGATCCTGGCAGGAAATGGAAAAATTTTTAAGTTAATTTCTGCTGCGTGTCTTCCAATTCCTTACAAATGGTTCAAGCAAGATATCTTAAAGGATAACAATCCTTCTGAGATAATACAAAGGCTAGCTATAGGGCCTCGTTTTGTGGTTGTGTGTTGTGAAGAATATGGAATAAATGACTACTCTTTTTACACAAAAGCCCAAGATGATAAAAGTACAATAAAGAACAGTGGGGTGATGGTTATGGCCGAAGTGATGCATTTTGCTAGTTCAAAAGATAAAAAGTCAATATTAGCATCCATGCCATATTATGGAGTAAGTGAAGAGATTTGGGAGGTTAGTTACTCCAAGTTTAAAGTGTTAGTCTTTAAATGTAAGTGGGTTATTAGTAATGATGTCCAAGTAGATGAGAAATTTAAATTTGTTTTAGTTGATCTTCAGAGAGTTGGATACCTAGATGAGCCATTCATCTTAGCAAGTCAAGCAATTCAAGTGTTTTATGTCATCGATCTAGCAAATAAATATATTTCCATTGATGATAACAATGACTTAGAGTTTAACCTCAATGAAATCAACCTTTCATGACTGCTTAACCTATAACATTAGAGTTTGATTTGGAAGATGACGAATATGTTGTTAGAGATGATCATTGTGAAGGAATTTGGGTGGATACAAACTAGTATGAAATTAGTTTATTCTTTTGTAATAAATGTTAGTTTGATTACTTAATTAATTACATGATTAATATTTTTTGTTCTTACATTTACTTATTTTTGGGATTATTGACTTTAGACTTTGATGCCTGAAATTAATTGATATGTCTTGATTATAATAAATGCAGGATGTCATAAAATAAAAATTAAACGAAATCCTTGAAAAAAATAAAATCTTTCCACGGCAATTTTACATAAAACCACCGTGTAAAGTTTAAAAGAATAAAAAAATATATTTATTGCTGTGGAAAATTGATACATTAATGACAATATTTAATATAACTGCATTTAATGTATAAATATTTAAAGGCGGTTGTTAATAAAAAAACTGCCATTAAAGTTGACATTAAAACCCCTATTAAATGGTACACTTACAACGGCGGTAGAATTCACGTAGTTGAAAAATTGCAGTGAAATGTCACTTTTAACCACCGTTGCATGCCTTTTCTCTAGTAGTGTCCTGACATTACCCCTGAGTACACTAAGGATGATGGGAACTCAAGGATGATATACATGGTCGACATCATGACCCATATCAATAGAAAGATATATTTTATACCTTATATTAAAGGGTAAGTATACTCGTATACTTGGCACACTCATACATATTATAATACATTCATAAATAACGTTCATATTTTGTAATAAGTATTAGACTCTGCTTGTCATTGCCCTTGAAAATAATATGATATATTGGTTCGATTCATTGTTTAGATGGTTAGATCCTGAGATTGTTTCCATAGTCAACATGTGAGTTTTTCTTCATATATTTATTAACATGAAAATATAGTAAATTATATGATATCTTTTTTTCAATTGGATATAGGGTTGTGCAAAGTTTCAACCTCTTCAGAGGCCATCCACTTATTAATAATCCTACATGGATTTATCCTCAAGTAAATAGTTTTCAAATAATTAAGTTTCAGTTTTCATAAATTTATTAGGTATAAAGTTAGTCACTAATGTGTTTTGTATTTTTTCATTTTGTTAGTACTATCGTCAACCTAGCAGTATTGAGTATGGATATTATATAATCCGCTATATGCACGAGATCATTGAGATAAGGATCACGGATAACTTACATGAGGTATGAAGTGATCAATATCTAGTGATTTTTTCAATTTATTCACATCTTAAATATTTACTTTTAATTTGCAGTTGTTCAAGAACAACATAAGCTATAAAGATGAATTAATCCATTCAAAGATGGATGATTTGGCAAAAATCATACTATTGAACATGCCTTAAATCAATCATCAATTCCAGTGTATATATGACTGTACAATATTCATGCAATATTTGGTTCATTGCATGCATGATTAAGAATTCTAATTACTTTATTACTATTTATTAACATTTAATTTATATTTTTTTGTATTGATTATTTCATACTTTGACGCATATAGTCTATTTTGATTTTAGTAAATGCAAGGCGGTATTGAAGGGAAAATTAAATTAAACATTACAAAAATTAAAACAAACCCTTTAATAGAAGTTTTTTTTATAAAATGCCATTAAAAGTATAGACATTTCATAGTATTTTTTTTGTAAACTACCGTTAAAAGTATAGATATTTCACGGCAATTTTTTAACCGCCTTTAAAAGATAAACTTACAACTATTGTAGAATTCACACTGATAAAAAAACTGCAGTGAAATATCATTTTAACCACCATTGTAGGCATTTTTTTCTAGTAGTGCTTATTCTTATTCCCAATTACTACCCAAGTATTTCATTATTTTAATTTTCTATACTTAATTATTCTGATTCGTTAACTCTTTAACCCTCCATTCTAGCCCTTTTTTCATATGGTTTAATTATATATATATACATATATATATGATTGAGATTTAAAGTCATATCCCTCCTTTTGATCCAAATTTGCACTATCTTTATCTATAAGTTACTTTCTATAAGATTGAATAAGAACTAGAGCTAAGCACCAATTATATTTAAATTGCCATGACCTCTAAATTTTTTGGAAAATTATTTTCAAAACAATCAAAAAAAGGGCCTCGGAATTTTGTGACTTTGATACAAAAAATGTAACACCCTACTTAAACAATTTTTATGCTTAGCTTTCAGCCTATTAAACAACATACAAGGACCTAGGAGCTATGCAAAGCCTGAACAATTAACGCTTACCAAACATATTAACTAAATGTTTATCTTGAAATATTTTATTTTCACAATCCTAATGTCATGGCAATTAAAAAAACATTCAACTGACCTCCTTATATCAAATGTCATATAGAATTATTTTGGTTAAACTCTAGCTGACTTAATATTTTAACAAAGTTAAAAATTCTTGTTAGTTTAGATGAGATTATACTATTTTAAATACTTTATATATAAAATTATACTACAAATTACTTTAAGGTATTAAACGTATATAAGAAAATATTTTATGTCACTGGTTGTATCTTATCCCAAATAACTTCCACAAGAATTGAAATTTTACAAAGAATCCCATAAACTCTTAACATTTATACAAACAACTTCCATATAATTAATTTTATACATTATTACACATACTTTAAAGTTTAGATCAATTAAAATTTGAGGGGTTATACACACATAAAAATAAAGTTTAGAGTGGTATACAGTTAATAGTTATAGTTTATTCGCATAAAATTAGATGTTCATAGATGTTTATTACTCGCATTTAGTTTTAAAAGTTAAAAATAGTATTTGTATATAATCCAAAGGAAAATTTAGTGTAATTTAACTTAATTTTAAAAATATTAATTAATTTTTTTAATTTATACAAACATAGATAATTTTAAAATGAAAGGATTATATTTTAGCTAATAATATAAAGGAAAAATTATTATAAGATCTTAAAAAAGAAATATAATTAGTAAAATTAGATAAAAAAATTAATCCTTTTTATATTGATTTCAAAATAAACGGAATCATCACGATTTATCAATAAATATTATAGTTCATTATACATTTTTTTTATATATTTATTGATATCCAATACTACTAACAATTGATAAGTTTAGTTTGTAGGAATATAGACCCATAATGGGAGAAATAATTTTTCCCATCTTATATCAATCTTTATTTTATGAGAAATCTAACAACATCTCTAATAATCACATAGGAAAATTTTAAAATATCTTAAAATTTTAAAAAAATTAATGATTGAACTTATAATTTATACGCTCTAAAATTATTATTGATTTAATAAAATTTACACAATATTATAAAAATTATGTGGAAGGTTGATTTAGTGATTTTAAAGGAAATAAATGGAAAATGGTAGAAAACGATTTTTGGAAAATAATAAATTTTAAGTACAAACAATAGATTAAATATTATTAATACAATATCATACTTTAACATTTATTATTTTTCTGAGTCTTTTTCTATCTTTTTCCTTAATTATAAGTTGAAGCCTTTAGATGAATTTAAATTTTTAAGGGTTTTCTAATTACTACCTCCCCCGTTATAATTATACAAATTAGTTGACTTTTTTAAATATTTTAAATAAATTAAATTAATTAATTAATTATAATTAATAGAAGTATTAGTTGACTAATTTAGATAAATTAGAGAGTATATAATATGAATTCATCTTTAGAGTTTAAGTTTAATCATAATTAATTAATTAATTTATTTTTTTTTAATCTATCTAAAAAAATTAATTAATTTTTATAATTAAGACTAAAAGGAGTATTATTGAATGCAAGTTCATAGAAAAAAATACGTAACATTTGGCGTTGGAAATTTTATTTATTAAATTAATTACTATATAGTAAAGAAATGAACCTAAACACCTAATTATATTTTAGGTTGAGGGTGTTTGTTGTGCACTCTCAGTTCACCCTTAACTCACCCTAAATTTGGGCTACTTTTCAAATATTTTTTTTATTTTTTTCATCATTATATTTTATATAAAATAGGTGAAATTTTAATATCTTATAAGAAAAAAAATAGTGTTGTTTTCAATTTTTCATAATTTTTTAAAGATTTAATACTCTAAAATATAACAAAAATTAGAGTATTAAATTTGCATCATTTTAAAAAAAACCTTTAAAAATCATAAAAATTTGAAAATAACATCATTTTTCACTCATAAGATATTAAAATTTTACTCATTTTATATAGAATATAATGATGATAAGAAATAAGAAAAAATATTTAAAAACTCCTTCAATTTAGGGTGCAGTTTGAAGTGCACAACTAACACCTCCGGTCCATTTTTTTTTTACCAAATTATCCAACATTTGAAATCACATAGGACTCCAACTAATTTGAATGTAAGTCATATAGATCTTACCGATGTAAATTACATATCTTTATTTGTTTTTCTATTTAAATTTAAAAATCAATGTGTTGAAATATGTAAGATTGAGATTGATTGCATCCGCATTTCATCATGATCACCAAGAGAAAGAAACCGTAGTTGAATGGCAACACGTAGAATAGGACAAAGGGTACGCGTCCACTAGTGTGGGAACACATGTTTGCACTTATGTGATTAATGTGTAGAGTTATAAACCAACAAGAATGGCGTTAATGTTGATAAGGAAAACTTCATGTCTGAAAATGACTTCTTCCATATTGCAAGGCTGTCAGGGCGACAATAACCAAAGGTCCCCAACTATACAAGGCCTCAAAAATATGTGTATATATAATTTATTATATTATAATATATAGGAAATAAGAAGCATGAATCTTAAATTAATATATCCATCTCTATATTATTTTTAGAATTAAAAGTAGAGAAATTTCCTTAAAAATATCCTAAAAATATCAAAATCCCAAATTAGTTTTGTTTGTTAGCTATTTAGTATTGCCTACACTTGATGAGCAAATGACATGTTAAAGTGAGAATCACTTATTTGAGATTTACAAATTTTGAAGGTATTGAAAAAATAGTGATAGAAAAATATACAAAAAATTAGGAAAAAGTCTTCAATTGAAAACTTTAACTAACGATGAGAAAGATTTAAATCAAAATACTAACATTATATATATATATATATATAATTTACATAATGCCAATATTCTATGCGTATAAGAATATATCAATCCTTCTCTCACCAATAATTTTTTTAATAAGAACTGTATCATCATGAGTTTTGTCTATCTAAGGATGAATTCCCAACCAAATAGATTAGGTTTTATGGTCCGATAAAGTCTCTTAAATGGGAAAGGTATAATAATTATTATAAGAGATTTAGAAGAATTTTTAAAAATTGATTTATATAGTAAGTTTTTTTTGTACAAAAAATTTAGATAGATTCGGCATCGGTCTTCCATCAAGACTAGAGCACAACCTCAGAGTTCAAAGAGTACTTATATAGGACTTACGAAATCGCCTACTAAAAGAGTACTCCCTCATAACAGTAATAAAAATCAAATTCACATTATTATTAGATACAAATATATTTTTTATTATTTGTAATAACTCTTGCAATTTATAATGTAAGTTTGAATATGCTATTAAGATCATGGTGATTGGGCTCTTGTAGCCCAAAAGATGAAGCACTTGAAAAGCCCATATTAATTAATATAAATAATATTATAGTATAATGTAAAGGTTGTAGGTAGAAGAAAGTGAAAGCCTTTTCCAATATTTCGACATGGTTTTTGACATGTTTTTTTAAGTACTATAAAAAGCCATTTCTACCATTTCTTCACTCTTATTAGGCATCACATAAATAGGTTTTAAATTAATAAATTTCAACTAGTTAACAATTCAATTGTTTAAATTTTAATTACAATTGCATTAATATCTTTTTATTACTACTTCAAAAATATAAGATTCTTTTTTTTAATTGGCTTGTACCATTTTATAAAATCCCTTTTGAGTTTGTCTAAATAATAAATTTTTTTATCCATTTTACCCTTAATAACTGCCTCAATTCTCACAAATAATCTTTTCTACATATATTATTTCTCTTCATTGTACTCATTATTACTCTATCATTTAACCACTATATATAAGGGCATAATTGGAAAAAGAAATGAATATTCTATATATTTATTACTTTTAACTAATTTTAATTATTGTTTTGAACAACACAATTCAGTTAAAAATACCTTATATTTTGAGATGTAGGGAGTAATGTTTAGGAGCAATAGATTGAGAGGAAATGCTGAAGCCCAACTATGGTGACATGTACGTGGTCAAGTAGGCACAATGGGACATTGCTATGTCACCAAATTATAAGCAATACAAATTTATTACTTTGTATTGTGTAATTTATCTTAATTATATAATACTAATTTATTAAAATTATTTTGCTAAGAGCAAATTCAGTAGAGCCCCTAAGCTTAGGGTCTCAGGGATCAGTAGTCGATCCCACTATGTCACTAAGGGTGGGTTTACAAGGACCTGAGCACCCCAAGACTGGATGACATACTCAGTTTTGGTGTTAGCCCGAGTGTGGTATATGGCAAGAGTGGTCATGGCACATTTGAAGTAGGGACCTTGCAGACTGCAAGGTTGACACAGCTTTCAATGTCAACTGTTAGGAAGCCTAGCGAGACATCCGTATATAAGCGTTACAAGGAGGTGCCTGATGCTGTTGAAGCCTAGGTGCAAGCCCAGACACATATGTAGATGCTGACCTTTGCGTGTAAGTAAAAGATTGGATATTCACACATACTAAATTAATAATTAAATAATGCATATATCACAGTTGAATAACAAAGGAAGACTTTAGGAATAAATACCTCTAGCCAACTTCTTGAACAAGGGTTGCTCACAAACTGTAATAGTATATAAGGCTGTAAACAAAGAAGATAATTAAAATAAAATATTCAAGGAATTCTTTTGATTGGCTATAATAAGTACAATGATAGAAATTATAGAAAGTTGTCACCAGTTAGGGAACCCTCAAAGAATGGAGCAAATAATATTTGTGACACTTACTCTCAAAATCCTAAGTTTATCAAAATGTTAATTCACCCACTATCAAAGTGTTAATAGTAATTAAATAATGATTGAGCTAATTGTCTTACTTGGACCGAGTCTGACTAACAAAGGCCATACTCAGGGATATTTAATTAATTACCTAATTAATATCTAAATAATGATAAATAATTATAATTAAATATTTCATATCCTCTTACTTGGCCCGTACATTCAATCTCCGTAACCTTGTTAAGGTTAACCAAGACTATACTACTAGAATCATGTCACTAAGTCCTCTCATATTGAGTATTATCTTCTACATTATAAGTAGCACCCTTGCTTAATGGTCATAAATTCATGAATAAACCCAATGTTTATTTGGTTATTAACTCAATGTTTATTAATATCAAAACACAAATGCATACAATCATAACTAAAGATGGTAAACTACAAAACAAATTTTGTTATTCAACATACCTTAATTGCATGAATGAGAGCACAAGCCCTATGGGAGGTACATGCAAAGCAAATTAGTTTAGTGGCATCACTTTAGTCAAAGGATCAGCTATCATTTACTTTGTATTAATGTGCTCAAATGAGACTTGGTCATCCTTAACATTATCTTTCAAGCACACGAATTTTAAATCGATGAATCTACTTCGACTTCCCCTTTCTGTTATTAGTGATAGCCATTGTAGCTTTGTTATCACAATACATTCTAATTGGCCTAGAGATCGAGCCATAACCTGAAGTCCAGCAATGAAATTATATGTCCAAATTGCTTGTGAATTTGCCTCAAAACATACAATGTACTCAATATCATAAGTAGAAGGAGTTGTAAATGTCTGTTTTACACTTCCCCATGATATAACTCCTTTTGCTAGTAGGAAGATGAAATCAGTTGTAGACTTCTTTCTATCTACACATCCTCCTAGATTAGATTCTCTATTCATTTATATGTGAGCATATAGTATTTAGTACCTTGTAGTTATCTAAACATTTCTTTACAACTGTTCAATACACTTCCCCAGGATTACTTTGGTACTGTCCCAACATACACACAGAAAAAGCTATGTCAGATCTTGTATAAACCTGTGCATACATTAAGTTTCTAATGACTAAGGCATATGGAACCTTCTCCATTTGTTTTCTCTTAAGTTCAATTTTGGGACATTGATCCAAACTAAATTTATCTTCTTTTTCGATAGGAACTATGTTGGACAAAATACACAAAAAATCTAGAAAAATCCTAGAAAATAGAAAATGAGATATTAAGGTTCCTTTGAGGTAAAAATAATGAAAATACCCCTAGAGAAAATTTTAAAGAATTTTTAGATATTTAGCTAATTATGAATTATTTAGATAGATTTAATTATTTTAGCTATGTGGATACCTCAAAAAATTGGGGGACATGGGGATTAATTATTGAGAGGTCCTAGAAATTTATAAAATTAGTTCCATCTCTAGACAGTGAGTAGAATGGCTCTAAAAATATTTAAAGCCTAGTTTTGCTTATTATGGCATTTTATAGGAAATTAAAAAAGAAATATCTACAGGTAGATTTTTGGCCCAATAAAAATTAGAGAATTTCCCTAGAATTAAAGAGAGTTAATTATACTTATAAAAAAATAGAGAGGTAATGATGCATACAGAAGAATTTTCTAAGCAAGATAACATCAAAAAGTATTTTTAGAAGGAAAGAATTACTTTGTGATTAATAAAGACAAATTCAATTTGACTTCCTTAGCTTGTCATTAATAGTTCATTTACAGCACCATGTGAAGGCCATCGTGAGGAAAGAAAAAGTAATAGAATAAGATGAAGTTGACTACACAATTGTTTAAGTCTTCCGTGGTACCAAAATTGAGAAAAATAACCAGTAAAGTGCGTTTTGGACAGGATAAATGGAAGCTTGTTAAGGAAGCTTTCTAAATCTCTTATTCCTTCTAAAATGGCATCACGTAGTACATTTCTATTGGCTAGAATTTTGAAGAAGGCTTAGCCATCACTTTAAGTGATTAATCATCATCTTAATTTAATTTAGAATTTTATTTTGATGTCAAATAATTACTTCTAATTAATTAGGGACCATGTGGACCAATAGGATTAAGGCAAGTATCGTTGTAATTACTAACAATTTGGAGGGAAATTAGATAGCAATGCCATGATAAATAGCAAAATCTCCCCTTCCAATTTCACATTTTTAACCAAATTAGAGAGGAGCTTTTGCTCTTGATCATGTGAAAGAAGGAATAATAAAGGAGTTCTTGCACCAACCAAGCTTGAAATATAATCAAGGTAAGTTTATGGTTTAAGTCCTCAATTTGATGATTAGATAATTTAATCTTAGTTTTGGTTGGTGGAAATTCATGAAACCCTAGAACCTAGGGGCTGGCCGAAATTCATGATCAAGGAGG
This sequence comes from Leucaena leucocephala, assembly GCA_037074615.1. Taxonomy (NCBI): domain Eukaryota; kingdom Viridiplantae; phylum Streptophyta; class Magnoliopsida; order Fabales; family Fabaceae; genus Leucaena; species Leucaena leucocephala. The sequence goes on from CM073550.1 coordinate 9,952,184, forward strand.
AAGATGAATTTGATGTTAGAATTATGTTTAAAGGTAAAAGAGAATTAATCAAGTGATATTGTATATAAATTGAAAGAATTTTTTGATTTCTCCTTAAGGGAGCTCTTAGCCAAAGCTAGTGTTCTATGCTAGAGATGAATTTTGATGCTTCCAATGAGTTTATAATGAAAATTTGGGTAGGATAAAGGTGAGAAAGTGGAATTGGAAGCATTAGAAAAGAAAATGGAAATTTTGCCCAATAAACCTTAACCTCTCACCTTGAAGAGTTCTAAGGGAAGGAGTTGGATTTTGATTAATCTAAGATCAAATATGGATTCTAGACAAAACATTGTGTAGGATTGGCCTATGAGAATAATTTTAAGAAAGTTGTAATAAGTACCCTAAATTTAAGTTAAAAAGGGTTAAGGGTTTCAAGAAAGCAAGTTTTATGTGTTGCTTGGTTCCATGGTCCTAATGAGCTGAGTGCATAACATAGCTGTATTTAAGGCCATGAGATGTCAAAGAGGATGAGTTAGAGAGAATGGGCAAGCAACCTCAATAGTTGGAAGCAAAGGGAGCAAGAGGAAGACATAAAGTTACAAGGTAGTAAACTTACCCTTAATGTATGTTTAATGTGTATGCTTGTGTGTTAATGCGTATAATGTTAATTGATGATGATATGAAATATGTAAGAATAAAATATGCTATATTTCTAAATGTTCCATTTATGTATGGTAGTATGAAATGCTGAGCATGAGAGCATGCCATTAGTTAGCATGTGATAGTTAAGGAAAGCATGTCATACACTTTCATCTTGCATGCATATTGGTATGTTTACTATTTAAATTCTCCATAATCTCACCTTCCCTTACCTCACCATAATAGGTAATGTGAAGTGGATGAAGCATGCATGAAGTAGAGCCAAGATATTGAAGAAGAGCCATTGAAGAATTATATGCAAAATTTGTTATGTAGTAATTCATCTTGCATATAAATGTTGTATAAACATGCAAATTTATGTAAGGTAGTTATGTATAACTCATATGAAATGTATTTATAAATATGTTCAAGTATGAGAATAGTGAAAGTATGTTGGAATAATGGTATGAATATGAAAAAGGAGATTTTAGTAGGATAATTATTCCAACAATGAGTTACGAATCTGGATTAGTGATTTGGCAAAGTAAATCATGGAATCTGCCCATGAAATTTAGCGAGCATGTAGTATACATATTAAACTTCAAATTCATAGGATATATGCCTCAATTGGATATGTATAAAGAAATTGACAAAAATATGAAGTTAAGGCAAGAAATCTAGAAAGTACAATTTTGTTCAAAAGAATAGTAAAATTTCACAAATAAAGTGTATGAATTTGGAAGATGAAGCTCTATATTTATATTTTTCCCTTAAAGAGAATTGAAAGAGATTTAATTATAGATTTGAACTATCTAAATACTATTTTTCTATAATTAATTATATTTTTTTAAAGTTAGACCATGAATATAGAATTATAGTAACTAAAGCAAAAAAATTTAAAGTACGAGCTTTAACCAATGATTTACTAGAACCAAAACGCTTCTGAATCCATACCTGATGGGTTTAAATGATGGGCGTTTTATCAAAGATATTTAACAAGAATTGTTTTACATAATGTAATAGTACCAGGTCATTAATTGTAAGTAGAATGTCATCTACATATAAAGTCTAGAATATGATTTTGCTCCCACTCACCTTATGGTATATATAATCATCAATGATATTATCAACAAAACCAAATGACGAGATCACTTCATGGAATTTCAATTTCTATTTCTATTGCCCTAAAGCTTACTTTAGGCCATAAATTAATTTATTCAACTTGCAAACCATATGTTCTTTGCCTTTTATGACAAATCCCTCAAGTTGTTTCATGTAAACTTCTTCCTTAAGATCCCTATTGAGAAATGTAGTCTTAACATTCATTTGGTGTAACTCTAGGTTAAATGTGCAACCAATACCATGATGTAGAAAGAATCTTTCGTTAATAGAGGAGAGAAGATTTCTTTATAGTCGATTCCTTTTACCTATGTGAAACCCTTAGAAACCAATATAACTATAGAGATCAATGTCACCTTTTAAGTTTATCTTAGTCTTGAAGACCCATTAACAACTAAGGGTGTTAGACTCATCAGGTAACTCTACAAGCTCCTATACATAATTGTTTACCATAGAGTTCATTTAATCAGTTTGCATCATGCCACAATTTAGAATTCACACTCTGTATAGCCTGAGTAAGCATTAGTGGACTTTCTTCAATGCTTATGTCACCATCAATTTCAGAATAGTATACTACATATTCACTAGGTAATGTTAATTTTCTTTCTCTAGTTAACCTAATCAACTTAACTTCTTGAGTTGGTTCATGTTGCTCATTAGGAACATTTTTTGTCACATTTTGTGGTGGATCCACATGTATGGAAGGTTGAACAGTATGCATATATTCCTCATTTCTAGCAATATCAACTTGAGTAATGGGAATTACATTATAGCCTATGATAACTCTATATGAATGAGTGTTATTGACATTTGATGTTCCTACACCATCAGTGTCACTAGTTTATAAAAGGTAGAAGACAATAGAAGTTATAACACTTAGGCCTTTTAGGATAGCTTAAAAGGTAAGCTCTAATAGTATTAGGATCCAAGTTCTTTTCTTGTCTATTATATACTCTTATCTTTGCAAGACAACCCCTACCGTAAATTGATTTAAACTAGTTTTCAACCTTTCTAGATTCCAAATGGTGCCTTAGACACTTTCTTTGTTGGAACTCTCTTTAAGATGTATATAGCATCTTCAGTGATTCATTCCAAAAGGAAATTGATAGTTTGGAGCTACTGAACATGCTCATAACCATGTCTAACAAGGTATTATTTCTTCTTTTCATCTCACCATTCATATCAGGTGAGCCATGCATGGTATATACTATACCTTGCTCTTGAAGAAAATTATGCCAAAAGACCATATGCTTGTCCTTTACTAGCCCATAGGTTCAGTCATCGGGAATAAGGCGATTTAGTTTGATTGATGGGATAAACTTAGGTGGGTTATACATTTAATTTTATTATGATAATATATTATTTTTTATATATTGTACTTTGTGATGTACCACTTGGCACCTCATGAGCACATGTTAGTATACATGATGAGTATAATTGCTAATTACTAAGACATTTGTTTTAACCTATTTTGATTGATATTTTTTAGGTGATAGTCTCATCTTCAAACCATAAAAAAATTTCAGAGGTTTGATTAAAGCTATATAAATTGTATAGTCTTTTCCTTTGAACGTATGTGTGTAGAATATTTATATATTGCTATAGTAGAGTTCATTATGCATACTATAATATTATATAATATATTATTTGGATTTGATTATGAGAGTTCGTCTTGGTGATAATATTGTAAATATCTACGATAGACTCTCCTAAATTATTAATTATTTCTTCAATTTTATTAAACTCTTACATTATTTTTATATATAAACATTAATCTAATTTTTAATATCTTTAAGAACATTTCATACAAGATTTTATTATTACCTTTTTATTAATTAATATACATGTTTATAGAAAAGTGTAATATAAAATCAAGTCAACTCCAATATCTATCTAGTTATAATATATAATTTATAAAAGATTCAGCAATTTATATATCCTAAATAACTGGACACATTTTATTCTTTTTCTATCATAATTATTTATCTATTAAGAAAAATCTTTTTATAACCATGGTAGAGTTTTTTTTTTAATTTTAGTAAAACTCTTTTCTACCATGATTAACTCTTTTAAAATAAACTAAATTTATTTATAATATTAATTTTTATTTATATTGTGTACAAAATAGATCCAAGTAATTAATAGTAGTTATATTTTATGAGAATTTTACACCATGTCCCTTAATTATAACATATGACCATAGCATAAAAAGAAACAAAGCATCAATTAATCATACATGCTTCACATAATCAAAGTAAGTAAATATAACATAAAATATTCAAGTAACATAAACATATAAGTAGGTAAGTTGACTACTTGGAATATCTTTCTTTCCTTATCCTTCTCTTTACCTCTTGCTTTTCCTTAAACTTTTACTTTCATCATTGTCCTTACTTTATGGTCATCTTTACCATATTAATCAAGGCCTAATAAATCATAACATCATACTCATTAAAACCCATTTCTAAGTCAACATAATCTACTCACTAATCCTTTAATCCATTAAGTCTCTATCTTTCTCTAATTTTCATTAATTAGTTTGACCTTTGAATTAATTTGTATCTTAAATTTATCCTACACAATTTTGCCTTTTGAATCCATTTTTGAACTCAAAATTTCAAAATTCCAGCTGTTGCCTCTAATCTAGACAGAACCATACAACACCCTTAACATTTTCTAAAAATTATCATTTTGATTTCAATGCTTCTAATACTTGTTTTTCTACTTAATCTCACATAATTTTTCATTTTAAAACTACTAAAAGTGTTATAATCATGAAAAATATTCATGTGTATGAACAGTAATATAAAGGGTTTCAAAACTTCCCTTTTCCAATTTCAATGCTTACAAGGTTCTAATCATATCCAATCATATACAAAATCATCATTTAAATTTGATGGGGCATTAGAACAATGGAGTTCAATTTCCTCCTATCCAGAACAACATTGGCTGAATGGCCTCAAGAAAACCAAGTTAAGAATCACAATTTAATTCCAAAACCAAACCTCCAAACTAACTTGTTTAAGTGCTAATTACATTATTCTAGTTTAATCTTCATTTTCTTCCCTTATTCTTGATTTTTGGCCAGCAAGGTAGGTCAAGGGAAAAATCCATTTTCAACCTCTAAAACCTAAGTTTTAATCTTCCAAAACATATATATAAAGTTAGGAAGATTATTTACCTTATGCCTTAACTACCTTAGATCAAAGTCCCTTGAATCTCCTCTTGAAATTGCTTTGGATTAAGTGAGTTTTTATTTGGCATAAGTTCCCCAAGGTTCTTTGTGCTTCATAGTCTTGGACAACATGGGGGTATTTATAGTGAAATTTTAAGGCTCCTTGGACTAATCTACCCTTTTTTCAACTAATTATTACAATGTCTTAATCTTGAATCTTATTGGTTGATTAATTCCTTAATTACCATTAACTTAATTCTCACATTATTTTAATATAATTGAGCACATGGCATAACCATTTCTTCCTTACCTTGGCACCATGTGGAGGGAGTTTGGGGTCTACAATAACACCTCACAATGCCACCTTATGCTCTTACACCTTCGTTAAAATTTCTTTCTTTCTTTTCTTTTTATTAATTCATAAATTATCTATAATTCAACTTAGCCTCCAAGCAATCTCTTAGCTTATTGGGCTGCTTCACTTGATACCATGTAAAGCTTATCTAAACCCAACCATTATTTTTTGCACACATCCTAAGGCACTTTCCATACCGGGTACCTTAAATTATTTTAATTTTTAGAAAAATTCTATAGAGCTCTTTTAATGATTATGACATTTTTAGAAATTTTTTATAATATAAAATGAATTTATCATAAAGTTCATAATTTTTTGAGATTCAGAAGTCCTGATAATAATTCCATAAATTTCTATTAAATCATTTATCGATGTCTTATTTCACATTAAATTATCTAATTAATTCTACATGACTACTTTTTTAATTTTATCAATTTCATAAATTCTTATATTAATTATAATAATTTACTACAAAATTTCATCTGATTATGAGGTCCAAAAGATATTGTACTAATTTCTAGACTTTAAAAATTAATATCAATTTATATTTAAAATTATGAGAGATATGCCTGACACAAATTCTATCCTCTCTTTACTGGTAAAATTTGGGACCAAAACATTTCTAGACAAGTTTAGGCATTTTCTGGTTTAATTTTCTATAATTACATTTTTACCCCTAAATTTGGCAAAATTACACTCTAGTCCCTGAAACTGTCAAATTCTATTTTAGTCTATTTCTACCATATTTGAAACTCCAATTTAGTACATAAATTCTCAATAATTCATTTAGGTCATTGAACTTTTTACTATTTATAATTTAGTTTATAGATTTTCACTATTTATAATTTAGTTTATAGACTTTCATTAATTATAATTTAATTTCTTTAACTTTATAACTTTATACCTTCTCTTTTTCTTTGATTTAAATCTTATCTAATCATTATCTTTTCTTCTTATTATCACCAAACTTTCTTCATAACATCTTTCCTCTATCAATCTTATACAAATAGGAAAAATGCATGATGTTACAATATTCAAGACTACTTGTCTATTCATATGCTACAAAGTTTGAATGCTCTCTGGATAGTTTCACTAGTTGTCTACATGTCTGTAGTCAATTATTAAATGGAACTACAATATGACAAGAGAATTTGATGTAGTCATTGCAATTGAAATTCCAATTCATAGATGCTTATTAAGAGCTAGTCGCCTATGAAAATGTTGATCCTAAAGTGATGCTCTTTGGAAGAATTAAGTGATTGTCTAGAAAATACTAGTCATCTACTACTATGATTCAAAGCATTTATGGAAAATTACACTAGATGCCTATGACAAACTATTGACTATTCATTTTTTTTCTTCTAGTTTGAATTCCATTCACTTTCTCATTTAGTTTCGGAATTGACTTTTCCATGCCTTGCACTTGACAATCCCAATTCCCTTCCAACCCACCTTAATTTGTAACTGATAAATTCCTATTTTATCATATTATTTCCTATCTATTTCACTTTGTAAAACACTTCCTAGCTCTCCCAAGAGCAACCTCAACTTCTCTATCGGCCATCAAACAACATACTCCTTTCCTTCATCGTCTCCATCTTTACCATCGCACATCTCACTCTCACCTTCCACTCCCAATTGGGTATTATTCTTCTCCGCCTCTCGTCCTCATCCTCTCCATTCATTCTCTTCCTCACCACACATGCTTGCCTCGTCATAACCATTACTCTTAGACTCGGGACCATTCTACATTTTTAGATTCAACTATATCCTCGCACATTTTCCCTTCTTTGATCGTATTCTAAGTTGCCATGGTTGAGTTTTCAATAGAGCTTAGTGTAGCCGTCTTTCTACACATGCGTAAGTAAATTCTTCTACTCTTAGAGATGTGATGAGCGACTGCAGCTTAGGATTAGCAAGGGGAGTTCACTTTGTTCCTTCCTAAGATTAAGATTTTAATTTCCTTGTATCTTAGTTTTAAGTTTTGGACATTTTGAATCTGGATTATATCACCATCTATTTAGATGTTTCGTTGGATTAGAGCATTATTCATTTGTGACTAATTTGTATTATGCATATTAGGTCCGATTGAATATCGTTCTCTCTCTAATGTAATTCTTAGTTTAATATGGAAATAAAGAGTGGAAATACTGAAATAAAGAGTGGAAATACTATCTCTCATGGCATATGAACAAAATATTATACTTCATACATTTTCAAAAAAAAACAAACCAAGGAATTAAAGGCTCATTAAATACTAATAATATGACTTATACAATAATAACAATAAATTCTCAGTGTTCCCACACTCGTCTTTAAGTTAGATGCTAATAATGTCTAACTTGCTTATACAACTTTTCAGAAGCAAATTTGAGCAATCTTTTCGTTAATATATCTGCAAGTTGAAGAATAGTAGGTAGATAAGTCAAACATATGATTCCTTCTTCATAACTTTTTTTCTGATAAAATATCTATCCACCCCCATGTGTTTAGATCTTTCATGTTAAATAGGATTTAAGTCATGCTTATAGCAGCCCATGTTTCACAATAGAGTTTCAGTGGTAATCCATGCTAACTTGTATTTCATTCAGGACACGTTTCAACCACAACTCTTCCATTATTCCTTAAACCAATGCCTTTAACTTGGTGATATCTCTATATTATATATATATGTGTGTGGGTGAACGCATGTGATTTTGGGTATTTTATCATGACTTTTAGGCATTTTCCAACAGCTTTAAGTAATTTGTGCTTAAAATTATTTTAGTATCTATAATCAGCTCTAAATCTTACGGGAACATCATTAATCTCTTTTTAGAGTTTCTTTTATACTAAGTTTATACTAAGATGTTCATAATTTTATGCTAACGGCGTTATAATATTTTCTCCATCCGTTAACAATTCCTTACTTCCCATGTAATTGGCCTCTGTTTCTCCATTGTATTTATTGCTTTGTGGTAAGTGAATTTATTGCCCTTTTTCCTTTTTGTTAGCTTTTCTATGATCGTCTGAGTTTTGGCTTCTCCCTCCCTCTGCCTTCTCTGTTTTTTTTTTAATCCTAAACCCTCAACCTTCTCCTCTGTTTCTTATGTAGCAGTTTAGTTTTTTTTTTTTTTACTTTTCTATCACTCTTGATTTCTCCTTTTTCTTTTTGGCCACTTTTGGTTTCTTGACTCTTGGTCCATTTCTCTATTTTATGCATGCTGGTGTTGGTTTCAGCCTTGGGATTAGGTTACGTGTTTCCTTCCCATCCATTTTTCATATTTTATTAACTCATTTAGTTTCTTTTAGCTTTAATCCCAATAAAGAAACATACTACAAAACAATGAAATTAAATGACGACTTATAGTTTTGGAGACGACAATGATGACAGAGGGAGTTAACATCAATGGAGATAGTGAACGACGATGGCAACGACAATGGAGTCATTGAAATTAGTTGGAAAACGATAAAAAAATACCTTTCGTTCAAGTCTATAGTAGTGGGGTAGAGAATGGATGTGAAAAGTAAATATGAACCTCACTATGGATTAGGTTTCGTAAATTTTTGTGATTTTTTATAGAGGTTTTTATTAAAAACTACTATTAATTTAACTGTATTTTTAATAAAACCACTATAAAAAGTATGACATTTTGAGGACTTTATACGGCGGTTTTATTTACAGTCGCTGTTACTAGTATATGTAATTGCGAGTTTTAAAAACTGTCGTAAAAACCTTTGAATGTGTACTATATCTTTGAAGATAACATATATATTATCTTGAATCCAATAAATTAGACAGGAAGTCAGTATGCCAACAGTATTTATTAATTTGTTGCATTATCAATTTATTAGATAAATTAGACTTCTTGATTAATATTTTTTTCTCAAAATATGCACACTTTCAATTTCTTTTTAGGTACTCATTATTGAACGCCCAACTAATTAAATAAGGTAAAATTGATGTATTAATTTGTAAAATTTTGAGCAACCTAGATGGCATCATTTTCAATTATACCAAAATTTAGCCTTATATCAAACTCAGTATAATATAATAATAGGTTTATTCTTAAGATAAGTCAGCACAATTGATCATAACAATAATAACTGACTTTAAAAAATATTCTATTTTGACTACTCCTTACAAAATATTGTAACATACTATTCTTTACATTTTATAGAAATCACATCCCATCCACACTCCAAGCGCCAAAAAGTATCAAAAAAAGGAGATGGATGAAAGGTGTGAACCTTTCAATCATATGATGAAGCAGAGTCGTTTGAGTTTTGGGGGTCATCTGGATTATCTGAAGGATAGTTAAAGAGCCAATAGTTATGTTAGTGGCCAAGATCTGAACTAAGACGATTAAAGCTTTCTTGCAGGTTTTCTACCTGCAAAGAGAGCTCTTCAACCGAGTTCTTCAACGTATCTATTATATTTATTAATTTTTCTAGATGTTTAAGGAAGTCTAGAAAGGGCGAAGCAAGATCGGCTCTGGGAGATTATGCTTATTGTCAAAATCAGCATGTGATTTTTTCTATGAATGGCAAGGAGAAGAGCTTGAAGAAGACGCTATTTTAAGAAAGCTGAAAAGAGAGTAAGACAATGACGATATAAGAGGAAACATATTGAGCAAATGGAATTAGAACAAAAAGTATAATATAAGGGTATTTAAGATTGAAGAAAATACATTTTATAAGAGGTATCTGTTGGCTTTCCCTTATGATGGATAGAGACGTTGGGAACTGAAGTGGTAAGATGTACACTTTCTTTCTGCAGATAGGGCGTAATGGTAGGAAGGCAGTAGGATTGACTTATAATGGCAGTTGAGATAAAATCCGCCGTTATAAGTTCTCAGTGTCTTTTTTATGGTATTTTTACTTTTAACTACCATAAAGTAGTGCCATGAGAAACATTTTTTTAATAGTGTGCATATCAAATTTTTGGCGTCATTGAGGAGTCTAAGACTATTACTTTTAGAAATAGAGGGCCTTAAGTAATTTAATTGCTGGTAAAGCAAAGCCCATTACATAATCAAGAGAAGTGGGTCTTACTTCAAATCTTTAACACCTGAATCTAAGTCTGAAATGAATGCAGTCACAAAACGGAAGAATTACAAAACAATCAGGTAATTATGTTTGGAACTATTTGGACGACCTAGTATCTAACTATATTATGAATAACTATGAAAGGATACCAGTGGAGAGTTGCTAATGTCTCTTCTTCACAAGTGATTGCTAGGGTTAGCGCCTGTTTGGCAACAGTTTTTGGGAGTCAATTTTGGCTAAAATTTCAATTTAAAAAAATTTGAAACAAACATTAATTTTTATTCAGAATTGATTTTGACTAAAACCTCGGTTTGAAAAAATTTAAACCAAATAGCTATTTTTGTCCAGAATTGATTTTAGGCAAAACTTCGGTTTGAAACCATAATTTTGAATAAACTACTGAAAATATATTTTGAAACTGTAAAAGAGCTTATAGGTTATCCATTACTATTTTACCCCTACTTTTTTCTTATACTCTCTCTCATCTCTTTTCTTCACACTATCTCCTCTTTTCTCTCTCTTCTCTACACTCTCTCCTCTATCATACTTTAATCAAATCATATATTTTTTAGTAATTTATTAATATAAAAAGTGATTCTATTACTAATCATCTAAATATCTATATTTTTAAAATCTATTCTTCCCAAAATCTATTTTCTATAATCTATTCTTCCCAAAATATATTCTTCCCAGAATATATTCTTCTTAGAATCTATTCTTCAGAATCTATCCTCTAAAAGCTAATCCAAATGGACCCTTAGTGTTATCATCAAAGAGAGAGTTGGCAATAGGCAAAGGAAAAAAGAAAGGAAAAATCTCCATAAAATACTCCGTGAATTCTAAAATTTTAAAAAGTTTATGCTAATATATAAAAAATATATTAATTATAATTATTAATTTGAGATTTTAATATTTATATAAAAAAAATATCTTTGTGAGCATTAACTAGACTAATAATAAAATTGATAATATTTATAATAATTTTTATTATTTTAATAATAAGATTGATTATTCCTTTAACAAATTAATAATTCAAATAATTATACTAAATTTTATGATATTAACTATTTTAATAATAAAATTGATAACGTGTAATAATTTTAACTATTTTATTAATGAGATTTATTGTTCTATTTAACAATTTAATAGTATATAGATATTAACTATATTAAGAGAAAAATTTATAATAGATATAATGATTTTAATAATTTGATAATGATATTGATTATTATTCTCTTCAAGTTCTGGCCAATTTATCTTTTCTTATAAATATTAAAATAGTTATGATCTATTATTTTATATATTTATATATTTTTTAAAATTTTATAAATCAAATGATATTTTTTAAAAATTTTCTAAAAAAGGAAACAACAATATAAGCAGCGGGAGGCGGCGGATTGGGAGGAAGGAGAAAACAGAGAAGCCGCACCCAGTATTTTTCACTTCTGCAGGCACCTTCTACTCAGAACTCTGTCGTCGCCATCTCCTTTTTCACCCCGGGCCGTCTGAAATTCCGGTCTCAACCCCTCTGGGCTGCATCGTTTCTTCTCTTCTGCTGTAACACTTGAGTTTCCGTTCACCATCGTTCTTTGTCGCTGCATTTTTTGCCCTTAACAGTCGCAACCCTCGCCTTTCGCCAACCTCACTGCTTGACGGAAATTCTACTCCCTTGATTTTTTTCTTATTTGCCCCCCTTCGATTTTCCGTAACTTGGTTTTTTCTCTTGATTCTTCTTCTGCATCCGAGAGGCACGCCTTCAGCCAAGCTTCGCTGCCGTCAACCTCAACTCGAGGACCCACCTTCTTTCTTCACCGTCACCTATTTCCATTCTGGTTGTTCACGGCCAACTCGATCCCAGTTTTCAATATTTTTCTGAGATTCATCTTCCTTCTCTGATTCCTAGTGTGGGTTGCTATTGTGAGTTGTTTGAATCTCTCGCATGCTTCATTTGTTTTGTTCGCCTGACCAAGGTAATTCTTTGGGCTCACTGTCTTATTCCATTTTGCTGAAGCATTACAATTCTTTGGGCTAACTGCTGTCTGGATTGGTATAGAGCTGGATATCTTAAAGCTTAATTTGATCTGACTTGGGAGTCAAATTTTGGATCGTTCCCTCAGTTAGATTTTCAGTGTACAATTGGTGAGTTTTATCTTCACTATTGCTATTGGAGTCACTGGGATTGGTTCTCTGAACTTTGAGGTTGGATTTTAAGGATTACATGCTGCGCTGAGTTGGAACTTATTTGAGGATTAGTACTTATTTAGAGGTGGATAATGGTTGTGGTTATTATTGGTTTGCAATGGTTGTTCATTTTCGCTCTTGAGGAAAGATTTATAGTTGGTTGGAAATGAGAGGAGTTGCTGCCAAGTTTTGACTTGGGAAATTTTGTTTGAATGGAGCTACAGGCATTACATTTGAAGCTTATTTAGTTTTTCTTTCCTTTTAGGATTTAGTTAGTTTGTTTTTCTATTTTGTTAAGTTCATTAGTTTTTCTTTCTAGGATTAGGCGAGTAAGCTCTTAAGGCTTGTTGGATTTCTTTTTAGGACTTCACTTGTTGATTTTGCTTGCTGAACTGTTATTTTGTGCCTGTGCATGGCTTCTTTTCTGTGGGTTCAAAATTCAAATGTGTTATAATTGACGATTGTTTGCTATTTCTTTAGACTTAATATTTTCTTTTTTTTAATAATATTCTTAGATCCGTTATTATTGATGTGGCTTTGTACTTGTTTAATTAAGACCTGTTTATTTTGGTGATTTTTAGACTTGATGTCTTTGCCTAGACCTGTTAGGCTTTCTTGGATTGTTTAGATGGGTGATGCACTTGTTCTTGTTCATGGATGTGCTTGATTTGGACTTGAATTTACTGTTAAACTTCCATTACCCTTGAGATCCATTACTATGATGTTTAAGCTTGGATTGAATCCGAAAGAAAATTGATACTTGGATCAGTTGAGATTATGTTCTGTTCATGGAAGTTTTGTTTGATGAAATACTTGTGTGAAATTGATAATAGTACTTGGTTGTACTGTTTAATTACAATTTCATAAATAATATGCTGTTTGATCACAATGCTACATGACAGTGGATATTTGTAGTTGTTCTGACAGGGTCCATATTACTATTGTTCTTGTGTAGACATTGAGGGCAATGCCCATTTTATGTTTAGGGGTGATGGAGAAATTTTGATAAATTGATACAGGTTGAGTTTTCATTTTAATGTCAGAGCTCTTATTTTGGCTTTTGTTGAAATGGCATGAAAATTGCGTGTAAACTTTTTAATCTTGAATGCTTACGTGTTCTATTTTTTAAACTTTAGGTAAGAGTTAGATTGGTGGGTTATTCGCTTAGCTAAACACACTTGTTGAATGATAGAAAAGTTGCTTAGCTTATATATATTTCAGGAGTTGCATTTAGTGTTTGTGAATTCTCAGATTACTCTTTAATTTCCTACTTACCATGAATTTTAGGGTCATATATGGGATGCTGGAACAGAAAAACAGAAACTTTTTACCTTGACGGCATAGCAATTTTACCTATTCAACATCAAGAGTACAGCAATCAAGCTTGAACACAGTGATTCACAGCTGATTACTCATAAGGCCTCAAACTTTGAGGTCTCAGTGAATTCATTTTACATGAAGGAGATTGAGGCCTTGTGGAACGAAGTGAGGGATCTGAGCTTGGGAAACTCTTCCAGAGTTGAGAGGCTAGAATCACCTCCAACCCCACTTGAGTTCCTCAGAGGTTTTGTCTCCCCCAACAAGCCCTGCATCATCTCCAATGCCATTAACCACTGGCCTGCACTTTGTTCATGGACCAACCACTCCTATCTCACCCATGTTCTTTCCTCCTCATCCATCTCCTTGCACCTCACCCCCAATGGATGCGCTGATGCCCTCGTCCCTTTAGTTGCTCATGAGCACCAGGGTTCTTCACCTCTCTCTGCATCTCCCTTTTCCCCTAAAACCACTGCTTCATCCTCTTCGCTCTGCTTCGCCTCTGCTCACGTTGAGTGCATGCCTTTCCCTAAAGCGCTCTCTCTTATTTCTTCTGGAGCTGAAGATTGTTCTTCAAACCTGAGATTCGTAGCCTATGCACAGCAGCAGAACGACTGTTTTCGGTCTGAGTATTCGGCTCTGGCTGATGATTGTGATCCCCACATTCCCTGGGCTAGTGATGCTCTTGGTTGTGTTCCTGAAGCTGTGAATCTCTGGATTGGTAATCAGCACTCTCAGACTTCATTTCACAAGGATCACTACGAGAATCTCTATGTTGTGGTCACTGGGGAGAAGCATTTTCTGCTGTTGCCTCCCTCTGATGTTCATCGCATGTACATTCGAGAATACCCTGCTTCTCATTATAGATATTCTTCGGTATATATGTTTCTTTGCATTGATTGACTATGCTTTGAAATTTAAATAACTTTTTAATAGTGCTGATGTTATGATTTGTAGGATACCAGAGAGTTCACTTTAGAACTTGAGAAGCCAAGAAGATATGTACCTTGGTGCAGTGTGAATCCTTATCCTTCTCCAGAGACCAAGGATGATGAAATGTCCAAGTTCCCATTGTATTTCAATGGCCCTGAGCCATTACAGTGCACTGTCAAGCCTGGCGAGATTCTCTATCTGTAAGCTTCTGTTGTGTTTTAATCTCTTAATTTTAGCTAGATATGCTTAATAGAGCATAAGCTTTGTTTCCTAAGTATTAAACTGTGTCCTTATATCAGCTTAGCCTTAAGCCCTTAGCCATGGGTTCTGCATGATCTATCTAGAAAATGAACCAATGCAGAGCGCACCGTTAGTTATAGTCACTCCACCAACTTTGAATACATTTATATTAGATAATCAGGGTCATGTTACTGGCATTTGAACTCACAACCCAAGGTACCCAAGGTTATGCCTCCTAGAGCTCACGCTGGAAACCAAATTAGCCAGTAGGAATGTTGCAGAAGAAACATCTTTTGCTGCATCATTGCACAATGAATCTTGAGGAAGTTTATGGTAAATGAAGTTTTGGCTGCAAATGACGTGTACTATGAATAAATTCGGACCTATTCTACCCCGCCATGTGAAGGCCGGTATAATAGGCATATCTTTCAGTCTTAAATTTTTCTTCTAGGACTGTAGACGTGTATTTCCTGGTCCTATGAGTTGATAATTTAGCGTCAGTTTTCAAAATCCAAGAATTGGATTCTGAAGTGGCGTATTAACATGATAAACCCGTGACAGAAATGGCTTCTGTATTTAATCTTAGAAATGTTCATTATGATGTTACTTTTTACTCAATTGAAGTTGCATTTAATTGATGTAGCTGGAATCGCCTCTCTGGAGAACTTCAAGTTGTTCTGGTGTGCTTGTGCTTGCCTAGACTAGACTAGAGTCAGTTTTTTAAATCCACGTTAGGTTCCTAGAAATTCATGCATTTTCACCTTTCTGTTATTTCATTTATTACTGATGTTGCCATTGCCAAACCAAAAAAAAATGTTGAAGAAATGAGTAGGCATGGCATGACCAAGCACAATTTAAGTATCTTCCTTTTAAGTTTAAACACCAACGTAAAAATCTCTATTAAAGCTCATTGAACTTGGGCTTCATGCTGTATTTGAATATTGGGTAATTTTTATTCTATTTTATTTTTTCGCTTCGAAGATTGTTAAATTGTTGAAGTGAACAATGAGATCCATCATCATGTAACTGAGAATGAAGTCAGTCAACAATAAGTTTACATTCTATCTCATCTTTTCTGTAGCATATGTTGCTGTATTTGTTAAATGATTTTCTATATATGTATCATTATGAATGAGGTGACCCACCTAATGGGATAAGATTTTTTGTTGTTGCTGGATCATTTTGAATGACCGGGCTGATACAATAAGTATTAATGCAGGCCAAGTATGTGGTTCCATCATGTGAGGCAGAGTCCAGATGATAGAGGATGCACTATTGCTGTAAATTATTGTAAGGATAAGATATTTTCTCTCAAGTGGGTTCTAATTATCCGGTGTTTATCAGGTCTGATGCATTAAGTTATTATCTTCTTTTTGCAGGGTATGATATGCAATTTGACATTAAGTATGCTTATTTCAATTTCTTACAATCTCTTAATTACCGATCTTCTCTAAATTCAACATCAAGTGAGAATTTGCCTGAGGAATCAGATGATGCTTACTTGCTTAGACAAGATCCTTGTTCATTTTTTTGACTCAGTTTCTTTTTCAATTTTGAAGGTAGTGTTGTAATAGTGGAGTTGATGAAATATTGTATCCAACCCTACAAGGTCATTCAATTTTGTAGGTTTTTCTTCCGTTTTTTTTAACAATAAGATGTACTCGTATGGTTTTATTAAGATAAAAGAAAGAAGGTTTATTTTGGTCCTATTTATATAATAGAGAGAAATTTTTCATATAAATGTATTATTTTACTTTTCATTTATTATGTTTACTTTATTTCCATATGGTATAATATATATTAAACAAGGATAAAATTAAAAAAATTGTTGAATTTTATGATATAGTTAATAAAGTTTAAATTTTTTTTCTTGGTCTGTATAAAATATATTAGAAGTAATTTATAAATAGAATTAATAAAGAATATTTTAGTTTAGACTTTTGTATCTCAAAGATTCGCTCAGTGATGCTGGAATAATTTTTGTGGTTATCAATGATATGGAAGTTATTGAAAAGCAAATTAGACTAATAAGTGGTCAAGACACTAGTTCAATGATATAATTAATGAATTTTCCCTATTAAATTCCATTACTTAAAATGTTTAATAAATCTTTCTTTCGTTGATTTCATATTCTTATTTTTCTCATCATTTATCACAGCATTGGTATTTTAAAATTGAAACTGACAAATTTTGAATAAATTTATAAGGAATTCTTATAATTTTAAGGAAATTATTTAATTATCAAAAAATTTTAATGGCAAGTGAATAATCAAAAAGTCCTAAGTGAACAATATAGATTTGTTATTTCCTATTTAAAAATTGTCATTGTATTTTTATCAATTATTAGATTTTTTTTAATAATTAAATTATTTCTTTGAGATCTTCTAGTAATTTTTCCATAAATTTAAACATATACTTACACACAAGATTTATGAAATGCTAGGACATGTAGCTTTTACAATATGGGATGAAGGCCAAGAGAAAACAATGCATTCTCGTATCATTTTCTTATCATAAACTAAGTTAAAAAATTGGAAAAAAAAACCCATACTATTACAGTCCTTAATATAAAATTATTTAATTAATTTAATTATATTAAATAAATTAATTAAATTAGTTAGTATAATATTTTTTTTCTAAAGCATAATCATCTTGGCATATAATACAACAATTTTCTTCACAAGTGTGAGTTCAGGATTGACCTTAAACAAACGCCACAAACACAAGTTCTTATCAAAACTATAAGGTCAACCCAATTTTTTTTAGATTTCGAACGATATAATGTGGATTTACGGACTCCTAACTTGACTTTCACATAAGTGCTAAAAAAGTGAAATGGGAGGAGGGCAATAAATGGGCCATGAGTAAAATATATATACCACCTTGTAACAATATATGTATATATATATATATACACACACACACACACATATATACCTCACTAAAATTCTTAGTATTGGTTTGGATTGAATTTATAATCAATTATATAATGATAAAACCTTAGGTTTGTAAAAAATGATCGAAAAACCCCTCTTAATGTTAAAATCTTTTTTTTGAGCTAAAATAATGGTTTAGCTATAAACTATTCAAAAAGGTGAATGATAATCGGTTGTTACAAATCATACTCTTTTCTTCCTATCTTTAATATAAGAGTTAGTTAACTTTTTCTTAGTATATCAAGGAAGATAAATAAATCAATTAATTATGATCAAATCCAAACTCCTCAAGATGAATTTATATTATATAATTCTTAATCTACCTAAATTAATCAATTTACTCTTATATTAGTTTATAATTAATTAATTTATTTAGTTTTATTAATCTATAAAAAAGTTAACTAGCTCTTATATTAAATATTAGAGGAGTAATTTAATAAAATTAATTTTATAAATTAAGTTTATTCAAAATTTATTTTTCCCACATCGCTAATCCAAACGCACATTTAATTGAAAGTCAATGAAGAACAACGTATATAAACAAACATACATATATTAATAATGGAAGTTACTCCATTTCAATGAAAAACTTCGACAAATCATCCTCTCTCGCTTTCTTGTTCCCTTGTTCCTAGCAACATCTTATTCTATTGGGCAACACAGGAATATAACAAGATGCTGAACATATAATTATACTGAAGCAGATAACACATAACACCTTGTTGCTAGTGTTAATTAGGAAACACAAAATCACTGGGATCCTTTGAGCTACTTGGCAATGCCAGCGAAATACCACTATTGTAAAAAAAAGATTTTCTAAATCGGTTTAAAATAGTATTCTATACTGGACAATAATTCGGTATAAAACGTGTAGAAAGTGTATACTTTTAAACCGGGCAGTTCACCGGTATAGAATGAGTAGAATTTAAACATGTCCCTTTTAAAATAAGGAGTATAATTTACTAATATCTCCACATATTATGTGAAAGGGAGCTGTAGATTAATGATTTTTTTACACCTATTGGGTTTGCACCCGGTGTAGAATAATCCATTTTCTACATCTTACCATAAAGACAACTACGTAGATGTTGTAATATTTACATATTGTTTCTAAACATGCCTTTATTTTTTATCCAGTTTAAATGTATTTTTAAAAAATAACCCCTTCAATATTTCATAACTCTATCCCCTGAAGTTTTATGAATAAATTGCCCAAATATACAGACTTAAAGAGACAACATCAGAGACAAAGTTCAAGATGACAGATACATATCTTCAATTGCTCATTATATTATTCATTTAATAAAATTCAATAAAAAAATACAATAATTTGAACAGAAAAATAAAAGAATGTATTCAGTTAATGACAAATTCTATTGAGAATGAATGAATTGAATAAATAATTCAGCCCAAATATTGTGTAAGTCCTCAATATCTTGTTCAGGAAATAGGCCAGATTGATCAAATATCTTAAATATTAAATTAAAAGAAAAGAAATTAAGATATTACTAATATATATTAAATTGACAAGAAATATAAAATCATTAAAAACACAATTTACCTCCTCAATTAGGTCAGTCATATTTGACAAGATGATATTAATCATGTGTCTAACCATGTAGAAGCTGCACAAGTTGCTTTGTTTATGTTGCCTTCGACTCTATAGTATTAACATGAACAAAATTATTTGTAACTAGCAAAAAACCGTGGAGCATAAGATTTAACACTTTTATTATATTCGGTGTGATCTATTTAGGGTTCCTCACTAAGTTAACTTTTTTAGACCCCTTGTAATTGCAAACGTCCTCATAGCCTTATGAGCAAAGTTATGAACTTAGTAACTCATTTATTATAAAGTTCATATTTATTACAAACACTATTATTCTGTATAGAAGATAACTCACGTGTTCATAATTTTTTTGGTATCAACCGATGGCTTATAGTAGAGAGAACATAAGAAGAACATTTTATAAATGTGCTTACATAGTATGATCAATTGCCAATGATTACTGTAGAAAATAATTAAATAATAATGATTATTAGCATTAAGCAAATACAAACCTAGTATGAAATAAAATAAAAGATTATTATTCTTACTCCTGCATATATGGTGCGAAGAAATAATTAATATCAGTTTCACCAACCCTTCTTGAAATGTACTGAAGTCTCGAAGATTGAGAGATTCCTTTTAAATAAATTTGAAATGGGCATAGGAATCCGAACTAACATGTTTGCCCTTAGAAACTAAGCTTGCATGCACCTACAATTAATACAAATACGACGTTAGTTAATGCAAATACTCATCTTGTATGAATTTTGTTATTACATATATTTACATATAAATTAGACTTACATAAAAAATAATTAGATGCACCCAGAGGTTAGTTCATTCATAGGAGTGATAACAAATTTCACATCTGCAAGGTCAACAAAGGCAGGTGCCCCCACGTCACCCACAACTATATCCATAGGCAATGCATCCACATAGAACATTTCGTCATATGCCAATCGGATTACACATTGCATGGCACTCAAATTGTGAGGTGTAGGAAGTTTGCTCGGGGATGACGCGACGTGATCCAAAATAAGATGCTTTGGCCATAATATGAAAGTCTTATTTTCTTGACCCACTGTCTTCACCTCATTAATGGAAATTGGGACAAAAGCATATTCAATTATCACGTCTTTAATTGCCACCCTTAACTAATCATCTGAGTTTGGATATGGTGGGCAGTTTCCCCTAAGCTATAGATGGAACCATGTGACACTAACCTTTTGAGAGGATCATCCACATATAGATCATAATGTTCAGCATCCTCTAACATCGGCCCAGCCATGTAATAGCTCCCTTGAGTGCTAGGACGGGCTGTATTTGAGAGCATTTGGGGGGCACTTGGCTTTTATTGCCTTGATATCATCATGTAAAATATTTCTTCCTAGATTTTTGCCAATATCTCTTGTAATCGTGCCTCAATTGAAGCTTCTGCCTATGCCATAACCTCTACCCAAGCCTCTGCCTTAGCCTCTTCCCTAATATTGGATAACAATGATCTAGCTCTGCCCTCAGCAGATGCTCTAAAGTAATCTCTTATACTGACACCTCCTCCAACTCCCCTGACACGGCCACCATGCTCTTGCTTGCCTGTGGCAACAGTTAAGATGTCATTTCTACCATCTAACTTGAAGGAGCCATGGACTTCTTGTTATTTAAGATTAGCATATAACATATAAATAGCAAACATAAGAAATGATATAATTAGCATAAGAAGTAATATAACTATTCTACTAAAATAAAATAATAGAAGTAGTACTTACAATTTTTTTCGCAATCATGTGAGTTTGATCGCTTATAAATGATCTGCTCCTTGTTTGATGAGCGTACAACCATTTATCTTCACAACATATTGGAGATAGGGGAACAAGAGTAACACTAGGATCAGACTCAGCATTTTCTTCTAATCTCTTCCTCTTGGCCCCCAACAAATCTCTTTCAGCCTTCGCGTAACCCCCTCGAGATATTGTATGGGGGCAATCATTCTTGAGATTGTGTTCAATGGCTTTCGCTCTTTTTTTCCTACAAAACTTGAAATAGTTAAAATCAATACACACAAAAGGAAAAAACATGGGAAATGCAAGTAACTTTGTCAACTCATCATAGCTGCTGGCATAGTCCAAACCTTAATAAATTCTTCCTAAGTAGTTTCTTCAATGAATTGATACTTGTTGCATAGAGAAGGATGATGTTGACCATCTTTGTCTAGGCTATACACATACTGACGAGCTAGTTATGTCTTGAATTCCCTCTAACACTCAATGCAATAAGACAACATTTTTTCTTTAAGACTTCATTGTTGGGAACATTGTAAGTGAGTTGCAATAATTGCCATTAAAAGAAGAGTTATCAACAAACAGTTATATTTTTTGGTATTGCTCTACATACAATATACAATAGTTAGTTACTATACTCCGATAAAGTCCCAAATTTAATTCTTCACATGATTATCAACAACATCCCAAGTCTATATGGCGATGTTAGTCTTATTGCGTGCTAGAAGGCTAACATAACTTATGTACTTGGTCATGTATTCATCAATTAGGTTCCAACGTGTGTCAAACTCAATCGATAGTAATTTTTCTTCCTTCCTATCTTTCGTAATGTCTTTCAATCAAGTCATATTTTCCCCTCCTTTGCTTAGAATCACTAGGAGTATCGCTAGCCTCATTTTGATTACCACTAGCCTCCATATTCCTATATATGCAATAACAAAATCAAATATAGTAAACATACTTAACGCTTTTGCCTTCCGTTATAATACACAAAACTTGTTCCTTTAGCATTTTC
Source organism: Leucaena leucocephala (assembly GCA_037074615.1). Classification (NCBI taxonomy): domain Eukaryota; kingdom Viridiplantae; phylum Streptophyta; class Magnoliopsida; order Fabales; family Fabaceae; genus Leucaena; species Leucaena leucocephala. Next base: position 9,974,428 of record CM073550.1, read on the forward strand.
CATCAAAACAAGTGAAATCATTTATCGCAGGAGAACTACAAAACCTAGATTAAATGAGCACATAAATGGCGAAAAACACACATGAGAAAATAAGTGTTGAGAACACGTACATAGCAAAGCACAATAAGAGCGAGAATATAGAAGAACGACTGAGCATAGTGAAGCCCAACAAAAATCACAGAGCATGACGAGCAGAGTAATGATAGAAGTAAGAAATAAGACTAAAGAAAATATGAGAAATGATAAATGAGAGACGCGCCAAGCGGCAGGCTTCTAAAATATTTTGTGAAAAAGACTTTTTACACCGGTTTACATATTTCTAAATTTGACTAACACAATAACCAGTTTAAAAAGATGTCTACTTATTTTAAAAAATGTCACGACTAATATTTTGTAGATCAGAAGATTGTTTACACCGAATAAAATATAAATCTGGTATAGTAAACCATATTCTAAACCTGACTAACGCAATAACCGATTTAAAAAGATGTCTACTTATTTTTAAAAATATCACGCCTAATATTTTAAATTTCAGAAAATTGTCTACACCGGATAAAATATAAATCTAGTGTAGTAAATCATTTTTCTAAACCTGACTAACACAATAACCGATTTAAAAATATGTCTACTTATTTTAAAAAATGCTACGTTTAATATTTTGAATTTCATAAGAATATCTACACCGGATAAAATATACAATCGGTTTAAATATTAGAGTTATTTTTTCCCACCTACCTTCTTATTACCCATCACTTGAAGTTACAACATATATATGCAATAAGAACAATAAACTTGTGCTATTATTACATCATAATAGTACCTCAAAAATAAGAACAATATATCCAATCAGAACAATAAACATAATTGCATTAGTACCTCAAAAATATAAAACAATAGCATACAAATCAATTAGAATCTACTTCTTCTTCATTCAATTTTGATAAACCTACTGAAAAAGAAGGAGTCTCACAAATTGAATTATCATTGTCAACAACATTTTTTCCTTGGAGAGCGACATATCATCTTTTATTTATTGGATCAGTGATATAGAACACTTGTTTTTCTTGGTCTGCCATGATGAAAGGCTAATTCTCAAAACTTGTACATTTGAACATGGGAACTGTGAATTTGGTACAGTCCAGCTCCCAAATCTCTTTAACAATGCCATAATAAAGGATGACTACTAATTTATGATTGTTATCTTTTAAACTAGAGAAGTACATAGCTTCAACCATTAACATAACACCACTATTCTGCATACTACTTTTATCATCTAGGGACTTTGTATAAAAGGAATACCCATTGATATCAAATGAATTCTAACATATCACATTAAATTGAGGACCATATGCCAACCATCTAACTGAATCAGATACACAATCATCATTTTCAACCTTCTGTTTGAACTAATGTGCAAAAGATTTGTTGTGTTCTCTAATAAGCTTTTGCTCTATCATTCTATTATTTTATTTCCGAATAAGCTCTTTATGAACAACTATATAGTCTTGAACTTCATCAATGTTATTCAAGATGTGTAAGTGTATTTGTCACGTCCCAAAATTTAGACCGTGACCGGCACAAAATATGAATAATTTCATATTTCGAAAGCCTAAAACCTTAAATGAAACGTTTGAAATGAAAACCATAATAAATTACATTTCATAAATCAAAATTAAGTTTTCTGTATGAATCTCGACAGGATAATCGCTGTATAACTGATCTCTCGATGATCCTACAACTGACTACAACCGTTCAAATTTCCATAATATTTTCCAAAATCAATATAATCTTTTCTAAGGACTATGTGGAGCATTTACCTTCTTTTCAGAATAATACAACACTTTCTAAATGATAATTTTATCAAAAATAGTTTTGTTAAAAAATAACACTTCGGATCGGCAACGAGGCTCTTCACTGCTCAGCAAAAGGGTTAGGGTCACCTGAACTAACTGAGGCCAAATAATCTACTCGTGAATAACGTCCCAAAAATATGATTAAAAGAATGCAAAAGTCAACAATGCCTAATCATACTGAAAAAATGTATTTTCATAATATTTCATAATTTAATGCAAACCTTTTCGTAAACATTTTCTTTTAAGGAAAACAACAATATAAAATAACCATTTCAAATCAACCTGAAATAACCATTTCCAATCAATCGTTGAAAAATAATCCTTTCAAAAACCATAATACTTCCGTAGGACTTCAACAGAACATAAACAGACGTGGACACACAGTCCAATAGGGTAAATAACCATGCGTAGCACGAAGCCACAAAATAGATGTGGAAACATAGTCCACGAGGGTAACTAACCAATCTGACAGCTCAAAACTGCTAACTATCGGTGGCTCAAGACCACTAACCTTCGCGAGTATGAAACCCACGGCAAAATCTGATAGCTCAGCCACTACCCTTCACGAGTACGAAACCCACGGCATAATCCATCGAGCTCGGGTTACCAAGGTGCACCAAGGGCTAACAGTACTGCTGTTAGCAACCAGCGTTCTGTATTCCATCCTTTCTAAAACATTTCCATCATGCATGGGGTTTATTCCACATGTAATAATCTCAACCGTTTTAATGCTATAACCGCTGGTAAAAACCACTTTGAATTTCAAAAACTCTAGCATGTACATTTGAAATCAAGTTACTGTAAAAACATATGAAATTTGTATAGGAATATATTTTATGAATAATATCAGTTCAATGCAAAAGAAAATCATTTCTAACGATTTCTAACGATTTCATACATAATCGTAATTCCTTTGTAAACCAATCAAAAGAAAATCATTTCTAACGATTTAAACCATACTTTCGTAAAATTTGCTTTTCGAAATTCATATTTGAAATTTAACATCTGAAATGACAATGTATTTAAAAATATAAATTTTAGGGAACGTTATTCACTCACCTGACACGCGCCAAAACCTTTATCCTTTCAGCCAATCACTTTCAATTATAATCCAATCTCAATTCCCTGATATCCTGAAACAATATATTAACACTATTTAAAACTTTAACAAAAGTAATCATCCTTAGTCTGATATTTCATTTCATTACTTGCCATCAACCATTCAATCAAAGATTCAATACATAGGCTTCTAACCAACAACCAATGCTCACTTACTCTATAACCCATCATAAAGGCAAACACTTATTCATTTATAAATCTTAAACATGTCCTTAGCATATATTTATGACTTCCACAATTCATTTATATATATGTATGTTTTTAATACCCCACTTAAGCTACATTAACTATACATTACCTTAAGGCCTTTATGCTTGTTTTAATTATACAAGACTATACTAGCATAACATAAGCTTCCAAAACAGTTTCTTAACCCAAGAAGAATGCCAAAACAACAAATTCTTCATTCCCATAAAACCAGGTACAGTGAACACAATAATCCCCTCAAACAATATACACATCCTACATATGTATTCCTTGACCATTTGAAAACCTTACTTGACAAGTTCTTAAAACTATGGGTCTTTGCTTTCTATCTCAAATCGCATTTCCATCCACCAAAAATTTTGTAACTACAATATATACACTAAAACAGTCAATGCTTTGCACCTTCAGCATCAATATTACAGCTCAACGTATCATTCTAGCAACTCTCCATATACTCAAACACATCCACTCCAATCACATACAGCAAGCCACTCTTCTCTCTTTTCTTTCTTTTCTCAACTAAATCAGAAAGCTACCATATGACACTGACAGAACAATAGTCAACAACGTCCTAATCACTCCTTAATTCTATATCTTCCTACTTTCCAATTCAGCTATGTATATACATACATACGTCATGAAACTTCCCCAAAATAGCACACCACATAAACTTCAAGACAGTAGCAGAATCTTCTGAGTACTAATTCATGCCATCATTTAAGTATACACACAACAAGATATATATATTCTTCCTAATCAATCCAACACAACCCACTTATGACATGCTTCTGTCTCCTCTTTCATTGCCCACATTATAACATATATATATATATATATATATATATTCTTACACAGTGCACACATACATAATATATACATATCATTCAAGGTAGCAGAAATGCTTATCTTCAATAGCCCATTTTTATTCACCCAAGGCACCCAAAACCTGACAGTAACAGTATAAATACAACGGTAGCCATATCCACACAACATCCTAGCCATTCATGCACCCCTTCTTCTCCGCTGTTCCACACACACACACACAAACAGAGCATAATATATGCATATATATATGTACACTATCCAGAACCCTTTCCTCGCGACTTCAAACACACATATTCAACAGAAAGACTCATACCCCGAAGCCTTCATAACACTGAATAGAAAGTACATCACCAATGTGCTCGGTAAGCTCACAATTCAATCATGAAGAAGAATCATCACATGACCCACACCCCAGAATTTCCAAAGACCCAGAATAGAGCAATCTTTCACAATGTTCACACACACGCCCTTCACAGCAGCAGAATTTCCCCGACCCTATGAACCAACACATACCATAGGAAACAGAGCAGGGGCATCGAGGAAGCTTACCTCTCATATTCAATTGGCAACACTCAACAATTACCCTAGCAACTCCTTCCACAGTGACGGCGATAAGAAGAGGAAAATTGAGCCAATAGACTTGCTACAGTAACATAGCATACTTGGCAGTGACGGCGGCAATGATAAAGCTCGACGACGGCACCACAATTGGCTAAGAGACTACCGATAATGTGATTTCACGACACCTAGAGACCATTCTCTCTTCACCAGCGACTTCCTTCTGCAATTTCCCCTCGCTTGCTTTATTTATCGATCACCCAAAGTTAAATGTGAGGTGATGGCTCTAGCGATAACAATACGACCAAAGCGTCTGACAGAAGCGACGCTTGGCTACACAGTAACGGTGGTGTGAGAATCCTTTACGCCACTGATCTCCCACCGACTCTCTTCTTCTGCTGCACTGCAAAAGGTTCAAAGGAAGTGAAGAGCAATGTACGGATTTTGGTTAGAAAAAAAGGAATGAGGGCAATTCAGTAATTTCATGCGCCAGAGGACTTCCATTTCTGCAGTCACCAGGGTTCGAACAGAAGACCACTAATTTCCATCCTCCGTCCCTGACCACTCTGCTACCTATCACTATTTGAAATTTTCTACCATGAATATATATTTATACCTTACTAACTTGTTTTAAAATTCAAAAAAAAAATCCACAGCCATAACAGTATTTACTGCAATTCATTATGATCAACATTCTTCACCGACATTCCACGTTAACCCCCTGTTTAGCACGGGGTTTAGAGAGATCGATAAGTCTTACTTTAGACTAGTATTGACAAAAATATATAGCTTCTTCAAAAATATATTTTTGAATAATGGATGCCTCAGACTAATTTTGATTCTTCATATACTCTTTAAAGATTTGTATGTATCTTTTAAATGGGTACATCTATTGTAAGTATACAGGGCCACATAGTTTTATCTCTCAAACTAGATTAACGATGAGGTGTACCATGATGTCAAAAAAGCCAAGAAGAAACAGTTTTTCAAGATGGCACAAAATAACATAACACTAGTGTTCCAATTCATCTAACTTTTTAGTCTCAGACTTTGCCACATACAGCATTAAAGAAGAAGCAAAGTCGGGTTACAATGTGTCTCAAATAATCTCGAAGGATTCCTTGAATAGCTACTGGGAGTAATTGTTGCATCAAGACATAACAATCATGAAACTTTTGGCCTACTAATTTCAAATCTTTCATTGACACAATCTTCTTAAGATTAGATGAGTGCCCAGAGGAAACTTTGATTCCTTGCAAACATTCACAAATACTTCTTCTCTCATCCTTGGACAAAATGTTAATCTCTTCAACACAATAACTCCCCTCACCATTTGGTCTTAGATGTAAATTCTCACGTATTCTCATTTCTTGCAAATCTAATCTTGCCTTCAAAGAGTCTTTAGTAATACCATGTATGTTGAGAAGTATTCCAACAATGTTGTTACACATTTTTCTCCATATGTATGAAATCAATATAGTGCCTTATATGAAGATGTTGTCAACACAGAAGCTCAAAGAAGATAGATTTTTTTCCATATATTTTTCTCACTTCTCTTGATAGTCTTACTGAAAGTAATGTTGATGTCTTTCACCTTTTCATAAACTTGTTCTCTAGTCAATGGCTCCGAAGCAATTTCAAATTCTTGGCCACCAAAAAAATTTTCTTCAGTCAACGGTATGGGTAGCCTTATCTTAGAGATCTCCTATAACCTAGGTAGACTGTCGAAGTTGATAGTAGTAAGTCCCTTCCTCATAAATCGGACATACTTTATGGCCCTTAACACTATACCCTGAAAAAATTTTGTATTTTGATAACTCATTTTAATTATCAAATAAAACTAAGCTAATCAATAGTAAAGTGAAGCTAACCTAGGTCGATTCACAAGGAATCTAAATAGATGTAAAAGTTTCTAATTAATCTAATGAGCTACAAGTTAACAAATTAATCAGATAGTTTGTGAGATAAGGTGTTGAACTAATTCTGAATGTAAATCATATACTACTATTTATTATTTCAAGTGTTTATAATGATGAGATGAATCTATGACAAATGTGTTCCCTTAGAGATTACATTACCTTCATTATATAACTAGTTGAATCTCAATGAAGCTATAACTCGTAGACAGTGAATAGAGAAATAAGAATCATTCAACTTGAGATAGAAAAAGATGAATTAAACAGATACAATTGTACTCTATTTAAGATTACTCTAATTAACCATAACCATGTCCAACTCGATCTAAGAATAAAAATCAATCAGAAGCATCAATTATGTAGAAATAGGAAATTCAACTCGGTTCCCTAATCATTAATCATATACTAGTTCTAATTGATCAGTAATTACAGAATTAACTATATCAACTTGATACAATCAATTCTGAATTAAAGACACAATAAACTTCATGTTCAGCTCAAGGATTCTGGTTTAGCATCATCTTCAAGAGAGCACAATGGATCTACTAGCCTTCCATTGTTGTCAAAACTTCAACAGCAGTAGTAAACAAATCAACAATCATAGTGAATATGGAAGGAAAAGATGAAGATGCCAATTGAAATTTTCTCTAGTTCTATTGTCTAGAATAGAGGAAAGTTGCAGATGAGAGAATGAAAATAGAGATGGAGAGAGAATGGATCTATGATGGAGTGTGTGTGTGTTAGATTGATGGAAGCTGTGGTGGAGTGGAGTGGAATGATGTGTGAATGGGAGAATGATGGAACCAGAGGGTGTAAATGACGTGATGGGATCTTAGTGTGATGTCTGTGATTAATGATGAAGGCGTGAGTAATAGGTGGAATGATGTATGTGATATATAGGAGAATTATGTGAGTAGTATGACAGATCTCCAGTGGATGAATGGTGTGATATATTTGAATTGGACTCCCTCCAGTTGTCAGCACATGCCCAATTCTATTATAGCACATGTGTGAATCTACCACTTGCTTCCGTTAACAACATCTCAATTCCATGTGATTTAGCATGTGTAACTATACTATGTGATCTTTGTGTGTAACTCATGTGCAATGCCCACTGAATTGTACTCCCTATGCCATAATATGCTACTACTAACTCCCTTTCTCCTACAACACGTGCAGCTTGTGATGCATTTTCTCATGAAATTTCTATTAGCATCTTCTCTAGCACATGCTTCAATCTGTTAACTTCTTTCTTCCTAGGGTAGTTATATCTTTTCACAATTGACAAAAATTAATCTCAGATCCCATGATATTTCACAATAATTTTATCATTTCTTGGGATATTTTTGCAATTTAATTCCTTTTACAGGCCTAGATATAATTTTCCCTTATAAAAACCAGATTGCTGGCCAACAAGGAAGAAAGGAACAAGGAAATTACATGATTAGTGGTGCATGCTCGGGCTACGATGCATTATTGATAGATCAATTCCTTCCACATACATTCAATCCAATAACTTATGAAAATGGTATTTACCAACGAAAATATTTATATTGACATTTCTAATTAATATTTTATTAAAATTATAAAAGTCATTAATATGACGAGTTTGATTAATTGGTTAAAAAGTTTATAGTTGGTTAAAGATTTTGGGTGAAAAAAATCAATACTTTCAATGAAACATGCATGGTGTAGTGTAAAATATATGAGCTCCTTATAATAAAGACAAGAGAGAATATAATTATATACATAGAGACACTCCCTCTGTATAATAGATTATGCTGAATCTGGATGTATCACTCAAGAGGAGGTGAATTGGGTATTTTAACATTTTTGAAAACTCTAAGAATATTAGAATAAAATTAAAGAGTAGATGATAAAGAAATATTGTATGAAGACTATTTATACTGGTTTGGCCCAATCTACTTGGCCTACGTCTAGTTTCCAGAGCTCCTCTGAATGTTCTATTCTTTAATATTAGCTAGGCTCTTGGTGCCTCAATACATAAACTTGAGAATCCCCTCTTATTCCCCCTTATAACCTGTAAGGTAATCACTAGTGAGAATCCCTCTCACTCTTTTTACAATCAATATGGTGATAAACACTCAAGAGAATCACTCCTATGCAACTCAGCAAATGAAAATGTAATTTTATAAATATCTCTCTCAACTAGAGGAATTGTTATAAACACTTAAGCTCAGACTCTTTAAGTTTCTCTCTCTCTCTCAAGAATATAGTATACTCTGAATCAAAGAAGAAAAACAGAGTATAATAGAGATGCAATCACTGAATGTGATCAAAGTGCATGTTAAGCATCTATTGTATCATCTTACGTCTCTCTTCATCATTTCATCATTGTCTTTTTCTTTATCTTGACTTTTCTTTTATAAATGAGTTGTTCATATGTCCGTTGAAATAGCCTTTGGAGTAGTGGTTGAAAAATATGTATATTATTGTTGAGGTATGCATTTCACTTTTTATGATCTTCTTTGTTTGATCTACAAATGATCTTGAAACATGCTTTTAAAAAGATATATAATAAGTACAAGCATATAACAATTGTTTTCAAATAATTTTAAATATAAAAAATCTGTCAAAGTCTGGTTTTGAAAATCAATTCAGTATCAATTGAATCTTATCGAAGTGTTCATCGAACGAATGCCTTATCAAAAAGGACTTCGCTAAATCAATGATGAATTGCATTGAAACAGTTTTAAATCTTATCAAACAATGATTTGATAACTAAGCTTATTAAAAAGGACTTTGATAAATCTTCAATAAATTTTATTTAAATAGTTATAGATATATCAAATAGGATTTTGATAAGAATCCTTATCGAAAAGCTCTTTGAAAAATATTTTTTTAAAAAAAATATATGCTTTCAAACTCATTGATAAATGCCTGAAAATCATTCTTTCAAACTTTTCAAATAAATTTTTAATCATTCTTTGATCTTTTCTCAAATCATGAAATATATTTAGAAAAGGTGATTCAAAATATCATTCTTAAATCAAATCAAACTATAATATCATAAGCTCATTGAAATTATTTAGCACATCAAAACAGGTCAAAGATCTTCTAGCAAATAAGATCAAGTTATAACTTTATAAAGATCATTCACAGAATCATCCATTAAATATTTAGCAAATTTAGGATTCAATTTGAGCTTAACATAAAGATCTTATTGAAGAGAATTTCAATGAGTGGTTTGATGGAATATATTATCGATAAAAGTATAAATTAATCAAACTTAAATCGTTCATGATTAATCTCTCTTCACTTTCACAAGATTTCTTAAACTATTGATGATTTAAACAGATCAATAAATCATAATCAAAACCATTTATCAAATTAAGACAGCTTCTAAATATTTCTTTCTCAAATTCTGATCTTATATAATTTATAACTCAAGATTTCACATATTATTTGAGAAGAAAATAATTTAGACAAGTCATTGTCAATCATTTTCCAAATATCAATGCTTCAGTGATCTTTTAAAAAAATGCTTAATGATAAACAAACTTTAAGTCTTTCCTTTTCAAATTTATAATCACAAGTTATAAATCATATTGTGAGGAATATAACATCTTATCAAAAGTAAGAAGTAAGATATATTCAAAGTTATTTATTAGTATTTTTATAGAACAATGTTTTTTTTCATTTATCGAAGTGTTCTTCAATAAAATCCTTATCGAAAAGTCATTTAATAAATGAATCTTTAAAATCAAAATGTCTTCTTGAAAACAAAATTTATTAATTAAAGTTTTTATCGATACATATATTGATCGATCAATACTTTGATAAAAGTTTTTATAAAAATTCTTTTCATAAACTAAGCTTTTATAAAACTGATCGAAGGCTTCTTCGATAAATCCTCTTATCGAATAAGTCTTCAAATAAATTTAGGTTTAAAACAATGACTTAGACTTGTTTTTCAAAAGCTAAAATTGAAGTATTTATCTGTAAGAACCCTTATCGAATAGATCTTCTATAAATATTTTTTACAAGTCAACTTTTCTTTAAAAGTTTTTTTTTATTTATCAATGAGTTTATCAAAAAATGATCTTTATTAATTAAGTTTTTTTTTAAATATTTTTTTAATTAATTGTTATCATGAAAATATTAAAGTTTAACAGAAGATATGTTAATTTGGTGTATTTTACTAACTCATTTCATAATTATAATATTTATTTAATTAATTTTAATAAATTAATAAAATTAAATAATTTATTTAATTGTAATGATTATATATCTGTTTCTCTAAAATATCTTATTTAATTATATATATTTAAACTAATCTTAAAATATACTCTTTAATATATATAATCATATAGATATGTTTAAGGGGAAATTATAATTTTAAAAAATAAAATAGATTAAAATTTTATATTTAAAAATAAATTTAATAAATTTAATTTTTATAATTAAAAATAAAGGGAGTAGAAAATAAAAGAAAATGGGGGAAAATATATCAGTTTTTATCCAATTAGTTACCGATGCTGTATTGCAGTTTAGACTATTAGAGGCTAGACTAGAATAGCACGGTATATGCATCACACGAGAGAAAATGAAAGAGAATAAGAAAAAACAAGAAAAAAAATCAACCGAACAGATGAAGAATAATTGATGGAGACGTCTATTTATCTTTTTTTTTTATAAAAAAATTATATAAGCTTGATATTGATTCCTCGTTAAAATCAAAATATAATTTTAAATTTTAAAAAAAGATTATAAAAGATTTATGAAAAATAATAGAAAAAAATTGAATTTATATTTTTATAAGATATAAATTTATTTATTATTATCTATATTAACTTTATTAGCTCCTCTATTTATATTTATATTCTTCGGTAGACCCACACATGGATACATATCAGCCGAAGTATGAACAAATCCACATTGCAATGGAAATAAAAAAAAATTAAGCCCATAAGAAAACGTACTTTCGTTCAACACATGGGAGAGAAAAGATTTTCTTTTTCATGCCTTGTTATAAAATCTTCCCCGTATACCCAACACTTAAACCAAATAATTCATTTAAATAGAGAGAAAGTTAATTAAAAGATTACCATAGTGAAAAAAATTTATGTACACACTTTAAATTTAGCTATAGTTAAAAAAACTTTAGATATAATTAAAAGCTACTATAGTTATAAAATAATATTTTTTATTAAATAAGTAACCTTGATAAAAATATAAATATATTATCTAAAAGCTCTATTATGATTATAAAATTCAAATTATTATTAAAGATTATGATAGAAAATGTTATAATAATTAATAAAAACTAATTTGACTCTATGGATATAATTTATGATCAATAAATAACACATAAACCTATAATTCTATAAGAATTTAACGTTGAATATTCAACTTTTATCTTAACAGTGGCAAATATTTTATATATATATCAATATCTATATAACTCTTATTTTTTAAAAAAATTAATATTTTTTTATGTCATAAATATATAATTTTCCCAATAAATAACTTAAAAAATTATTTTATTGTTAATATTATTATATTTATATATATTTCTTTATAATTTTATATTTAATCTTTATAGTTTATAAATAATAAGCATAGATAAAAGATATATATATAAATAAATATATAAATATATAAAAAATATTTTATTATCTCTCATTTTAATTTTTTATTTTATTATTTTTGTTTCTCTTTAATTTCTCCATCTCAAATTTTATAAGAACATAGCAATTTTGAACCATTTTGACAAAGTTATATTGATGTGGCTCTGCGCCTCTGACATATGGATATATTTTGCCACATCATCATCCTCCTTTCCATCCTTCCCCTTCAGTCACCCATCACACCGCCGCTCTTCTGTGTCGCTCTCTTTGCCTTTACATTCTCAGCCCCAACCAACATCACCGTCCCCACTCTCAATCTCTCACCTCGTCGCCTTTCTCTGTTCTTACTTCCTCGCCGTCTCTGTTTCGTGGAGTCGTGGTCGCCTTTCTCTGTTCTTACTTCCTCACCGTCTCTGTTTCGTGGAGTCGTGGTCGCCATTCTCGCATTTCTCTCTCTCGCCTCAATCCAGTCGTGATTTATAGGTTTTATTTTCGAGTATTTGAAAGGAAACAAGATTATTGATGGACTTGGAATTTGTTGGCAAGGAATTTGAATGGAGGAGGCGGAAGTAGAAGAAATTTGGTTGTTAGAGGAGCGACGCGAAGCCCAGAGGTCTGTTTATGGCTACCGGAAAACGGTTAAACATGATCAACACCCTTGTCACCAGCCGTCATCTTCTCTGTATTTTCCCGCCCTCTGATGGGTATGGGAAATTCATACATCATAAACTAAAGGAAGAATCAGAACTAGCGTTTACGGCATGCCTGAAAATTAAAGGAAGATACGAGGGATCTGAATCGAGCAACAACTTCACTACCTCAAATCCCTAATTTGGCCTTCCTTCCTTCCTTCCTTCGCCAAATCATCTTTGCTTCTTCTTCTTCTTCTTGGTTTTCGGGTTGTTGTCTCCTTCAAATCCCTAATTTTATTTTTTTCTGAATGATTTCCTGATTGGGTTATTTCTCGTGTTGCTAACAATTTGGGTGATTTTGTTCTACAATTTTGGTTTCAGTCTGCTCTAAATTTTCTCCGTTGTGTGCGATGGTCAATATATTGGTTTGAAATCTAACTGATAGTGTTTTATAGGTTCAATTTTGGATCGTATTTGATTTATTTTTTATTTTGTGATTTTTGAATTTTTACTCCATTGTCACCTTCAAATCTATTTCTGATTAAAGTCGATTCTTCTCAGGATTGTGTAAATCTTGGTTTGATCTTGTTGATTGTGTAGATGCGGTAAATATAGTTCTGCGGGAGATGGTTTTCTGACAGTGTTTTTCGATGGTTCTTGATTATCTGCATCTTCCTGACATTCAGTTCTTTTCTTAATAATGTTTTTTCCCAAATTAGAGCCACATCAGCATAACTAAGTCAAAGAGAGTATTTAACGGTCAAAATTTTTTTAATAGGTAGGATGATGTTGCTAACGAAATCGCTCCAAAAAAAACTTCTGGACAATATGAGCTGATGAGGGAAAATTTTCAAAGTAAAATTATACTTTAACCCATACAATATCCATATACTATAAAAACGAGTTGTTAAAGTATAATTTTATTCTGAAAATTATTAATAAGAATAATATTATCTTAAAAATCTTTTTATATTTAATATCATCTAAAAGTTTTTAAATTATCTCATTATTATCCTTATTTAATTTAACTATTAATTAATTAAATATAATAAACTAGCAACTCCTATTGTTACCTTTCATTTATATGAAAAAAAATAAAAAATACAATGTACCTGATCTTCGGGATTTGAGAAAATTAAAGAGAAGAAAATTGAAAATGTGCCTGCCTATCTCGACCTGGATGGGATATGATAACGAAAGATTTCAACAATTTTAGTCTCTGAACAATTTCTCAATGTATCCTACAATTAATAATCGAATATTCTTCTTCATTAGTCTTTAATCAACGGGATCTCCTCTTCCATATACAACTTCTTTTTTTATTGTTGTTGACTCTGTAAGTTTAATATATTTTATCAATTAATAGTTAAACTTAATTAAAATAGAGGTTGAGGCGAAATTACCATAATTTAAAAACTTTTATAATAACATTGAATCAAAAATAAAAAACTTACAAAAAAAATTGGACTTTAACTTAAAAAAACATCAAGCAAAAACATGGGAAAATATTTGATGGTTATCTAAAACAATCATTAAATAGTTATATTTTTTAAAAAAACATCAAAATATATAACTAGTGGATTATTTTGTGAAAACAAGTATCAAATATTTGAAGATAATATGTATTTGATGGTTTTATTAAAAAAATTGTAAAAGGATTATATTTATCATTTATTTTTAAATAACCGTAGTAGTCTCATTTAAATTTCTATTTTAAATCCTTTTCTCAAATGCGAGAGCATTCTTCTCTACATAATTCTCTCTTCATTGCCTTCAAAAACCAGTTTTTTCCAAACCCACCATATACTCCCACGAAACACTCACCATTATGCCTCATCGAATCAGAAACTTCCTTGTCTCTTTAGGCTACTTCGTCTTTGAGGTATGTGTCCATTCTCTACATTTATTGTTTACCAATTGTGATTGATGTGTCTGTTCAATCTATTTCCCTGACCAAATTACGTTGTTTCATTGAGTTGGTATGGCTCCGTCTAGTTTATTTAAACTGACATAACTAGTAAGTAGAAATGGAATGTGTTGGCTTATATAAATATTTGCACTCACTAAAAACGCCGATTACACTATTATTCTTCCTTTATTTGCATTTCGTCCCTAACTTCATTTTCCTGCAATCTACTTGAGCTATTCTTAACCATGAATCAACCTGACTATGTTTGGTGGAATTCTTTTTTTTTTTTTGCTTATATATTTGGATTAGCTTTTTAGAAGTAATTTTAAATAAGTATATGAGAAGAGTTTTATATAAAAATAGTTCTAAAATTATAGTTTAAAGATTTTTTAAACTGGCTAGATAAGGTCAAACATCATCTTTCTAAGGAAAGATGCTGATATACTCATTTCGTGATTGTTGCTATCGTAAGAGACTCGTGTCTTTGGGCATGATGTTGTTAATTTGATGATGAGGTACTCCCTCCTGCCCTTACAAAGAGTTATTTAATTAATTTAAATAAATTAAAAAATTTAAATAAATAAATTAATTATAATAAATATAATATTATATTCTTAAAATACTTATATATAATATTATATTATATATTAATTTATAAGTGAACTAAATTAATTTAAAAAAATATGATAAATATTATATATATTATATATATAATAATATATTAGGTCTTATATTTAAAATTAAATTTAATCTTTAAATTAATTCCTATATTAAAGATTGATAATATTTTTCTTTAGACCATACTAATATTATAGTAGTTTGTCATTGTTTTTTCGTTTTTGTCATGTATTTGTTCTTAATTATTTTTTTAGAGCGAACTGCCGTTGTTGGACAGACACTTGCTTGCAACTGCCCAGGTAAGGATATTATTAATCATCTTTACTATAGGCTTTATGGTGGGAGGACTTATTATCTGTTTGGATTCAATATTCGCTATGGTGGTAAGGGTTTCCATTATAGTTAACATGTACTCCCTTTTGTCTTTATTACAAAAGACTAATTAGAAGTAATTTTAATCCCAAATATAAGTCACAAGCAAATTCATTAATTACTATTTTCCCATTTTACCCTTATTATTAATAGAGGAGAGAGTTGAAAGAATATAAAATATAAAACATATAAGGGGTAAACTTAAAAAAAAGTTATTAATTTATAATAAATTTAATAACTTAATTATCACTCTTTAGAATTAGTTGGGGGTACTCTATGATAAAGAGTATAAACAGCAAAAGGAGTATCCTTCTTGCCACATGTGGAGATGCCTAATCATGCCTTGTTAAGTTTTTTTTATATAAAAAATTTAAGTGGATTCGACACCGATTTTTCACTAAGGTAGAACACATCCATAAGGTTGAGAAAGTACTTATAAGGAACTTAGAAGATGGCTTACTAAATGAGCCATCACAACAATAATAAGAATCAAATTTACATCTTTATAAGATACAAGCAATTTCTTATCATATATATCAATTCTTTAACTCATACCTTTTAAGTTGAGTTCTATAGAAATGTTACATAACTGTTGTGCCTTACCTAGGGTGTCATGGGTAAAATTCTAGATTTAATATATTTCCTCATGTCATCAATATAAAATTTAATTAACTAATCTAAGAAGATTAATAAAAAAGTTAAACAAATTACTTAATGTAGCATATGTTATATGATGTCTTTGAGATATTTATGTGTATCGTTCGATTATATATCTCTTTATAAGACAGATAAATTATTTTAAAAAATAATAAATATAAATATTTTAAAATAATTTAATTGATACTTTAAGCTCTCTAAAATAGTCAACTGAATTTTATATTAAATATCAGAAAAGTATTATATTGATTAGTTTTGCATATTATTTCCTAAGGTCATTCGTTATTTTTTGAATGGAATCAGATGTCTGTGCAAAATTCGTTGTTTCTGGTTTTGTTGTTCGATGATGTTTCTGGGTAATATCAGGCAATATTGACAATAAGAATTACTTATTGGATTAAAGTTTATTGTTTTCATAAACGATATACTTAAAATCCAAGCCACTTTGAGCAATAGCAGAAGAAAGTAGTACAAAGATTGAGAAACCACTAATTAGAGTGTGAAGCAGCGAAATCTAAGAAAATTAAGAATGAGAAAGGTAGGAGGATGAAATGAATGGTGATGGAATTAGAATATTTTTTAGATGATAAATTCGTGATAGATTCAATTTTATTTTATTATTACTTACTTTCTTCAATCATTAATATAAAAGGTAATAGAGTATTTTAGATAAATTAAAAAAATTTAATAAATTAATTAATTATTATTAAATATAATTTTTTAAGACGAATTTATATCATATACTCTATAATCTATATAAATTAATTAATTAATTTTTATATTAATTATAATTAATTTATTTATTTATCTTTTTTAATCTATTTAAAATATTAATTTTTATATTAAAGTATTGAGGCAGTATTTACAATCGAGATCTCGTATAGTATCTTTATATCAAAGGCTTAAGGGAGATTTTAGCTGCGCAACAATTTCTATTTAGTTATAATACATATGCATAAATAGTATTCTAAGAAAATTACATACATGTTGCAAATAACTACTCACTCTAATTATTAATATAGCTAATTGTAGAGATAAATTTAATTTTAAATATAATATTTCATCCTATTTCATCTTTTAAATTTATAATTTTTTAAAAAGTATCCATGATAAAAGATAGTATTTTAAAAAAATTAAACTATATTTATTACTAATAACTAACATAACTAATTTCTTTAACCTATTTAAATTAGTTGTCTAACTTTTATATTAACAATTGAAAAAATAATTTCTTTAATACCTGTAGATTAATTATTAAGCTGTAATATCAAGAAGCAGAGAGAGTATCTAAGAGAACCACACAATTATTGAGGGCACTCATATCCAGTGTTTCTTTAACCAAATTCTACTTCCCTGTAACCAAATTTGCTCAATGTTCTATTGATGCCCCATCACTAATTCATATATATTACACACATACACCAAAACAGTCTGAACTTGAGATATGATTATAGTCAATGACATGATAGAGACTCTGCCCAGAAAATTTCATCTGAGTGGTTCAGACTCAATAAGGGAAGGGTGAATATTTTATTTAGAACAGGTGAGGAACTTCTTAGCAACGCAGGTTAAATATAGAAAGAACAGTCACCAAAGAGAACATTAATTTGGCTTACTATTAATTACCTTTAACCAATTTGTATGATACAAAAAGAATGCCTATTTTGAATGAGGGAGCAAAACTCAAGTAAAAAATAGTTTTACTATGAAAAAGGGTAATTTTAGATAAGAATATAGTGTAGTCATACCAAAGTTCCCTAAAGATGATGCCCTATACCTTCACCATGTGTGCCTCAGCCACTGAGGAATTAAGGTCTTCTCGAGATTGTGATCTCCTACTCTGCAGACGCATCTGACTTCTGTGAGGACTCCAGAAGGCACCCCCCATATTACTGCCGTCTGCCTCAGCCACCGAGGAAATAAGGTCTTCTCGAGATTGTGATCTCCTACTCTGCAGACGCATCTGACTTCTGTGAGGAGTCCAGAAGGCACCCATATTACTGCCGTCGAATAGCATCTGCCCTAAATTATTTGACGAATAACTACGCGAGACACTGCTAGATGAAGGGTACAAGGAAGCTTCCATAAGTTGGATGCCATTGCTGCAATCGCCGAGGCTGGGCGCCAAGCCAAATGGTCTTCCATGTGCCCCAGCAACTGTTGGGCTGAGTGGCATCTTAACTCCTCCATCCCCTGCAATATGAGATAAACTCAACAATAAAATAACGAGAAAATTGTAAAATGGAATTACTTATACAAAGACATAAACATTTTAAACAATTATAAACGTGGTAATATATAAACTGAAATCAAGAATAATTTACAGATATGGTAAATCATCCATAATCTTGACAACTGAAAGCAAGGTCACATTGTTAGCACAGAATGCCAATTGCATATCCAAAAATCTACCACTTAGCCGGTTATTATAATATGCAAGCCGTTATACTAAATCTAGTAGTAACTAAGACCTTTTGGTACCTTATAGCAGTAATAAACAAACATTTTTGGTATATACTTACGGTATCAGATTTCAGATTTAAACGGCAAGGATAAATTTAATTAAATGATGGTTACTTCGTAATAAAATTAAAACATGCAAACTCCATTCAATCAGGAGAGTAATTGAGTTTGAAATTTAAATTTTCAGGACGATTGTCCAGTGTATTCAACCAGGCTGGGGGAAAAAGACTTCAATTGTTATGTGGCAGAATATATCTATTAAATAAATATTTGATAGCCTATGATTTCTATAGGAGGGGGCAGCAACACGAAGGGGAAGACATTTAGAAATGGTGCGATGGTCCTTCCACCCATGGCTCCAGTATTGCTGCAAGGCATGGGAGGAGGCTGAGTACGTTCTCTCAGTTCAGTACTATGGGTGCTCTTGGGTATGTTTTTTCGACAAAAATGAAAAGGATGGAGTTCCCAGAGTTTGATGAAGCAGATTTCAATGGGTAGGCACTGAGGTATCGCCAACTTCTTGATATTGATTGAACAACCATGGATAGAGAATCAAAATATTGAGTATTCATTTGGAGGGAAAGGAATTACAATGGCACTTGGCTTTCATGAGAGGAAAAAGTCGGACTGTCTTGAAATTCCATGGGTAGATTACATGGAAGCTATGGCACATGGCTTTGAAACATACTTCATGTGGCTCCAATGGCGGATCTTAAGAAGCATAAACAAACAGGGAGTGTTCTGGAGTTTCAAAAGAAGTTTGAGGAATTGTTGGTTGAAGTGGAGATACCAGAATCAGCAGCCTTGAGTTGTTTCTAAGGGGGACTGAAGGCTGAAGTGGAAGCACTAGTGAGGATGTTTAAGCCCTCTACACTCCTTAGTGCCATGTAATTAGCTAGACTTCAGGAGTTGACTATTTCAGGAGAGCAAGGGGAGAAACCTCTAGAAATCGCCCATGGCTGAGGAACTAAACCACTCTAGTCCTAATAGCCCCCACCACTGCTTAATCCAAGGGAAGCTCTCCTCAATTTCACCAAGTGAAAAAGAAAGGCATGGATGAGAGGGACTATGCCATTGGTGTTACCCAGCAGGTCACAAATGCAAGATTAATTCAAAGTTTTACAGCATTGTGGTGTCTATATCTAAGAAGGATAAGTTGAAGGAGTGACTACTGGATATTCATGTAAGATAAATATTGGATAGGATAAGTTTAAAGATGACTCATCAATTTTGTAGTGGGTTTCCACATTAGCAAGATTAGGGCTTAGGAAATTCTAGAATAGGGTTTTATCATCTATATATTGCTGCTAGTGTTTTAGGTTTGTGAGTACAAATCAATTTTTAAAAGAAATTTAGTGTTTATTTTATTCTTGCGTACCATCAATAAATTAATGAAGATTTTTGTCTAAAAGGAATATCATCCATGGGTTCTAATCATCATTAATATGAGGACTTTTCTAACCAAAGCTGCGGAATCCACCCAACACTCACTCCAAAATCTAAAAATGAAGATTTTCATAGAATCCAAAGCTTGGAATATTAAATTTGTTGTGACAATCGACTCACTTCTACCCTTAACAGTTAACCATAGAAAGTAGCAAACCTCATGAAGCAATTTAATCAGAACATTTGGCCCACAACTGAACTAAGGTAATTGTACAATCAACTCACACTTCTATCCTTATTGTCTTAACGGTTAACCATAGAAAGTAGCAAACCTCGTGAAGAAATTTAATCAGAACCTTTGGCCCACAACTGGAATAAGGTATGTGTGACAGAACAGGAAAAGACTGAATATCAATGGAACATGAGTTCCTGACCAAGGTAATTCTTTGAGCAAAGATTACAGCCATGCAAACTTTTTAAAACAAATTAGAACAAAAAATGAGTAGTATGTCTAGACCATATAGACATCCTTTCATCCCATTATTATTAGGATGTGCTTGGTTCCATGGAGGGGAAGGGAGGGATTTTAATAAAGGGAAGGGGAGTGGAGGAGAGTTAATGATCCCTTGTTTGATTTGATTGGACAGAATGAGAAGGCAGGCCTTTTTAATAACCCTTTGCCTGGTTTTGGGGGAGGGGACCTAATAAGTTGACCAAGGGGCTCCCTTCCCCTCCCCTACATTTTTTACCAACCAAATAAAACCTCAAATCCAAAATCATCAAACGCAAAACTGATTAGTTTTCCCTTTCCCTAGCTCCTTCCCTCCCCCATAACTGGTGGCCATAAGACTGCTAAGAATTTTAGGAAAAGATCAATGGAGCTGCAAATTTAAAATGTACTTGTCATTGGGAGAGCACAACAAAGTAATGAGATAAATAGGTACATATAATTTATTTTTAGGGCCATGGGAAGTCCATGAAATGAGATTAAAGCTCAAAAGTCACTAGATGTGAAAATAACTTACCAGAATTGATAGGACTCCACCGTTTAAATCGGAAAGGAGATGGGATAGTAAGAACAGATGCACTGGACCCACTGTTATGCCTGAAAAGGGGAAGATACGATGACCTCCGGAAAAATCTTGGCATCCAACTACGAACATAAGACAATGCACAAAGTAGGAGAATCAGAGAAAGTAACAAAATGGGGATAAGAATAATAGGATTTATCTTCATCTGGATTAAGTCAAGACCACGAAGCCCAAATCCAGTGGAAAAAGCCTTCCCAGCTTCCAACAAAGCAACCCCAAGTGTCCAAGTGATAGATCCAGAGCCAACAGTTATGTGATTATCCATGATATGCAAACCCTCTCTGAGCAGGGATGTAATATATGGCGCCCTAAAGCAATACTGCTCAATGAAAGGCTGTGGAGCAACACTTTTCTTTGCAAACTCCCATCTCTTCTCACAGAAATCCCTACCTTTTTCCAATACATCATCAAGTGTGGCTTCAGAAGTCAGGTTAAAAAATCGGTACACCACAAAAAATCCAGAAATCACATAAAAGTGGCCATACGGGCGAGGGAGATTATCACTGAGGGCACAAGGATGCACTTCACAATCAAGTCCTGGACTGAGATTGGACCATTCAGACAAATTGACAACAATTTTTGCGAGTGCACTACATTCTTGCCAATTTGGAGCACCGGTAAGCATCACTGGGGCTCCTGACCCTCCTTTTTTACCCAATTTTTTTCCATTAATCAAAGGACTTTCACTTTCTTTGTTATTGGAAGAACAATGAGAGCAGATGTACTGCTCCTTGTAACCAGACTGCAAGCAAGGGTGTTTAAGTTCTAACTTCCTATTAGTTAGATCTGCATTGGTGGAACCAAGCTCTTTCTTATAAAGATGAGCTACAGATTTGGAAAATGCCTCATTCAGACCATACCCAGCTAGAGAATATGCAGTGAGATGATGGTTTACTGATCCAATCCTAACAAATAAGCTAGTTTCACTGTTCAGCTGTTGATCACTCTCAAATGTAACTTGTAATGATGAGCCACCCAAGTCAAGTGCACCATATGTTGCTTGTCTTGGTCTAACACCCAAGATGCCACTATGATAATTGAGGGCTATCCATCCATAGTAAGCTTCTTCAGTGCCACTAATAATCTTAACCCAATCCCTTTTGCACAAGAAAGGAGAACCCTTCAGTATAGACAATGCATTATCCAGCAGCCATTTTGAGTCAGTGCTTGGAAGCCTCCGGACACCAGCAGTAGCATAAAGGAACAGAGAAGTACTCTTGTGAGCATGCTCTGGTATTTGCTTCTTTGCCCACTTAATGAGAGGTTTTAATGCTGCCTCCAAGCCAGACTTATTATGCACCAACTTATCAAGCCCAGGTTCAGTTTCCATTCGATCATAAGCACGCCCACTGTTAGATTTCTTCCGCAGACCATCTCCAAGTGATTTGATAGTGATTGGAAGATTGCTATGTTCCTTGTGTTCAATGGAAGCCTGATATACATAAATTCGGGTCCCAGTACTCCCACAATCAAGTACAACATAATATTTGCCTGATCCTTGATTCCAATAAGAATATATAAGCATGGATAACATGTAAATTAGAAAAAGAAAGAATGTGATGCAGAATGAAAGTGTGATCACTCGGACCCATTTCTTGCGAGCAGATGGGCTTCCCCCTTGAACCGGCTTCACCTTAGAAAAACTGGCACCAGCATTTTCTCTCTGCAGAAGTAATTGGGGCTGCCTCAAATCATGCACATCCATAGGCAGACCTATATTACACTCAGACTCACTGAAATCTTTGAAACGTGCATAGTTTATATAATAACCTTTTAATTTTTGTTCCAGATACTCTGACGAAGATGACTTAGTAAGCCAATTGATTCAGGCAACTCCTCCAAGCCACTGAAGAATGACAATTTAAACTCAGGCTTGTAAATTGTCAGACGCAAATCGAGCCAAGTCATTTACCAGATCTGCATCACAAATACCTTGAGAATTTTCTAAATTAATGATAACATAAAAGATTAATAAACAGAATGCCAATACACAACAAATCCAACAATGCACAACAAAACAATCCAAAGCATATAAATCGCTAGTAATCAAAAAGAAGAGGGAGGAAGTATAATAGCCAATTGCACACCACTGAAGCAAAAACTAGTAATCAATTATTTTAGAAGAAGTAAACTCAATCTTTATTCAAAAAGCGAGAGACAAAAATATCCAACCGATTACACGACCGGATTCGAGCGAAATTTATATGAAAAAATTAAAACAAAACAAGAAATGGTGCGACTGCGTCCAACACAGGGTTGAAACCACGCAGGGAACAGATGAAGGGGGAACAAATTCAAATCTAGATTCAAAGCCAGAATGAACAAATCAATCTCACCAGATTTAGGGGGTAGACAAAGCCCTAGGGTTCGGACCTTCTTCAATACTTGCTCAGACCTTCTTCAATACTTGCCGGAGAACAACCAAGCAGGGCTGAAGAAGGTGGACGGCGTCCGACGGCGAGCTCGACAAAGTGTCGAAAATTTGTTCGTCGACGGAGAAAAATGCATCCGCGAATACTGTAGCCCGACCCCTTTGAATTATAATGAATAGTGTGATTCAGCAGCAGTCCCTTTGTTAAGAAAAAGGATAAAAATATATACGCTAGTCCGCTTCTCTTTTATTACATATACGAGTGACCCTCCGTTTTGTTTTTTGCTTTGGTAACGTTAAAATTAAAAGAGTTCTTTGTATTTGTTAAAACTTTAATTTATAAAAATTTTAAAATAAATAGATATATTTATTTAAAATATATTTAAATAAAATTATAATTAAAACTAATTTTTATAATAGTAAAAAAATTTATATACTACTCAATTACTATTTTATTTTTATTTTTTTATATCATCTTTCATCTCTTTTATCTCTTTTTCATCATCTCTCCTCTCTCTTCTAGATCATTTTGTTTTTCTCCTCTCTTTTTTCTCATATCTCTTCTCTATCCTCTTTTTTTACCCTCTCTTATATTTTTAATAAAATCATATCATTTCTAATAATTTTTAATTATAAATTTTTTTTTAATAATAACTATCCAAACACTCATTTATTCATAACTATTTTTTTTTATAAACTCTTCTCTAGAATTTTTTTTTAAAAGCTATTTAATATTTTTTTCATAAGTCTTTTTCAAACTTTTGTCTAAATAAAAAAAATAAATTATTTTAAATAATAAAATTTATTTTATTAAATTAATTACCATGAAAGTATTATTTATTTTATATAATTAGTTGATATTTTGTGCTGAATATTATCATGTTTAAGAGTCGCTATACAAAATCAATTTTGTATACTTGACTCTTTCATATCAAATAAGATTTTTGCAAGGATTTTATTTAAACTTTTGGGGATACTTTTAAGTTTTAAGACCTGTTTTACTTTTTTATTCTCATTCCTTCATTTTTTTCTAATGAATCAAACAGATTTTATAGCCTTTTATTAGGTTGAGTTGGACAAAAGAATTAAATAAATTGACTAAAAAATCATGTTTGTAGAAACATAATCTAACTTTATTAGTCATAAATTTTAAATCCATTAAAATTTAAAAGATTAAAAATATATTTTTAAACTTAAAAAATTAAAATAAAATTTAATATAAATATAAAAGACTAAACCTATGTTTTATTTTTTTAAAATAAATGTTCTGATATGTACATTACTCCAATAAACTTAGTCAAATTATTGGTAATATGTTAGTCAAATTATTGGTAATATGCTATCAATATTGTGTTAGCGTGGAATTTGGTCAATTTACCCTCTAGGTGCTGAATCTTTTCTCGCATCATGTTTGTGGAGAAAAGAATGAAAAATTAGGACAAATTAACAGGAGGATAATATAACTTAAGAAATTATTAAAAATTCAACTAAAGAAAATATGGAATAAATAAAAAAAAGTAACATAAATTTTAGTAAGATGTTTTTTGACCCATTCATCACACAGGTAACATGCTAGTTCGTTTATATGACATGAAACACCCACTTCCTTCAAGGAAGAATAAGAAAATGGGGTTGAACTAGGGATTCACCTTCTAAGTAGACTTTGCGTGCTATTAATAAATATATTCGCATAAGTCCAAACAACTCCTCTCAAATATTTCTTACCTTATAAACCGTAAAATTACAAATAAAAAATTAAACTGAGATTTCAAAGCGTCTCTCTGTAATTATCGTTTCATTCATCTCTTCACACTCATTGAGAAATCCTAGAAAGATTAAACAAATTCCAGTTACGCAAACGGATTCTTGTGGGCTGTTTTTTCTCATTTACAAAGTGAAGAGCTAGTTTTCTTACAACTAGCAAAAGCGATACTTTAAATTTAGTTGGAGTAAGTATAAAAATTTTTAGAAATAGATTAGACTCGTTTATGATATAAGGATAGGA